>NQVE01000150.1:0-1200000 GCA_003260385.1 Cuscuta australis | reverse complement strand
GTCTATGGGTGAGTGATGTTTTTGCTGAGTCCACACCCCATAATCGAAGGAGGCAACTTCCCCAACTTCTCTATCCCTTCCTCAAACACCACACCCATCCCCATGTAGAAATGCGCGTCAAGGTGGCAATGGAACAACCACGCCCCCGGGTTGTCCGCCTTGAACCGGATCGCGGTCCACCCGTACGTGTGGACCGGGACCGTGTTCTTCATGATCGGGTCCACAAGATTGAACCTTTCTGGGTCGGTGGACCGGTTGAACTTCCCGTCCCCGTAGCCCAACACCCAGAATTCGTGCCCGTGCAGATGCCACGGGTGCGTCTCGCTGTTGTTCGGGTTCATCGTGTTGGCGTTCTGTAAGACGACGTCCACGGTCGAGTTGAACACGAGCCGGTAAATTCCGTCCCTCGCAACGGCGTTGGGGTTCTTCTGGACCGCGTATATGTCGTAATTCTGCTCGTCGTAGCCGTCGGGCGGGCTCGTAGGGTCGAAGGCGGCCAACAGCTTGTACTTGAGCGCGACGAGGTACGGCGTGTGGGGCAAGAACAGCGACACGTTGTTGATGGCCCACTTGCGCATCCCGTCGACGTTGTTTTGCGTGTTGAGCATGACGATGGTGCGGTCCGAGGTCTTGGGCGGGGGGGTGTTGAAACGCGGGTGCGCCCGGATCGACCGGCTCTGGTTTACCCGGGGCGCGAGGTCGTCCCACCGCGGCCCCACCGGTGGGGCAGTAGTGGGGCTTGTTGGAGTAGCACTGTTGGTTCCGTAATTGAGTATGGCCAATGCATTTGGGGTGGTGTTGTTCCGGGCCACGACTTGTGTGGACATCCAATAGTTCCGTTTTGGGTCTTGGTCTGCCCGGAGGAGTACGGAATAGGTTTCTCCAGAGTAAATGAAGAGATTTTGCACCACAAATGGGTCCACGTAGTTGCCATCAGCTTCAACCACGGTCATGTTATGACCCTGCCGCATTCAAATTAAATTAATGTAACCCAAATGAATTAAATTGGTGTCATGGAAGCATTTTAAACCTGAAAGTAAATAAGATATTTTCTAGTTGGGAAAAAGTCAAAAATAGACAAACGCTCACCTCTATTTGGAAACTTAAAGCGGAGAGGGCGGTCAAGCTACCGATCCGAAGGCGGTAGGTCTTGCCGGGGAGGACGCTGAGGGAATAGGGGGCGCACTGCGGGTTCGTGGCGTTACATACTCCGGCAGCCTGGTCGCCGGAGCCGCTACAGGCGAACTTTCCTCTCCCGTTGATCAAGAGTGACTGAGGCTCCCCAACCCATAGAAAGGGGATGGCTGAGAGGCCAGCGGCTTGTTCTTGGTAAGTCTTGTGGTACCAATCCGTGAGGAGAATAGGCGGAGGCTGTGCGTCGTAACTAAATGGTTCCCTCTTGCTCTCCTTAGCAGCAGCTACAACTATCATCCCTTGTGATCCCGTCTGTCTTTGCAGCCCGTAATGTGCGTGGTATAGGTATGTCCCCGCCTTCATTCATAATTTAATTATCAAGAGATCATCAGTTTTTACTTGTGAAATTCGCACTAAATAGTACTAAAACATATGTATGTCGTTTCACAACGTACTACTTAAACTTCTTTATTTCCTAAATAGTACTTGGATTATGTGTAGTGACAGGTGACGGTGAACATTTAGTTTGAACAATGACTCGTACACATTGAACAATTATGCTACATTGAAAAAGTCACTATATTTTAGTACTATTTGAGTAAGGGGCTATTTGTTTCAGCCTCTTAATGGTTCAGATGTCTGAATATTCAGCACTTAATGGTTCAGACTGTTTGTTTCAGTCTCTTAAAGGTTTAAATGTCTGAATGGTTAAATATTATACAGAGTGTGAATGGTTAAGACTCTTATCTGAATTGATCAGACATTTTCCTCTCAATAGTTAAACAATATACTAGCTCTTAATGGTTCAGACCTCTTACTGGTTCAGCACTAAATGGTTCAGACCTCTCACTGGTTCAGCACTTACCTATTCAGAAGTTGCCAAACAGCCCCTAAATCTTCCTTTTTAAAACATAATGATTTTTTCTGAATAGCATCCTATGTTTTTATATATCCCAATGTAGGACTTTTAGTCATTATTCATTAGTCATTATTGAAGTAATATTCAACATCACTGGACATTATTCCTTCTTCTGGATATTATTAAGTACTATTTAGAGGAAAAAAAAAGATAGTCCTATAATTAAGAAATACTTCGTAACTTACTTTCTCCGTTCTCAAAAACTCTTTATCTTTCATTTTTTTTACTATCAACAAAAGACTTCCATTTTCTATTAAAAAACCACTTTTACCCTTACCTTTTCATACTCTACCTATCACATCATACTTTTTATCTAATACTCAATCTATCACATCTTACTTTTTTCCATCACGTCAAGGGCAAAATTGGAAGTCAACTACAATTTAACACTTCTTTATTTTTACACAAAATCAAAATAAGAACACTTTTATAGAACGAAGGGAGTATGTTTTAGTGTTATTTAGTAAAAATATTTCTAAATATTTCTGTTTAGTTATGATTATTCCACTTACTTTGTCCACGACGAATTCGTAAGTGAAAGTGTCCCCGGGCAGAATTGGGCATTGGCTCACCCCCTCTGTGCCATCGTACCACGGCGTTCCAATCTAATATACATACATTTCAACGTGTAATTAAAGTTTATCAAATTTGACTCGAAAAATTAGTCACGAACTGAAGATGATGAGACTAATTAATAACCTGTTTGATGCCATGCCAATGGATGGCGAGATTTTCAGTGACTAAACTGTTCTTGACCTCGACCACGACGGTGTCCCCTTCGGTAGCGAAGATGGTGGGTCCCGGAGTTTCCCCGTTGATGGCCATCGCTAAAGTCCGGTAACAATCCGGTGACTTCAGCTCGTACTTCACCTCCCATTTGTAGTTGCGTATTGTTGGTTGCAATTTCGCCGCGGGTGCCGCCGCCGCCTCTGATGAGCCGCCGCCGAAAGCCGACACGGCGGCGGCGAGCACGAGGAGGAGGCCACCCAAAGATGATCTTCTCATTCTGCGTTACTTTATCGAGTTTCAAATGTAATGAAGGGAGGAATTGGCCGGCGTCACTTCACGTACGTACGTTAGTTGTTTCCGGCGTGTTTGAGACTTTCTACATGTGTGAAAGGAATGAAAATGATAAAAGATTTTGAGAACCAATACTATTTGGTTGAGTTGTGGGCATTGAAAGAATTTATACACACACATAGATACATGTATATATACATACTCTCTCCATCCCAAAAAGTCTTTTCTGTTTCATTTTTTGTGCATCCCATAAAACACTTATATCCCGCCTTAAATGCCAAAAAAACTTTCAAAATAACTTCTACCCACAATAAAGAAGAAATGTTGTAAATTTTTGGCATTTTAAATGTCTGTAGAAGTGTTTTATGAGATGCGCAAAAAATGAAACAGGAAAGACTTTTTAGAACGGAGGGAGTATATGTTTGGCGGAAGGAAAATGAGAGTGTACGTAGTCGCGTTATAAAAATCTCAAAAAACTGTTTCTTTTTCTCATGAAAAGAAATACTCCATATTTTTTTAAATAAATTGTTCTTCCGTGATCCTAAGGTCCACATGTAAAATATGAATCTTTTTACATTTTTCATGGGTCGGCGAGTGAATCTTTCTTATTTGACGAAGACCAAGTTCTTTTACAATATGAATACATTGAGGTCCATAACACGAACATGAACTTTAGGGCTACGGAAGAATTTGACTTTTTTTTTCATACCCTTCACTTTTTATGCTCCCCGACCATCTTGAAAAGTCTTTTTTTGTCCAGTTATCATTTTCTTTTTCTATGAAAAACCACTCGCACCGGGGAAATTATTTACTCCTTAATCTAGCTTTTTTAACGTTCAAATAAGGGCATTAATATTGAAAAATCAATGAATTTTAACATTTTTTTCTAATTTTCGTGCTAAGTTAAAACGGGGAGAAGTTATATACTACCTCTGTCCCTAAATATTCACAACATTTGCTTTTTCAGCAGTCGCGGGAACTTTTGTTTATTTTGACGTTTTCATTGGTTATTTGATAAAATAAAATATTCATGACACTTCTTATTTCGAAGAACTTTTTATGTAGTTTTTTTATATGTAAATTTTATTTTTTAGTTCTATACCAATATGTAAATAAAATGAATTGAAAAAACTTAATATTTTGCCTCGGAAATACAAATGTGGCAAATAATTTGGGACGGAGGGAGTATAATAAGATTAGCGTGTGGATGGAGTAATGAAGATTTGCAGCGGTCAAAAGAGACGGTGAGGGCAAACGCGTAATTTCAAGACTGTTTAATTCTTTTGCAGAAAATGTACGTTGTTTCACATGCCTTTAATTGAGCTCCAATATTGAAATGTGAATGGTGAGTTGCATTCATTCTAAAGTAAGTGATTCCCACTTTATTGATTATGTTTGGTGTGGAAAGTAATTCACTCGAAACTTTCTTCATATACTTGATTACATATAGTACGAGTAAAAAAAAGAAAAGAAAACGAAAAAGTGATCCTAGTTAATAAAAACAATATATTTTAAGTATTTTTTTCATGTTCGTTAATTAATTACTAGCTAGCTCACACAGAAAAGAGGACATCCATGCCAATTAATGGGGGATTGGAGAATGTATGTTAATTAATTAATTATCTGTTAAATATATCAATTATTTAATATATTTAACATTATATATTATAATTATGATTGTTACCTATTATAGTTAGAGTTATTATTATACTCCTTCCGTCCCCAAATAAACTTCTCATTTTGTTTTTTTTTTGTCCCCAAATAAATTTCTCTTTTTCCTTAAAAAACCTCTTTTACCCCTTACTTTTTCATATCATACCTATCACATCATACTTTTTTACTAATAATCTACATATCACAT
The DNA here is from genome assembly GCA_003260385.1 of Cuscuta australis. Taxonomy (NCBI): domain Eukaryota; kingdom Viridiplantae; phylum Streptophyta; class Magnoliopsida; order Solanales; family Convolvulaceae; genus Cuscuta; species Cuscuta australis. The sequence continues at coordinate 1,195,066 of NQVE01000150.1, read as the reverse complement.
CTTACTTTTACACATTACATCTAGGGGTGGAGACGGTACGGTTCCGGAACCGCCGGTTCCGGTACCGCCACCCCATGTAACCGGAACCGTCACCGTGCCGGCCGGTACCGGTTCCGGTTCCCGGACCGGCGGTTCCGGTACCGGACCGGCCGGGTTCGCCCCCCCCCCCTATTTTTTTATTTTTTTTGCTTTTTTTTTAAATTTTTAAAGTATAAAATTGTAAATTTGCAATTGTTTAAGGAAAGAATGAAATAAAAAATCTAAAAATGTAGTTGTTATTTAAATATTGAAAATGAGTAATACACTAACTGAAGAATAACCACATTTAATATCCTGACGGTTCAAAAAACTAATTACATATTTACATTAACATAAAAATAATTTATAACTTATTCTTCAGAACTCGGACTTCCATCTGTGGTTGCATTCATGTAATGCTCCGATTCGAGTTGGTACGATGACTCTTGAGCCCGACGTCTTGCCAAGAGCCAATCTTGGTTGCAAACCAGTGTTTCAAGAGATTCAACGTTAAGACAACTTCGATAGTCGGTTAGAATGTTGCCGCCAACACTGAATTCTCGTTCAACTGCTACGGTTGATACCGGGACGGACAACACTTGTCTTGCTAGCATGCCGAGACATGGGAACATGTGTTTGTTCCGCTTCCACCATCCGAGCACGTCAAAATTGACGTCGTCGTCATCGTAATCGCATGGCACACCCTGGTACATAGCAAGTTCGTTGTGCGAGCTTACTGTTGTACCACTTGAACTCGTCGAAGACTGGGCACGCAGCACGCTTCCCTTTCTTTGCAAGAAGGCCACCGACTATTCCGGCAAAACCTTTTTTTGATTTCGGGGGCGGAGGTGGTGCTGTTTCTTCTTGTACAGTACCGTATAACCCTTGATATTCCTTAAACAAATCCTCAAAAAGAGTTATAGCATTATCTCTTTCATTTTTCCATTCTACTAAATAGTTGTAGTAATAACTATTTTTATCTAAAAAAACAACTGTAGTAATACTCAATTAGAATTTTAAAATTTTCAATCTTAAATCATGGATCACAAATAATACATATTTTATAAATATCAGGAATGTACAGATAATAAGTACACTATTTATCTCTCATATGAGAAACATAAGAGTACAAATCTGGATCAGCCATACTTTCACGAAAACATGTTGCGATTGTAATGCACTCTTTAAACATAAGGGGCCTAGGCAAATGCATCCCCATAATCAGAAACATAAGGGGCCTAGGCAAATGCATCCCCATAATCAGAATCTAGCTTGAAAGAGTCATGGAAATTCCATGATCGTGCCCTCGAGGCCACAAAAATGTACTCCGTGTGAAGATCAAAGTCTGTCCATACGAGACAATCAAATTGGATAATTCTATGTATACTCGAGCAAATAGCCTCGTTTGATACAAGAAATTCAAACTATGGAATTTGAATTGGGAACGACAATTCCAATTCTGTTATTTGCTAACACAAAAATATGTGGATTTGGAATTGGTAATGCCAAAAATGAATTGCACATGGAGAATTCAACTTCATCCAAATCAATTTCATAGAATTTTATTCTCAATTCAATTTCAATTCCATCGATTCTATGTACCAAAGGGGCCCTAACTGTTCAAAAAGCTTTGAAACGGTCAAAAAAACAAAGGTAAAAAACATTCGAGATTAAGAAAACAATGACCAATGTTCAAAACTTCAAGGAGAAGAAAATAAACCTTTGTCGGCATCAAAAGTCTTTATTTTGCTACTCCCTAACAAGGAGGCTAGCGTAACGCGTTTTTAAATATACTCAGTAGATCTAATTTTCAATTCAACTTTTTTGAATTTAATTTAGACTCTTTTGGTACATGAGATTCAAGACATAAAATTAGAGACATCAACTATATTTTTGTTGTTATGTAGTTCAAATTCCAATTAAAAAAATTTCAATTTCACATTTTAAATTACATAATAATGGAAAAGATTTTAAAATCCAAAATTTGATTTTTACACGTCAAAGTTAAATCACGTGAGTTATTTTCGCGTCATAACAGTAAAACAAGTCTTATAAATTTTCGGTGTGCTTTTGAAAATGGCTTTTCAGCTGTTTTGGCTTCTTTGAATGATATTAGTTTCTTTGAACTAATAAAAAATCCAAATTAAAAATTTAAAACTACCGGAGTAAAAAATAAAAATTAGAAACAAAAAAAATAAAAATTTAAGTTTTAAGATATAAAATATACTCCCTCCGTCCCACTGTCTTTGTCCACTTACTATTTGGCACACCATCCAATGCACTTCTTTAATCCATTTTATCTTGTAATTTGTATATTAAAAAATTATAAAAATTATATATTAATAATCTATATGTTAAGACGAATCAAACAAGATCACACATGACTATTTTTATGCTTACAAATTGAGAGAATTTAATGAGTCAAAGTGCTTAGATAAACAGTTCCAAAAGTCAAATATGGACAAAGACAGTGGGACGGAGGTAGTAAAATTTAAATTTAAAATTTTAAAATTCAAAATTTAAAACTCAAAATTCATAAATTAAAATTATAAATTTAAATATTAATATTAGAATTTAAAATTAAAAACTAAAAAACTAAAAATATAAAATTAAAATAAAAAAATATAAAATAAGTATTGGTAAATTACAATTAAAAAATTAAAAAAAATTAAAATTAAAAATTTAGATTTTGAAATAAAAACTAAAAATTTAAAATAAAGAGCTAAACAAATGAGTTATTCAGAACACCTAACATGAACGCCCAACAACGAACTCATAGCAATATTGTATTAGATAAGGAAGAACTTTGGGTCTCTTCAAGCTCCAAGAAGGAAGGTAGTAATAGAGATAAAAAAAACTTCAAACTTTTTCGAGGTCCCAAGATAAAGGAGACAAAGATTGAAAATAATTCGTGTGTATTTATTGATTGATAGACTAATAATGATGAAGTGTCACAATATTAAAAAGGTAGAGGTCACCTAATTGACCTAATGAACTCATGGGTGCATACTCAAATCCAAAACATGATTAACTATAAAATATTAACAATAATATGATTTTTATTATCTTAACATTCCCTCCCTTTTAGAAAATCAACATGTTCTCAAGATGGAGGCTTCCTCTCGTGTTGTTGGATGTGAGAAAATATTAAACAAAAAAGAAGTCCACACAATGACCCATTTTTCAAGAATCGTGCCAGTTGGAGTGTAGAGTTGGATTTATGAGAGAAGACAAGTTCGTATTGAACAACCCCCTTTGAAGCCAAGCATTCAGACTTGACAACATTAGCAAGGTCAAACAAAGTGATTGTGTAAAACAATAATGAGTTGTTGGTCTACACTCACTAGAACCTCATACTCTGCATCGTCAACAACACCTGATGCGCTGATTGGTGTATCATAAAATACAAGATCTGACTTGTGGGATGACTCATCAGTACAATCATCACTTTGAATATTAACAATATCATCTTCCTCCATGGTGTGAAATACATCATTATTTCCATTCTCAGCGTACGATTCAGTGCTTAGTCCCTCAGATCCAACTGCATCCTCCATATTAAGAGCAAGGTGTAGGGATGCTTCTTCCCTCGTCTGGACAATTGTTTCTCTAGTTGTAGGGGACAAATTTGGTGCAGAAAGCGAAGCGCGAGTCAGCGAGTGAGATGACTTATAACATTCATCATGTTTTTTTATATTTTGTAATTCTAAAATAATCATACTCAATAAAATCAAGAGGCTACGCACCTGATCTAATATTGAGCAAGAAATTTCTATGTTAACCGCTTATAAATCAGGATCATAATTTCATTAACCTATAGTATCACAAAACTACCAAATTTCTTTAAAACTTCATCAACAAGATGATAATCTCCCCACACCCCTTCGCCTAATTCAAATTTTCCATATAGAACATTCTCTAACAAAATCAATAAGTTTGTCCAATACACATGTACCACAATCAAAACCTCTAACCTAACTGTATGGTCTCAATTTGAAATTAAACATATTGTTACATTTGAACCAACGATTGAGTAGATGCATCTATCCTCGGAACACCGAGCGATCTAGACGGCTCTTCACAAATTTGGACGGCAAAAATATGGACGTGATCGGGAAAACATGGATCTGTGGAGCGGGAGAGATTCTTTGTGGCGGCGATTTGTCTGTGGCTCCAAATCAAGAGAGCAAGTTGTCGGGTTCCAGCGGCAATCCAAATATTTCTTTTAAACTCTTCAATTCTCCGTATGAGTTTTTTTTTTGTGTTCAAAAGGGATACAAATAAAACTTTGAGCGCTTTCAAGCTCTAAGACACAAATGTAAGAGATGGAGATTAATAATTTCTAGTGTCTTCGGGCTCCCAAGAAAAAAGAGACAGATTAAGAATAATTTTTGTATATTGATTGATACAATAATAATGATGAAAGGTTAAAATATAGAGAGTAGAGATTATCTTAATTTATTAAAAATAATCTCTAGATAAGAGTAAAAAAAGTATAAAAATAGCATAAATTTTTAAAATAATAACTCTCTCTCTGTGATGAGTCACCCGTCGTGCTCAATTCTCCCTTGAGATACCATTTGATTATTAGGTAACTAATCTCCATCGAAAATCTAAATTTTTCACCTACTTGTGTTTTGGATTTGCGTGATTTGTTTTTAGATTTGTCAATTTTTGATTGATTGTACTCCTTGTGTCCCAGTATATTTGTTCAGTTTAAGTTTTTTCGAATCAAACAAGATAAATTTTGAATATCAATTAAACATAATTTGTAATGTATATTAATATAAAAATACTTTTTTTATATTATCTTGTTGAGAATTTTCAAAACTTGATTTCATTGTACTAATATGCGAGACAAGTTGAGAATAATTGAAGATCAAAATTTATCCAGTTAAATTTGGAAAAGTTAAACTAAACAAATATACTAGGACAAAGTTAGTGTAGTAATTTTTAGCTAGTGTTTTGGTTGGTTTTAATAACTCTGCTACGAGACATTTTCAAAATATAATTTCATATCAATTCTCTTTTTTTGAAATTATTTCATATCAATTTTATATACATTTTTGTGTTGTCAAATGAAGAATTCCATCCGTCCACAAATAAACTTCTCGTTCACTATTCACATGGTCAAACTTTATTCACTTTGTAGGCCTATTTTTGTCACTCATTTGATAAAATAATATAGTCGTGTCACCTCTTGTTTTGTAGATCTTTTGATATAGTTTTTTAATATGTATAATTTTTATTTTTAAATTTTACACCATTTTTTATATAAAATGATTTGAAAATAACTTCAGTCAAACATCGTAATGCGCAACGGGAAGTTTATTTGTGGACGGAGAGTAGTTATATATCAATTCTTTAGTAATACCAAATAAAATATTTGAAATTGTATGTTAATTCAATTCCGTTCAATTTCATAAAAATTTAACTCTATTTCTATTTCAATTCCAATTCTATATATCAAACGCAACCAATTAGACATAAGTCATGTAAGTAATTGAAATGTAGTGAAACCAAATTAGCAAAATTTAACTGAACAAAAGTAGGAATATATTTAAAGATAAGGAATTCTTAATTGAAATTTGTGTTCCGGTCCAAAAATACTTTCTCCATCCTAAAAAGATTTTACGCTCTTCACTATTCTAAATTCACAAAAGCTTTTATTTATTTGTACATTTTGGTTGATTATTAAATAAAACAAAATATCCTACCCATTCGTGCTTTTGTTTTGGCTACAAATTTTGCTCGCAAGTGTTTTGTTCTTTCCCTAAAAAAATGATCCAAATATGAGTTAAACATCAAAAAGTATATGGGGCACACCCACCAGTTACCATCCATGAACATGAATAATAACCTCATGAAATGACAACTTCCTAATTCTCCATTTCACGCTCCATTGCAACAGTGTGCGCGTGCCTACATACTCATTGATTTTTCATTTCAACATTCATTGCTTTCTTTCTTAACTTTTGAAAGTCAAACTAAGGAGATAATGACTTTTCTATTTGTGTGTTAATACGCGCAATTCCTTTGGTTCATATTTGGTGTATCTGAAAATCTATGGATTTTCTCACATAATTACACAAACAGATACATTAGGTCATTGACTTATGATGCATATTTACTAATTTTGTAAAGGTACATTAAAATGGAAACCTTCCATTAGCAGACCACAAAAAATATTTTTGACAGTAAAAGTGCTAGGCTCTTTTGATACAATTGACTTTCCTCATGCCCACTCAACCTCAAAATCATGTTGCTTTGTTAAGCTGCTAAACCCATGTAAAACATAACAGCATCAACCGAATGGAAGTGGGGGGGGCAGGGTGGGGGTTGGGGGGAGCTCGGCTTTCGTGTAAGCCAACCAAGATCTGACCGGAAGTAGCTATTAGTTGCGGAGTGTAATGCACATAACATAGTAAGCATGCATCTAACCCAGTATAGAAGTGATTAACTACTTGCCACTTCCGGAACTACTACTGGAAAATCCTTCTCAGGTTTCCTTTCAAACCGATAGTTGGCAGCTTCGATCCACTTTGGATGGACTAGGAACTTTTTGTTCTGCCGTGCCCAGCGTGACTTTTCAGTCCCAGCATCCATTGAGACCACGTGTGTCACGGATTCGTCTACTTCAATTGAGCATGTAGCTCCAAGCTGCTCAGCGATTCTCCAAAGGTGATGCTTCTCTGCCTGGATGTTATTTGGGAAGACCCGGCTGAAAACAATTTTGCAACCTTTCAGCACTTCCTTCCGGACTCCTTTTAGCACCTATCATGACAATCGAAAGAGTGTGGCTTGTTATAAAACCCGTTTAAACTCCCAAACCGAATGAGTAACTGGTGCACTACTTTTTTTTTCCATCACCAACCCACCAATACAGTTGCACAGTGAAATAAGTTGGTGTTTAATGACTAAATCCAGAGCTAACAAGCTTAAAATTGAATCAGAAAGGGCTTATTTTGCTCACTAATAGAATGACGACAAATAGTAGTGTTTGACTTTCTTATTTGGATGAGATTGATTTTTTTACTTAATACTCTCCCTTCCAGAAAGTTCAATAAAGAGAGATCAGCCAAATAATCCTTAAAAACACGCTAAAAGTGTTTGATGGCACAAATAGACACAGCCAACCTACATAAGTAAACATAATGGCTCCACCATACTTCTTACCTCTCTCACATCAGACTTTAGCAGATCATCTCCCTGTTTCTGAAAAAGTAGGGCAAGGCAAGTTTAGTGAATATACTTCAATTCATAAGAACAAAATTATGGAAAATAAATACATTATATTAGGGTACCAGGTCAAAGAAAAGACTGTGGATCTGTTTAAGAATTTTAAGAATGGCCACAAGTGCTCCTTCCTCTTCGCTTTCATCAATCTGACGTTGTGAAAGTGATTTACAATCAAAGCCGAATTGCCGAACACTTGAAGAAAAAAAATGATATCTTGCCACAAGTATTAGATTCTCTTTGTGTTTTCCCCATACCTACAAGAAAGAGGAATTGTTGAGTACTCTTGTTTGGACTTTGAACATAAGAAGAGGTTAAGTCGTGCAACTTTTCTTAAAGCATACTGGAAGTCAGAATAAGGTAGCCATTGTTAGCAACATTTTTTTAAAGGAAACATTTATATTTTATACTACCTCATTGACAAGGGAAAATGTGAAAGGACAATGAATTATTTTATTTGTGATTGAAAAATCACAAATACACCCCAAAAAGATTATGACGCACAATTCATAATCAAAAGTAGAAACTTAGACAATTTTGTAACTTGGGCAGAAGACGCTTAAGCAACAACAACAACCCAATCAGATTCCATAAAACTAGGGCCTCACGAGGGTCTCAAGAGGGTGTGTGTAGGCACACCTTGCCCCTACTCGAAAGTAGAGAGGCTGTTTCCAAAAGAAGATGCTTAAGCATTTTAATAAATATGAAATGACTCACTGCTTCAGTATCATCAAGGATTAGGACAGAACTTTCTTGTCCTAAAACAATATCAAGCCCTTTTAAATGTCTCTGTGTTGAATCTCCTTGTGCAATCACTTTCGAATGGAAGTACACATCTCTAGGGTCCAACAATTTTGCCATTTCCAGTGCATATGGGCGTTCACCCATAGTATATATATACATCTCAAATAACTCACTGGCTTCATTCAGAAAATTGTGCACATATGGCCTCAACTTTGTCATCATGTGAATCCTGTCCAGCCTAAAAAAGCTGCCTTTCAAAGCATCTGTTTATCTCAAGTTTGCATGTAATTAGTGAAATTATCAGCTTGAATTCCACACACACACACACCCACACACACACACATACATATATATAGGAAGTTGATTTTATATACTATAACTAGGTCCACTCATTGTGTCTCATGATATTCTCCATGCAAAAGGAAAAAGTTAAGATGATGACAATGAATATTTTGAAATTTCATCTCATTATTCATTCTTCAAAAGGTTTCGCATGAAGGGCATCAGGTGCAAATGTTTGAAACCATGTTTTTTCAGAAATTTATATTGTTAACTTTATATAATTGAAACTATAAACTAGTGCCATTGACCCCATGCACGGTTATCACATCGACAAGTAGAATCGAGTCATCAGCAAACTGACTAACGAACTAGTCGATCGACTAGTTGACAATTAGTAGACAAGTCAACATATGTAATATACTGCAAGATATACTCCACATAGGTCTATATTAATTCTATTAAAAATAAAAACAAAAATAGATAGATCTGCAAAAAGCAAATGCACACAGGCCCCGGGCCCTTCCCCAAAAAAAGTGAACAAAATGAAAAATGAAAGGTTGGACAGTCGGAAACTGTAAAATACTCCCTGTGGGTCAGAAAAAGAAAATATTATCAGTTTACTCCATCACATCCACCATTTGTCACTTTGAACCGCACCCTAGGTTGAAGGAGGTGATTTGATGATGGATTGAAGTCGGTTGCTCTCAAGCCCAAAAGCCAACCTTCACAGATCCAACAAAGACTTGGTTGGGTCGCGTCAGCCTTCCCAATTTTTTGGTCTTCCAGACAACTAATCGTTATTTAGGACAACCAGTTTCCACCAAGTCATCAACCGGACGACCTAACGTCAAAGTCACAAGAGCTAGTCGTTCAATGGCTAAACGACTAAGTGCTAACTAGTCAGTAGCTTAATAACTATGACCCCATGTAGCTGCGATTAATGTGAGGTTTGCGATGATGAGTCTAGAGAGTAGCTTGGTTTCATAAAAACTCGAAAAGAGAGATCGGATAAATAATCCCTTCCAATGTCACCTTATGTTTATTTTGCATTTGAGATTTATGTTGAGGGGAGGAAGTTGTGGATACAAGCTGAGGAGCACATGTGGCAAGAGAAGCCTTCAATAATTAACACCCTCACTGAGCAATTAAAACCACTTTAATACAGTCTATTTACCCCCCCCCCCCCCGCCCGCCCCCACCCACCAACACAACATACTAGGTTTCATGTTTCATATGAGAAGAAATAGTTTTCATTGAATCATCGTAAAGCAATTATATTGAAGAAAACTTCATTCAAGTGTAATGAGCAAGATATGCAGACATACTAGTAATGTAAACATGCCAAGGCAATAGACAATTAAAAAATTACATAAAATTAAACAGAGGGTACAGTGGCACACCAGGAATGGCATCTTTTAAGTATTCTTCTTCAGCCGAAATGTCAAAGAGCCTAGTAGAATTTAGCAGTGTGTGATCTAGATCAAGAACCAAGTAAAGTTTTTTTCGCTGCAGCAGGTTCTTCAAGTCTTTTTCACGTAGTCTAGCAACCTCATCAGAAGCGAGCCTTAAATTCTGCAAGAGAAATCAATACTAAAATCAGCTTATTCCCTCTACTTCAAAAGCACTTGCTGGATTGCTTAAGTGCAGGTGTTTGGTTCACCACATAACAAAGCCTGCTAGCATAAACATATAGGCTTTTGAATGTATCATACAGTCCTACTGTCCTAGTGTCACTTAGGTTCAGTGTTGTTATATATAGTGGCCATGGCAGAATGGCATGACGAATTTCTTGAAAGCTGCCATAGGCAATTTGTGAAGAGCTTCAGCCCATGGTGGCACTATAGGCTGCAACCTAAGATTTTATGGTGGAAATTCTGCCATGCTCCACCATCCAACATTGATCATAGTGTTCGAATTAGACATGACACCATTCATATGGGTCATAACTACTTTATACTATAATTACACCAGATTAAATTTCGTTAAAATGAATAAAATTATATACCTAGAAGTGGGAAGCAAATTTTAGAAAAAAATGTGGCCACAAGTAAGCTATCAGATGCCAAATACGTAGTAGCAAATATCTGATAAATAAGATTGAATGAATACCCTATGAATGTAGCCAAAAGACACGCCAGATTCATTTTCTAGATGTTGCCCACACCGTATACACATCCCGCCTATCACACCTGGGTGTGTACACATTTCCATTTCAACTGAAACACCTGCAAAAGTTTAAATGTAAGGAAACAACATCATTCAGCATATTATAGCATAGTGGATGTTAAGAGGAATATATAGCACTTCCACATTCAGGTAGATAGACTAATATGTACCAATGGGTATCAAGGAACTCCCACACCAAACACAATAGATAGAGTTGGATGCGGTATGTGCGTGCATGCACACACACACACACCCTCCATCCCTAAATGAAGTGTACACTTTTTCACTTTCCCTTTTAGAAAATGAATGTCACTCTTATAATTTCTCTTGTAAATAAATTTCAACCACACTTTTCAATTTTCAACACTTTTTCAAAACTCCATGAAGTAAGCACGTAAACTTCATTTAAGGACGGAGGGTGTATGTGTGTATGTGTATGTCTATACATAAACACACACACACATATATATATTTGTGTTGAAGTGGTTCACTGGTTTGATGCATCCCTCTTGTACTTTGTGAATTTAATTTCAAACTTTAAGCACCATTATATGTGTGTGTGTGTGTGTGTGTATGCACACACACAAGAGAGGAAGTATTACATTCTCTCAACAACAAAAAAAGAGGAAGTATTCCAACCTCCTCGTTCTCCACGAGATTTTGAGCTTCCATGTGGATCCCCTGAACCGATGTAGTTTCCTACCTTGCGCCTTTTTACCCTACATTAAAACAAATATTGAACACAAGATCAAATTACAAGTGGCAGAAGCATCTAACATAAAAGTGATAAAACACCATCTTAAATAATCTTCTGTGGCGGTAATGACAATGAAAAAAGCACATGAATGAGGCAAGACGAATAGGTCTTAGTGACTTAATAAAGCTTTCATAAGAAGCAACGGTTCAATTAACCACATCTGATTATTGTGCAAGCATATAACGTGTGCTTGCAACAGATACTTGTATCATCATCTTTTTATAGTCCACATAATGCGAGAATGTATTGTAGTATCCATGTTTGGCTCTTCTCTAAATGACAATAACCCAGCATAATCCCAGCTCCGTTGGGGTACTGAGATCCAGATGTACAGTCTTACTCTTGAATAATAGTAGATCATAGATGCATTGCTACAATTATTTCCCAAAACCTCATAGGAAGAAGCAAGGGAAGTTTAATGTATCATTATGTATGCAAAACTAAAACATTGTCAATAATGAGTCTTTTAGCTCCATTGGTTATTCTCTTGACAAATTTGCAAAGTGAAAAATTTCCGGGTAGGAAGGGAGTTAATCCAAAGGATACAAATACTCCCACCGTCCAACAATAAAGTTCCCGTTCACTATTCACATGGTCAAACTTTATTCACTTTGTTGGCTTATTTTTGTGTCTTATTTGATAAAATAATATAGTCATGCCACCTCTAGTTTTGTAGATCTTTTCATGTAGTTTTTAAATATGTAATTTTTATTTTTTAATTCCATACCATTATTCATATAAAATGATTTGAAAATAATTTCAGTCAAACATCGTAACGCGCAATGGGAACTTTATTTGTGGACGGAGGAAGTATACAAATAATAGTAAAATTGGTGAAAAAAGAAGTTAATTGACAAGCACTTTAGTAGAAATGAATAAACAGAAATCTTTGAAGATTTTCAAAATGCAGAATCTAAAATGATAAAACATACTTCACCCCACATACACCCTTCCCCAGTGTAGTAACCCAAGATGCTATCAATATGTCACAAGCATTCTTCACTTCAAGTGATACTTGATATAGGCTATGGATATAATTCCTTTTGGATCCCAAGTGAAGCATAATAAGGAACAAAATGCCTAAAAGTTAATTTTGTACTCCCTTTGTTCAGAAATAAAGTTTATGCCTTTTTGCTTTGGCTTCCCAGAGTTTAAAGAAAATTGTTGAAAAGTAAGAAGTGTATGGTAAAAATTAGTTTTAGAAGAAAGAAATTTTGTGAGCCGCATATTCTTTTCGACTTTTCTTTAATGGGCAAATGAGGAAGTGTAGAGTTTATTTTGGGGCATCCAAAAGAGGAAAGTGTCAACTTCATTTTGGGACGGAGGCCATTCTAGATATTATTGATTCAAAATGTCTTTGAATTAAATTTGATCACTTTCATGCAATCATAGGTGTGCTCCGAAGAGTTAATAAATTGAAAATCATCCAGAGAGCAATACATTTCTTAGTACCTAGCAGAATTTGAACTGTCCTTAGGGTCACCATCTTCTCCTGGATCATTATTTTCATCTTGCTCTTTGTCATCCTTCTCCTCTTCTGTCTCCTCTTCCAGCTCTGATGATGTACCAGAAGCGGTGTCCAACTCTGCCTCTAAGAAGGCTGCAAAATCATCACTGCTTGACGAGTGAGCCGGGGAATCCGCTGTCAGACTCATCTACATAGACACGCACACATTACATGAGAATTCCATGCTATAAACAAAGTTAGTCTTGCTAAAAGTGAGGCCCTAGCGGCTAGGCTAGTTGGAATCACTGGAAAAAAATATACATAAGCACATACACAGCACACACACATACATTTTTTTAAAAGGGTTTTCTTTTATTAATTCCATGGAAGAAAGGGTACAAGCAGATCAAGGGACAGATAGGTTTTAACAACTTTGGGATGGGAATTGGTAGAATTAAAAAAAAAGACTGATTGAGGCTGCCCCCATCCTTGCCAATTCGTTGACTAGCTGGAGGGTGGCTTACTTAGAGGTTCCTCCTGGAGACACAATCCCTGATGAATTGATGAATGCAGCAGCATTGTTTGGAGGTGATGAAAGGGTGATCAATTGCAATAGGCCTTAGCCGCCCATTTCCACAAAGATGTTGTTGAGGTTGAAGATATTGAGCGGCTGAGCGCGTGGACAAGCGCTGAGGTTTTGGTTTGGAGCAGAGACCCTGAAGAGAGGGGAAATGAGATGGTTTGAACTAACTATCCTACGAATCCTACCTGGTCACTGAGGATGGCGCCGCCAGCACATCCATTTGGAGAAGAGCTGCCATCCATGTTCAGCTGCGTGTTGTAACCTTTGCACAATTGTGGAGGCGTGGAGCCAAAAGGCTTGTTCTATGTGAAGAAGAAGATTCTCTCTACAATTCTGTTCTTCTACCAGTTCTCTCTCTTCGCCTCCTAATTAATCTTCTTCTTCAATGATTACTTTTCTCTTCCTCCCGGTCTTTTTCTTCGACTATATCTCACCTTGCCAAGATCTTCTTTCACAGATCCGAGAAGCGGAAATGACAACTCAATCCCGGGCAAGAAGCAGATGACGTGGTGACATATCCATTATCTAGATCTACAAAGGTTCGACAGAGATCCGATTGAAGTTTGAGGCGTGTTTGCTGATTTGTAGGGTGGCCAGGAGCTTGTTGTTCGTTAAGTTAGGATCGATTGCATCTTCTCCATTTTTCATACTGGAGGATTTTGGGTTGGGTTATACGGCAGGGGATTTGGAGAGGGGGTCTAGGTTGGTGAAGCTCTGTTAAATTTTCTAATTGTGCGAGCTGCTAAAATTAAAGAGACAAATCAATCCCAAAACTTCTCTGTATGGAATAAGACCAGCGTCACCAACATGGACGGCAGGAATAAGACCAGCGTCACCAACATGGACGGCAGATGGCTGGTGGTGGACGCCGGAGTATGCAGTGTGGCAGCCTCACTGGCATGGTGTAGGTGGTGTGGGGGGAATTGGGTGGGGTAGTGCGAAAGCCATAGATCAAGGGGCGAAAGCCATGACTTATATTCCATTATACGGAGTATCCTAAATTTGCATCATTCCCTAATTTCATCACTTGCGTATTCAATCTATGGGGACTTGAAGTTTATAGAATGCAATATACTGTGTTAAATAATACATTTATATTAATGTTCTATATTTATCATTTATGAATTTAACTTGAAATAAAATTAATTTATATACCCTAAGTTACACCTAATTTAATTTTTTCAACAAATCAACAAAATACTCCAAAAACAGCTACAACAACTAGTATAATCCAGACTCTGTTGGGAACTAGGGTCAAGATGGTGCAAGCAATCTTGCCCCGGGAAGGCCATTTGTGTTAGACTTTAGATGCATTGGTGCATTTATTATAAAAACCAAACCAAATAATTTCAATAATTAGCAATAAATATAGACAAACTAAGTCAATATATACTACTCAATGTTAAAAAATAGATGCAGTACTTCTAAAATACATTAAAAAGCAAAATTACCTCAAAAGATGTCATGTATTCATATCAGGCATTTCGTGTTCAACAATCTTCAATTCCTCACTTAACTGAGAGCAGACCGTGGAGGGCGTCAGACAGCAGTCAGTGGCTCATGGGTGCAGAGGCAGTTCTTGAAGTAGGACCCGTGAGTTGTGGGCGACCGATTCCCTCTACGATTTTAAAGATCGCAACTAACCCATCCAACTCGCCAGAATCGCGAAAATCCTTCGGGTCGCAAGGATCGTCGATCTGGTAGGTTTATTAGGTAAGTAATTGTAGGTAATGTAAGGTAGGTAATTGAAGGTAGGTAATGTAAGGTAATGAGTTAAAAAATTATGTTTGAATGTTTATTAGGTAACATGAGGTAGGAAAAGAATAAAATTACTAAAATATCCTTGTGGTTGTAGAGTAACCCTCATGGGTGCCGCAACAATCAAACCCAATCCCAAAACAGAAAAAATGGGAGCAGAGTAAAAAATTGGGTGCAGCAAGAACAAACCCAATCCCTAATTACTGCGATTGGATGACTATGGGTGGTGCAAAAAAAAAGTGCCGCAAAAAATGGGAGCAGAAATAATGATCGAAACAGGGATCGGCTAATTGAATTAACAAAATTGAAAAATAGAGGGAAGGGGAAGATCGGAAATTACCTGCAATTGGATGACGATGCGATAGGAACGGTGAAGATGACGATTCTGCTCTGCGAACGAAGGAGAGGGTAGCAGTGGAAAATATTGTATTACCGTGATGTTTAGCCAAATTGGCGATCTCCAAAAATAAAAACCTCTCTTTACTTATTTCAATTTTTGTTACTACCTCCCCTACCTCCAAACAAATACAGTGTTACGCTCCTTCTCCTTACGCGACTTCCAAATACTCACCCCTTCGCCACTTTCAATTCCAATTGGGACTTATATATATGTGTGTGTGTGTGTGTGTGTGTGTGTGTGTGTGTGTATAATATATATATATATATATATATATATATATATATATATATATATATATATATATATATATATATATATATATATATATAATTTGAGATTTGGACTTTTAAAATTGTCACATATGGCACGCCTGTTGGACATCTTTTTAACATGTCAGCATTCAGCAAGTACTATTTAAAGAATTAGTTAACCAAAAAAACTTATTCTATGAGAATTAAATTTCGTATTTTTTACACACAAATTTCTAAACATATTCATGTTTAAAAACTTTTATATTTTAATTTATTGTTGAAAATTATTTAAATTATACAAAGTAAAATATATTTCAAAACTGAAAAAAGAACTCATATTCAAAAATAATAATCAAAACAAATAAATTTATTCTAAAAACGGACAGATTAGTATGACTAAAAGAAATTACATGTGAATATTAGTTTTGGCTTTGAAATAATACTAATTGGAGAAATTTTCCAATTTTTTAAAAAGAGAAACAAATACATCAAAGGAAAAGGATTTTTATGGGCATATTTATTTAATAGAGCATTTTTATTTCGTATATATTTAAAAACTTCTAATTCAAATAACAATTGTGTTTTATTTTAAAATTATTTTCCATTGCTAACTTCATAAAAAGTTATATATTAGTGGATAATATTTTTTTTATATTTAAAGTTTTTATATAAAAATTACAATATTTATTTTATGATAATTATTACAGATACACAAGTACAGAGGTCGTCATTCAACAAGGAATGTACTCCGCGATGTGACAAAGATTTACTCATTTGTATATTTATGATATACACCAAATGAGATATCAAATAGAATGGCTCATTCAAGATATCTCAAACACTTTTTAAGTGCATCCTTTCAATGCACGTATTGTTTGCATGCATTTGGAAACATAATACTTATGAAACATTAATTACATATTAACAAAAATAAAAGTTTTCACTTTGTTTGATACAATAAAAATAAATGATTCTTTGACTAATGATACAATTTTAGTCGAATATTTGAAAAATATGATAGCTGAGCATATTACTTTAGCGCAGAGTTTCAGAAAAGCTAGATACTTCATTAATAGTGAGCCTACTTCTAATGTATAAGGCCATGTTCCGTTCAACTTATTTTTCTATTTTTTTATTCTTATTAAAATCAGACCAGATCAGATTAGATCAAATCAAATCAGATCTATTCAGATCAGATTCAATCAGATCGGATAAGATCATATTCAATTAGATCAAACCAGATCAGATCAGATCCGATAAAAAATATTATTATTATTATCATTATTATTATTTTTATCATTATTATTATTCTTAAAAATGAAACAGAATAAACTTTAGAAACAAGTTAAATAGAAAACTGAGAAAATAATCCTTAATTATTAGACATCGGAAAAATTATTTTTAAAATACATTGACAATGTCAATCTAATTCTACTTTTAAAATACAATTTTAGTGCTACATGTAAATTGATTTTCTAGAGTTTTGATCTTTTATTACATCGAGTTGATCAACTTTGATCATGACTTAAATAAAATTAACATTTGATATTCATATACGGAGTATATTTTAGTGTAACTAAAATAACTATTATATCTATGTTGTTATATCAATCATAAAAAAATTTCGTAGTACAAAGCACACGTTGATATTTTATAAGGATGAGACATTTTAATAGAAATATTATCTCTTCTCTATATTGATTATCTAAATTTAATTACTTTTTAATGTGTATATGAATTAAATATTTATTCTAATGTATATATGAACTAATTATTAAAATATTAAATCAATATCCTTATTTCATAAAAAAATAATCATAAAATAAAAAATATTATTACATTATAATATGAATGATTATTCTAATATATGAATTAACTAATTTTATTTAATTAAACTATAATCATAAAATAAAAAAATATGATTTTATTATAATATGAATTATCATTATAATTTTCAAACGTTATTATAAAGTCAAATCAAATCATTCATTTGAATTTTAAATCAAATCATTATTAATCAAATCATATTCGACCAGATCAGATCCAATTAGATCAGATCAGTTTAGATCCAATTAGATCAGATCAATTCATATCCAATCATATCAGACTAGATCAGATCATATCCAATCAGATCAGAATATATCAGATCCAATCAGATGAGATCAGATCTGATCTACAAAAAATCAGATCAAAACAGAAAAAATAAGTTGAACAGAACGGAGCCTAAGTGAGGTTGCTGAGGAGTAGAACTACATTAATCAAAATTTTCAAGTATTTGAGCAACAACTTCATGTACTATGTGGATATTATAATTTCCTTTAGCACTGAGTTTTTGAAGAGTTAGAGACTTTGTTGATAGTGAGCCTACTTCTAATGTATAAGTGAGGTTGTTGAAGAGTAGAACTAAAGACTCGAGAAATTATAATATCCACATAGTACATAAAGTTGTTGTTTTAATACTTGGATATTTTCATTTATCTAATTCAAAAAGGGAAATTATCCTCATGAAAAGAGATGGACTTACAAAAATTATTGAGACACACGCTATTTCATACCTTTATAGAACCTATTATTATTTCCTTTTGGGGAGGATAGATATCAAGAAAATATCTCTATAAGGAAATCAATTTTTGTGAGAAAAAATGTAAAGAATCCAAAAGTATTAGTGAGAGAATTTGTTACATTTCAAATACAGGAAAAATAAAAAGATGGTGGTGTTGTGTTGCTTGCACAAAGATTATATTTACAATTCTTGGTTGATGCATATACGATGGTTGAATCACAAAGATTCGAGTGGATGTTGTTAAACTACGACCAAGTTAGGAGCAATTATGAATAGCTTATAGGAAGCGATTATAAGAGGTGATACCAAATTGACATCCTCTAGACAGCGAAGTATCCTACCATCTACTCTCACTAGGGGAATGAAATATATTTCAAAAGTGTAAAGATGAAATGGCCATTTATAGAAGATATGGTTTTCGTGATTTATTCTTTACTATGACATGCAATATCCAATGGCTAAAGATAGCAAGATATATGGCAAAAAGCAAATGAAAAGATGATGACAAACTTGACATTGAATCTAGAATCTTTAAAATGAAATTAGATTATTTCGAGAAAGACTTAAAAAGGACATATAATTGGTGAAGTAATTGGAAGTAATTTTAAAATTTATTATTTCAGTTCCACTCAAGATAACGTGGCGTATGATGAAACTAAGAAGTACTACGATTGTCGTTACATGTTTCATATAAATCTTCTTGGAAAATTTGTTCTTTATATATACACCACATGTGGCCAACTTTCATAAGAATGAATTTCCATCCACTAGGGCAGAATTTTTTAACTTTTAGAGACAAATAAAAACTTAAGGATGTTATCCCACAAAATATAGATAAACCTTCCATGTTTCAAGCTTAGATGATTACCAATACACTGTATAGGGCATGACAAAATTTGACGTATGTAGAATTCTCAGAATATTTTGTGTACATTAAGTCAACAACAAGGAGGGAAAATGCTCCTTGAGGCAACGAACAAAGACCATCGATAGGCCAGCTACAATATGTGCCAACAAGAACCAAAAAGTTATACTACTTGAGCTATTAATTGTCTAGAGACGATGTAAAAGTTATGAGATCTTGAGGATAGTTAAGAATGTTGTACATATCACATTCGAGGAAGCATGCAAAGTATTGAGGTTATTAACCGATAATAAATAATTTATTGAAGGTATGAAAGAGGCTATTGAGCTAAGGTCTATGAGTGAGCTAAGAAAGTTGTTCGTCACATTATTACAAATATCACAAGTCGCTCATAAATTATTTCGAAAGATTCAAGACAACTCTTGGTCAAGGGAATTTTAGTTGAACAAAGGAGAATATTGTGTAATCAATGTATTTCAATAAAATATACTTTTTTTATTTACGTATTGATTCATATGAAATGCATAGTATGGAAACAAAACACGAAAATTGAGAACATGTTGAAACAATTTAGTCACATTTTAACTATTTTTTTTTATACTTGGTTGAAATTAAAAAACAACTTAATTCAAAGGGACGATATTTAAAAGAACTCAGTGGCATGCCATTTCTAAATGATAGTCCACTTAATGGGTTTCAAAATAATTTTTTAATAGAGGACTTGAACTATGACAAAAAATGTTGTCATCAGATCTTAGAGGATATTTATCTACAATGAATGAATACCATATGAAGATATACGAAGAAATAATGAATGTCGTGATAGCTAAAAGAAAAGTTTATTTTTTTGTGTGCGGTTAGGGTGGAACTAGAAAAACATTCCTTTAGAAATTAGAATCTGCTTTCCCAAAGATCAAATAATAAGTTTGTTTTGAATGTTGCATTCAGTGGCATTGCAACATTGCTTTTGCATGGCGGAAGGATAGCACACTCAAAGTTCTGAATCCTTTTGGCACTAACTTAGTGCTCAACATGTGTCATCAAAGGAAATTATAGCTGTTACCGTGAATTCTTCAAAATTATTGTCGTATTGTGAAGTTTTTACATTGATAAAAAGTATGTGATTGCATTCATATATGTTCTCTTGCGCAGATCGGGACACACAAGTATTTTCTGATCAGATAATCAAAGTCGGAGATGCGAACTGTTGATATTAAAATCCGGCCCGAATTCTTGATTTTTGATACAAGTTATCCCATCAAGAGTATAGTGGACATCACATATCCGAACATATTGGAGAAAATGTTTTTTTTAGGATATGGCACTATTGGCACAAGGGCTCAAAGTTGTTGAAATGGTAACTTTTTTTTGAGTTCTGATTTTTTATGCCAAGCAGATGCAGATGTATGTATTGATGACGATTGGATAACACTTGAGTTTTTGAAAAAAATCAAATGTTCGGAGATCCCAAAGTATAAAATAATTTTGAAAAGGGGAATTGATTAAGTAGTTATTGAGGTACATTGACCAAATGTCTAGATTGCGTAATTGTATAAGATTAATCCTTGAAGAGTTGCGAAAGAACATTATCGCTAACAATTGTTATTTTGGGAAATTAATTCGGGGACCTGAATGAATTTGGTATCATCTGATCTCGGACTACCCCTAGAACTCTAGATAAGACATGTTGAAATAGTCTTATGTTTTGCTATGACTATTAACAAAGTCTTATGTTTTGATATGACTATTCACAAAAGTCAAGGACAACATTATCTTTTGTTGTATTATTTTTAACGAAGTCAATATTCACTCATGGTCAATTTTATGTTAATGTTTCATGAGTGAAGACAATGACATAATAAAAAATATTGATTCTATGCGACAATGGAAACCCATACAACCATACAAAAAATGTTGTGTACCTAAAAATCTTTGGGAAAATTTGCAGTTAGAAAGACTTTATTTTGTACCCTTTTGATTTCTCAAATATTATTCATTCTACTTTGAATTTGATCTCTATAGCATTAAAAAATCAAGCTTGAAATATTTTTTTTTATTCCTAAAAATATTGCATAAAAAAGTTTAGAATCGACAAAAAATTTATTCAATCCCGTGTGTCGCACGGGTAAAAATACTAATAATAAGTAATTATATAGAGGGCACAGTATTTGGAATACTCCATAACTAGTTTCAAACAATTTGTTTGGTTATATATTCCCTCCATCCTTAAACGTACTTTTTGTTTTTGTTTGCGAGATTTGACTGACTTATTTTCAATTCAATTTATTTGATTGTAGGTGTAAGACTTAAAAATAAAATGTATATATTTAAAAACTACATCAAAAGTTCTACAAAATAACGTGTGGCAAGACTATATTTTTTATCAAATAAGTAACGAGAATAGGTAAATAAAGTAATTAAAATCGGACCATATTAATAATAAAAGAAAACAACATTTTAGGACGGAAGGACTAACTAATTTTAAAATTTTGTATTCCCTGAGGTAGGATGTAAACAAATCAAATATTTTAAATTCGATTCATGATTCGTATTCGAATATGATGATTCGAATTCGCGTTATTCAAATACAAATTCAAACTCAAATATTAGTTTTGATTCAAATATTAAACAAATACAAATACAAATAGAGGTGTATTCCATTCGGATGATATTCGAATATTTGAATATATTTATATGCATAGACCATGTTTTCAACATCAACAATCAAGCACCCTAATATAATATAAATTGCATTTAAATTACTAATATTTCATGATATTAACGCAATACAAAAATTTAAAGCATGCGATTTTTAATAGTTATATTTTATAAAATATGAGTAATTTGTAAGACACAAATGTAAGATACAAATGTATTAATTTGAGTATGATTATTCAAATATTCAATTAAGATTCATTAACTATTTAAATATTAATCAAATAGAAATACAAATCTTAATTTTTATTAGTTTCATATTCGTATTCGAAAAAATTAATTAAATACAAATTCAAATATTACTTTCATTTCTTTACGGGCCTACTTTGGGGTAGCTTCAATTCAATACGTAACCCAAACGTGGTCCAGCCGTCCAGGCTCTATTCTACCCGCTGAGTTCGTAACAATTCCTAAATCCAATCCATTGCCCCAGCCCCCGCTCCGCAGTTCGCACTGAGCAGACCCCCCCCCCCCTCCCACACTCCGGCGACTTCGCCCGCTACTCGCCCGTCTCGCCGCCGACGCTGTCACGCTAGAAGCATCCACCCGGAAAATGGACAGCCGCCGCCCTCCACTCTGCCAGAGCCAGGTAATCCCTAACCTCATTACCTAAATCACCAAAGTTAAATACTCAATTTTATTTAATTATTTTAGATTTTCAAGTTTAATACTGCAAAAGATGCTTCCTTTTGTTTGCCATGTTACTTGGTTTAGAATGTGAGTGGCTCGGGTGGGGATCATTCTGTGGGTAGTGGATTCTCTGGTTGAAACAAAAAGGGAAGGTTTGACATTCATGTCAGTGGACCAAATAGCCTGCATTTTCTTTCTGTTAAAAGATGTGAATATTTAATGAACCAAAAACAAAGTATTGAAGTCACTCATGTCAAACAATCTGAACAAGCTAAGTTAAGTCAGATTATTTCACTATATATCTTCTTAGTGGGAGGGGGTGGGGGACCCCATGACCTTAAATTCCTGGGTCCGCCCCTGAACAGTCTTTGCTGCAATTGCCGGATTATGTTTTTTTTTGTAGGTCATTGTGGACCTCAAAAAGATGTAGAGAAAATTAACAGTGTATAGTAATGGCAGCCGCCTCACAGTCTATCCGTCATCCACTTGCTGCTACCGGCGCGAGTAGTCTTGACGCTCTCAACAATGTACTCTCTGACCTCTGCACCAGAGGAAATCCTAAGGTAAAATTATTACGGAGTAAAACTTTTGTTTTAAAATCATGTGCCTTTTCTTGAGTCTTATAGTGTTTTTGTTGAAAATGAAGACTTCTCCTAAGTTAGGAGGAAAAAGCCGCTAATAGAGAGAAATTAATTTTATGTATGTATGCAGTTTCTGAAGGGGCATTTTCGAGCGAAGATTCTTTATGTGCATACAAGATTATCCTTTAGTCAGCTTTTATTCTCTTTCTTAAAATACATCTTGTAGTGTATTTTGTAGAAATTAAAGACTTCTTTTAAGTTAGGAGGATTGAGTCGTTTATTGAGAAAAATCAATTTTATGTATGTATCCAGTTTCTGCAGGGGCATTTTTGAGCAAAGATGCTCTATTTACATATGTGATTATCATTTAGTTAGCTTTTGTTCTCTTGCGTCCAGCTGCATTTGTGATTTACTTTTCTGCAGGCACTTAATTTTGTTGAATAAAGAAAGTGGATCGTGATGTGATCATTTTTGGCTTTCACATGATATTTCAAACATTCTTACATGTTTTTTCATGTTATGTACTTCTACTTCATGAAGCTTTCTGATAAACTGTGAGCTCTGTTGTACTCCTAATTTAGTCCTGTAATGTATTTTGTATATCTGGTGCTAAACATAGGATGGGGCTGCACTAGCTTTGAGGCGGCTTGTTGAGGAAGAAGCTCGTGATCTGAGTGGAGATGCATTTTCACGATTTATGGATAATCTCTATGAGCGTATTACTGTTCTTCTTGAGAGTAATGAGGTTGCTGAAAATTTGGGAGCTTTAAGGGCTATTAATGAATTAATAGATGTCACTATTGGGGAAAATGCATCAAAAGTAGCTAAATTTTCCAATTACATGCGAAATGTATTTGAAGTAAAGCGTGATCCTGAAATTCTGGTACTTGCTAGTCAAGTTTTAGGCCACCTAGCTAGGGCTGGTGGTGCAATGACAGCTGATGAAGTGGAATGCCAGGTACATTCAGTTATAATCCTCTTTTTGTTATTCTGGGATTTTAGATTCTCATCCACCTGTTGTTTCAGGTGAAAAATGCACTTCAATGGCTTAGTGGTGACAGAGTTGAGTATCGCCGCTTTGCTGCTGTACTAATATTGAAAGTAAGACTGATTTGTTAAATTTTTTATGTGTATATTTTAAATGGAAGCATTAGCATCTTAGAAGCTTGTATTTCGAGTGGAACTGTTGTTCTTGTTGTTAGCTTATATAAATAGAGAGAGATATGTATTCAAAAATAGTGAAAATAAATAAGTCTTATTTTATACTCCCTTTGTCCAACAATAAAGTTCCCATTCCTATTCACAGGGTCAAGCTTTATTCACTTTGTTGGCTTATTTTCGTTTCCTATATGATAAAACAATATAGTCATGTCATCTCTAGTTTTGTAGATCTTTTCATTTAGTTTTTAAATATGTAATTTTTATTTTTAATTCCATACGAGTTTTCAACTTCTTCCACATCCAACTATGTTTATCCTAACCAAAAGAATAGAGTCTTAAAGTGGATACACAAGAATAATTGAAAATATATGATACACATGTGTCAAATCCACAAATACCAATAAGAAGGGAATCACCTTCGGTCATTCACAAAAAAGCTCTCTCTCCATTTCTTTCGGTCCATAACCACACTCTTTTTGAAATTCCTATATGAGAAATCACATTTAATGACCCTTCCCATGGCCTAATGGGTATCCCTCTTCTTTTGTAAAATTCATTTCTCCACCACTCAAATCTTTTATTGGGGCACACTATGCATGCCTTTGTTGTATCCCAACCACCAAAATCGATTGTCTCTTAATTTATCTTCAATAGATGTCACTTCTATCTTGTTTTGGATGATCTCATTTCCTATTCTATCCATTTTAGTGTGCCCACACATCCATCGTAGCATACACATTTCAATTAACTTCATATGCATAATATGACACCCTTCAACACTCCTCCACTGCAACCAACTCGCCTTGACTTGATGTTCAACATCTCCATCTTTTTGTATGATGGAACCCAAATTTGTAAAATGATCACTCATTGGGGTATAACTATCCTCTAGACTAGAGTCACAAAATTTCGATCCATGTTTCTGAGTTTCCAACCTTTGGCTCTATCATCTTCCTCCACATTTCTAACTTCTCATTAACAGCCACTATAGTTTCATCTATCATAACAATATCATTAGCAAACAACATAGACCAAGGTAAAATATCTTCTATAGTCTTAGTTAGCTCATTCATATCATCGCGTGTCAACTCCTCAAAATCAGACCAAAAGTAACATTGATCATAAAACAAATTGGAGACACTTGTGAGTGTATAATAGTTGGCTCATATCTTTGAGCACACTTCATTCGTTTGAATGTATGTATGCCTTCGAGTCCCAAAACCGAAATTGAAAACACGACTCCACAAAATCATTTTTTTTCCAAAGTTTAGGCCCCATTGTATTTAACTTGTTTGTCTTATTTAAATCCTCTAAGGTTTTTTGCTTCACTTCATTTGGCTCCATGTAGCAGTGTAGCCTGTTTTTTTTTGTGTATTTTCTGTTTGCGTATATCAATATATTTGATACTATTCTGTAAAAGATCTTTCTAAAAAAGAATTCATCTTTAATGCAGGAAATGGCTGAAAATGCTTCAACTGTATTTAATGTTCATGTACCTGAGTTTGTGGACGCCATTTGGGTTGCACTAAGAGATCCAACACTTGCTGTTCGAGAGCGAGCTGTTGAAGCATTGCGTGCATGCCTCCGTGTTATTGAAAAGCGTGAGACCCGCTGGCGTGTTCAATGGTTAGCCTTTATTTTTATTTTTCTTGTTATGTTAATTGTAAGATATTAACATGTTAACTATTGTTCTTTTGTTCATGCTTTCTTAAGGTACTACCGTATGTTTGAAGCCACCCAAGATGGATTGGGGAGAAATGCTCCCATCCACAGCATTCATGGCTCTCTTCTTGCAGTTGGAGAGCTTTTGAGGTTTGTTAGGAAATTCCATAGTTTACATTTATTTCACTGCTAGGGGGTCCCATATAAGGTAATGCTTGATCTGGCTCTGTTTCTATGACTATTTCAACTTTGCATTATTTCACAGGAACACTGGAGAATTCATGATGTCTAGATACAGAGAAGTCGCTGAGATTGTGCTTAGATACCTGGAGCACCGGGATCGCCTTGTTCGACTCAGCATTACTTCTCTGCTGCCTCGAATTGCCCATTTCCTACGAGATCGTTTTGTGACAAACTATCTAACGGTTTACACCTTTCCATTAACTTTCATGCAATGATGTTCAGTTTTAATTCTTTCGAGGATTATTAGCAAGGAAGATTTTCATCCTCTGCAATCACTTCAGTACTTTTGTGCTTTTCCCAGTTTCCACTTCTTTTATTATCATTATTATTAGTATTTTTTTTGTGAATCCACAGATATGCATGAATCACATACTCCACGTGCTTAAAATACCTGCCGAACAAGCAAGTGGATTCATAGCTCTTGGAGAGATGGCTGGTGCTTTAGATGGAGAACTCATTAACTATTTGCCGACAATAACATCGCACCTTCGTGATGCGGTATGTGATGCGCTTAAGATTGTCTCCTCCTTGGATTAATTAACCCCCACCCCCTCAATGTTTCCTTGAATTTTCTAACTTACATGCTGCTGCATGCAGTATTCTTCTTGGTGCGGTATGTAATGCACACGTGTCTTTATTATCTTCTCCTACTGATTCCACCCATCTACTGCATTCATTTTCTTATTTTCTCCATGATGTGCCGTGAAACTGTTTTTCTTTGTCATGAAAATCTATTCTTTGTGTAGATTGCACCTCGTAGAGGCAGGCCTTCAATGGAAGCAATTGCTTGTGTTGGAAATATTGCAAAAGCAATGGGTCCTGTGATGGAGCCTCATGTACGGGGTCTCTTGGATGCCTTGTTCTCTTCTCGTCTCTCGCTTACATTGGTAGAAGCCCTAGATCAAATAAGTATAAGGTATTTAGCAAAGGTTGCATTTGCATGTATGTACTTTCTCTTCTGTACTCATGCTCAAGGGTTTGAATTCTTGCATTCTATCACAGCATCCCAACATTGTTATCTACAATTCAAGATCGGTTACTTGACTGCATTTCGACAATACTTTCAAGATCTCACCAGTCACGACCTTCGGTGGCCTCAAGTAGGGGACATGTTGCAAATGCCACTCAACAAGTGCCAGAGCTTAGTGGTTCAGCTCTTGTTCAACTTGCTTTGCAAACTCTTTCTAGGTTCAACTTCAAGGTTTGCCAACCTACTTGTGTGCATGTATGATTCCTTGAATGAATTTTCTAACAGGCAGTCCCCATATCTTAGGGCC
Organism: Cuscuta australis; assembly: GCA_003260385.1. Lineage (NCBI taxonomy): Eukaryota > Viridiplantae > Streptophyta > Magnoliopsida > Solanales > Convolvulaceae > Cuscuta > Cuscuta australis. The sequence continues at coordinate 1,167,727 of NQVE01000150.1, read as the reverse complement.
ATGATCTTCTTGAATTTGCAAAAGAGTCTGTTGTGTCATATTTGGAAGATGAGGATGGTGGAACAAGGAAAGATGCAGCCTTGTGTTGCTGCAAACTGGTATCAAATTCTTTATCTGGGATCTTGTGCACACAGTTCACCTCAAGTAGGATTAGCCGTACCAGTGGGAGGCGACGCCGTCTTGTTGAAGAGGTTTTGCTTCTAGTTACTCATCTTTGTCGTTATATGAGTTTGATCTTAAAAGTGATAAACTAAGTTGCGTATCAAAGCTATGAAAACATTGAGAAAAGGATAAAAATATTGATAATCTAGGTCGTGGCAATGTTATGGTTGAAAATAACATATTTAAAACATAGGTTTTGTCGAAATAACTCGCCGGTCCCTCTATTTTCAAGAAGGCAACGGAGGCCCTTAATAGATGCATTTTTTTCCTATTTTTCCCTTAATGTTAAATGGTAATAACTCTTAGGTCCCTCACCTTTTGGTTTCTTTGTTTTTTTAAACATCTTTTTAAAAAATTTCTTCTAGAATATACCGAGTAAAATAAAAAATAGAAAAATAAAGCAAGATTTTTCCCTAGAAAGTTCTCAAGGTTCTTTTTAATACTTTGTACAAAATTTAAGGAGCTCTGTTGCCATTTTGAAAATAGGACTTGAGAGTTATTTTGACAAAACCTTCGTCACCCAGTAGTATTTTTTTGTAAAGTTTGCTGTATTGCCTGTATACACTTATGCAAACATATTGTGTAAAAAATTGAATTTATCCATTCCATATGTATACATGCCACAATCATTTTTTCATGTGTGATGTATCATCATTACATATATGATATATGTTTGCTTGTAATTTACTTTATGTTCCATTACCCAAATATATAGATATGCAAACCCTTCAAATTTTCTATGATAACTTTGTGGTGATAAACACAGAATTATACTACCTAAACAGTTTATAATCATGGGTCATACTTCATAAAGTTGTATTTTTGTGCAGATAGTCGAAAAACTGCTTATTGCAGCTGTTGCTGATGCAGATGTCGCTGTCCGTCATTCTGTTTTTTCTTCTCTGTATGGTAATGGCGGGTTTGATGATTATCTGGCTCAGGCAGATAGTTTGACTGCTATATTTGCTGCTCTCAATGACGAGGTACAATATCATTTTACCTGATAAAAGGTTTTCTATGATCTTTGACTTTCTGAACTATCACCATTACTTTTTCAGTAACGGTTGTTTCCTACTTTCAAGCCAATAAATAAAATACATCAGTTGCACTTTCTTCCCCAAATGGACATTATCTTTAGAGTTTGTTTAGTTTCATTCTAAGCGAACTGTTTATGATAGTGTTGCATTTTTTGATTTAAATCTTTAAGTGCATTTTACTTTCATATTTATAAATACTTACTCTGCTTCATTCTTTATGTTTTCTGTTGCATTGGTAAGAAAACTTATCAAACACCATTTATTAATTAATCTTAGGGCCTGTTTGGAATCCAGGAACTTCTGGAAAATAACTTTTAGAATTTTCCTTTTCTGGTGTTTGGCTAAAAGTATGAAAGTCTTTATTTCCGTTTGGTTAATTCCTTGAGAATGAAAGTCAAGAAAAATAGCACACGATTTGAACTAGGGGAAGGTACACCTCAAAGCACGTCAACCAGCAGAGACTTGAACCAGCGAAGGAGACGAGGCAAGAAGGGGAAATGGTTGGGTGTGCGGTGGTGACTGGTGCACGCCGCAAGACTAGAATCGGTAGAAGAAGGGACTCTTCATCGAGAGAGATAACAAGCTAACACCCAAAGTGGATGAAATCAACTAATTTCTTCAAATATGTGGTGCGCAAGATGAAAACACACAAAAAGGTGAAGAAATCACACCAATTCCATGAACTCCACCCTAATCAAAGCTTGGCTATGGCGTGGAACACTGTTAGGCCAAGTTACATAGCACTTGAAAATGACTTCCAGATTTTAAAGGCAGATGTCATTTTTCTAATTTTAGGCCAGATTTTCTGTTTGACTGAAGCTTGTTTTCAGTTGACCTCCAATTTCCAATTTAACCAAACACTATAAAATGAGGAAATGAATTTCGAAAGTCATTTTCCTCTTCCAAAAGGAGCCTTAATATGCCAGACTGGGTAGCATCTCTCTCGACACAACAAAGAGGTGTTGGACTTGTGTGCATTTATAATAGATGATATTAAACCTCATTCTCTTGTTTGTGCGCACACATTTGTGGGGATATTCTTTTTTTATTCGTCTGGTTTAGGATTTAATTGCTTGGAATGTTGTGGTTAACATGAGCTGGGATATTCTTTGTTTTATTTGCCTTGGGTCCTGGTTTCAGATTTAATTGCAAAAGCATGGTGACTATGAAGGTTCATACATATGACTCTTATGCCAATTTTTTCATAAAAACCTGAGAAGGTTCATCCGATATAATTGAGTAATGTGTGTGTATTTTTTGGATTCAGCATTTCTGCTCTCCAGTTGGGCTATATTGTCTATTTCATTTTCTTGCCATGATATCGGTTCAGTCTTTCCCATTTGCTTTTGCTTTTGCGTAGGATTTTGAAGTTAGGGAGTATGCAATTTGTCTCGCTGGAAGGTTATCTGAAAAGAATCCAGCTTACGTTCTCCCAGCACTCCGCCGACATCTTATTCAACTGTTAACTTACCTAGAACAAAGGTTTGCTAATGTTTTTATGTTCTAATGTGAGTGGCTATCGTAAGAGTTAATCTTGAATATGATAGATTGTAGTTTCTGTGTGCCTATGTACCATTTTATGCTAATTACTCCCTCTTGCCCAAAAAGATGTCTTCGTTTTTCTTTTAGGCTTGTCCCAAAAAGTTGTGTATCTCTATATTTCAAAAGTTTTATGTGGTACACACACCCTCCCTAGACCTTATTCTCATGGGATCCAAATTCCAATTGGGTTGTTGTACATAAATATCAAGAATACAATTTTCACTTTATTGAACATTGTGCCCAATCAAACTAGGCCATCTTTTTGGGATGGAGGGAGTACTATTTATTGCTCTAACTGCTTTTGTCTATATCATCTAATGGAGATTTTGGATAGGTTTAATTTTTTAAATATAATGAAACATTTTATCTAGTTTATATATCTAACATTTTGTTTATAATACTTGAGGCATTATGCCTTTTATCTTGGTGGGAGGTTACTTTAAAAATCCCATCTTATTTTCTCCCTATGCTCCCTTCTTCTTAACTTATGGAGTGTGCAATTTATCTTGTATCTTATTGTTCTCCCAGCACTCTTGCATTTTTGTTCAACGGGTAGATACTAAGAATTGGCGTTCGTAAGTGTTTTTAGGCCCTAGTGTGTAAGACTACCTTAGGATTCAGTAGTCGGGAACAATTTTATAGTATAAAACTCTGTTTAGCTGTCCCATTTCATAGGATTTGTGTACTAATTGTGGACAACTATTTGTTGGTCAAACCAACTCTTCCTTCTTCCTTAATATCCTTCTAATTTTTTACTATTTCTAAAATTGCTTTTTAGGGGTGTTTGTTGAAACTATTCATGTAGTTTATAGATATACTCATTCCATTTACCAATATATCATTCCCTCCTTTTCTAAATGCGTTGTATGGTTTGACTTGCATGTAGATTATGAGTAGAACTAAAGTTGAGTATTAATTTGTGTCAAGTTATTTCATGAAGAGATAGATTTAGTTTGAATTGATGGATAAGTAAAGGAAAAAGTTGATAGAAAACTTGATGTGGAAGATTGAGAATATCAAAAAAGGAAGTATGCAAAGTAATTTAGAATATATAAAAAATGAAGTGGGCAAAGTAACAAGGAACAGAAGGAGTATTGGTTACAACATTACAAAAAGCAAATTAAGGGGTTGTTTCTCTGTGCTGGTGCTTATTGGCTTATTGCTGATAAGCACTTTTTAACTTATAAGCGGCTTACAAGCCAAATATTCTTTCATGGAAGTAAATTGACTTAAATAATAGAAAAGTTATTTGGGAATGTTCGTAAATGGTGAGAGATAGTTTTGTAAATAATCTTGTCAAAACGGAGAAATAAAAAAAAACTGGCTTAAAAATAAGTAAGACCTACTTTTTTTCTTGGTTTATAAATTAGCTTATAAGCACAGCGGAACATGTAATGAACTAAGTATAAAGTTAAAAACTGTTAATAAGCAGTTTTGACCGGCTTATTAGCATAGAGAAACACCCACTAAATTGCAAGTAACTTTAGTCAAGTCTCAAAATTATTGGAGGTGATATGGAATGTTATAGAGGGAGTGATATCTTAATTTTACTTTTGCGGGCAGTCTTAAGAATTTACCTCATCTATTTTGTCTTGGAGAGTAATTTGTATCTCGACCGCTTTCTGAGACAGAATCAAACTCTTATACACTCACTCACACTCAATAACACAAACACATGACTTCAAAAATAACTTTGTATTATATAGTAAAATATACAAGAAAGATTACAATTACACGAACTTCACTCTTTCTCACTCACAAGCACTCTACTCTCAAGAAGTCTTCTTGGGTTTGGGTGGATTCATTTTTGTAGAAGGCCACTTCTCTCACATCTCTTTAGAAGTCTTCTCTCACAATGGTTGCAAAGAATGATGACCCTCACCATCTATTTATATTAACCCTAATTTCTCTAGAACATTCCACACACCACCATGTTCTAAAGTCTTCCATTAAGTTTCCTTAAGCTTCTAGAATTTTCTATTCTTTAACATTCTAAACATTCTAGAGGTCACCATATTACTATAGAATATGCTAGTGGAATCAACATCTTTTCACACACTTCTAGCGAGTTCTACATTTCTTTGGACGGTCAACAATATTCTAGGAAACTCCACCTATTTCTACACATTTTTAGAGATTTTTACATGTCTTCACAAAGTTCTAGAGTTTTTTTATAATTTTGTCAATAAAAGATCCCACATTGTTGATCCATCTGAATCTTCTCATATTTAAGGTCTCGTAGCGTAGCATTGAGTATAAAATGCGGAAGGGGGCATGCATTTCCGAGAACTAGTTTGGGTTCATGTCTGGCACATGGACTAAAGAGGCCATTAGATGGAAGAGTATAGGGCTAAGAAGAAGACCTTCTTATGGTCTTTATTGACCTCGAGAAGGAGATATTGTGGTGTTTTTAGCAGGGATGGGTTTCAATCACATATATTCGTTCAATCTGAGATATGTACGGTGAGGTGAGGACTACGGGTTTCTCTGTAGAGGCGAGGTTACACCTGTGGTTCTTTGGTGCATGCTTTTTGTTGAAGATATTGTGATATTCCACGATACCCGCGAGGGATTAAATGATAAGTTAGAGCTATGGTGCCTTTCCCTACAATTCAAAGGTTGCAGGTTGAGTAGGACTAAGACCTAATGCATGGAATGATGTTGTAGTGGTCGGGTGACAGAATCAAAGGTGGAAGTTAGGATTGATTGCCACCAATGTCTAAGGTTGACAAGTTTCGGTATCTTGGTTCGGTCATTTAGGGAAATGGAGAGTTGGACGTGGGTGTTGCACACCGTGTTGGAGCAGCTTGGGCAAAGTGGAGGTTGGCTTCCGGGGTTCTATGCAATAAGATGATTTCGGCTAGAATGAAAGGTAACTTCTATCAGTCCGTAGTCTAACGAGCTATATTGTGTGGTGCGGAGTGCTGGTAGTTAAGAAGAGCCATGTTTGTCAGTTGCATCTCTGCAGATGCTGCGGTGAATGAGTGCAAAGATGAGGATCAAGGTTGTTAGAATCACAATCTAGATCGCAAGTACCATTCACCTTTACGATATGTATCGCTGCTAGCATTGAAAATTCTCAAGATCGCTTCGGATTGACGAGGCTAGACCTAGAATCGCCGGATCGTGACTACGATTTGATCTAGGAAAGTCATTGGCAACAAAAAAGTCTTAGTGGCAGGTTTTTTGTCGATCTCTGGTGTGATAGCTTTTCTTTTTTTATTTTTGGGATAGTATAACTGTATAAGCCTACTGGGTAGGCCAGTACCGACGACTTCCTTTTGCAATAAGCTGCCGACTAAGGCTCCACAATACCTTTTTTTTACAATATTACCACTTACCAATGTGGAGTACTTTTTTATTCTTTCAATAAAAGTACTCCTTTACTTTTTATTTTCCTTTAGTGAGCTTCAATAAGCCTACTTTTTTTTTATTCTCGCCTACTTTTTTTCACTTTTATTAACTGTCATAAATTTTAAATATTACTCGGATCTTACGATTCGAGTTACGATCCACGATTTACGATCTGCTGACCCCCCAACGATCTTAACTAAGATCTCGAGTTTAATAACCTTGATGAGGATAGATATGATTTGGAAGGAGGTTATCCGAGGACAGGTAGGAGTGGCACCGGTGGAGAATAAACTGCTGGAAGCTAGGTTAAGGTGGTTTGGGCATGTGAGGTAGCGGAGTGATGAGGCCATAGTGTGCGAACTGCGGAGATATGAGAGGCTTACGGTGGTGGGTGAGAGTTTGGGGAAGGGGTAGACTTAAGAAGAATTGGAAAGAGGTGATTAGAGAGAACCTAGAACTTTTATCCCTTACCAAAGATAAGGACATTTGGAGAGCTAAAATTAGGGTAGTTGGGTAGGCGTTTTGGGTTTGGTGGTAGTTTTTGCACTTGCTGTGTGCTTTTCATGCTCAGTGCTTTCTTCTTGCTTTCTTTTGTTAATATTAGTTTGTTCTTTGCTTTTTTGTGCTATGTGCTCTCTTTGTTTTATACGGAGTATGTTTTATGTGAGGTTGTGCTGTCTCTGTTAGGGGGTCTCTTGGAAACATCCTCCCCACTTTCGAGTAGGGGTAAGGTCTCCATACCCCCTCCCTCCACACCATACTCTCATGGGATTCAATAGGGTTATCGTTGTTGTTGTTGCTGAATCTTCTCATATTGGTCAGCTTGTATATTTTCAGTGCTGATAACAAATGCAAGGAAGAGAGTGCGAAGTTATTGGGTTGCTTAATCAGAAGTTGCGAGCGACTGATTCTTCCATATATTGCTCCTATACACAAGGTTGTCTATTCATGCTAATTAGGAATTTTATTAAAATTTTTATTCAGCCTCTTTATATATGATTTGTATACCACTTTGTCTTCCAGGCACTTGTTGCCAAACTACGTGAAGGAACAGGAGTCAATGCAAATAATGTCATTATTAGTGGTGTTGCCAAACTACGTGAAGGAACCGGAGTCAATGCAAATAATGGCATTATTAGTGGCGTTCTGGTTACTGTTGGTGATCTCTCCAAAGTGGTAGGTTAATCTTTAATACATAGCTGTGATCTGCATTTAAAATGTCAGATATCTGGACTGGAAACTTTATCACTTGTGGACTTTTTTTGCTTTTATAACATATGTTTTAGAGTGATTTCCCAAAATGGTCCTTTCTAATAAGGTGTTTTCCCAAATTAGTCCTGAATAAACAATAATTACCAACGTGGTCCTTTGTAATTGAGATGTATTCCCTAAATAGTCTTCTGTCGAAAATGTCTACTAAATGTCAGTCAAATAAAAGGTATTTTGGTATTTTCCATGATCTAGACTTAAAGTATGTTCTCGAAATGCTCCTTTATAATTAAGCATTTTTCCAAACTGATAATTTCTAAGTAAATATTTTCCCGAAATGGAGTCCACGAGCCTACTCGGGGTGGGTCCGTTCCTTTAGCACCCATCCACTTAATTTGAAAAGACCATTTTGAAGACTTATTCATAGTTTAGATGATAGAAAATACAGAAATACCCTCCATTTAACCATCATATAATAGACATTTTTTTACAGAGGACTGATTAGAGAATAAATCTCAATTACAAAGGACATGTTGGTAATTATTGTTTATTGAGAACTAATTTGGGAAAACACCTTATTTGAAAGGACCGTTTTGAGAATTTATTCTATGTTTTAAACTATTAAGGCATGCGCTATGGAGTTTAAATATAAAATAGAGGTAAATATGGAGTTTTTGTAGGCATGACCCTAAATTTCTTTGTAACTTGGTAACTGTCTTTGATTATACTCCGTATGATTAAATTTATCAATTATTATTTGTGTAAGAGTTTTTACTTCATTGTCCTGCAAATTTACACTTACGTTTTGTTTGTCCTGAAATAAACTTTGCTTTTTTTGCTTTTCACTTTTCAATACTTTTCTAAAACTCAGAAGTCATAGTGTAAACATCATTGCAGGTTGGGAGTAATAGTTATCACATACATTTAAGTCTTCCCATTATTCCCTATCTTATAACAAAAAGCCTTTGGGTGATTTCCTCTTTTAATCTCTCACTCACTCTCACTCTCTCTCTCTCTCTCTCCCCTCCCATTGATCAGGGTGGTTTTGCAATGAGGCAATACATTTCAGAACTGTTGTCCCTAATTGTAGAGGCTTTACTAGATAGTGCTGCTGCTACTAAACGTGAAGTTGCAGTTGCTACGCTTGGTCAGGTTGTACAAAGCACAGGGTATGGCTATTCTTTTTGTACTTCATTTTCTGTTTCTCCAATTTTTTTATAGGATCTATTAATATTTTGCAGTTTAAGGTTGTCACATACCTCAATTCTCCCTTTTAGGTAAGTAATAACTAATAAGTAGAGATAAAACAGGATAAAGTTGGCTACCTGATAGTAAAAGATAAATTATTAATTTTTTTGAATTAAAAGAGAAAAGCAAAATCTAGCTGTGAAACTGTCACCTAAAACTAAGGGTCCTGCAAGTGATTTCAGTTATCCAATATGGAGTAAGAAAAAGGAGACAAACTATAGAGAAACAAGGCAATTTTTAGCGTGGAAAAATGTTTGCCATTGCGTGTCAGACGGTGAATTAGGTTAGGCCTCTAGATGCATTTAATATTCCCTGTGTCCATATTTAATCTACTGCATTTGTTTTGGCACAAACACAACAACCCAGTAGAATCCCACATATGGGGTCTTGGGGAGGGGGGGATAGTGTTTTTGCTGACCTTGCCTCTATATAGAAAGTGTAGAGAGGTTTCTTCGGCTCAAACACAAAAACACAGAAGTTAGTAAAGTCCGGCCATTAGAGAGAAACCAAAAGGAGAAATGGTAAATCAAAGCTGATAGAGATAAAGCAGGTAATCATCTAACTAATCCTGGTTGTCTTACGCACAACGAGAACCACCCTTAACAAGCCCTACGCTACAACTGTAATTCTCAATTGCTTAACATATCTACTGCCATGTCCTCGGTGAGCTCTCGAAGCCTCCAATCTTGGCATAACCACTTCACCCCAATGAAGATATTATTCAGCTACAAACCAAAAAGGAAAGTGGTAAGATTAACAGGGGATGTAGGTAGAGCTAGAATTGATTAAAAAATGGGTCTTACATCCCCACAGATGAGGCTGGCAATTGCATTTGATAACAAGATTATTTGTTAGAAGTGAGTATGTGTATAAACCCTCGAGCTTTGTGATTCTGAAGGATAAAGCTGAATACATAAATTGTGTCATTAAGAGTAATGAAAGATGAGCAAGGAAGCAACAAAATTGACTGGCCATTCATAACTATGATGATTTTAGTGCTTTTGGAATCTTATGTGATTGTCTCTTCTCCAGTTCTCCACAGATATGACATGTATTTTCTCATTTAATTGTGATCAAGAGGGGTGATGTATTTATATGATTGCTTAGCTGATATAAGAATTACAGATGGTTAATTATTGCTTACTGTTTAGGTTCATTTTAAATTTGAATTCAAAATTCTTCAACTAAAAGAGAACATCCTAGAACATATGATAATATTTCCATCCATGATTAACAGTTATGTCATTGCTCCTTACAATGATTATCCACTATTGCTTGGTTTACTCCTAAAACTGCTAAATGGAGAGCTGGCCTGGTCTACGAGACGTGAAGTTTTGAAGGTAGCCCTTGATCTTTGTTGAATGTGTTAAGTTTTAGTGCGTTTTTTATATTGAGAATTGCTTGTCAACTGTTATATATGTTAGGTTCTTGGAATAATGGGTGCTTTGGATCCTCATGTGCACAAACGCAATCAGCAAACCTTACCTGGACCACATGGCGAAGTTACTCGCACAGCTAATGATCCAGGTCAACATATTTGTTCAATGGATGAGTTGCCTATGGATCTTTGGCCATCTTTTGCAACATCAGAAGATTATTACTCCACGGTGGTGCTTTGACTGAAGGCATATTGTTTTTTTTGTTCTGAAATAAAAGTTTTAACATATTTTAACAGACTTCTAATGCTATAGGTTGCTATCAATTCTCTCATGCGGATTCTTAGGGACCCTTCCTTGTCTAGTTACCATCAAAAAGTTGTTGGATCTCTAATGTTCATTTTCAAGGTTTATTTAGACAGACTTCTCCATGTCCTAAAAAACATTTTTCTACTTTTATAATGAAACTCATTTCTTCCATAACTTTTTCATGGCAGTCAATGGGGCTTGGATGTGTCCCTTATTTGCCGAAGGTGAGTGCTATCAGTTCCAGACACTTGAATTATAACTTACTATACTTGTCTTATCTATAGTTCGCTCTCTCGTTTTTTAGCACTCATGTCATCTGAATTTACAATGCCTTGTGATCCATGTACCAATACAAAAAAGAAAGCATTTCACAAGTGAATAATTCTATTTTACTCCACATTTGACCCCGACAACATAAGGGCACTATATATCCTTGCATTTGAGGCTTTTAGTGTTAAGTGATGGGTCAAGCTCTTTACAACAAAACTGACGTAAAAGATAAATCAACTAATAGATTCTCTAAGACATGATATTTAATGTCCAATAATTCCTTAACAGGATTTCTTTTGCGAGGGACTTGTGTAATAGTTCTTGTGCTGAACTTTTCCTTGTATATGATTTCCAAACTTGTGCACTTCTCTTATAGGTTTTGCCGGAGCTCTTCAATATTGTTCGTACATGTGAAGATGGTTTAAAGGAGTTCATAACATGGAAGCTTGGGACACTGGTTTCAATTGTTCGGCAGGTAATTTTTCTCATAAGGCTATGTTTATTTTTGCTTCTTATGCTGTTATATTGATATTAATCATTCCATTGTTTTGTGCTTGCAGCATGTTCGTAAACATCTTCCAGATATGCTTTCTCTGATATCAGAATTATGGTCATCCTTCTGCTCGCCCTCGGCTAATCGATCAGTTCATATTTCCGCAGTAAATATGATTTGAATTATTTAATCTGATATTACTCATATTATTTATCATTTTATTGGCCTGGTTTAATGTTGAGCATTTTTTGTTATGGCTGTTCGATAATCTTGTTTCAAAACTATTAGATACTGCATCTGGTGGAGCAACTCTGTCTGGCACTAAATGATGAATTCAGAAAGTTTCTTCCAAAAATACTTCCCTCTTGCATTCAGTTTCTTAGTGATGCTGAGCGGTCTAATGAGTATGATTATGTCCCCAATATTCTCCACACACTTGAAGTTTTTGGTGGTTAGTTTTCCTTGATTTTTGTTACAATTTATTAAAGCGTTAAAATTGTTTAATATACTGAATGTGGATGTATGTGTGTAGTCACTAGTGCAATAAACACACACACACACACTTTTTGTATGAAATCTCAATATCTCATAACTGAAACATTCTACAGGTTCACTGGATGAGCACATGCATCTTCTTCTTCCTGCTCTCATTCGTTTGTTTAAAGTGGATGCTTCAGTGGAAGTAAGGCGTGGTGCTATCAAGACTCTAACAAGATTAATACCCCGTGTACAGGTTTATCCTATTTGAGAACTTCAGATAAATATATATAATTTATTGCATTTGTCTCAACTCTCGTTCTTCATCATATATGTATATTTTTTCACCAGGTCATTGGTCACATATCTGCTCTTGTACATCATTTAAAGCTTGTCCTGGATGGGTCTGATTCTTTCCCTTTCTCTTCATTTTAATCTACATGGGAAACTTAAGTAAACCTGAAAAGTGTTTTTGCACACTATATTATGTGGCCTGTTTAAATTTTTGCTTGAAGGCCACTATCAATTATGTAATGACCAGCATTACGATCAGGAAAATTTCACTGGCTTAATTTCTATGATCAAGTGGAAGTGTGTGACTTTGTGTTTGGGTTGGGGTTCTGGTGAGACCCCAATTATATAGCAGGGGCGGAGCCAAACATTAAATTTTAGGGGAATAAGCGTATAGGATCTTGATATTTGAACTTATCAATTTAAGGTTTTATAATACAACAACAAACCCAATAAACCCCACAAAAATAGGGCCTGGGACTCTGGGGAGGGTGTATGTACGGAGACCTTGCCCCTACTCCAGAGTAGGGATACTGTTTTGGGATTATATAACACATACTCCCTCCTTCCTACTGTATACATCAGCTTGACCTGAGGATGAACGTTAATCATCAATTACTCTCAATTTGTATTGCATATTGCAATGAAATGAAACTTTGAAAGTTCTCTACAAGATAAATCTAATTAAATTATTTTATACTAATATACATCATAATTTTAATTTAAATGAGGACCAAAGTTTGTCGAGTTTGACTCGAAAAGTCAACAGGATGAATACACTTGGACGGAGGTAGTAATTATTAATCTGTTAATATTTTTAAAAGGGACCCAGATACTATTTGTATATATGCTTGCAAACACACACACACACACAGGTAATTAGTAGAAAAATTGTGGAGGGTTTGTTAGAGATCCCAAAAACTATCTGCTTTGGTCAATTCCGTCTCTGTTTTTTGTAGGTTTGGGTTTGCTAGATATCTGTTTTTTGTAGGTTTGGGTTTGCTAGATATCCCAAAACTATCTGTTTTGTTTAACTCTCCAGGATTGGGTTTGAACGGGATCACAAAAAATTGTTTTAGCTAAATTTTTGATTGCTATGTTCTCTGGCAAGACCTCATAAGTGCCAATCAAGCCATACAAATTTCAATACAAGACTACTACTACAGAGTACTAAATAAGTGAAGTCATAAACTATCACATCTCAATCACCAACAAAATGGACCCCAGTATTCTGTCAAGGTATATAAACTAAATCCAAATCAATCAAATATCACTTAAAATTTACTCCTACCATCCCACAAAAATCTTCCTACTTTCCCTTCTTGGATGTCCTCAAAAAAATTCCTACTTTATTTCCTTCAAAAAGACATGAATATGTGGCTCACAATTCTTTTGTCTCATCTACACAATTTCCAACCTTTGATCCATGTAGCCGACCCCACCTAGTGGGATAAGGCTTGTTGTTGTAGCTACACAATTTCCAACCACATGCTTTTCACTTTTCATCACTTCTCTTAAACCCCGTGAAAGTCAAACCAAGAAGTTTGTTTTATGGTGCAGAGGGTATCATAGAAACTTTCTTATTTCTGGAGCTTCCATGCTCACTGCTTTTCTGACATGAACACATCATCTGACACCATTTACCATTTTTTATAACTAGATGCAATAGATGAGGGGATACATCTTTTACTCTTAATCTCCATCCCATTTTCACATGGGAAGATGGTTATGGGACAAAGGGAGTAATTTAGATGAGGCGATACATCTTATTGCTCATACGCTTGCTAGGCTAGTGGAGTCTTGCTGTGGTGGATGGGACTGCACCGCCATATTTTATCCTTCCATTTTTGATGCAGTAAAGGAATTTCTTTTCCCTAAAAAGATGTAGAACAAAGGACATCGCATCTTAAGTATGTAAGACTTAGATTAGAATTACTACATCTTATGGACTAAATGTAGAAGAACTTCTATTACAAAAGACTTCTTTTGGAGTTAAGTCTTTGAAAAACACAATGTGGTATGACTAAAAAATGAAGCTATAATTCTGCAACGTAAAACCTTCAAAAGTGACTGTTTGAATTTAAAATACAGTCAATATTATTTCTAATAGAATTGCAAAATAATCTACATGTGTATTAAATTTTAACCATTTTATTTTAAGTTTCAAGTATAAATTAACAAATCCATAATTAGTAATTAACATTTTAATTTCAAACAATTTAAGAAATGGAACCATAAATAAAAAACAGGAGTGAGGTCTTGGCTACTTCCTCAATACTTTCGTACTTGGTTGCATACACAGTGAAGGAGGCCGCGTGCCGGTGGTGGCGACCGGAGATTGACTGGTTTCATGGAGATGGGCCATTAAACTCGTGGATGATTGCTGCTAGACTATGTTGGAGATCCACTAGGAGAGTGAAGGAAGGGGAGTGGAGGACGGAAAAAACGGGAAGGAAGGGTTTTTATAGAAGGGCACAAAATGATGGTGCTTTGGAGGAACTATTTAAAAACCTTAAAATATCCAAACAATGATGTTTTGGGCATTTGATTGTTTAAAAAATCAGGTGTGGCTTTCGGCTTTTGCCCCATAACTAGATTCAAATATTTTTCCTTTTACTCTTAATCTCCATCCCTTTTTTACCTGGGAAGATGGTTTTGGGACAAAGGGAGGAATTTAGATGAAAAGATACATTACAAAAAACTGGATGCAATAGGCTGTTGGCTACACAGCACAGGGTAGCAATCCGCTTACACTTACCGTAATGGTGAAATCACACCTCATGCTATTTTGAAGATTCTGACCATAGTACGAGGGGGTTTCAACTCATTATTTTGTTCTGTGAATGTTAGGTAGATCTTAAATGACAATAGTGTTCATCATTTCCTTGTCTTTCTTATGACCATCTTTGTTTTATTTTTCAAGCCATCATCTCATTCCTCTGATGTTTAGTATTATTAATGTCAGCAACAAAGAAGAGCTTAGGAGGGATGCTGTTGATGCACTATGTTGTTTAGCTCATGCTCTTGGAGAGGACTTTACTATATTTATTCCATCCATTCACAAGCTATTGCTGAAACATCATCTACAGGTACCATGTTGTCTTGATTTACATACATCCTCATCATCATAAAAGTACACGAGATGATATATTGTAGTTGTAACATAACATTTGACAATCTCTCTTTATCCTTCAAAAAAAAGTTTCATTAGGGAAATGGGTCAAAACGCCGGTCTGGTTAATGACAAATTGAAGAAGAATTCACATACTTATTAGGAAAAAGTCTTCTAGATAAATGAATGACATCACAGTGTTTACCTGATGCATACTAGCTCATTGACCAATACCTACTTTATAGAAGCTTCCTACTTTAAAACTATGCCCCACCCCTCAAGCTGGAGTATATTGATCAAATACTCTAAGCTTGTTACAAATGTATTCTATTCTAGGTCTTACTGACTTTGTCACATTATCAACAAGTTATAATCTATGCTAGCATAACTTGTGATGATATGTCCAACATCAATTTTCTCCTCAGGATGAAGTGGTAGTCAACTTCAATATGCTTCATTCTTTCGTGGTCTATTTTATTAGAAACAATGTGTATAGATGCTTGATTTTTAAACATTAAGCGAAATGTTTTTGTTTTGTTATACTTTAATTCTTGTAGATGCAGTAATGATGAGATTTTACATGTTGGAAGAGCTCAAGAGCCATTGCATATTATTTTGCTTATGCACTTAATCTTGCAACTCCACCGTATATCTTGCTTTTTTCAGAGATTAAAATTTCATCATCAAAATACATTAACCAGATGTAGACCATTGATCAATAGGAAAACTAGCATAGGCTGCATCACAATGCCACACAATGTTGTTGTGACCTTTTTTTCATAGAAAGGTCCTTGTCTTGAAGCATTTTAATGTATCGCATAACCCAAAGACCCACATCCTATGGGCTATGTCCCATCACAAGGTTTGTCTTAGAGTTGACTTAACACACTAATAGGGAATGAATTACCAGGCCTTGTGATTATGAGGTAGTCTAGTTTTCCAACAAGACTTCTATACCTTTTTTATTAACCAAGAGCCAGTTTATAACATGCCAAATCCAATTTTAACACTGCAACCTGAAGTTGTGGGTAACTGCATCTGCAGCCTCTTCTACTCAAATGAGTGATGACGGTGAGGATTTTATCTCTTAATGGATAAGAATTTTAAAGGAGACCATTGATACTGGAACAATGATGAAGACACGGTTAGAAAACCCTCGTGCTAATGATTGCTTTCATAGATTAGAAAGCAAAGGAAAATACAAAAAAGGAAAAGGAAAGGGAAACAAGAATACAGAATAAGGAGTTCGTAAAGATGCCGAGGTGTCCTCTGCCTCGGAAAGATGATGGCGAGGTGGCCTACATTATTTATCTCTTCTAAACAAATTTAACCACCCACTTTTTACTTTCAACACTTTTCTTAAATTTAGTGTAGTGAACTTGTCAATTTAATTTTGAAACAAAGGGATTTTTTGTTGGTGTAAAATCTAAATGTAATAATAATAGTAGTAATACTTAGTATTGCTTATTATTGCTAGTATTACAATGGTATTTTAAGGAGTTAATTTATTTTTTTTTGTTTTTAAATTTTTATTTTTACAAAATTAAATGTGGAATATATATAAAAGGAATAAAAGTTCCTCCGTAGCATTCTAGGGTTTGTTCTCACGGTTTTTTCCGTTTGATTTTCTTTCTTCGGCGTCAGAGGGTGAGTGTGTGTTGCTCGTGTGCTGGGAGTTTGTTGGTGATGACACAATTGGAACATAAGCTGTTGGTGTTGGCTGCAAAAAATCATGGGATGGGGTAGACAGCCAGATCAATTTGCATTCATTGGTTTGACAATTAATTAACAAAATGGGAGAGCAAGCTGATCAATTTGCGATTCGACAAATTTACATTTTTTGGAGCAAGTTTTAATTTCTTCAATTTTCTGTGATTTCTTGGTTCTGTGGCATTATTTTTTTGAGGGTAATACATCAGGTGTATTTCATTATAATGTTTGGGACATGAATCTAGGGTTCAGACTTGTGATAACTGACTATTATCAGTTGAAACTGTAGTGGGTTGGGCAACCGACCAACAATTCAGTCAGTGTTTGTAAAAAAGCACGCTTTGATTTTTGTTAGGGAAACAAAAGGTGCACGGTTTAAGGGGGAGGAGTTACGTCTTAAATTGGGTTTTGTTGGCTTCTATTTGTGGTGGATAGTGTTGGGCGTTGTGGTGGCCTTGCTTTGTTGTGTTAGGATAATTATGCGGAGAGTCTCATTAGCTATTTTAGATTCCATGTTGATATTGCAGTCTCATTGAGTTCTCCTCCTTAGCGTCTTAGTGGGTTTTAGAGGAACCCGCGCCGTGATCAGCGGTCATCTTCATGAGATCTTCTTCGGTCTCTTATGGCTAAGTCTCCTTTGCCATAGCTGGTGATCAGAGATTTTAATGATTTGTCTGCTTCTGCGGAGAAAAGGGATGGAGCTCTGCATCCCCATGCACTGATTGACGGTTTTAATAGCACACTCTCTGATTATGGTTTGTTTGATGTTGCAATGCACTGATATCCCTTCACCTGGGAATGTGGGCCTGGGTCGCCTGATTGGGCGCGATGGGTGATTGCATCTGTTTATTAGTGCTATTGTGTTCAATAAGCCTATGCTACATTATAGTAATTCAGCTCTCTATTTAAGTCTCCTCGGACTAGTGCTCTCGAAATGGCCACGACACTTTTGGTTGGGGTATATGGCTGTTCTCCAGGAGGCATGGAGGGGGATCAGCCGGAGCAACTTTGCCCTTGGAGTTTTGTAGGCGTCACTTCATGGAGGGGTGGAGACCGATTCCAGATGTTTGGGAAGCAGATGAGGTTCAAAAGCAGAGGGGAAGCAGAAATGAAGTAGGCTTGAGGAGGTTTAGGGCTGAGTTGATTCCATTATCGGATCAGGTCAACGGATGCAAATACGAAGCATTTTTATCAATATGCTTCGTACTGCCGGAAGAAGAATCATTTCTCCGCTTGAGGGATGCAGCTGGGCATTGGTGTGAGGAGGATGCTTTGAGGTCTGAGATCTACTTGTTCTTCAAGGGTATCTTTAAGTCAGGAGAGGCATGTGATTCAAGCTTTTTTGAGGTTGTGCAGCTGCGAGTTTCTCTTTAATAGAACTTTGAGTTGTTACAACCCTTTGATGGGGAGGTCCGGGATACATTGTTCTCTATGCGTCCAGATAAATTTCCTGGTCCGGATCTCATGAACACTAGGTTTTTTCATAAGTTTTGGAAGGTGGTGGGTCCGAATGTTACGGCGTTTGTTTTGAGTTGTATTTGGAAGGGCTTCTTTCCTATGCCCAAGAAACATCTTCCAAAGATTGTTTCTGATTTGAGGCCAATTGCTTTCCATTTCGTCTTCATTGCCATCATCAGAGTCAGTTACAGTGGAATCTTTCTTCTATGTCGTTCAAACACGCATTGAGGGCGACTGGTTCACTATTCACCTCGTCCTGAGACACACGGTGGACCAAGCCTTCCTCGCCGGTGAACGACGCATGTACGGTGGGAGTCTGATCGGAATCTGTGATTATCGCCCTCAATCCGGCATGGTTAGATTCTCTCTCACCCCGGATTCTGTGATAAAGTGAGAAAGAAGGTCCAGATGTAGGGTCAGAAAACAAAGAAGATAAAGTGAGAGAAGGTGCGAATCTTAGAATTCTGTACATTGAGCAGATCTAGGGGTGTGAAGAAGAAGATAAGAGAGGGATGGACCAGATTAGGAGTACGAAGCAGATTTCTTTTAATTCAGGGTGGGTGGGGGTATAGTTAGAAAGGTAAATGAGGGCTACAATTGTATTTGTGGTTGTTTTAGACTTACCATAAATGGAAAGTGGACAGCCCAAGAAGGAAAACTGGACAAAAAGAGTGGGACGGAGGAAGTATTACTTAAAAATTCGTGGCCTAGATGATTGTTAATTAGATGAAATTGTTGTTATGGAGCATTATTTCCGAGTCTCAATCTGCTTTTCTTCCAAGTAGACTAATCTCTGACAATCTTGTTTTGGCGTCAGAGTTGGTCATTGCTTGCGTAGGAAACAGTCGGGGCATGTGGGTTGGGTGCTCCTTAAGCTTGATATGGCGAAGGACTATGACCGGATAGAATGGAAATTCTTGTTTAACATGTTGTCGCTTTTTAGTTTTGGTGAGCGGTGGATTCAACTGCCTAGAGTTTGTGTGTCCTAGATCCTATTGTGACAGGGACTCTGCCAAAGTGACCCCTTGAGTCCTTATCTTTTTATTTTGTGTGTAGAGGAGTTATCTTTACTTTAGTAGGGTAATGTATGGAGTAGTGGTCTATTGCGTGGAATCCGGGCGGCTAGGGGCGCTCCGCCTGCATTCCACCTTTTAATTGCTAATGATAGCCTATTGTTTATGAGAGCATTAGAGGAAACATTGAAGGTGCGGGAATTGTTAAATCATGCTTGGCGGAATACGAGCGTGTACCGGGGAGCAAGTGGTTAACTTCAGCAAGCCTAGTATTTGTTCAGTTTAAACATAAACCTGGAGATATGTGCGCAATTAGTTGGGTTTTACGGAGTTGTTCAGGTTGAGAATTTTGGGAAGTACTTCGGGCTCCCCTCTTTTTTGGGGAGAATTAAGAATGGTGTTTTTGCTTTTATCCTTGATAAGATTTGGCACAAGATGGGAGGGTGGAGTAAGAAGCTTCTTCAAAAGGCGGATAAGGAAATCCTTTTGAAGATGGTGGCACATGCTATTCCCCAATTTGCAATGACTGTGTTCCCTATGCTGTGGTCACTTGTCAAAACATTGAGCATTCCCTCTTGTTAGAGAAGTATTCTGGAGGCCTAGTCGCTGGTTGTGAAGTGGTTTAGCAGCGTGGCTTTTGAATGTGTGTTGTTGAGGCTGAATCCCAATTTTTTTTGGTGACAAATGAAAGGTTGCATTGCACGTTTGATCCGAAGTGGGTAGAGGCGACGATGTGCATGGAAGCATTGTTGTGGCTGAAGTGTAAAGGATTGGCGGAGGTTGAGCTCTTTTACGATTGCAGGGACAGTGACTGCTCTTTAGGGCGCAAACTTCTTATCTATGCCCTATTTTGGTGCGTTGATTGTGTATTGTAGAAAATTGGCGGTGGGTTATCATGATATTTCATTTTCTTTTGTTAGCCGTTTATCCAATCTTATTGCTCATATGCTTGCTAGGCTAGTGGGGTCTTGCTGTGGTGGATGGGACTACACCTCCGGATTTTATCCTTCCATTTTTGATGCAGTAAAGGAATTTCTTTTCCCTAAAAATATGTGGAACAAAGGACATAACATCTTAAGTATGTAAGAGTTAGATTATAATTACTACATCTAATGGACTAAATGTAGAAAAACTTCTATTACAAAAGACTTCTTTCGGAGTTTAGTCTTTGAAAAACACAATCGGTATGACTAAAAAGTGAAGCTATAATTTTGCAACGTAAAACCTTCAAAAGTGACTGTTTGAATTTAAAATACAGTCAATATTGTTTCTATTAGAATTGCAAAATAATCTATATGAGTATTAAATTTTAACCATTTTATTTTAAGTTTCAGACATAAATTAACAAATCCATACTCAATTAGAAATTAACATATTAATATCAAATATTTTAAGAAATGGAACCATAAATAAAAAACAGGAGTGAGGTCTTGGCTACTTTCTCAATATTTTCGTACTTGGTTGCATACACAGTGAAGGAGGCCGCGTGCTGGTTGTGGAAACTGGAGATAGACTGGTTTCATTGAGGTGGGCCATTAAACTCATGGATGATTGCTGCTAGGCTATGTTGGAGATCCACTAGGAGAGGGAAGGAAGGGGGGTGGAGGACGAAAAAAAAACGGGGAAGGAAGGGTTTTGATAGAAGGGCGCAAAATGATGGTGCTTTGGAGGAGCTATTTAAAAAACTTAAAATATCAAAACAACGACATTTTGGGCATTTATAAAAATTACTCAAAACAAAGATGTTTTGATTGTTTGAAAAATCAGGTGTGGCTTTTGGCTTTTGCCCCATATTGCCATGCTATGCGTCAAAATGTGTCCTCTCCTGCTTGAGGGAAACCCCAAAGAAGTTGCTCCGATAGTAGAATTGACCACCACTTTGCTGCAATAGAATCTACTACTTAACGGTCTTCTTAGTTTGTGTCGGGTGGAACCTTTTGCTCAAGGTAGTGGCTGTGGTTATTTGCACTTAATGGAGCGCAAAGAATCATTTCGACAATGTTTTTTGCATTGGGCAGATAATGTATTAAATCAACCACTTTAAATGTCCCTTGCTTCTTATTTCCTTTGTCCTCGTCCCTCTATAAAAGATGTTCATTTGTCTATGTTTTGAAAGTTTATGTGGCCCACAATTTTTTCTTTTCTCTGCATAAGTTTCCACAACAAAAATTTCACTTTTTAAAAATTGTTCCCAAGTGACTCAACACATCTTTTTGGGAAGCACTCCGTAACCTGTCCTAAAATAAGGTTTCTGTTGCGGTTAGAGATGCTTGACTGTAATGATTTTCAATTCATTTTTTAAAAATTGGTGTAGAATTAAAAAATACTCCATTTGTTCCTATATCGTGTTCGTAATTCAGTTTATGATGTTTAACTGAACATTTGAAACTCAATTTATTCAAAAAGTGGTGTACAATTTAAAAATAAACTATGTATATAAAAAATTTATCAAAAGTTCTACAAAACAAGATGTGGCTTAACTTTTTTACTTTATCAATTGATCAATGAAAATATGTAACTAATGTAAGGATAGAAGATGTGGTTTGACCACGTGAATAATGTTTATGGACACTAAAATGGAACTGACGGAGTACCATTTATATATATTTGAAAGCTACTTCAAAAGTTTTACAAAATAAGATGTAGCGTGACATTTGAATTGTAAATGAGAACCTTGTTTTGGGGGAAGGGAGTAATTTCTATGAATATTTGACAATAGATGCATCAATTCATCGAGGAAAATGGAAACGGGGGTAAGTTAGGTCACGGACATCTTGATTCTCAAGAGTTATACTGGGTTTGTTGTTGTTGATTGCACTTTGCATTGTTAGAAGTCAAACATAAAGTTACTAAGAGTAAAGTATGCTTTTTTTAAAGATTATCAAGTGATGTCTCTTTATACAGCATAGTTAATGTCGCTCTACAAAGAGTACAGTTAATGCCAATGTTTTCTTGCACAGCACAAGGAGTTTGAGGAAATTGAAGGACACTTGAAAAGACGAGAGCCATTGATCCTTGGTAGCACAACTTCTCAAAGACTAAGCCGGCGGCTTCCTGTTGAGGTTATCAGTGATCCTTTGAGTGATGGGGAGTTCGATCATTATGATGATGGGATGGATGTGCATAGGCAACTTAGAAGCCATCAGGTATTTGCCATCTTCAATACGTTATAATCTGTATCTCTAAAACTAACCGTTTGAAGTTTCTATTGGAATTTACGGCCAAAACTGTCTCGCCTTCTCACTAACATATCATATATAGAGACACAATATTTAAAATTTACCACCTTGTCCCCTTTAAATACACACAATCCATATATAGTATATCCTAGTCTAATATACCCCTCAGGCTAAGGAGGAGGATTGCATATGCTTAGACTAGAACAAAATAGGTGAGTAAAATCTGTGGTAAATCCTTTGTGAAGATGTCTGCAAAATTGTTTCGAGAGGGAACATGTAAAACACGAATCTGACCCCACTGTACCTTTTCATGGACAAAATGAATATCAATCTCAATGTGCTTAGTGCGTTGATGTTGAACTGGGTTGCTGGACATGTTGATGGCACTGATAATCACAATAGACTAGAGAGGTCCGTTTAAGAGGAGAGCCCAATTCAAGAAGTAAATTCCGCAGCCAACAAATTTCGGCCACAACATTTGCAATGCCCCAGTATTTGGCTTCGACACTGGAGCGGGAGACGGTAGACTGTCGTTTGGGTGGCCAGGAAACAAGTTTTTCTCCAAGATAAATGCAATAACCAGATGTGGACATACGAGTGTCGGGGCATCCGGCCCAATCAGCGTCTGTATAAGAAACAAGAGTGGAGAATGGACCAGGCCTCATAAGTAGGCCCATGTTGACTGTGCCCTTTAGGTGTCTCGAAATCCTTTTAAGAGCATGTGGATGACTCATACATGGAGCGTGCATGGCATACTTGCTGAACAACATAAGATATATCGGGTTGTGTTAAGGTGTGATACTGCAGCGCCCTTGCCAAACTTCGATATGTAGTTGGATCTTTGATTAACTCACCAGCATATATGGAGAACTTGCCGGTTGTGTCAATTGGTGTGTGAACAGGATTGCAATCAGCCATCTTAGCACAATGGAGGATATTGTGAGCATACTTTTGTTGAGATAAAAAGAGGCCAGTTGGCATTCGAGTAACCACAATGCCCAAAAGATAGCATAGAGGGCCCAGATCTTACATTGAAAACTCTGCAGATAATCTTGTCATTAGGTGGGTTTTCAATGGCGGGGATGATTTGGTCGGAATTATGTCATCAACATAAAGGAGCAAATAAGCCGTATCTGAACTGTGCCGGTAGGTATATAATGAGTGATCACAGGCACTGTGGTGGAAATTCAAAGCGGTTACATAATCTGTGAAACATTACCAAGCTCTGGCAGAAAATTACTTACTCACTGGTGACACATGTTTTATCAAAACAACTCTCAATTCCCTCTATTTTCAAGAAGACAACAGAGGTCCTCATCCATAAGTGTTAATAAATATGTTTTTTCCTATTTTGCCATTAATGTTTTATGATAATAACTTTTAGGTCCCTAACTTTAGTTTCTTTGTTTCCTTTTTTCTCTTTTTTTCATTTTGTTTCCTTTTTCATAAATATTTTTTCGAAGTTTCTTGTAGTAAATAGTTTCAAAATTTTAAATTTTTGCATGCTATAAAAATAAATGAAATAAGGACCTTATCAAAAAAGAAAATTAGATCTCTCTCTTTTTTTTAATATTCCATACAAAGTATTTAAAAAAGAATCTTGAAGACTTTCTATGGAATTTGTTTTGCTTATTTTTCAATTTTTTAATTTTACTTGGTCTTTTCTTTTTTAGGAAATTTTTTTATTTCATTTATTTTTATATCATACAGACATTTTGAATTTTCGTACGATTTAATAGAAGAAATTCCTAAAAAACACATTAAAAAGGAGTAACAAAAAAAAAAGAAAAACAAAGAAATGGGAAAGGAGCGACCTAAGAGTTATTACCATAAAATATTAAGGAAAAAATAGGAAAAAAATACATTTATTAATGCTTATGGGTGAAATATTGGATGGAATGCCCCCCTCCCTGTCCTTACAACAAAATGTAAGGACCTCCGTTGTCTTCTTAAAAATAGAGGGACCTGAGGGTTATTTGGACAAAACTCGCGTCGCCCGTGAGTAATTTTCTGAAGCTCTGGGGGCTTGTTTGAGACCATAAAGGAATTTCTTTAGACGGAAAACATGATTGGGATATGAAGGATCCCTCAAGCCTATGCATGAAAACCGTCTCTCTGAAGTGCCTGAAAACATTATTGGTTTCTCATTTATTGAACAGAGCAATGCTAAGAACTGTCCAAATAGTTGCAGATTTGACAACCGGGCTGATAGTCTCGTCACAGTCCACCCCTACCTGCTGCGACCTGCCATCACAAACCAACTGCGCCTTATAGCGTTCCAGAGTGCCATCAGACTTAGTTTATGTTTAAAAATCCAAATACACCATATTATATTCATGTCTGAACAAGAGGTGCGAGCTCCCAAGTTTTATTATTGATAAGAGCATTAAACTTATCAGTCATGGCTCGGATAAAACAGGTGGGGTTAAGGCTTTTGCCAGTTTACGTGGAATGGGTTCAATGATGGTAGCATGATGATTAAAGGGCTGTTTGGGTTTGGAATGACCAGTCATACTGTGAGTTTGTATGGTACATGGTTGAGGGGCTTGGGGGTGGGGGAGGGGAGGTGAGGGAATCTGACTTGGTGTCGGATGGGACGATGTTGATGCGGTAGTGGTGTTTGTTAGTTTTTTGGTTTGGGTAGCGAGCTGTTTTGGATGATAACCATTAGTACGGCGAGTGGATGATTGTTCTTGGTTGGGTTGTGTAGCCGAAGGGGGGGGGGGTTAGTGGATTGGAGTGAGGCCGTGGGAGGGGGGTTGGGGGGCTGTGGTTGTGGAGGTTGTGGCCAGATTGTAGAAGGAATCCCTCATGGTAGGATGGATATCAGTAGAGAGGTTGGAATGGAGGAAGTTATAAGACATCCCAGAGGAGTAGAGGCGTTTTGGGCAAACAGGAATACACGTTCATCAAAAAGTGCGTGATGCGAGATGATGATTTTGTGAGAGGATAGATCATAACATTTATAAGACAGAGGTGTGGTTTGTTGGAGGAGCATAATGACTCCATCAAACTGGTCATTGAACAGCGGTAGTGTTGGGTTTGAGGATGGTATGCAGTAGATCGTTACAGATATAGTACCATATATCCATTGCAATACGATGGCATCGAGGCAAGCCCATAATTCATCGGCAGTGCCTTGCCTAACATAATTTAATTTCATCAAATTTCTACTTAACTCAGTGATTAGAGACTGTCTTTGTCTTTTTATGAAGAAGCATCCGGCAACAGTGGGATGATGTGGTCTAAAACCTGGAACATCTAACAATGGAGTTTAAACTGTTCAACCCAGGAGATGTATTAGCCGTTTTCCAATTCTAAGGTGATAGGGATGAAGTTGTGTATGTTGGTTACTGTTACAGCTGGGTGAAGTTTATATATGTTAATTGAGAATAAGAGAAGAAGAAGAAGGCAGCTGGCAATAGAAGGGATGAGCAGGAATCACCGGCGGCTGGCGAGTGAAGGGGCTGAGTAGAGCCGATGATGCAAATTAGGGTTTTGGGTTATTCTTGTGCTTGGATACCAAATTGGAACACCAACATATCATATATATAGATACAATATTTAGGATTTACTACCTTGTCCCCACTAATTATACACAACTCATATATAATATATCCTAGTCTATTAGATTCTATCAATACTAAGTCGCCTAGTTGTCGTTAGCATCGTTTGAATCTGACCATCGCTTCATGCAGGTGAATGATGGCCGATTACGGACTGCCGGCGAAGCTTCTCAGCGTAGTACGAAAGAGGACTGGGCGGAATGGATGAGGCATTTTAGCATTGAACTTCTGAAGGAATCACCAAGTCCAGCTTTAAGAACTTGTGCCAGACTTGCTCAACTACAGGTATTGCTATATACGTAGTATTTATCTGGAATCATAAACCACACCCAATAACAAAAATGATGAAAATTAGGTAGAGAAAGCCCAGCAACCTATTTTGCATTTGAGATAATTTGCGTTGTCTCTGACGTTTAAGTATTCCAGCCCTTCGTTGGACGGGAGTTGTTTGCAGCTGGTTTTGTTAGTTGCTGGTCAAAACTGAATGAAGCCACTCAAAAACAGCTAGTACGGAGTTTAGAAATGGCATTTTCCTCTCCAAATATACCCCCTGAGATCCTGGCAACTCTTTTAAACTTGGTAGGTGTTTCCCTGTTATATTTCTAATGAGTTTCCTCAACTTGGTTAAATTCAATTCCGTCTTGTGATATCTTTTAAATGTAATTAAATTAGATTCTTGGTTTTTATTTATGTATATAGAGGTTTCACCATCTCTTATCGTGTAATCATCACATCTTCATAGATTAATGATTCATTTAATGAAAAACATGTTACTAGGCTTGGCAGATAGTGAGGAGACACCAGTTGTCAGTGAGGCATAACTTCATTGTGTCACACAAGTAGTAGAATAATGGGAGAGAAACAATATGCATAACTAGATATGTGTGTAATGAAATTTTAAACATATGTTTCTTTAGGTTTTGTGTCTATTTCCTTGTGCAACTTAACTGTTCAATTGACCTCAATACTATGGAATTTGCAACTTCTGATCTCTCTCTCCCCTCTCATACACACACACACACAAAGTCACAAACACACCACCATCCTCACCACTGCCTTATTCCGAACCACATTGGGGTTAATGACAGAAAATTGTTAGTCTAAATTAGTTGTCTAGAATTATTTAACAGTGAAGATTCATGCAAAAAAGCACATCGATCAAATTTATGCCCAACGCTGTCAAGTAATAAGGAATGAGGAATCACTATATGGTTTTCCACTTGCACAAAAAATATCATGAGGAAACGATGAATGAATTGAGATGCTTGCTATGACTATTCTCCACTATGGTATTGATATTGTAAGTCAACATGCACATCATAATTCATACAACAGCCCGATAGAATCCCACGGAAGTACGGTCTGGGGAGGGTGTGTGTACGCAGACCTTCCTCTACTCGGAAGTAGAGAGGCTATTTCGAAGAGACCTCCAGCTCGAGTAACACAAGCACAGAGCATGCAGAAAGAAACATACAGTAGGCGGAAAAAATGAGGCACACATTGTTAAGCGCGAAAGCTAACGCCATACTACCCAACTATCCTAATTCTATCTCTCCAAAAACTCCTATCTATAGTCATATCCTCGGTAAGGGCTAACAGTCTAAGGTCTTGGCTAACCACGTCTTTCCAAGTTCTCTTAGGTCTACCTCTTCCCACATTCCCGCCCATTCATAGTATATGAATAACATGACTGTATATCACACACAAATATTCACACATAATGCATACACATTGTATGTATGGAATGTATGCATTGCATGAGTCAAATTTTATTAGTGTTAATGGGTTGCAATACATAAGTGCCTTGTTTGGGAAGATATAACAATACTGTTAGCATTTCAAGCTCTAGTGTTTGCAATTATTATTTTTTAAACCTTAAATTTAGTTTAATTCAACAACAAAAACCAACCCATTTAAATCCGCAAGGCACTTTAAGACTTTTCATTTAATAAACTTTTGGAAAGTTTGGCATCTTAAAATGCAAAGTGCCAAAGTGGAATCCATTTATGTCTCCTAGTTTGAATTGTTTTTAAATGTTATGACTTATGACAAAGTTGTGTTTATTTTCTGTCCATTAGTGGCACATATTAAACTCAAAAACCATTTAGCTTTGTTAGGAGATGGACAATGTCTTGATTATTGAAGGTTCAGCATTCTTCTTACTTGTGAGTCTGCAGTTAAGTCAAATACTTTGACCCTGATGTTGCAGGCAGAGTTTATGGAACACGACGAGAGACCTCTTCCTATTGACATACGTCTTCTTGGTGCTCTTGCAGAAAAGGCATGTTTTTTAATTCTGGCATTGAATCTGTGATTAGCTCTGTGTGCTTCAATGGGGTTTCTCATAATGATATTGTTTATTTCAGTGTCGTGCATTTGCAAAGGCCTTGCATTACAAAGAAATGGAGTTTGAAGGTGCACGGTCCAATAGAAGAGATACAAATCAAGTTGCTGTAGTTGAAGCACTTATTCATATCAACAATCAATTACATCAGCATGAGGTTTTAGTTTGGCCTTTCCTATTGTCCTCTGGAATTCAGATTTTAAGCCAAAGCATCATATGAGTAGTAATTAAAAGATGTCTTTTGATGTTTTCAGGCAGCTGTTGGAATATTAACTTATGCACAACAAAACTTGGGGGTTCAACTGAAAGAGTCATGGTACTCTTGATGTATTTCTAGAATTTTATTTTGTATCTGACTAGAAGTACCTTTATTCTTTCTTTGAGTTTTCTCTAGTGCTCTGTCTTATGCAATGTTACTTTCACTTAAGGTACGAAAAATTGCAACGATGGGATGATGCTCTCAAAGCGTACACTGTTAAGGCATCACAAGTGTCTAGCCCTCATCTTGCTCTTGATGCTACACTAGGTTTGTCTTTACTAATATCAAGGAACTTTGACTAAAGCATTACTCTAGTTAGGTATCAATATGATACATTTCTGCTAAGTTCAGTGGTTCTTTTTTTGGATTTTGTACTTCATTGTTCAAATCAATTCTTTTTTATTCACTTATTTTTCTTTTGATTTCTCGATTTGGTTGTGATTAGTGCAACTTTTATCGTAGTTTCAACATTTTTTACTTTCTATCAGTTCCATTTGTAGTCTAATCTTACAACTTCATTCTAAAAGATATTTACAGTAAGTCAGTAATTTGAGATTTAAATACTCACTCTATCACCAAAAAGTGTTTTGTTTGATCACTTTTAACCTTTTAGTCTTGGTTAGGTAGTGTACGATTGAATCCAAAAATTTATGGCATGGTGGGCTAGAAAATTATTTAGTTTAATACTCTGTACTTTGCATTGCGTTTCTTAATGTGATTTTGAATGACTAGACACTTTCTAAATTGGAAGACACTTTCTATGGTACAAAGCATAAATACTTGTTACAGGCAACACAAATTTATGTGATCTATCTACGCGTAAATGATCTCATTGCAGATATGATACATGACAGGGTGCAATGGCATCCTTTGTTCCATGTAGCTGACCCCGCCCAGTGCGATAAAACTTTGTTGTTGTATAAACTATAAAACATGTAACAATATAAGTATATAACTATATTTTTAATTAAAAAATTTGGAAACCATAGTTACTAGCAAAGTAATTACCAAATCTATTTTTTGTAGCATGAATTGCATTCAAGTTAATTAACTAATTAAGACTTAAAATTTATTGGAAGAATGAGAAAACGCTAAACCTCATTCATAAAAATATGAAAAGTTTGCAAACCTATATGGAGTAAACAGATACTTCCAATAAAAATAGAATTGTGTTCTAGGAGCTTCAGGAAATAAGATTCATCAACTATAGAAGCAGCTCTACTTTCTATGAGGTTTTGGGAAGTAACAATGCATCAAGGTCTATAACATTATAGGTTCAAATTTATGCTATGTGGAATCAGCTCTCTGTCAAATTTTGAGTAATGTTTTGTATTGCTTATCAGTGTCATGTACCATGATATGCAAATTGATTGTGCAATTTCATTTTTGTAATAAGACATGACTATATCAAGTATCAACTATCTAAACTATTAGTTGTCTCATGATATTTTTCACACAACTCGAAAAAGCCACGGATGAGTGTTTTAAAATTGTCGTGTTATCATTCTTTCTCAAGAATGAATTGTCCTAACTGATGAAATATTGGAATAGCTGTATTGCTCAACTAAATAGTAAAAAGCACAATAATGTATATTCCCTTCGTCCCTATTTAATCTTCTCATTTGCATTTTTACACGGAGTTTAAGAAAGATGAAATTATGTGGTTGAAACTTGTGCAGAGGGGTGAGAATGGACGCAAACCAAACAATTCTTTCTTTAAAAGAAAATTAGAAGATTAATTAGGGCTTCTAAAAAGAAAGTGGGAGTATTAAAAGGGACAGAACAAGATTTGGTCCTCATCGTTGTAGTTGTCCTCGTTGTCTAACATCCTCTCAAGCTTAACCACGTGGAACAAGTTGAAGCTTAGAAACTAGAGATCGAATGCGCGGCGATCCGAGAAAACCTGAGAGGCAGTTATGGTCCCAACAATGACCTCTTCACGAACAAAGTGACAATCTGTAAGAGCATGCTTCATGTGTTTAGGGAAAATTGGGTTTTTTGTTAGTCATATACTCCCTCCGTCCAGAAATATTCTTCCCATTTTCCTTTTTGGTCCGTCCGGAAATATTCTTCCCATTTCCTTTTTTAGTATACTTTTTAAGGATAAATTTCAATAATACCCTTCTATTTTATCACTAATCCACTTTTTTAGTACTTTTTTAATAAGAAAAGAAGATTTAAAAGTTTATAGTATGTGTATTTTTGAAAATTTTGCATTTTTTTTACTATTCCTTAATAAGCGTGCCAAGTCAACACGGGAAGAATATTTCCGGATGGAGGGAGTAACAGATTTAGCAGATTGATTATCACAAAACAACTGAGGTGGTGACAGTACACAGGACAACCACAACCTCATAATCTACTGCAAGCTGCTGTAGAGAGGACACAGTATTCTGCTTCAGTGGAGGACATAGAAACACGAGTGTGTCTTCTTTTGGTGCTCCATGGAAAACATGACCTCTATCAACAATCCCTTTGATGAAACAGAGAACGTTAGAAGTAAAAGTGGCAGTGATAAAGGGAGTTCGTTTTCGCAAAATTGGACATGACGAGAGATTTATACACACTTAGTGGATGAATCATAACAGCAATAGTCCTTGGAAGGAGACTCTTAACCAAGGAAAGATGCAGCGCTTGGAACGGGTTTGTAACTTGTAATCTGTTTTATGGTGGACATTGAATAAGCAATACACCCAAAAATACGGAGTTTGGATTAGTTAGGAGTGTGATAGAGAGCTTCATAAGGAAACACTCTGTGGAGGGACGTTTAAAGTTTTTAACATCCAGTTAATGAGATAGTTGTCTGTAACCAAGTCTTCTGCGCTGAATGTAGCAGGAACAGTGGATTTATATAAGAGGATGACAACTGTTTTGATTAAATGATGGTGTTCACGCTCAACATCCCCGTTTTGTTTCAGTGGTATAAGGACAAGATTTATGGTGAAGAACCCCCAAATGTTGTAAGAAAAGGTCAAACTTGTTATCTACGTATTCTTGACCATTTTCAGTTCTGAAGATTTGGATGCCTTCACCAAATTGGCTTTGTACCATGTATTGAAATATTTGAAAAGCTCCAATGCATTAGATTTGGTTTATAGTGGGTAGAGCCAACAAAACTTAGTTAAATCATCGTCAAAATTAATATAGTAATGTTAGCCACACAAAAAAAAGACTGAGGTAGGACCCCAAACATCTATTCAACGAAAAGCATCACTGGTTACAATAGTAGACAAATGGAACAGTAATTGATCTCAGACAATCATACCAACCAAATGACGTTCAGAGGCCTTTGTGAGCGTGTATTATACACCTTGCCGTCAAACTCCTTCCAATCATCGTCGTCACCTATTCGTTCCTGTCCACCAACATCTCCACTGGCAGCCAATGCACTGCAAACGTCTCATCAGTGCCAGCTGGGTCATCCGTCTATTCAAGTTACTAAGTCATTACTTTCTAAAACAAGTTTTCAATTTGAGTCTGCTGTTTTGCATTGTAATTCTAGTTTTTTTATTATCGGTGGATGGATGGATTAAAAGATAAGCAGGATTTTAGAGAGTGAACACGGAAAAGGTTAGCTAAAGTAAAAATATATGTAGGTGTGGTGACCTGACCTGATCTAACATGAAGTGAATGCCCCCAACCATTTTCATTAAATTTGTGACATGATATTGAGATGAATCATCTTGAAAAATCAAAAGTCACATGGGTATTAGAGTGACTAGTATAAATGGCATGTGCATTGTTGTTCGTCGGAGGACCATAATTGTCATTGTTGAAATGGTTCAAACAATCCCATGTTGTATTATTGTACTTTCCACAAATTTTGCAAATAATGCAACCATCACGAGGTGGTCTCGGTGTCTACCCCTGTTGCAATCTGTCCTGCCATTGTAGCTGCTGCTCCTGCTGCCGTGTCCACGGTGTCGGTCACCGCAGCCATGTGAGGCCTACATTACCGAGTGGAGATCTGCCAAGTTGGTAGTCTTGGTGCCCAAGTGTAGTTTTTGTTGGAAATGAATATTGAGCTCTTCAGATAAAAGCCATGTAGAGCATGGTTGTCAAGTCGACAAGTCGAGTCGAGTCGGTGACGGGGAGACTAGTGGACTAGGCGACTAGGCGACGACTTGACAACCATTTGAGAGGGCGCAAATGCTCAAAATAATATCATGTTCAGGGGTTGTTTCATTAGCAAGAGCAAGGGATGTAATGATTCCCAGAGCATCATCAACATATCTTTGCATCGTGGATTGGCCTTTTCAAAGATTATCTACTTGTTCTTTTAGTTTGAAAATGTTTGTCCCAGAGAAAGAATTATACATTTGATGAAGCTGAGACCATCTATGACAGTAGGAGAGAGATGAACACGATTCTGAACAGTAGGATAAACAACAGCAAGGCCACCCGCAACGGTGCATCATTCACGGACCACAGCTCATAAGCAATAGCTTGACCAATGGCTATATATTCCAGTAACAGCTTTTCCATTCAGAATTGTGGGTGAACGTACAGTGATTGTTCTTTCAATGTAGTGGAGCAGGCGGTGGGCCACAAGGTTGGTTTTAGCCATGGAAGGCCAAGAGGGATAGTTTTTGCGGTTCAATTTGGTTGGGACAAGAGTGAAGATTACAGAGAAATGGTTTGAGGCCCGAGGGAAGAGTCTCAAATAGATCTTCGGTTGTAGCACCTGCCATTATTCACTACAGTGGTGGTGAGAAAAAAATTGCAATATTGCTGAGAAAGAATGAGATTTTTGGCCAGAGAAAAAACTGGCTTTTGTTACCATGATGAAATATTAAATTAACTATATTAATCAACCTGATAATGAAAAGTACAATGGATTGTATGGGTGGAGGTGTGGTGGGGGTTTAGGGAGGGGTTAGGGGGGGGGGTAGGAACCACCAGTTTTGCAGACGGAGAACCGGAGGTGCTCCAAATGGACGAGTGTCATCCGTTTACACTAGACGGTAGTGTCAACAGAGCGTTTCCGTATTACTCCGTATTTATTATTATTATGAATTTATGATTATGATTATTATTATTATTTTTATTACTATTACTATTATATTACTATTATTATTATTATTATTGTTATTACTATTCTTGTTCTTGTTATTATTATTATT
Organism: Cuscuta australis; assembly: GCA_003260385.1. Lineage (NCBI taxonomy): Eukaryota > Viridiplantae > Streptophyta > Magnoliopsida > Solanales > Convolvulaceae > Cuscuta > Cuscuta australis. The sequence continues at coordinate 1,134,195 of NQVE01000150.1, read as the reverse complement.
ATTACTATTACTATTATTATTATTTTTATTCTTATCTAACACTGACTTATTCTTTCTGTTTTTTTCAATCTATCATGATGATGAGTTTTCCGTGGTTTGTATTTATTAGGAAGAATGCGATGCCTTGCTGCTTTAGCTAGGTGGGAAGAGCTTAACAATCTTTGCAAGGAATACTGGACTCCAGCTGAGCCAGCTGCTCGACTTGAAATGGCACCAATGGTTTGCATTTCACTTTGATATGCGTTGTACAAAATAGACTACGATTTTGGAATTTAGGCAATTATTTTATGTTCATCCAGGCTGCTAGTGCTGCTTGGAACATGGGTGAATGGGATCAGATGTCAGAATATGTTTCTCGGCTTGATGATGGTGATGAAACTAAACTTCGAGTATTGGGAAATACTACTTCCAGTGGTGATGGAAGTAGTAATGGAACTTTTTTTAGGGCTGTGCTACTAGTTCGCCGGGGAAAGGTATTCGTGATATATAGTGTCCTTTGACTTGTGAGATAGATTGGTACTCAACCTTTCATTTCACATTTTTCCAGTATGATGAAGCACGTGAATATGTTGAGAGAGCAAGAAAATGTTTGGCTACTGAGCTTGCTGCCTTGGTGTGCATCTTTCTCCTTTCTTCCTGTCTCTTGCTTCTCTTCTTTAACTCTACTCTGTATATTTGTAATAGTTGAATTGTATGCAGGACCTTTTGATTTTCGTGTAGTTTTATGATTGTGAGTTTACCCTTGCAGGTTCTTGAAAGTTATGAACGTGCATACAGCAATATGGTTCGTGTGCAGCAACTCTCTGAGCTAGAAGAGGTAAAAAAAGTATTTGCTCGAGGAACTTTTTATAATTTTCTGGATTTTTTTAAAATGAAAGAATGACTTACTTTTTCTCAAAAAGGTAATTGAATACTGTACACTTCCTGTTGGAAATCCTGTTTCTGAGGGAAAGAGGGCCCTTATTCGCAATATGTGGAATGATCGCATAAAGGGCACAAAGAGAAATGTTGAGGTAAAGTTTTTAACATTTTTTTGCTGTGCGGTTACCTTCACATGTAAATGTCTGTGCTAGTTATAGTTGGCTTAAACAACCCTGGTATGCTTCGGCATTGTTGGGGAAACTTCTCCTTTATTCCATAAATGCTTTCATATTTGACGTGTTGAAGTGCATTGTTCTATATTGTTTTCAATTCCTTCTATCCTCAAAGGGTTCTGAATTTGCAAATCACAGGTTTGGCAAGCACTTTTGGCTGTCAGGGCTCTTGTTTTGCCTCCCACAGAAGACACAGAAACTTGGATAAAGTTTGCCAATCTTTGCCGTAAGAGTGGCAGAATTAGTCAGGCTAGATCTACTTTACTTAAACTCTTACAAGTAAGCTACATATCACTTAAATGTTATGAAGATGTAGTGGTATCCTTCTAAACAATGTTTTTTCTCATCAAACCAATATGTTTGATTGTATGATTCTTCACATATTCTAGTTTGATCCCGAAACATCTCCTGAAACGGTGAGGTATCATGGCCCACCTCAAGTGATGCTAGCATATCTTAAATATCAATATTCACTTGGTGAGGATCACAGGCGTAAGGAAGCCTTTATTAGGCTGCAGGTACTCTGCTTTTATTTTAGGGGTTACTCCTGTGGAATTTCTATGCAGCCATACTTTATATGCATTTCATCTGAATTTTTCAGGAGGTTGCAAGTGACTTGTCAAGAACTTTCCAACCAGCCATGCAGCCTGGTTTGGTTACTAATTCCAGTCCTCCGCTCATTGCTCGTGTGTATCTCATACTTGGTACATGGAAATGGGCACTTTCTCCCGGTTTGGATGACGATTCCATACAAGGTGACCTCCTTGTTTTTTTCCAGACTGTTATTGTAGTTAAACATTACCTTCTCTGTAATTGAGTGGTTAGCCATTGTGTTATTGTAGAGACTCTTGGTGCTTTTCGAAAAGCTACTCATTGTGCACCAAAGTGGGGGAAAGCATGGCATAAATGGGCACTCTTCAATACAGCAGTGATGTCTCATTATACTTTGCGAGGCTTTCCCGGTCTTGCTGCTCAGTTTGTTGTTGCTGCTGTCACTGGCTATTTTCACTCCATAGCTTGCTCAGCGCATGCTAAGGGAGTGGATGATAGTCTGCAGGTAAATTCAGTATGAAACCGTTTGTTTGAGTTTGTAATGCTATTGCATTTGAACAAACCTTTGCAGCACTACTGCCCTTGTCGATTTGGATTTATCTTTTTGCATTTGAATTAACCTTTTCAGTGCTTTTGCATTTGTCCATTGCCCCAATTATCTTTTGGTTCAACACCCTTTTATCCCAGAAAGAAATGGTTACTATATACTCTTTAGAGATTTGGGCAAATGGCCTTTGCCCCTATTATAAATGTTTGTCTATTTATGAGAAGCAAGCTAGTCGATAGGTTACTTTTGGTTAGTTAGATTCAGTTGATTTGAGATAAACACAACATTATAACCAACAATTTTGAATGTGGCTATCATCGTTTGTTGAGCTATACTTGACAAACTCAATAAGTAATTTGAAAAATGAGTTCAAGCTTTCTTTCTCTAATTACAGTGTTATAGAAACCATGCTTGAAATAGACTTTTCCTCTAACCAATCCAGAGTCAATTCCAGTTTTTTTTTAATTTTTTTTTAACCTTAACATACTTTTCATACATTCCTCAGTTTTTAGCTTATTAGCCAAATTGTGGACAACTTTATCTGTGGTTTCAAGTATTTTTTGTTTCCTGATTTCTAGTGGTTTAAATATTTTTTCTTTATTTCAGGATATACTTCGTCTACTCACTTTGTGGTTCAACCATGGAGCTACATCAGAGGTTCAAATGGCATTACAGAAAGGGTTCACACATGTTAATATCAACACATGGTTGGTAGTTTTACCTCAGATAATTGCACGCATTCATTCAAACAATCACGCAGTCAGAGAGCTCATACAGTCATTACTAGTACGAATTGGTCAGAGTCACCCACAGGTATTCATTTTTTGTTATTCAATTAAATTTTTGTTATTTCAAGAATGTTAGCAAATAATAATATAATAATTTAATAACATGTTTTATGCAGGCTCTGATGTATCCTCTTCTTGTGGCTTGCAAATCAATTAGCACTTTGCGTAGAGCGGCAGCTCAAGAAGTTGTTGATAAAGTTAGGCAGCATAGTGGTGTACTCGTTGATCAGGTAAAAGCTGGAGAACGGTGTTGAGCCTCACTTGTTTTTTCCCTTTTAATTGGCAACACGTTTTAGGGATGCACAATAATTTGAGAAGAATTTAATGCTAAAATGCCCAACTCTACTTCACAACTTAAACATCACTTAGCGTATTAAATATGAAACTAAAGGCTGCCATTTGAGTGATCTAGCCAAAGTTGTAGGCAATGATGCATAAAACATTTGGGAAGAGACATCTCCACATTTGAGAAACTTTTTTGGAAACTCTACAAAAAGACAGAAACCTTACAAATAACTGTTCTCCCCATCAAAAAGTCATTTCCTCGTGTTGCGTTGTCTTATGTTTCTTTTGTTTATGCATCCACCCAATTAAAATAGGTATTTTGTGGACCAATTGGATTTTGCTCAATGTGTGTGCTATGTCAAGGTGGCCATAATTTGGATTGTTTGCAATGCCTCTTTCGATTTTGCTGACCATTTTTCTTAAGGAAATGGTTAAGATACATGGAAAGTTATTATAAAATTAACATGATGGATTGCATTTAATGTGCTCATTTAATAATACTTTACCTTTTATAGAATGCTTAACCATTTCCGTAAGGGCAATGGTTAGCAAAACGATAACTATTTAATCCTTATTCATTTAGAGCTTTTTTGCTCGTTTTTAAAGGCTCAACTTGTCTCAAAAGAGCTCATCAGAGTCGCCATATTATGGCATGAAATGTGGCATGAAGCATTAGAAGAAGCAAGTCGTTTGTATTTTGGTGAACACAATATTGAAGGAATGTTGAAGGTGTTAGAGCCATTGCATGAAATGCTTGAGGAAGGGGCAATGAGGAATAATACAACAATAAAGGAAAAAGCTTTCATTCAGGTAGTCCCTTAATTATGGATTTTGTTCATTTCATATGCCAACTTGATGTTGACTAATGCTAGCTATATAAAGCACATTTGTTCTTTTGTTTAAGAATGTTGATTGCTGAATGGTGATATTTAGATGAGTGGGACTTAATCTGTACTTAAAGCTAATGTTAAAATTTAATAAAACAGAAGTTACAGAACAACAAAATTGTATGTAGGATTGTTCGGGGTACAAACATATTACTCCCTCCCTCCCTTTATTCGTCCCATGGGAGATATTTTGGAAGTGACTATTGACTTGAATAAGGCGTACGACACGGTCCTAAGGCAGATTTTGTGGAAGTGACTAGAGTGTATACGGGTACTAGTCGCTTATATCTGTGCGATGAAGTACATGTGGTTTGTCGAAGTTGACTTTGACCCCTTCTCAGTAGAGATGGGGTTACACTTGTGGTTTGCTCTTAGTCCTTATTGTTTGCATTTGTGATGTATGTTCTGACAAAACAAGCATATTCAGGGGTATTGATTGACGACTCACATGAGGGACTCTGATGATGTAGAGTTGTGGCGTGATGCTTTAGAATCCAAATGTTTTGGACTAACTGAGTACGTGGAATGTTGCTTGAATGGACAAATGACTGAGCCAGAAATGGAAGTAAGGAATGTTTCACATCCGATGTCTAAAAGAGACAACTTTTAGTACCTTGGTTTGATCATTCAGGCCAGATGGGTAGCGCTGCTTGGGAAAAGTGGAAGCTAGCTTTAGGTGTCCTTTGCAACAAGAAGATATCAACTAACATCAAAGAGAAGTTTTACCGGCTTGTTATTCAGAACCAACAGAACTGAGTGTTGGGCATTGAAAATAACTCACGTTTGTCAGCTTCAAATGGAAGAGATGAGGATGTTGAGGTGGATATGTGATCACAAGAGGTTGCACAAGATCCAGAATGAGGTTATTTAGGGTAGGGAGAGAGTGACACATCTGGTGGATAAGCTGTGTGAAGCTATGATGAGGTGAAGCTAGGAGGAGGTGGTTTGTGCATGTCCGGAGGAGTGCAAATGCCCCAATGCGGAGATTCGACAAGCTGGCGGTAGTTGGCGTGTGTGGGGATAGAGGTAGACCTATGAAGAGCTAAACGGAGTTTATTAGGCACAAATTACGATCTTACTGAGGATATGATCTTGGATAGGAGCACCTCGAGAGCTAGTACTAGAGTAGTTCAATAAACCTTTGGGCCTTATTTTGTAGTTTTTGGTGATGCCTAAGTTTGTAGCTTGTTCATGTGTGCTTTTTGTGCTTCTGTGTTGAGTTGGGGGTCTTTTGGGAACCTCTCTACTTCCCGGTAAGGGTAAGGTCTGTTTGCGTACACACACTCCTCAGACCCTACTGTCTTGGGTGATTCTACTAGGTTTGTTGTTATTGTTTATTTTTTAATTCACAGCAATATTTAAATAAACTAAAGTGAAAACAACGTTAGTCATCGTAAACCAAAATGGGACAATTGGAGAGAGAGAGGAGGGAGTATTTTCTAGTACAGTGATCACCAGCAAAATCAGTGACATTTCACATTAAACTGGAGTTTATTTGCATTGCAGGCATACCGACATGAACTATTGGAGGCGTATGACTGTTGCATGAAGTACAGGAGAACAGGAAATGATGCTGGACTAACGCAGGTAAAGTTTTTCCAAAGTTTGTAGTGTCCTGACTTGGTATTTCATAAAAATTATATTTTTCCAAGTGGTGAATCTTGGTCCTGCAATATGCCATTATAAAACATCCTCGTCTGTTTTAGACTCTTGATGTATATTTATGTCTTGCTTAAACCATCTTTCTCACAGGCATGGGATCTCTACTATCACGTATTTAGACGGATAGATAGGCAGCTTCAGGCATTGACAACCCTGGATTTGCAAGTGAGTAGCAATTCTTGTCACAATTGTCATAGTTTATGCCTAGTGCTTTTCCAATGCTTAATGTTGCTTTTTTTATGCTAATACCAGTCTGTCTCCCCCGAGCTGCTAGAGTGCAGAAATTTGGAGCTTGCTGTTCCCGGCACATACCGAGCAGGTATGAAGTTGTTCTAACTATTTAAGCTCTGAACTGATAGGCTAGGTTGTACGGAGACGGGGACGTCTACTTAAACGGGGGCGTGGTCGCGAACGGGGAAATACCAAATTTTCAAAATTTATGAATGGTTTAGGTGAGGGACGTCCCTAGGTACCCAAACTGGAACGTTTTGGGGGACAGGAAGCAACAACAATCCGTGCAACATTGGTGGTAGACTGGTAGGCATTCAGAATTCTGGTTTAGGACTCCCGGTAACCATTCTTATTCTATCAGATTCACCTGTGGTAACCATTCTGTCGTTTGCACCCCAACTTGTTGTAATTACATCAAAGCAACGACCTCGCAAATTGACCATCCATGGCAGTGACGGGGAGGATTATGCTTTTCTGTTGAAGGGACATGAGGATTTACGTCAAGATGAACGTGTCATGCAGGTAAACAGCTTTAGTTTTACTCCAAATGTGCACAAGGTGCTGCTTATATTTTATGAATATGGCCTCTTTATGCATTTAAGTACCAACGAGTTTTTCACATCATGTTTCTATTCCCGCAGCTTTTTGGCCTTGTCAATACACTGCTGGAAAATTCTAGAAAAACGGCAGAGAAAGATTTATCTATTCAGCGATATGATGTTATTCCTTTGTCCCCAAATAGTGGATTGATTGGATGGGTTCCAAATTGTGACACACTGCATCATCTCATTCGAGAATATAGAGATGCGAGGAAGGTGTGTATTGTTTTTCTTTATATCCTTAATCTGTTTCGTCAGTTTCTCTATGAGTATTTCTGTCTGATTGGCATGCTTGTGTGATGTGTAGATTACCCTTAATCAAGAGCATAAGCTGATGTTGGGGTTTGCTCCTGATTATGATCATTTGCCACTTATTTCTAAAGTGGAAGTGTTTGAGTTTGCTCTGCAAAACACAGAAGGGAATGATCTTTCCAAAGTAGGCATTGCTGAGATTTGTGTTTTTCTTTATTTGTATAGTTGTTAATTTGTTGTTTTAAATAAGTTGCAGCTCTTGACATTTGACTTAGAGCTTTTCCATATTTCTGCCTGGGAATTTTTTTTCTATGTAGATGTTTGCTTTTTTAATTGTTTCATTTGAATCTTAAAAGGTACTTTGGTTAAAGAGTCGCACATCTGAAGTCTGGCTAGACAGGAGGACAAACTATACCAGGAGTTTGGCTGTAATGAGTATGGTAGGTTTTCATTTCATCTCATTTTGTTTTGAAATCTCTCCCCTAAATTCTTTGATTTCTTTTCGGATGTTTGAGCAACTAACCTTGCTTTCAATTCCTATTTCCTACAGGTAGGATACTTACTTGGCTTAGGAGATCGACATCCCAGTAATCTCATGTTGCATCGATATAGGTAGTTGGCCTCTCCAGTGGTGGTTATTGAAAAACTTTCAACGTATTCTTAGTAGTTGTGTGTTTGCAGTGGAAAAATACTGCATATTGACTTTGGAGATTGCTTTGAAGCTTCTATGAATCGAGAAAAGTTCCCAGAGAAGGTATGGATTGAGTCTGGATTGTTTTTCTTGGAAATGAAAATAAAAGGTTTATTTATCAGTAAATGTAAATTATCATGCAGGTACCTTTTCGCCTCACCAGAATGCTTGTCAAGGCAATGGAAGTTAGTGGCATTGAAGGAAATTTCCGTTCCACTTGTGAAAATGTAATGCAAGTTCTACGCACGAACAAAGACAGTGTAATGGCTATGATGGAGGTAAACTTTTTTAACGCCTCAGTTGTGTTCTACATGATCTCTTTTTATTTTCTTTTTTTTCCCCAGTGTTGTAGAGGAATATAAAGTTATAAACCTTTCAACTGTTTTTACACAACTGAGTTATTTGAATCTCTTTCAGGCCTTTGTTCACGACCCACTCATAAACTGGCGTCTTTTCAACTTCAACGAAGTTCCTCAAATGTCTACGCTACACACTCCTGCTGCAGTCAACAGCGAAGAATCTTCTTCAAAGGAGCTACTTCAACCACAAAGAGGTGCCAGGGAGAAGGAATTGCTTCAGGTGGGTGTGATAATACTTACAATCATACAGACACAAACACACACGTACCTTGTGCAGTTTTTCACTCAATGGGGGTACCTTATCTGTCGTTTAATAATGCAGGCTGTAAACCAACTAGGAGATGCCAATGAGGTTCTAAACGAACGTGCCGTGGCTGTAATGGCTCGAATGAGCAATAAGCTCACTGGACGCGACTTCTCTACTTCACCCCCACCTATTAGCTCTGCACAACAACAAATATTGGATCATGGCAGCTTGATTTCTGGCGAGACCCGTGAACCCGATCACGGGTTATCCGTCAAGTTTCAAGTCCAGAAGCTTATTCTCCAAGCAACCTCACATGAGAACTTGTGCCAAAACTATGTTGGGTATGGATATAGATGCGTTAAAAATAAAAATTACGGAGTACGCTGGTTTTTTGGGTCCTTAAACTTTAAGTAAATTATTATTGTCTAATCATCATTGCCCAATGTTTTCTTTCAGGTGGTGTCCCTTTTGGTAGGTAGACTGGTGATGTTGCAAATGTGTATGTGTGTGTGTATTCTTTGTATTTTTTTTTATCTGTAAATGAATTCCATCCAGCTTATGTATTAGCCTCTCAGAAGTTATTTCATGTACAAAAAGTTGCGAGGAATAATGTTTTGTTCAGAGAAGTAGGGTGTAGAAAGCAAAAGGGAAATGTGATGTAAATAAACAGTGTCAACTCTTGCCAGGTTGAAAAAGAATCCCTTCTGTTCAGCTTAAATAAGTTATCCCATAATCTTGTGAGCCAATCTATCTTTGCTTTAAGATCATTCTCTTATCCAGGTATTTTGCTGTGTCTCATGCATTCCTGGTAATTTACATGTTTTGACCCGCTTGGAAGTTGGAATCTATGAACAGAAAAATTGCCAACTTGCTTAACTTGAAATTAGGTAATTCTTTTAAAATGTTTTTTTTTTGAGTTGAGGGAATTAAGCAAGTATTTTTATTTTTGTGCATCTTTTTCTCTCATTATTATTAAGACCTATGACTAAAATGTATGCGAAGATTTTATTGGCCTGATCTCTAATAATTTGTTCTGGTTTTCCGAAAAAAATTCTGGTCGAATTTGAATCCACTCTGTAGTTACCAACATTGGTATAAGTTCCTAATGAATGTAACCCATGTATTTATAAAAGGATGAGCCCATCCCCGAGGGCCTTCTCATACCCGGCCGGACGGTCGCTGATAGAAGGTAAATTGGACTTTGATTGTAGATTGGTGGCAAAGAGTGGGATGACTCGAAAGTGTTCTGGTGTTTCGTTTGTAAAATTGACGATTCCTATTCTCTTTAACCGTCCAGTTAACCCCCACAACACCCATACACCCCCCTCCCAACCCCCTTCATTTGAACCCTGCAAGTTAATTTTAATTTTGGACTCAAAATTTAACTCAAATATCAAAATTAATTTGAAAGGTGCAATTGAAGGGGTTGGTGGTGTGTGTTCGGGTCGGGTGAGGTGGGGGATTTAGAGGGGTAGGAATCGTCATATTTATGCACGGGGCACCGGAGCATTTTCGAGTCATCTCATGACACGAGGTTTCAATGTCATGGGAATCCGGCCTGAAACTATATACACTTTGTATAAAAGCAAAATCTTGCACCCTTTTACGGTATTTTCTTTTTCTGTTTGACTTCGTCTCATTTTTTAAGCTGTGACCATATATAATAGAAAAAATACAGTATAATATTATGTAAATTTAATATTAACAAGTTTAGTTTGAAATGTATTTTTGAAATATTATATTTTTATGATATATATTTATATATAAATATATATATTTATAGTGAAACTTTTACATTGGTATTTGTGAAAAGTCAAATGAAAAATCTATGGACGGAAAGAGTAATTGACATACAAAGCATTTTATAATCCTGTCATGGGACTTTTGTTACGGTTTGTGGGTTTCTAAGTCATTAAAAAATGATCAAAAACTAAAAAAACGAATTTCATATATTTAAAATTTAAATTAAAAGTTGACAAATCTAAATATAACAAGATTATAAAAAACTGTATAATTAAACTAAGGAAGAAGACCAAAGTAGGACTAAAACATATACCAAAATAGGACTTCCATGTTTTTATTTTCGAAATAGGATTTACATTACCAAATATGGTTATGTACATTACCAAAAAAGTATAGTAATGTGCACATGTACAGTGCCACATTACCACAGTGCAAAGTCCTATTTAAAAAAACATGAATGTCCTATTTTGGTACTCCTTCCGTCCCAAATTATAATGTCTGTTCACTATTCACAGAGTCAAATTTTATTTACTTTCTTTCTCTATTTTCGTTAATAATTTGACAAAATAAAATACTATTGTTATTACTGGATTTGTAGATCTTTTGATGTAGTATTTTTATATGTCATTTTTATTTTTTAACTCTACCATTTGTCATATAAAATGATTTAAAAATAATTTCAGTCAAACATCGTAAACCGAAACATGCACTATAAAATGGATGTAGGGAGTACTTTTCTTTATATTTTAGTCCTGTTTAGGGTAATCAACCTATTTTTAAAAGCAGGGGAATTATGCCCCATGTTTTTTCCCGCCCATTTGCCAAGCCTTATGAGCCATTGATATTTGCCAATCTATGCATCTACGGCCCATATTTACAGTGGATGAAAAGGAGAAAAAAAGGAAATAAGTATTAAATAAGTACCGCAAAAAAGGCTTTAAAAGGAATCACATTTATATACGATATTAACATAACAATTTTATATCTAAATTACTAATTAATAATTTGTAACGAAAAAAATTAATTTATTCCCACGGAAATGATTGGTTACATTAAAAAAAAGAATCCGAGTATATTTAATAAATAACCAGTATAAAACGGAATTAATTAATAATTTAGATTTAACGTCTTAGAAGCCTTGGTAAAAAATAATTAATAATTTGTAACGAAAAAAATGAAAATAATTAATAATTTGTAACGAAAAAAAGTATTAATTATTTGGAAACACATGTATACAATATTATAATTAGATAGTTCATTTTTTGGAATGCATAAGTACCGTATTCTTAAAAAGGGAAAAAAAAGAAAGGTATTTAAGGAATTAAGTGATTACAAAAAAGGAAATCGGTATATATTAAATAAATAGGCAGTATAAAATTCGTATATTTATTACTTGATTTGGAGGAAAAATGGAAAGCTACCAATTATACTTTTTTTTATTCATACCAATTATACTTATTTTGCAATAATTCGTATATTTATTTCGTTTCCTTTTACGAAAATAGGAATCACATGTATATACAATATTAACATAACAATTTTATATCTAAATTACTAATTAATAATTTGTAACGAAAAAAATTAATTTATTCCCACGGAAATGATTGGTTACATTAAAAAAAGAATCCGAGTATATTTAATAAATAAACAGTATAAGACGGAAATTATTAATAATTTAGATTTAACGTCTTAGATGCCTTGGTAAAAAATAATTAATAATTTGTAATGAAAAAAAATGAAAATAATTAATAATTTGTAACGAAAAAGAGTATTAATTATTTGGAAACACGTTTATACAATATTATAATTAGATAGTTTATTTTTTGGAATGCATAAGTACCGTATTCTTAAAAAGGGAAACAAAAGAAAGGTATTTAAGGAATTAAGTGATTGCAAAAAAGGACATCGGTATATATTAAATAAATACACAGTATAAAATTCATATATTTATTACTTGATTTGGAGGAAAAAAGGAAAGTTATCAATTATACTTATTTTGCAATAATTCGTATATTTATTTCATTTCCTTTTACGAAAATAGGAATCACATTTATATACGATAAAAGGAATCACATTTATATACGATATTAACATAATTACACAATTTTATGTCTAAATTACTAATTAATAATTTGTAACGAAAAAAATTAATTTATTCCCACGGAAATGATTGGTTACATTAAAAAAGAATCCGAGTATATTTAATAAATAAACAGTATAAAACGAAAATAATTAATAATTTAGATTTAACATGTTAGATGCCTTGGTAAAAAATAATTAATAATTTTCTCAATTAATAATGATCGCACACCGGAATATCTTGATGTCGTCTTTCATGATCAACAGGTTTTTTAGAATTTTTTTTAATCGTTGTTATTTATTATACGAATCATTTTTATAATAAAAATAACTATTTCTTGATTTACAGGGAAATCGGATCCATGCACAGATAAAATATCAGAATATCAAAAATTTCGAAAAGGAAATTGAAGAAAATCAAGTTTATGGTTTAACCCGGTTCAAAGTTGAGAACAACTTCGAGAACACTAAGACAACCTCCCATCCTTTTATGATAGTATTTTTTGGAAAAACCAAAATTCAAAAATTGTCGTCACACTTTTTTCCAAATTTTCGATACAAATTCATGGCATTCGATGATATCAAGTTACTACCTTGTGTGGACGACATTTTGTTGATTGGTGAGTAAATTATATAATTTTATATCAAAAAATTTTATATTTCAAGTATAGATTACTTTAAATAAATATATTATATACATTTATTTTAATCATAGATGTCATTGGAAAAATTGTTAGTCGTACCATGCCCGAAGAACGCATGGTTAAATGTGCCCCCGAGAGGATGATGGAGGTTGTATTGGAAGACCATAGGTATACATAACATAAATGTATCATATTTGATGTTAATTTTTTTTAGATCTTTCTATTATTAATCACTTTAATGAATCTTTGTTCATGGGAAACCGTCTAGCTTATACGTTGTGGGCTCATCATATAGATAAAGTAATCGATGGACTCAATGAAGGATTGACAAGTCCACCAAAAGGAACCAAACAAGACATTGTTAATTCCACGATTAATTCTTCGTACATCTGGAAAGATTGCAATTTGTTGCGTTTAACAAAAAACATGCGACTGCAATCAATGATTGGAGATAGTAGTTACGATCATTTAGTTGAATTCGCTGAATGGATTGCAAGTATTGGCGATGGAGTTGTGGGAGATGAGCATGATGGCTATGCAGAAGTAACAATACCTGATGACATGTCGCTTCCATCCTCGGGAAATCCTATAGCTACTATAGTGAATTCCATCTATCCAGATTTTCATAAAATAGCAAATGATCCAACCTATTTGCAGGACCGTGCAATTTGGGCTCCAACGTTGGATGTCGTCGATTCTATAAATGAATATATGACATTGATGAATCCCAATGAGGAATCACACACTTATCTTAGTTCCGACAAGGTTGAGAACTCGGACTCTAATTCAAATTTCTTTAACGACTTGCATCCTCCTGAGTTCTTGAATAAGATTTGTGCTTCCGGGGTACCAAATCATGAGCTCATTTTGAAGGTAGGCACCCCGATTATGTTACTAAGAAACATTGATCATTCGATGGGTTTGTGTAATGGTACTCGATTGATAGTAACTCGATTAGCTAATCACTCGATCCAAGGAAAGATTTTATCTGGAAGACACATGAGTCAAGAAGTTGTTATTCCAATACTATCACTAACACCATCTGATGCAAGAATACCATTCAAGTTTCAAAGAAGACAATTCCCCGTGGTTACTTCTTATTTAATGACAATTAATAAGAGTCAAGGCCAATCTTTAAAACACGTGAGATTATTGTTACGGAAACCCGTATTTAGTCATGGACAATTATATGTTGCGGTTTCAAGGGTGACAAATTGTAATGGCCTGAAGATTCTTATTTGCAACGCAGAGGATGTCTCAACAAAATGTACCACAAATGTAGTTTATAAAGAAGTTTTTCAAAATTTGCAATTTATAGATACTTTGCAATACTAAAAAAATATTATATTTCATTATATGTTGTTTTTTTCCTTTTATAATGATACCAATGTAAATTCACAACGTAATTGCGACCCGTGCAACGCACGGGTGTGATACTAGTTTCTATTAAACTAAAGTTATTTTTAGATCATTTTATATTCAAAACTTATGTAGAATTAAAAAAAATTACATATTTAAAGATTAAATCAAAAGATCTACAAAAGTAGTGGTGACATGATCATATTATTTTATCAAATAACTAAGAAAAAATAAAAAAGAAATTAAATAAAATTTGACCATGTGAATAATATATAGACTACCTAATTTGAGACAGATAGAGTAGTATTTTATCAAAACATTATTGAATAATGAAAAATAAGTAAATAAAGTGTTTAAAATTTGATCTTGTGAATATTATATTGGATAATGCTATTTGTACCCCATTTTGTACAGCGCATGGATGCACCAACATTTTGTGTTGGTGTAATGCTAATTTTTGTTAACACACCAACACTTTGTGTCAGTGTAAATTTTTGTTAACGTACCAACACTTTGTGTCAGTGTGAACCATCAAAATGTTGGTGCATACCTTTGGTGTACATGCAGCATGCTCAGCTCATATTATATTTCCTAGAGATAAATAGTCCAAGTTTGACTAAAACATTGAAAATATACCAAAATAGGACTTCCATGATTTTATTTGCGAAATAGGACTTACATTACCATACATGATCATATACATTACCAAAAAAAGTATAGTAATTTGCACATGCACACTGCCACATTACAACATGGCAAAGTCACATTACCACAGTGCAAAGTTCTATTTCAAAAAAAACTTGAAAGCCCTATTTTGAAACTTTTCTCTATGTTTTAGTCCTATTTAATGTAATTTCTAATCTTAAGACCTACTCGGGGCCTCGGGGGTATTTGATTGATTCACTCCTAGAGAGTTGGCCAAACATATCAGCCCCAACGTGAGGTCAAACTGTGATCCTTTTTAACTGTGAAATTATAAAAAAATATATTTAATTATAATGTAATTTAGTAAAATTTAGTTTATTTTAAAATATAATTTTAAAATATTAAATTTTTATAATATTTAATTATTTTGAACTATATTTAATTCAGTCAAAAGGTGTCTGAGTTTATCCAAAAAAATTAAACTTTTTCAATCTGTTAGGGCAGGAGGGAATACTAAACTTTAGAGTTTATTGAACCGATATCCGTGTGGTTTGCTTTTTGTGCACTGTTAACTAATAAAATTTCGCTCCCCTCCAGAGTTTAAAATCACACATCAATGTCCCCTCTAGACGGTAATATCATTTATAAACCGATTGACTTAATTTTAACTAATTTCCCTTCAATATCAAACTCCTTCCGTCTAATAAAAAGGCCTCCTGATTAAATTTGGCACAAAGTTTAAAAAAATTGAAATTGTTTCGTTAAAAATAATGTAGAGAAAAGAGGAAAATGCTCAAAATTTGCTAAAAATGGAAAGAAGAATCTTTGTTTGAGACAACTGGCAAAGAAAACAAGGGATTTTTTTTAGGTACACAGGCAGTATGCCAGCATATTTTAAGGTACTTTTTAATATAAACCGTATTGATTTCCACTCAACTACCACTAGAGTTTTTAACAATTTTCCAACCTTTTTTAGTTTCTCTTCAAATAAATGTAGTTTTTTTAAAGTACGTTTGCGAAATTTCCCCGATCACATTTTCTTCTTGATAGGTGGGTATCTAAACTCGTAATTCACCCGGTCCTGGACACTTGCTCAGGGAATTTCAAATTGGCTCTGGGCATAACTCAGCGAGTCCAAAGGAGGCGCATGTAAAGAAGACTTTGTTCAAACAATTATCTTAATTGTTTGTCTCCAACAGTTTCGTCGAGTTGTTGACAAAACCCTGCGGCACTGCTTGCATGCAGCCTTGCACCCGCCGCCACCACCCCCTTCTCACACTCTATTTACTTAAACTTCTTTTAAGAACTTTTCAAACCCTCTTACATGAAAAATTTTATTTTTATTTTTATTTTTAGAAATGTGATAAACATTTAGAGACGGAGCAAAGGGAGTACTTAACAATGCTTGACATTTAAAAACAGAAAATTAGAAATCTTTTAATTTGTTTGTGACTTGCTCAAAGAATTTTCTTTCGTATGTCAAATCTTTCTTTGGGGGTCAATCATGATATGCACCAAATTCAATTCAATTTAGGCCCTGTTTGGTACATGGAATTCAAACCATGGAATTGAAATTGAGGGCTTCAAATCCAATTCCGGTGTTTGGTAGCTCAGAAGTTATGTAGATTTGGAATTAATAGTGAAAAAATGAATTGGAATTGGCAGAATTCAATTTTATGGAATTGAATCCCATGGAATTTCAATTCCAATTCAATTCTAATTCCGTCAATTCCACATACCAAACGGACCCTTAATTTCACATTCCAGCCGTTGGGATATTAGATATCTATCTATGACCAAAATATACGGAGTAGTTCATAACTTTCATATACTCTTATCTAAAAAAACTCATTATTTAGACATTTCCAAAAAAGGCTTCTTTTTTCAACTTTTTGATAAACTTTTTATCCAAATAACTTCAAATATAAATAAAACATAGAAAAAAGTACCAAAATAGGAATTTCATGTTTTTATTCCTGAAATAGGACTTCGCACTGTGGTAATATAGTTGTAATGTAGCACTGTACATGTGCACATTATTATACTCCCTCCGTCCCAAAATATTCACAACATTTGCTTTTTCAGCAGTTGCGGGAACTTTTGTTTATTTCTACGTTTTCATTGGTTATTTGATAAAATAAAATATTCTTGACACCTCTTATTTCGAAGAACTTTTCATGTAGTTTTTTGATATGTAAATTTTATTTTTTATTCCATACCAATATGTAAATAAAATGAATTGAAAAAACTTGATATTTTGTCTCGGAATACAAGTGTGACAAATATTTAGGGACGGAGGGAGTACTTTTTAGTAATGTAGTATATGACTATGTTTGGTAATGTAAATGCATTAACTTCTATTTCAAAAAAAAGGAAATCCTATTTTGATATATTTTCAATGGTTTACTCCTACTTTAGCCTTTTTTCCAATTTTCTACAGCTCACAATTGTTGACTCCCTCTTATGTCCCCGCATCAGTTTTAGTCACACAATTTTACTTTTCTTAAATTTTGTGTAAATTGCCAATTAAAGAAGCTTATTTTGGAATTGAGGGAGTATTAAAATACTCATTCCGTCATATAATGATCTTCCCAGAGCACTATTCTAACTTCACGAGAATTTATATTTATTTGTGTTTTTTCATGGCCTATATGATAAAATAAAATATTCTTGTCACCACTTGTTTTGTTGAACTTTTGGTGTAGTTTTTAAATATGTATGTTTTATTTTTTATTTCTATACCAATATTTAAATAAAATAGATTAAAAAAACTTGAGATTTTTTCTTCGTTTTGCGAACCGGGAAGATCATTATAGGACGGAGGGAGTAGCACTATACTATTGGTATTTGTTTTCGAACTAAACTACGGAGTGTATATGGTACAACCGACTGTACCTAGAATTAGGTACATCCGGGTAGTACTCATTCTGAAGTAAAGTAGTACTCATTCTCAAATATATATAAACGTTCATTTTGAAATATGTAGTACTCATTCTGAAATAAAATAGTACTCATTTTAAAATAATGTAGTACACATTTTTATATATTTGTTTAATAATTCATTCTCTATTTCCCTATTTTCTTCAAAGTTATCAGAAAAGTATAATCCTACCTCCATATCCCTATCCGAGATCCTCACCTCATCCCACATCCTCCCCACGCATCACCTTCATCATCGATTGCTGCCACCACATTCAACTTCTATTGCCAATGCATCATCGCACTAGGGCTAGTCCCTCCTTTGTCGGTGCGCCTTCCCTTCAGTCGATCTAATTGCCAGTTGTACCGAAAAAACGAAACAGCCAGCATATTTATAATTTGTGACCAAACCAGGATCTCTCTTAATATATATATATAAGGACTATTGTTTTGAAAATAATGATTTGTTTATCTCGTTTTTGTGATCCTGCAAATAGTGACATTATCCCATTGGAGTGATTTCTCAATTCTCATCTATGCTTGTAGAATGTCAAATACGGAGTAGGGAAATTCACGACCACATGGATATAGACCTCATGAAATATCATTAACAGGAATGGTGGTAGATATATGCTACATATATGCATACATTATTACTGAATATATATGATGTGATAGGTTAGTCACAACTTATAGGTATCAAATTGATTCTTTAATAAAAAAGAGAAAGAGAATTTGAAACAAAGAAAAATGAAAGAAATACTTTTAGAGATGGAAAGAGTTCATATATATATATATACACACACACACACACACATATATATATATAGGGGTGTTCATCGGTCTAAAACCGGACCGGACCGGACCGAACCGGACCAAAAACCGAACTATGCTAAAACCTGTTAGAATAAAGGCCCAACGCTAGAGGGGGGGTGAATAGCGTTTAAAACAAAATCGCAGGAAATTAAAACGAGAGCGTTAAAGTAAAGAGCGTAAAGAAGGAGCACACCGGATTTTATCCTGGTTCACCACAACGTGTGGCTAATCCAGCCCCCCCGAGAAACTCTCTCGAGCTACACTAACTCCGTTAAGCTTAAGGGTGCTTAACAAACCGATACAACTTGAGAACCCGAGTCACACGAGCCTCAACACCTTTGCTCGGAGATACCGCACTCCAAGACTTCTCACGAAGGAACAAGAAACTTCCTTCGAGTTTACAACAAGGGAACAAACTCCCTTAAAGTGTATGAAAACACTTAAACACTCAGGAATGAAACTCTCACAAAGAGTAGATATGAGTGAACTAGTAAACGCTCAAGAACACGACAATTTCTTCAAGAATTGGCTCTTAAATAGCTAAGAAAAAATAGGAATGATTATGCAATGAAGGAGTATTGAAATGTTGAAGAATTGTGTGTTAAAAGAGAGGATTTGGGTGCCCTTTTATAGCCCAAAATGGGATAAACCCGTTGCTAGAATTTCCAACAGGATGTCTTCTTCTTCTTCTTATTCATCACCATCGCCATCATCATCATCAACCTCATCATCATCATCATCATCTTCTTCTTCTTCTTCTTCTTCTTCATCATCATCATCGTCCACCTCGTCTTCTCTTCCAACGTTTTGAGTCCCACTTTGTTCACCTCTGAAATTCGGTGGAGGAACGTAAGGGACCATTTGAGCGTACGGGTAATTGACAAAGTCAAAATACCCGTGAAGTTCACGGCTCAAGGTATTGACGTTGTGCGCCGTTTTGGAGACGTTGGTGTCAATCCGAGAGAGAGTGGCGGTTAAGGCTGCCATTTGCTCGGCGAGAGAAGGATTGGTCGATGTGGTGGCGGCTGAGGCAGTGGCTCTCGGTTGGCGGCGTGGATGAGGCTGTCGAAACGGAGTCTCGTCGGTGCCCGAGTGGAAAGAAGACTCATCAATCTCCCAGTGCTTTGTCCCCTTTACCTTTGGCCCAACATCGGTTTTGATGTTGTATTCTTCAAGAATTGCCATGACAAGAAGGGCATAGGGGAGCGGCCGATTGTCGGAGGTGGCCGTGAACATGTGAGTCATCACAAATTTACACCAATTGAGATTGGCGTTGTGAATCATCGCATGGATCGTCTTCGTGTCTTCTTGGGAGAGATTGGTGTGGTTGAACTTCCTGGGCTTGAGGATTCGTGTCAACACATAGAAGATGAAACGATACACGGGACTCATGGAAGAAATCGCAGGGCGCCGCTGTTGGGGAGTGGGTACGAAGTGACGGATGCCCACTTCCTCCAAGAGAGTGGTCTCATTGAACCGCGCCCCCTCTTCTCCGGTGTAGAGCCCGAGATCTTGTCCGTCCCGACGAAGCCCGGTGAGGATTTGAATGTTCTCTTCATTCAAATAAATGTCCACCCCGTTGACGTTTGAAATCAACGATCCGTCCTCATCATTTTTCAAGTTCGAATAGAAAGCTCGAACAAGAAAAGGTTGATAATTGACCTTCTTGATGTAGAGGAGATCGAGGAAGTTTCCTTGTTCAAGGATAACCCGTGCCTCACGAGGGATGGAGTCATGAATGAAGCGGGCAGTGGAGAATCGGGGAGGGAGAATTTCCCGATGCTCAAACTTCTCCGAGAACCTTGTAGCCTCTTCGCGGTCGTTGAACCAGAGGAACGACCCGTCAAGGTATTTGTGCATTGATGGTGGAGGAGCCGAGGAAGAAGCCACGTTCTTGCCGGTGCGGGATCTTTTTCTCTGACCTCCTGTCATTGCAACAAAGAGAGAGAGGGAGAGCAAAAAAAAAGAGAAATTTGCAGGGATTTTGCAAGAACACTGAAGAATAATTGAAAGAAGGATGAAATATTGATGAATATATGAAGGAATTGTTATTTGAGTGAGTAAAAATGAAAGGATATCACCAATATATAGTGGAGTGGGCTGGAGATCCGTTGGGAAGTTCAAAACATGCATTAATTGCTCTCCAAACGTCTCTGCAACGGTCAGATTTTTTTTAAAAAAATCGTCGTTGATAGTCGATTTACACTCCTTGTAAATCGATTATCTGAGGCTTCAGATTCTCTGCCAAAGAAACTGCAGGCTTCAATAATCGATTGTCATGTTTTGGTAAATCGATTGTCTTGCGCCTGACTTCAAATAAAGTTCTGCAGCTCCATATAATCGATTATCATGACTTGGAAAATCGATTGTTGGAGTTTGCGCCTGAGTTGCCTTAAACTTCTGCTGGCTTAGATAATCGATTATCTTAATATTGATAATCGATTATTTACTCCTTCAGCTTCCGTGCTCTAAACTTCTGCAGGCTGTGATAGTCGATTATCACAAGCCTGTAAATCGATTTACACCAGGTCTGAAGCAAAAATCGATTTACATGTTCCCCCTGCCTTTGACACCTTAAAAATAAAAAAAAGAGCCCTGCAAAAAAGAATTAAAAACGTCTCCGACGTTCAAGTTAGTAGGGACCAAAAAGAATAATAACTAATGCACAATTTAGATCATCGTGGAGTCAAGGATTCCGAGTTCACTACGAATGCGGAAGAACGACTCTTTCTCTAAAGGTTTTGTGAAAATGTCGGCTAATTGGTTGTGTGTTTCAACGAACTCAATTTCGACATCACCTTTGAGAACATGATCTCTAATGAAATGATGCCTAATGTCAATATGTTTCGTCCTTGAGTGAAGAACCGGATTCTTCGTCAAGCTTATAGCACTAGTATTATCACATCGAAGAGGGACGTGATCGATACTAAGGCCATAATCCACAAGTTGTTGCTTCATCCAAAGGATTTGAGCACAACAACTACCGGCGGCAACATATTCCGCTTCGGTTGTGGATAACGCAACACTGACTTGCTTCTTGCTAAACCATGAGACTAAAGAGCTACCAAGCAAGTGACAAGTCCCACTCGTACTCTTACGGTCTAATCTACAACCGGCGAAGTCCGAGTCGGAATAGCCAAAAAGATGACACGGAGACCCCTTGGGGTACCATAGTCCAACGTTCATTGTGCCAACAAGATACTTCATTATCCGTTTCACCGCCGTTAAATGCGATTCTTTTGGACAAGATTGATACCTTGCGCATAAACAAACGCTAAACATGATATCGGGTCTACTAGCGGTGAGATAAAGAAGGGATCCGATCATACCTCGATACTTCTTTACGTCTATTTCCTTACCCTTTTCATCTTTTTCCAAATGCTCGGAGGTGCTCATTGGTGTAGCCATTGCTTTGGAACCATCCATTTCAAATCTCTTTAGGAGCTCCTTGCAATACTTTGATTGACAAATGAAGGTTCCTTCCCTCATTTGTTTGACTTGTAAGCCCAAGAAGAAATTTAGTTCCCCCATCATGGACATCTCAAATTCATTTGTCATTAGGTTTGAAAATTCCTTGCACAAAGATTCGTTAGTAGCACCGAATATAATGTCATCTACGTAAACTTGCACCAAGAGGATGTTATCGTTTTTACTCTTGATAAAAAGTGTAGTGTCGACCTTCCCCCTTTTGAACCCGTTGTCCAAAAGAAATTTACTCAAACGTTCATACCAAGCACGAGGTGCTTGTTTAAGACCGTAGAGTGCTTTCTTTAGTTTATAGACATACTCCGGGTGCTCAAAATCTTCAAAGCCCGGGGGTTGATCAACATACACTTCCTCTTGAATAAATCCATTGAGGAAGGCACTCTTAACATCCATTTGGTATAGTTTAAAATCCATAGATGAAGCAAAAGCGAGTAATAAGCGAATTGCTTCTAAACGTGCTACCGGTGCATAAGTTTCTTCAAAATCAATGCCTTCTTCTTGATTGTAGCCTTTAGCTACGAGCCTAGCTTTGTTTCTAGTGATTATTCCATTTTCGTCGAGTTTGTTACGGAACACCCATTTCGTACCAATTATGGTGTGATCATCGGGTCTTGGCACCAATTCCCAAACGTCATTTCGTTTGAATTGGTTAAGCTCCTCTTGCATTGCCAAGGTCCAATGTTCATCATCAATTGCTTCCGAAATGGTTGTAGGTTCAATTTGAGAAACAAAAGCCATGTGACCTACGGTGTCCCTAAGAGAGCTACGAGTACTTACCTTTCGGTTGATGTCACCGATTACCTTGTCAAGAGGATGGTTCTTTAAAGTCCTCCATGCCCTTGGCATTGGCGTTTCCTCCTCTTGAGGTTGTTCCTCGTTTTCGGGTGGCTCTCCTTCTACATCTTGGCTTTCCTTTGATTTTTCTCCTTCGTCATTGTCGTTGAGATGTACGTTCTCCAATGAATCTACAAGATCATCACAAGAGACCTTTCTCGCCGAGCGAGCATCATTTTCGGCAAAGACAACATGAGGAGATTCCTCAATGGTTAAGGTGCGTTTGTTGAAGACTCTATAAGCCTTACTACGCAATGAATAACCAAGAAAAATTCCTTCATCCGACTTTGCATCAAATTTACCCAAATTTTCTTTTCCGTTATTGTGAACAAAGCATTTGCAACCAAAGACTCGAAGATGGGAGAGGTTTGGCTTTCTTCCTTTGTATAATTCATATGGGGTTTTCATGAGTATCGGTCTAATGACGGCTCGGTTTAATACGTAGCTCGCGGTACTCACGGCATCCGCCCAAAAATACTTAGGAATTTTTGCCTCATCAAGCATAGTTCTAGCCATCTCCTCGAGACAACGATTTTTACGTTCCACCACTCCATTTTTTTGTGGTGTACGTGGAGCGGAGAAGTTATGCTCGATGCCTAGTTCGTCACAAAACTCGGTAAAGAGATCTCGTTCGAACTCTCCACCATGATCGCTTCGTATGGCTACGGTGGTTAAGCCTTTTTCATTTTGAACCTTTTTGAGAAAAGTTTTGAAAACATGAAATTCCTCACTTTTATGAGTTAGAAATAATGTCCATGTGAATCGAGAGTAGTCATCAACGATCACAAAGGCGAAATAGTTTCCCCCAAAACTGTTTGTTCTTGATGGTCCAAAGAGATCCATGTGCAAAAGTTGTAGGGGCCTTGTTGTAGACACAACATTTTTCGATTTAAAAGAGGCCCTTACTTGTTTGCCCTTTTGACATGAATCACAAATGGTGTCCTTCTCAAACTTGAGTTTCGGAAGACCAACTACTAAGTTTTGTGAAACCAATTTATTCAAAAGGTTCATGTTGACATGAGCTACTCTACGATGCCATAGCCACATATCGTCCTCTTTACTCATGAGACATTTGGCAAAGTCGGAGGGAGATTCATCTAAGTTAACCATGTAAATATTATTAATTCTATCACCACGAAGAATCGTCTTATTGTCACTAAGACGTTCAACCGTACATGATTTAGAATCGAAGGTCACACGATTTCCCTTGTCACATAATTGACTTATGCTCAAGAGATTGTGTTTAAGACCCTTAACCAACAAAACATTATCAATGGAGGAGGTTTCGTTTTTACCAACCGAACCAATGCCGATTATCTTGCCTTTGCTATTATCTCCAAAGACAACGTTTCCTCCTTTAGTTGGTTTGATTTGCAAAAACTTGGATGCATCTCCGGTCATGTGCTTAGAGCATTCGCTATCAAGGTACCAAAGTACACTTGATGCCTTCAAGCACACCTACAAATTAATTTAAAAAGATTTAGGTACCCAATTCCTTTTGGGTCCTTGGGCGTTAGGTGCACGTTGGTAGTGTGATTGGTTTTGAGTGCAATGCCTATGCCTAGTGAAGCAAACCGGGGCTATATGTCCTACCCTATTGCAATAATGACAAATAACATTTGGATTATGCATTCTCCTAGGTTGATAATAGTTACTAGGTTTTCTATATTAATTGACCCTAGTTTGAGAAAAATTTTGTTTATGCATATTTGGAAAATGGTTTCTAGGTTCTCTAACTTGGCTACTGTTTATCCTAATGTTCTTTCTAGGTGGTCTAGTGTTCCTAGTTGATGTAGGTTGTCTATTATTGTTCATTTTAGTTTTCCTAGGTTGAGCCTTAGGTTGTTTAGGTGGTTGCTCAACTTTTTCTTTATTATTAGTTCCACTTTCAAAACCTAGGCCATGTTTAGTAAGTTGCAAATTATCAAGAACATCATTGAGATTTTTATGAGAAACACCAAACTTCTTTAAGGTTCCTTCAAGTTTTGCAACTTGTTCTTTAAGTGATGTGCAAGAACTACATTTTGAACTCTCCGGTTTGTCGGCGCTTCTTTTTCCGAAAAACTTATTTTCTTCTTTAAGTTTTTCATTATCTTTTGATAATTTATCAACCTCCTTCTCCATGGAAGTGAGTTGTTTCTTTAAATCCTTGTTAATTTTAGAAGCATTAACATATTCATCATAGAGTTCATTAAAAGCTTCTTGTACATCATCTAAAGTATGAGAATCTTTAGAAGTGGTACATACCTCTTCCGGTGGTTCCTTGTGTGCCATGAGGCAAAGTTTGGCGCTTTCATTTACTTCACCTTCCGATGATTCGTCGCCGGAATCACCTCCCCACGAGATGTAAGCTCGGTGCTTCTTGAATGGTTTCTTCTCCTTCTCGTTTTTGGCATTTGGGCATTTTGGTTTGATATGCCCAACTTCTCCACATCCATAGCACTTGGGTGGTCCTCCATGCTTTTTACCCTTTCGTTCATACTCCTTGCGCATGAACTTGTGGAATTTCTTGATGACTAGCCCGAACTCGTTGTCTTCATCGCTTGATTCCTCCATGGCGGGTTCTTGGCTTGAGGAAGCCTTGAGTGCAATTCCCTTCTTCTTTTGTTCACCTAAAGAGGGGAATAAAATGGTAGACTCATAGGTTTTGAGGTTACCTCTAAGCCCGTCAATGGTGACGTTGGTGACACCAATGGACTCTTGGATGGCATCGGCTTTGGACCGCCACTCCGGTGTGAGACTTCGCAGGATTTTTCTCACAAGCTCCTTGTCCGTGTATGTCTTCTTGAGAGCATGGAGATCGTTGACGATTTTGGAGAATCGTTCAAACATCTCATCGATTTTCTCATTCTCCTTCATACGAAACAATTCATATTCATGGGTTAGAAAATCAATTTTAGCTTCTCGGACTTGATCCGTTCCTTCGTATGTGATTTCTAGTTTA
Organism: Cuscuta australis; assembly: GCA_003260385.1. NCBI lineage: Eukaryota > Viridiplantae > Streptophyta > Magnoliopsida > Solanales > Convolvulaceae > Cuscuta > Cuscuta australis. The sequence continues at coordinate 1,108,532 of NQVE01000150.1, read as the reverse complement.
TCCCACATTTCCTTCACGGTGGTGCAACAAGATATCTTCCGGTAGTCATCCGGGTTTACGGCACAATAGATGATATTGATGGCCTTGGCATTGTTTTCCACTTTCTTGATGTCTTGTGCATCATACTCGTTCTCGGTCTTAGGAATGTTGGTTTCCCCGACCTTCTTCATCGGCACGTCTTCACCATTCTTGATAATTCTCCAAAGGAGAAAATTGGTGGATTGGATGTAAATCCTCATCCGCTCCTTCCAATAGGTGTAGTTCGTTCCGTCAAACAACGGAGGCCTTGTGGTGGATTGCCCTTCACCTAAACCTGCGTATGAACTTTGAGTAGAAGCCATTGATCGTTTCTCTCAAACGGTTAAGTCTTACAGAGAGTAAGGCTCCGATACCAATTGTTAGAATAAAGGCCCAACGCTAGAGGGGGGGTGAATAGCGTTTAAAACAAAATCGCAGGAAATTAAAACGAGAGCGTTAAAGTAAAGAGCGTAAAGAAGGAGCACACCGGATTTTATCCTGGTTCACCACAACGTGTGGCTAATCCAGCCCCCCCGAGAAACTCTCTCGAGCTACACTAACTCCGTTAAGCTTAAGGGTGCTTAACAAACCGATAAAAACTTGAGAACCCGAGTCACACGAGCCTCAACACCTTTGCTCGGAGATACCGCACTCCAAGACTTCTCACGAAGGAACAAGAAACTTCCTTCGAGTTTACAACAAGGGAACAAACTCCCTTAAAGTGTATGAAAACACTTAAACACTCAGGAATGAAACTCTCACAAAGAGTAGATATGAGTGAACTAGTAAACGCTCAAGAACACGACAATTTCTTCAAGAATTGGCTCTTAAATAGCTAAGAAAAAATAGGAATGATTATGCAATGAAGGAGTATTGAAATGTTGAAGAATTGTGTGTTAAAAGAGAGGATTTGGGTGCCCTTTTATAGCCCAAAATGGGATAAACCCGTTGCTTGAATTTCCAACAAGATGAAGACAAATTTTTCAGGGACACAGGCTGATAGTCGATTGTCAAACCATGATAATTGATTATCCAAAGATTCCTTGTCCAAAAATTTAAAATTCTATCCGTTGGAGGACAACGGTAACCCAGATAATCGATTGTCAACAAGTGATAATCGATTATTGGTCCTCTCTGAAGATTCTGGATTTTGGCTGCAAGGCTGATAATCGATTATTGCAAATCTGATAATCGATTATTTAGTGCTTCAGAACTTGGAAGTTCAAAGCTGCAGTGGCTGATAGTCGATTGTCACTAAGGTGATAATCGATTATCACCCAGCTAAAGTCTAGCCAGCTGAAACCCGTTTTGAAAAACCGAGGTCCAAAAACGAAGTGTTCCCAAAAGTAAAAACCAAGTTTGAAAAACATTGTATATGGTATAAAATAGTGAAAACAAGACTTGTTTGGTAAAAACCAAGTCCTCAAGGTCGTAAATCACGTGCGTACGGTTTTGACCGTTTTTCACGTGTTAGACCGATTGACCAAGATACAAAGATGGTTTTTACAAAATAATTATTCGGGAACCTTTAAAATATGCTTAGAGGTAAAAACAGGGTTTAAAATATTGAAAACCACGGAGTTGGTTCGGGCGCCAAAAAACCGAACGCCGAAAACCGAACGACGAAAGCCGAACGCCGACTTAGGTGGTTTTGGTTCTGAGCAAGGACCAGTGATTTTAACAATAAGGAGATTTATCTAAAATGTTTATTTTGATGCATAAAAACATTTTATGATTTTGTAAAATAATTTTGACTCTTTGAGAACCGAGACTTGAATTGATTATCGGTTTTGATCACAAAAGACCGACTCGACTAAGTCTTCAATTCTTGATCTGTCCTTGAGTCTTTTAGGTCTTGTTCCAAGCCATTCTTCACGCCTTGAGTTATTCAACGAAACTCTTCATATCCACGGCGGTTTGGCAATTATCAAAACCTGTCAGAAATGAACACGACTTTAGTTTAACGTGCAAAGTGTGTTCCAACAAAACCTAGACCGAAGACCAGACCTAAATGTAGTCGGTTTTGGACCGGACCGACCCGAAATCTTATGGACCGAACCGGTCCAGACCGAAAAGACCGAATCTAGGTGTGGTCGGAATTGAAACTTTCCCCACCGGCAAAACCCTAGGTGTGGAAAATTGGGGGTTTTGCAATCCCGAACCAAATTCTCCAATTGAGGAGTTAGGGTGGGCCGTAAAGATTCCAGGAAGATTCCTGGGTGGGTGCGCGACGTCAAATTTGCCGGAGGTTGCCGGAATCTGCAAATACTCACCGGAAACCGCCGTGACGGATGGTAACTGATTCCCAGCGATTCCGGCCTCCAAATCCCACGATGCTGGTGGCGATGGGGTCGTATGGACCTCAGGAGGCAATTGGGAGTGGTGGGGAGGCTCGCCGCTGCGTGTGGTGGCCAGAGCAGATTGGGCAGCGGCATGGACGGCGGATTTCCGGACAGTTAGCGATTTCCGGACGGTCAGCGATTTGCGCCTCTAGAGTCACAGCCGATTGCCGATTCGATTGAAGAATAGAGATTGGAATTTGAGTTGCGGTGGAGGATTTTTGGGAAAGTGGAAGGGGAGGAATAGAAAGGACGGTGGTGGAGTGATGGTTCTGGTCTAGGTCTTTTACGGATACTACGGGTACTTCTTAAGGTCTCGGTCTTTTAGGTCCGGACCGAATGATATTCGGGTTTGGACCGGACCGGACCGAAACCCGAAATTCTAAAATTGGTGGACTGAAGACCGACCCGAAATCCAATCGGTCCGGGTTCGGTCTGGACCTATCGGTCCGATTCGGTCGGTTTTTTCGGTCTGGACCTAAACATGAACGGCCCTATATATATATACTTTCTTGTTAGTTCCATGGTGTTGACTAATCTTTTGGCAAAATAGAATCCCATATTTGTTAGGTGTTTTACTAGCAGGTAGAAACCTCTATTTGTCACAAAAGGTTTATTTTATTTAGACTTCTAGAGTTGTTGTAGTTTTTGAGGTTGACACAGAAGATGCAACAGCACGATCCTGCAACACACTGTTCGGGATCAGAAGCCTGAACACGAGATTTTAAGCTTGAATCTGAATCAAAGACCTATTGGGATTGTGACTACATGATAATAACTCCAGCTGTACGTGTTAAGGAATCTCAACTCTTTGGGCTACTTGTGGATCAAGATTAAGGAAGTTGTATTCAATTCAACTTCTACTAACCTATCCCTACTAGGATTGGGTTTTGATTGGACTATAAACACGCAGTAGGTCCCTAGGAATTCCTGGGAGCGATCGAGAGGAAAAACAAAGAATATATGCTGATGTAGAGCATTCCCGTTGTGTCTCAGAGCTTCCCATGGGTGAAGAAGGTTATGATTTACATGAAGGAGGAGATGTTCAACGCCAAACAGATCGTGACGTCCTGGAGATGAACTAGAGCTGAATAAGTGGGATGCCAACACGTTTGTCCTCGTGGTTTCGGTGGACATGTGATTTCCGAAGCGGATCGGTATAGCTAGGGTACGGGTTACAAATCCTAGATTATTAGAAGTTTTGTCATAACAATTCGCAGAAGTGTGTCTCATCATGTTGTTATGTACCGGTGTAACTTGCATCTAGTGATTTAGTGGAGGGCTATTACACAAACGTGGGCCCCGCAGATGTAGGAGAGTTCTCCGAACTGCGTAAACATATCTGGTGTTCTTTTTTACGCATTTTATAATTACAGCATTCTGCCCAGTAGGCGCTATAACACCCCTGCGCCATCTGCTTTTGTGTGTGTGCTTGTGCTGGAGAAGGTGTTATAACACACTTTCTGTGTCATTTGTTACTGTGACAGTGCTGCAGTATCTTCTCTGCAGCATAATTGATTGATTTGTTTGCATAGCTTTCTGATCAATTGGTGATTTCCGCTCCACCCCCACGAACTTACATTTCTCGCGTCGGTCGTAGCATACGCATTCCCTCCGTCCCTCACTAATAAAGGCCTTAGCTAGTCGTCGTCATTCAAGGACTACGTACGTTAATTAGTTTCTAGATAATGTTCTTCATGTTTATGCATGGATGGTTAGGTTCATGCTGAGTCTTGGTCTTATAACGCTTTAAGAAGGATGTGTTGGTAGTTTGATGAGGCATGGAACTAGCTAGCATTGATTAAATCCAACTGTGTGTATGTATCCATTATATTTGAGATGAGAATGAAGTTGGAACAGAAGGCGCAGCATACTCTGTTATTTATTGATCTTGTACTTTCAACCCCGGCCCAAGACGAATTGAAATTAATTAAAGTGGCAATTGAGCCAACACTTTCATCACTTTAGTAGCTAGGAAAGTGATGTTGACCTCACACCATCATCCCATACCAGTCCCCCCCCCCCCTCCCTCCCCTCTAGCATTAGCATAGCCTTGGGAAATTCCATTCTGCATATTCGCTCATGCATCCATAATAACTCCCTCCTGCCTTCGTCCCGTTGTGGGTTGTGGCTACCCTAAAGTTGAAACCCATCATTTAATGTTATATTTGACATTTTCATCCTTTGCCAAAAAGGAATGAAGAAAAACACTAGCTAGCACCTTCTTGCTCCCACAAGTCGTTGTTTGCGCCACTTGTTTGCTCCACTATCCAAAAATGTTTAAACTCATCCTTTGATACGGTATCGTATCGGGATAGGGAAGGATTTCGAGCGTTTTCGAGCTCCAAAAACAAAAGAGGCGAGAAAGAGAGAGATTAAGGTTTAGGAGAAAGTATTTTCTTTATTCATTGTTTGATAAAACTATGGTGATGGATACATTTATAGGCTCCAACTCTAGAGAATCTCAATAATAAATGGTAACTAAATAATTAATAATCCTAATTATAAAAGGTAACTAAATAAATTAGGAAACTAATTAATCACCTAACAAATATAATATTTCCTAATAATAGTTAACTAACTATAAATAATTTCTTACCATAATAATAATAATAGTCCCGTAACACTCTCCCCGCCTCGAAAACCAACTTGTCCTCAAGTTGAAAATCTAGAAAAAACGAGGAATCATGCGTTGTGAACGGACATCCTCCTGGGTCAAAGACCTTTATGAATGGAGCATCAAACGATTCAGCCAAGTTCAAAGCATTCACAACTCCTAGCAAACAACTCCAGAGAACCAATGAGAAGAAAATCTTGCCCGCACGCGTGACATCCCTAGAATCATAAAGGACAATAACGTCACTTTCTAACATCCCAAATGTTTTTGTGCATCCATAAAAATAATACCATCGCTTGAATATTTTTCTCGGATAGTGTGGTCTTGTTGATCGTCACCAGAAACATCAACAACGGCAACAGGGACAACATCTATGAGATCTATCATAAGATCATCATCAGGATCACCAACAGGATCAATAAAAATTTCCTTTTTAAAATTCCTGGTCCTACAAAGTTTTGTTTTGCACAGGTACATGAAGGGCCGAATCTCGTGGAGTGCCGATGAGTTTCTTAATAGAGCGCATCATGGTTGTTTTCAAAATATATAACTCTATAGGAATCAGGCTTGGCATAATTGGGAGACCATGAACTAAATCTTGTATTGAGCAAAAGGCATCTACAGAGAACGCATATACTTCGGAATCAAATTTTGGCTGACCTTCAATTGGACGGAATGCCTGAAGTTTCTTTATAATTTCATCCACGGAATCTTCAACTGCACACACACCTTCATAAAATTCAATTTGTCCCCGTAGAACTTTCTTGAGTAAACCAAGAACTTTGTCCAATAGAGAATCCATGGCGTGTTCCGCAAATTTTTTTTTTTGGTATTTTTTGGGCGAGTTCAAGAATGAGAGCACCAATTGATACGGTATCGTATCGGGATAGGGAAGGATTTCGAGCGTTTTTGAGCTCCAAGAACAAAAGAGGCGAGAAAGAGAGATATTAAGGTTTAGGAGAAATTAAAGTATTTTCTTTATTTATTGATTGATAAAACTATGGTGATGGATACATTTATAGGCTCCAACTCTAGAGAATCTCAATAATAAATGGTAACTAAATAATTAATAATCCTAATTATAAAAGGTAACTAAATAAATTAGGAAACTAATTAATCACCTAACAAATATAATATTTCCTAATAATAGTTAACTAACTATAAATAATTTCTTATGATAATTGACCTCAACCTCGGCATCGACGGAGGATCTTTTCCGGAACGATCCGCCATCGGGATTGTTGAGTTGTTGCCACTTAGGGGAACGACTCAAAATCCTTCAAAGATCGATGGGCACCTTGCCTTGGTGCCCGTCGTCTTGATACCGGGCCGTGGCAAGCCGGAGAACATCGGCGTCGTTCGTCCCGCTCCTCCGGGACCGGGAGCATTTCTCGTAAACTCTGATAAACTTTCAGACTTCACATTTGATGTGACTCCATTTGGAAGTGAGCTGGTCCCGGGTTTGGTAGGAGCCGTCCTTGTTCATCGCCGTGAAGAACTTCTCCTCTATACGATCCCACATCGCATCCTTCGTTTGCTCCGAACCTTTAAAAATGTATTACACAATTTTTTTAGACACCATTAAATATAATATATATAGATAAAAACATAGATATATTTACCAATGATAGGATGCTCGGAGACGTCAACCCAAGCTGACGCCAATATGCACTCCTCCTCCGGCGTCCACTTTTGGATTGACCGTGCCGCCTCGGTCATCGTGCTTTTGGCTTTGTGGCTTTTCCGGCGTGTACTTTTTTTCAACCCGGACGGTTCCGGTTGAGTCTCCGGAACCGAATCTCGGTTGACGTACGCCGATTGTTGCATCTCGTAGATCGACGGTCGATCGCCCCACTGTTGGTACAACCACATCGCGGCATCACTCGGTGGGAGATCGTCAGGAAAGAAGCCGAAGTCAAAGGATTCATGTGGAAGAGAGAGGGTGATTTCGAATTTAAAATCTTAAACAAGTGGCAGAATTCAGTAACGTATAAAGAGTACAGAGTGATCGGTGAACCATGCTAATAATAATAAATTTTAAATATATATTTTTGCCCTCAAGCCCCTGTCATCTTCCCTCTTACACAGTTTTATACTCCGTATATCTGAATTCCTCTGTCAACAATGGTACAGTGACATTTAATTATTCAACTATAGATATAAAAAAAAAGAGCAGAGTGCGAGATAAATAGATATAGAAGCTGGCTTTGCTTTAACCCCACCCATCACATTTCAATTCCCAGGTTTTCATTTGTCCTGCTTCCTCCAGATCCAAAGTCAAGAACTCTAGAAAGAAAACCCCGCCGGCCGGAGAGAATGGAGGCGACGGCCTTTCGCCGCCACCGCAGTGACAATGCGAGGCCGAGGCACGGCAGCAGAGACACCAGTCCTCGGGAAGACAGCAGGCGGCTTCCACCCCCTCCGCCGCCGCCGGAATTCATTCCCGCCACCATCCGGCCGGCGACCCTGAAGAGGGTTCAGGTGGTTTATTACCTGTCGCGCAACGGCCACCTGGAGCACCCGCATTTCATGGAAGTCGCTCATCCTCATACCCGCCACCTTCTGTTGAGAGATGTCATGGATCGTCTCCTAGTCTTGAGAGGCAAAGCCATGCCTTCACTCTACTCTTGGTCTTGCAAAAGGTATATTCTTTGTAGAATCTGGAAAGATTTAGTGTTTTACCCCTTTCATTTAATTATTCACATTCTTATTCTAAAGTAATTAATTTTCCCACCACATTCCATGGCAGGAGCTACAAGAATGGGTATGTGTGGAATGACTTGGCGGAAAACGACGTCGTCTACCCTTGTGATGACGAGGGCGCTGAGTACATCCTCAAAGGCTCTGAGCTCTTTCAGCCTTCTTCTTCTTCTTCTTCCTCTGGTAAATTAATTTTTTTTTTTTTTTTTGCTTTGTAAGAAGTCAAAATTCAGAATGAATTACGGAGTAAATCAGCGCGGTGATTTTTTAAGAATAAAGATGTACGAATTTGATTTTAATTTTTTTTGGGTGGTCAGCAGAAAAATTGAGAGTCAATGATTCACAGATGGGGTTTGACCTTGTGGTCAGAGGTGCCCAGCCCGTCAGACACGGGGACGTGGTGGCGGCGAAACGACGGCCGGTGGCTTCGAAACGACATCCGGAGCCGGAAGATGATGCTCGGGACAACTATGGAGATGACGGCGGGGAAGTGTGCGCGGAGGAAAATGCGATGGGCGTGCGGGAAAAGGATCTGACTCGCACTGAGTTGACTCGCGACGAGTCGTCTCCCCCGTCCACCGCTTCCTCCCTGTCCGAGAAGGGGAACGACGGAAGCAACCACAGCTCGTCGATGAGGTACGAAGACGGGGACCCGGTGGCGGCGGAATCGGTACTGAGTCGCAACTCGGTTCTGTTCCAACTCATTTCCTGCGGCGGATCCGCTTCCTTCAGGGCGAAGAGTCTAGCGTCGTTGTCGAGGCAATCCCCGGCGGCCGCATCTGCGGCGGCGGCGGTCGGAAGGAAGAGCTGCAGCGGCAGCGCTCTCCAGAGAGGGGTGATGGTGAGGGCAGCGGCTGCAACGATGGACGACGAGGAAGAAATCATCATCAAATACATGTCGGAGAATCCGAGGTTCGGGAACATGCAGTCGGAGGAAAAGGAGTACTTCAGCGGGAGCATAGTGGAGTCGATTGCGTCAGAGGAGAAGTCTCAGATCGGTCCCAGCCTCAAGAAATCTAACTCTTACAATGAAGAAAGGTGAGTCAACTCGGTTACGCGCTCTTCCCAACTTTATTACTGCATTCATTTACTACCATTTTACCTGATTTCTAAATTACTCGCCCCCCTGACGAAGTGCAGTAGCACTGTAAATTTTATCCCTGCCCGGCTGCCCGTGTCATTCATTCTTCCAAATTTTATCGGAAGAGGATGGTGGTAAATTGTCAAAAAATGTACTCCTTCCATCCTAAACATGTTTTAGTTACTATTCACACGTTGAAATTTTAATCACTTTTTTTACTTATTTTTCTTAATAATTTAATAAAATAATATATTTTCGTCACCTCTTGTTCTGTAGAACTTTTGATGTAATTTTTAAATATATAAATTTTATTTTTAAATTTTACACATACAATCAAGCAATTTATAGAAATGAGAAGAATATTTTAAAATGGAGAGATTACACCAAAAAAATACACTCCTGATTGTAATTAGTTTAGAATAAGAAGAAATTCTAATTCATCCTCCCCGACTAATAATAAAAAAGTACTCGGGGATCCCGAGTATTTTTTTATTATTAAACAAAATATAAAACTACGAAATTAAATTTATTTTTAAATGAACGAGAAAGAAAAATAGAAATTTCCTTGTGAGCTAGAGGGATTTCAGTTAAACTCCGTTTAGTAGACGAAATTCATGTCATGTAATTAGAATTGGAGGCTTCAATTTCAACTCTGTTATTTGGTAATACAAAAATATATGGATTTGAAATTGTATTCTAATCCCAAATTTTCCATATCAATTTCGAAAATGTGTAGATTTGGAATTATAATAAAATTTCATATCATTTCTATATTCCAATATGTATTATCAAAAAAAGGAATTGAAATTGTAATTAATACAACTGTATATCAATTTCTTAATTATAGAATTAAATTGAATAAAATTGAATTAGGAATTGAATTATAACTTAATTCGTAATTCAATTCCATCCAATTTAATTCTATAGAATTTCAATTCCAATTCCGTATGTCAAACAGAGGCTTAAACTCCCCTCATTTGGCCTTAATTTGATTATTATTTTTTTTGTCTAAATTACATTTTCAGTAGTTTCTCCGAATACAACAAAATAGAGGATATTTTAGACAGTAAAGATACTTTGAGACCGTGAAAGGTTGTTTGGATTTGTGAACAAATTCACACATAATTGTCATATTAACTAGCGGTTGAGATTATTGCAGTATGGCTCATGATTTTGGTGTTGATGACATGACAACCCACATTAAGTGTTGACCGAGAAAGGAAGATCTATGCCGTTGACTTTTTTTATTTAAAAAAAAACGCACTGATTGTGGGGTTGTATGTGACAGGAAGTGCGGCAAGGGGGCCGCAGGGCTGGGAGAGGAAGGAGGAGGAGGAGAAGTAGGCGGGGTGAAGAAAAGGGGTAAAAAAAGTGAGAAGGCCGCCGCTGCGGGGAAATGTATTCCCATTAAAAAGTCTTCTTCTAAACAGCCTTCCGGAAAGTGACACAGATCTATTGGGAATAATGAACTAACCCATTTTGCCTTTAATTTGGTTGGATCCCATCTATGAACTCATACATACCATTTGGCTGTATTCTTCTACAATGGGTGTACGTGTAGGCCTTTTTATTATTATTATTATTATTATTATTATTAATTAGTACGAGTATTATTAGTTTTTTAGCCGGAGAAGCAGCTGCTACCACACCACCAGATTAATTAATTATACTCTCTCCGTTCTTAAATAAACTTCCATTTTTGATTTTTTGAGGATTTAAGGGAGAGATTTTTTTTATTGATTTTCCAAAAATACCCTTGATGTGATGTGTAAAAGTAAGATGTGATAGGTAGATTATTAATAAAAAAGTATGATGTGATAGGTAGGGTATGAAAAAGTAAGGGATAAAAGGGGTTTTTAAGGAAAAAGAGAAGTTTATTTGGGGACAAAAAAAACGAAAGATGAAGTTTATTTAGGAACGAATGGAGTATTAATTACTCGTAGTAATTTATATTCGCTTCCTTTTGCTTTTTTTTTGGACATTGATAAATACGGCTTCCACCGCGGCGTGCCGGTACGCTGCCCGTGCTGATGTAGAGCCGCCATGCCTGGCGGGCAGCGTTGATCCGGCTCCCCGTGTCCAGTCTGTCCGCGTGTGCTCCGTCCCAAATGGATCCATCCGTTGCATTTGTTTGTTTATTTATTGCAATTGTTTTGAAATGCAACAAGATTAAGTTTTAAATGCATTCTTTTCTTTAAGATGTCCAACCTTTTCAAACAGTATGAATTGTTTTTTTAAAAAAAAATACTCTCCGTCCCAATTTAATCTTCTCATGGGAAGGGATAAGGCCAAGCTACTCAACACGCAATTAGTCTAAAATAAAATATTGTTCTCATCTCATGTTTTGTAAAACTTAATGTAACCTTTATTTTTAATTTCTTTATTAATTTTTAAATAAAATAAAATTAAAAACTTAAAATTTTGCCTTTATTTTGACTAAAATACAAGAAATGTTATAGAAATAGTTTTCAAAATATATAGAAAGTAAGAAACATATATGGAGTACGAAAAGAACAACGAGAAAAAACAAAGCCAAAAAATTAAATAAAACTAGAAAATGAATCGAAAATGAGAAATGAGCCTAAATGTAAAAAAGAAAATCATCAATAGAAAATAAAAAATTAAAATATAAGAAAAAATAATACAAAAAGGAAAACAAGAAAGAAGAAAAGATATGAAAATTTTTTTGTTATACAAAAGTGAAAAATGAATTCCTGTAAGAAAATATTGTTAGTCGATGTGCTCACGCCTTAGAAGAGGAGTGAATAAGATGTTTAAAAACTTTTTTGGAGTTGAATAAAATCGATGATTAGAAAGCACGGAAGCAATGAATAAAATACAGAGATTAAAAATATAAAATAAAGATAAAGCGATTTATACTGGTTTAGGAACTTCCTACTCCAGTACCTTAAGGCTCCTCCTTAAGGAATTCCAAATTCACTAAGTCTCGACCTCTTGAACTTTGTCAAAGCACCGTACTAGATTTGAAAAACAACCCTTGCTAATGAAAGTTCACTCAGGGATTTCACAACGAGATTATCCCAAACTGCTTACAATGAAGATTTTCAAAGCTATCTCCGACCTTTTCCCCCAAGGATTTGAAAGCTATTCTCGAACTTTCGCCCAAGGATATCTTGGTTATCCTTAATCGTCTACACAAGGATTTATACGGCTATCCTCGACCATTAAAATTGATGAAGTGTGTCTAAGAACACAAAAAATGTTTAACACCCGAACCTGTATCCTTTCACCCGAACCGGTAGTATAAACCCAAACCGAATTGAAATCGGAAAAAATCAAATTGAATTTAACTCGAAATCGAACTGACCCAAACCAAACTGACCCGATTATAACTTATATCCGAAAGAGACCCGAACCGAAAAGTTTTGAACTGAAACCAAACTGATTGACCCGATTGTCAGGTCTAGTCCTAGACTAACGATACGCGGCCAGGTCCCAGACCAGTAATTTTGGCCAAATCCTTTCTAATTTTGTTTAAAATCTTTTGGATGTTTGAAAATGATTATAAGAAGGTTTTAAACACATTTTTTATGTGCATTTGAGCTTGTGATTAGTATATTGATATAAAATCCTTTATATTGATAACTGAGTTATTAAACTAATCTTAGTCTAAGACAAATATAAATAATCGGGCTCTTAAACTATATATTAGTTAAAGAGAGAAAACGAGAACCGATGACCTATCGTACAAGTCTTATAGGTCATGCTCAAAATCAAACAACGAATTACTCACCAACAGGTTGGGTGGTACCCCCAAACTAGTAGGTACTCAAGTTTGGTTTGTGGATCCCGTACTTACATTTTGACCATGGCCACCAGACATCATACCCGTAAGGCCTAAACAAATTAAATCACAAGGGGTCTATCTTAGAGTTCTTCTAGATATCCTTAGTAATCAACATTATTTTCATAATCATCAATTTTAATCAAGATATACATTTTTAAGCATGGTTCAATAATCATAATCAATAATCAATTATAGTCATAATATTTCGTAACTGCGGCCTAGCGTCGAATGTTAACACCCTAGCTTACCGTCATGCAACACATATGGTTCTTGAATTTATTAAAACATCATATTTGTTTAGGAAATGATATTATACTAATTTCTGGTAACACCCCAAAATATACCCTAAAAGTTATATTGAATTATTATTCAATTAATTAAATTTTTTTGATTAAAAATAAATTATTTTTGGGCTTTAGGCCGATATAAAATGTGTTTTGACATCCAAAATCACAATTTGGATAAGTCTCATAGAGATAAATAGAATATGTTGACTTATTATATGATCTTAATTGGGATCTGAGTACGGATCCAAATTAAGAATAAATGAAGAATTTGTCTGTGATGTGAACTTTGAAATGAATTATTGAAATAAATCATAAAAGTAAATTAAATGTAAGAACCTTTTTGAGTAAAGGTCAATCAAACCAATTTTGATTCTCTCAAAGTCAAACACCCAAAAATATGATGTCAGAAAAGTATTACCAATAAATGTAAAAATTATATTGTTCGATAGAGTTCAATTGTCTAATCGCAACGGTGTGAATGAATTTCAATTCGGAGAAAGTTGTACCAAAAAGTGTACCCTGACCGGGACCAAACTTAGTCCTAATCAGGGACGGCGCCTCCTCCTCCACTTAGCCGATTAGAGATAAATTCCTAGGAAAATCCTACGCAACATGATTGTCTTCTTCTTCTCTATTTTCCTATATCAGGAGGGAGAGCTAGTCTCGCATTTCTCCACCAATTCATGAAATTCTTCCTTCTAATATGTTTCTCTGAGTGTGGAGAGTGCAATGATGTTGTCAATTTGGTGTCAATCAGGGACGGCGCCTCCTCCTCCACTTATCCGATTAGAGATCAATTCCTAGGAAAATCCTACGCAGCATGATTGTCTTCTTCTTCTCCATTTTCCTATATCAGGAGGGAGAGCTAGTCTCGCATTTCTCCACCAATTCATGAAATTCTTCCTCCTAATATGTTCCTCTAAGTGTGGAGAGTGCAATGATGTTGTCAATTTGGTGTGAAGTTGCCGGAGCTAAGAGTAATCCTCGCCGAAAGTTTCGCCAGAAAATTCTCAAAACCTCCGTTAAGCTTTGAGGTAAGCCCATAGATATATCTAGTGACTAGAATGTTCATATAAATCGCTTCTACGTTCATAAACGGTCTTTTGGTTGAGTTTTGTGCTTGACATGTGTGAAAAACCAAGAATCATAAACCATGAAATTGTTGTTAAAACTATGAATTAATGATATCAAAATTATCTATAAACCTTGGAGAACATTTTTATATACTTTAATTGAAGTTTGGTGAGTAAAAATGACATTTCCGAAAGATGGCTCGAGGTAGAAGACGATGGATAATCGATTATTAACTTAAAAATCAATTACATCTTGTTCTGCAGATTTTTGAACACAGCAACCGAACAATCGATTGTCACATTCTGACAATCGATTATCAACCTTCTCTGCAAATGAAATATAAAGTAGACAATCGATTAGCATAATATTATAATCGATTATCACCCTATTCTGAAAGTCAGATAATCGATTATCAGAAGTGATAATTGATTATCTCCCTACTTTGCTGAAAGAAATGAAGTCAGTAGCTATTAATCGATTTTCCCTATAATATATTAATCGATTATTGTTCAGAAAACATGATTTTTGAACTATGAAATCCTATTTTTGATACCAATCAATTATGATCAATATTAATATGTTTTCTGGACATAAAAATGATGTTTTCGACAGATAAAATCTTATATGATGCATGACGGTAAGTTAGAGTGTTAACACTCGAAACTAGGCCGCTATTTGCTATTGAATGTTGTGTTGATTGATGATTATGATGAATGATTATTATGGATATTTATGAAAGATGAACCCACTTATTAAAAATGATTGCTAATGATCTAGTCATGATTAAAATGATTGCATTGATGATTACGAAATGAATTGTATTGTTAAGGATATCTAGAAGAGCTCTATGATATATCCATTTCGAAATTAGTGATGAACTATTAAGGATACCTAGAAGAACTCTAAGATATGTCCATATTGATGTTGGTTTCTAAAACTATCTAGAAGACCTCTAAGATAGCTTAGAAATAGGCCTTGCGGGTATAATTATGAATATTCAGTGTCCTGGATTAAAACGTACATACGGGATCTACAAACCAAACTAAAGGCACTCTCTTGCTGATACCACCCAACCCAACAGTGAGCATTCTGCTGCTCGGTTTCTGGATGACCTTAAGCGAAGGTAAGTTTAAGATTTTTGAAAACCTCTTTTGAAACTTGGTATCTTAAACTAGGCCTAGCTTAAGGGTTAGTTAGGAATACCTTAAACTTGAATATATATAGTTTAAGAACCTTAAACTAGAATTCGTTTAAAAGTTGGTAAATATTGAAGAGATTGGCCTTAAACTAAGCATAGTTTAAAGATATTGTTGAATGATGATGTTGAATGTTGAATAAGAATATTGAATGATGAATGTTGAATATTTATTATTGAATATCTGAACTGAACATTTTGTTCATGATATCAAATGATTTGATTATGAATTTAGATATAATTTATATGGATGTTCGACACATTAGATATGCTTACTGAGCTTTACGGCTGAGCGTGTAGTGTGTTTTATTTACTACACGCAGGTTAATAGAAAGAATGATGTGATATGATCCTGGCAGCAGATGGGACGAGATGGTCGGAATGGATGTGACAAGTTTTGAATTGACTTATTGTGATATGACAATATTTAAATTCGCTTCTGCAATATTGTTGAATACTCCGTACTGTTTATATTATGAAAAATATTATTGAGATAAATAAAAGTGTTTGAAATGTTTAAATTTTTACGATTTCCAAATTAATACTTAAGTCCAAAAGGGGCTGCAGACCTAGACGGATTAGGGTGTTACATTTCTAGTTGTATGGTATCAAGAATAGAAATTTACTGTTCAAAAATCAGGTTTGTAGAAAAATTATCGGATCGGGTGATACTTGTCATGGTACCTAGGTACCGGGAAATAGTACCGTAGTACCACCCTGACGGTAACGGCGTACCGCCTGGTATCAGATTCTTCTAGAGTCGATTGGCTTGTAGCGATAGATGGCTACCGTCTCAATGGTACCATGCTGCCGTCTTGCAGTGCTAGCTACCATCTGGCGGTAGGTTGCTACCGTTATTATGACTGGTTCAAAATTTCAGCACTGTACTTTGTCTTCAGCCTTGGTCCAATTTTCGAAAACATCATTTTAAGCCACCAAATTTCAATTAAACTATGTAGATATGATCTCCGAGGTTCATAGATTATTTTGGTACCATTAATTCAATATTTTATCAAAATTTCAAAGTTTATAATTCTTAGTTTTTCAAGCATGGCAAACACAAAACTCAACCAAACAACCGTTTATGAATGCAGAAACGATCTATATGAGCATTCTAATCACTAGATATATTTAAGGGTTTACCTCGAGCTAAATTGGTGGTTTTGGAAAAATTCTAGCGACAATTACTACCAACTCCGGCAACCTCACACTTAATGGAAAGCACCACTACACTCTTTTCACTCCATGGAACTCAAGACAATAAGAAAGAAGAAGAATGGTGAAGAAATGAGAAGATTAAGGTGCCTTTTATATGAGAAGAAGAGGAGAAGGAGCCAAGCTTCGCGTGTCACTGATTATATGTAATCGATGTTAATGTGTTGGGAGGCGATGCTCTGTAATATAATACGTCTCTCCATGATTAGGACTAATTTTGGTCCCAATCGGGTACAATTTTTGGTCCAACTTTTTCTGGATTCAAATCCGATTGTACCGTTGTGACCAGTCTGTCAAATTCTACACAATAATATAATTTTCATTATTTTTTAAAAAACTTAATAAATCACCTATTTTTGGGTCCTTCACAGTTACTAATTAATTGCCAATTAATTATTTCTGATAGGCCTATTTTTAGGGTGTTACACTCCTCAAGAATTTTTGAATCCACTAAGTCTCGGCCTCTCGCCAAAGCACCGTACTATATTTAGCACACAACTCTTGCCAACAGAATTCACTTAGAGATCTCACAATGGCTATCCCAAACCACTTACAATGAAGATTTCAAGGCTATCTCCGAATTTTCCCCCCAAGGATTTGAAGGTTATTCTCACCCTTTCACCCAAGGATTTCTCAGTTATCTTTAACCATCTATACAAGGATTTATACGGCCATCCTTGACCGTTAAAATTGATGAAGAATGTAGGGCTGGGTCGAGAAAACCGAAAACCGAACCGAAATCGATCGAAACGAGCTAGAAAAAAACCGAACCGAAAAAACCGAAACCGAATGTAAAAAAACCGAACCGAACCGTTATTGTTTGGTTCCGTTTTTGTTTTTACTTTGAAAAACCGAACCGAACCGAATAAACCAAACTTATTTATATGCTTCATTTTATTTATATGAGTATATGTGATATGTATAAAAATCACATAAACAAAAATGCAAATAAATTACTAGTCAATTAAAGTTTTTTCTTAACTATTAATTAAACATTTTAACCATATTATAAACTTTAAAAAATCTAAGAATATAAACACCAATAACTAATCCTAATATAGAATTATATAATATTAAAAATTAAAATGAGTAGTTAACTTATTTAAATAAAAAAAACTTTGATGTTATAATGAAAATGAAAGTATTATATAAAAAAATCCAAATTCTCTGCAATTGATTTTACATACGATATCTTTAAGATTATTTAGAATCTTCTAGATGTTTGTTAGGCACTTGACACATATTTTGTATATAAAATTGAACCAATGAGAACACTAACCTTCCGCTCGGCTTTTTTGTGTGTAAAAATCAAACAAAAAAACCAAACCCAAACTTACGTATTGTTATTGCTTCGTCGAGTTAGTATGTATACAATTTTTAATGCTTATAAATATTTACTTTTACAAACCAAAAAATCAAAAAAAAACCAAAGTAAAAACCGCATAAAACCGAACCGAATAACCAATGGTTTGCATATTTTTTATGCAAAACCGAACCGAACCGAACCGCCAACTTACCTTTCGTTTTGTCTTTGGTTTTGGGTAAAAACCGAACCGCAAAAACCGAACCCACCCCTAGAAGAATGTGTCTAAAAACACAAAAAATTGTTCAACACTTTTTGGCCTATGATAGAGAAAAAGATCAATCCTGGCCGGTGAAGAACGTAGATTATACCCTCTTAAATAATACAAGATCAATCTTATGAATATCAGAGTATAGACGTGTAATCTTAAGCTTAATGTGTGTCTATAAAAATCAAAATGAAAACAAGGCTCTGAGAAGACAAAAATATGAAGATTGAAGAACAAAAAGATGAACACACTTTAAATATAAAGATGGTAATTACGAGCTTGGGTTCATCATAAAAATGAAGGATTATGGCCTTATTTATAGTGGAGAATGCTTAATGTCCCGTTATGATCATTTGGAGCTGATTTGGAGTACTAAAGGTAATTAAAAGTGTTTTAAAAGGAAATCCACAATTTTGACAAAATACCCATTGAAATGGTACCTAGGTGCCGCCTTAACAGCAGGGGGTCTTAGACTAACGGTAGCTAGGTACCTTCTCAGTAAAAAATTCCTTGACAGTATGTAATGCCCCGAAAGCCGACCTATCAGAATTAATTGATTAAAAGTAATTAATTAATTATTGAGACGGACTCAGGGTTAATTAGAAATGTTTTTCAATAAATTATAAAAGTTATACCGTTGTGTAGGGTTCGATGAGACGAGTCTAACGGTGCAAATGGATCTGAATTTGAAGCAAGTTGGCCCGAAAAGTGTATTTTTCCAAGGTACATTACTTAATTACGGAGCACGAATCCCTAGGGTATTTAATAGACATGACGTGTGTGTACTCACAGGCTGCACGCCTCACCTTTGTTCATCTCTTTCTTTCGATCGTGATCGGTAGCGGAATAGGACAAGAAGAGGAAGAAGTAAAAAAAGAAGAAAAAGAAGAGAACATCGAGGAAGGTTGCCGTTGCCGCCCTCACGTTGTCAACCTTTATCGTTTGTAGTCTAATCTTTCATCGTTTCGGGGTGAGTACGTGGAACTATTTAATTAGATTTGAAATCTATGTTCGTAATCGTTGTAATTATTGAATCACATGAAAATGTATACCGATATGTTTAAATTGGATCTTTGGGTTTATGAATAAATCAATGGCTAAAACGCATGAATTAGTCGTAAAATCGATATTGTATGTTATGTGATATCGAGTGTATGTTTGCCACTGCTTCTGAATGTTAAATTGATAGGAATTGGACCATCATGTGTATAAGAGACACACAGTCAAGAACTGTTTTTGCGATACACAGATACTTATTCTATATTGTCTACTCCATCCGTTCCAAAAAATGCTACGTTTCATTTTTTGTGTGTCTCAAAAATACTTTTACCACATCTAAAATACCTAAAAATTACCTCATTTACCCTTTATTGTGGATAGAAATCGTTTTGAAAGTTTTTTTGGCGTTTGAGATGATATAAAAATATTTTATGGATACGCAAAAAATGAAACGTAACTTTTTTTGGGAGAGAGAGTATAAGTGTTGGTATACACTTGATATACCCTTGATTTACAACAATGTTTTTTTAAAAACTTTCATACCCATCGATGTATCTCTTCAAACTTCTTTTAACTCTTAAACGCAAAAGTGAGGCTACTAATATTATGAGATCCGAAATATAAGGGTTTTGTCGGTTTGAAAATGTGTTTAGAACTAGGACCATGCTACACTTACACCAACAAATATACCCCATTTGTACACCACAAGTTTGCATAAACATTTCGATGGTTTACACCGACACAAGTGTTGGTGCGTTAATAAAAATTCACACGGACACAAATGTTGGTGCGTTTAACAAAAATTAGTTTTACACAAACACAAAATGTTGGTGCAAAACTGCAGGGTACAAATTTTGGGGTATACACATAGCATAATCCTTAGAACTAGGACCATGCTACACTTACATCAACAAATATACCCCATTTGTACACCACAGGTTTGCACAAACATTTCGATGGTTTACACCGACACAAGTGTTGGTGCGTTAATAAAAATTCACACAGACACAAATGTTGGTGCGTTTAACAAAAATTAATTTTACACCAATATAAAATGTTAGTGCAAAACTGTGGGGTACAAATTGGGGTACAAAGTTTGGGGTAAAATGAAAAGGGATTGCGCGTAATTTTACGCGTTTGGTTTCGGCGTATGGACCGTGATTCACGCCTCCCCGGGGGGCCCATGTCACATTTATATTCTCGGCTATTCTCTCCATCATCATCTTCAAATCAAGCTTCCTACTCTCTCTCCAGAACACAAAACCAGAAGAATCCCCAGCTCCGAAGATGGCGAGATTCGTTGCACTCTTCGCTCTCTGCGCCCTCTCCGCCGCCGCAACCACGATTTCCGGCGTTAGCGCTTCCCGAAGACCTATCCCTGCTGTCATCACTCTCATTGGCAGAGCGTACGTGGACACTTGCAACGTCGGCTTCGAAACCACACACAGCTTATACCCCGCCGGTAACCTCTTCTTCGTTCTTCGAATCCGATCTTTATCTTCTCAAATTATGTCGATCTCTGCTTTTCCAGATCCGATTGCTTTTCAGATCTAGGGTTTGACCTTTACCGTGATGTAGATCTAGCTAATAATCGTACCAATACTTGTTCATACATACTTTGTCAGGCTCAACTGTGAAACTGGTGTGCAAGTTCAGCAAGACCAGCAAAATCACCTACACTGACAAAGCCGTCACTGGCGCCAATGGAGAATACAAATTTACTTTGAATGGTCGCCGGAGTGATAAGGAGGTCTGTCATGTTCAGGCCATTGAAAGCGCGCATCCTGACGCCGGTAAACCTGATCCGGCCAGGGAGAGTGCCCTTGTCATCCTCAACGGGAGCAATGGCATCGCCAGCAACACACGCTACGCCAACAATGTGGGATTCACCTCAACCAAGCCTCTTTCCAACTGCGCCCAGATCGTCTCCCAGTACCACCTCAACGATGACAACTTTTAAGAGGTCTCTGTTCAGCCTATATTTTAATATTCCACACGTTTACTCGCTACTTCATCTTGTTTTCAAGAGTGTGTAGCTTATGCACATCGCCTCTCGGTGCCGTTTGCTTATACTTTATTTGATTGAATTTATGGTACGTTTACATTGTGTTGACGTTCGCCTTGTGTATTGTAATATGTTCAGACTTGAGATCAGTTGGTTATAATTAATCTCTGTGGTTTTTGTTAATGCTTTGTTACTTCATATTATGAATCCTTGAGTGGGAAGAAGAAAAAGATCATGGTCCATACCAAATTTGTAAATTGTGTGAGATTTTGAGATCAACTATCCAACCTATCTTGATTGATAGAAGATGGAGATGGTCCTTTTTTTTGGTATCTGTGAAGGATTCTCTGACCTTTTATTTTATCAAACCGTCCATCTACACACCCAATCTCAACCAGATTCTTCCCCGGAAGAGGAGGAGGAGGCTAATGAAACCTCAAGCCGGAGATGTGGGCTGAATAGAGGGGGAGGGACCATGGTGCTTTCTTGCTCGACAGGAGATACTAAGCTTGTGGGGTAAGAAAGGACTTCAATTTGTACAAATAAAGGGGCTAAACTATATGTCACATAACTCGTGTGTGTACATGAAGTCACTTGCAACTAAATTTTAATTTGGGAATAGTAAACTCATAGTTGAGAATTAATCAAAGCCAGCAGGGGACATAATTTTTTTCATCATTTTTTTGTAAATTTTATTTTCGAGTGTGTATTGTGGGGTGGGTGAGAACTTTACGAGCAATGGATAATGGTGAGGTAAAAATGAAATATCACATGTTGACGTGAAATATTATTTCAACCAATGAAAAATCTTCCAATCAACAAATGGTAAGGGAGTGGGGTAGCATATTCTGCCGTGACAAATCATTGTTTATTTTATTTTTTTTCATTTTCTTGCCATATTTGAATTATTAAAAATTATTTTACCTATTTACTTTATCATAAAAATATTTCTATTTACTCAAAAATAACTTTTTTTTATATATTTTCATAAAACTTACATATGAAAAAATTATATCAAACGTTCTACAAAGTAAGAGGTGATAGGAAAATTTTATTTAATGAAAAAATCAATAAAAACATATAAATAAGCAAAAGTTATGGAGAGATTGAAGAAAAAATATTGTAATCTATTGCGGGACGAAGAGAGTAAAAAATAGTTCTACTACCTTACAAAAAAACATTTTTCCTCAAAAAAAAAATTATACCATGGAGGAACGATAATTTCATGTGAGAAAAAAATGAATTTTCTTTTGACGTGGCATGTCATGGCAAGTGGATGGAATGCCGCTGCCCATGCTTTTGGGCTATCTGTAATGCTCCACCACCGCTCACTCCAAATCAACAGTCATTCAGCGCCACTCAACGCCGCTGACAGCACGCACTATCTCACTGACTCCACACTTGTAGTACCTCACATCCCCTACAATGATTACGCTTTTATTTTTTACTAAATTTACCTATTTCTTTTCAAATTAAATTCTATATTTTATAATAAAATAATTAAAAATTATTTTTGGGTTTATTCTATTTTTATTCCTTTATTGAATTTTTTCTCATTTTGGATTAATAATTTTTTCCCAGTTTTTTTTATTATAACCATTAAATGCACAAAAAAGCAATTAATCTATAAACCCATAAATTACATGAATTAAAAAAAGTAAAATAAATAATTAAATTAAAAAAAATGAATTACATGTAAGAAAAAAATTACACGTAACACTAATTTAAATTTCGATTTTTTCTAAAACTGCTCTACTAAATTTGCTCTAAGGTTCTTGTACATTTCTTTACTATGCATTTGGGCACGTCTTGCAATTCGTTCATCATTAGTGACCTTTCCAATGTTGTCATCATACACATATTTATGTAAAATAATCCACGTGTACATGGTGTTTAATATTTTTTTCGTTTTTCTCCCACATTTTTTCTGGAATATATTAGGTATAAGATGCCAACTTTTCTTTAGCAAACCCAAGGCGCGCTCGATATTCTTTCTAGGAGATCGACTCTCGAGCTTTCTTAAAAAACACACATTTCACATAGTTCGCACGTGGACAAGTAAACGACTTCACCATTGTAGGCCACTTCGGTAGGCCATCAGATAATGGCCATGTTTGGAGATCAAGGATTGGTCGTTAGCTATTTGCATTAGCCGATTTAAATGACTGATTGAGTTAACTATTTTGATCGGCTGATTATATTATCTTTTAAAGAAAAAGTATTTGGGAAGCTTAACTGCTAATAAATAGCCGTTCATAGTAGAAATTACATTTTTAGACATCTACATTAGATTAAATTTTGGATATTAATTAGATTAATTGAAAAAAACATCCATCCATTTAATTTAATTAGTACATAATATTTTTTTCATGAAGCATACATGGTGTCGATTAGCTATCCCTTCAAATCAAACTCCAAAGAAAAAATGAATACAAAACATGCCATCGTTTGATTTAATAAGTACAGAGCACTATTTTTTCCATAAACTACACACATAGTGCCAATTAGTTTTTTTGCGGTATTGTTTATATTTTTGATGAGACATATTTAGATTTAATTATTTAAAAAATTACTGATTTGGTTTAGAATAAAATGAGGAGATAAGGGAGAAGAAAGCTACGTTGAGAAGAAAAACTAGAATACCTGTAAAAGAAGAGGGCGTGAAAAGAACGTAAAGCTAAGGGTAAAATTAAGAATAATTCTGAAATGCCATCTTGAAATGCTCTCCTTAGAGCAACTCCAACGGATGGTGTAAAAGGGAGTAAAGTGTAAAAAATAAAAGTTTTAGCCTTTACTGTACACAATTTGGAACTCCAACGGGTAGGCTATAAAATAGACTGTAGTGTATTTCTCCATTCTGATCGTGTAAATATAGCCGCTGCTGTAGCAAAGTGGAAAGGTGAAAACTGAAAAGTCATATGCTCGATCGTCTTCTTCCTTGTTCTCCGTGCTCTCCAAACCCTAGAACATGATCTGAGAAACACTTTTCCATCTGCTCGATTTGGGAAAAGCTTCGCCAAGGTATGGACCTATGTTTTTTTTTGTTTTGATGATTCCAATTCATCCACTAATTCTCGTGGATTCATTTTTTATCATGGGGATTGAAGAAATCAAGTTTCTTTTTTTGTGGATTGTTGCCAATTTGCTTGAATTGTGAATTGAAGCCATCTGCTAGATTTGTGGATTTTTTATCTCACCGATTGAAGCTATCAAATTGTGTATTTAAAAAAAGAAAGTAAGAATTATAGAAGTTGTGGTTGGAGCTCACCTAAAAAAATTGATTTTTGAAGTACTATAGATAGTCTAAAAATACATTTTAGCCTCTCATTTTTAACCTACCCATTGGAGTTGCTCTTAGTGGCCTTTTCAAAAACAACGGTTCAGAGCATACAACCAAACTCAAAAGCCATGATCCAGACATTGTTTTTAGCTGATTAACCAGTCAAAATAGCCATATATCGCCAAAACAGCCAAAGACTGACTGAAAAGCTAATTTCCAAACATGGCCAATAACCAAAATTATACTTCGTATCATATCATTGACAATAAAAGATGACATAGCTGCAATTTCATTAACGATATCGTCAAAAACCAGAGACTGATCAAGAGCATCTAAATCATTAGCGGATTCACAAACTTCGAAGAAAGCATGCCATATCGAAAGATCATTTGGCGCTACTGCTTCAAGCATCAACATCAGGTGACTATGGTTACCATGTTTATACCGTTGGGCAAGTCGCCCACTCTAGTGCATACAATCAATGCTATGAAGCATTCCTGGAACTCTATGCACCTTTTTGTGAACATTGTATCCTTTTTGAATGTCATTCCATGACAATTTCCACAAATATTTTTCACTGTATAGTGTTATACCGTCATGACACCTGCAATATAATAAAAATTAAAATTTTACCCTATATATATTTGGAATAAAATAATTATTACAAATTAAATATAAGAATACTTTGCAAAATTTGTAAAGTGTATCTCGACTTGTTTTTTCGGACATCTTCTGATATTGAGTAAGGAATCAAAACTTAATTGTATCGTATGCCAATTGTTGAATTGCAGATGTACACTTTTGCAAATGCGTAGATTTGAGTTTACCTCTTCCATCGTGACATTGTTGGAAGTGTTGAAATTGTGCTTGCAACTCATCGATTATTCTACAAAAAAGACGGCGGCTCATCCGGAAGCATCTAGCAAATGTCAAGTCATTGTACGTTGGCTCAAAATAAAAATAATCTTTTATGAGACGATGGCTTGAGGCCGCACGATCTCGATTGATTTGGATTCATCTTCTAACGACCCTTTTGTTTTCCTCCCGGCGAAAATTCGTGATAATACGAGCCGAGGTTTGGACTGCTTCAATATCTATTTCGTCCTTACTAAACGAATAGAAAAAAAGAAAGTGCAAAAAATTCATCTATTGAGTAGAAATTTAAATAAATGAGAGATAAAGAAATAAGAAGGGAATGTTTTTAAAATATATATAAAGAATGGATGGTTTAAATAGTAGAGAGTGTAGGAGGTTTAAAATTTTAAAAGAAATTTTCTTTTTTTAGTTGTAGTCTTTAAAACTTTGAAATTTACTTTCAAATTTTATAAATTTGAAAGTAAACGTTTTAGATATTTACAATGATTTAGAAGAATATTATGTAAACAAAATATTTAATAAACGTTATCTATATGTTTCTCAGTTTTGAAATAACTTCGGTCATATATCATAACCCAAAGTAGAAATTTTATTTTAGAACAGATGAGACCATTTATTAAATAGTTTATTTATATGGTATTCTTCTAAATAATTTTAAATAATTAGAAACATTTGTTTTTAAATTAGTAAGTTATATTTAAAGTTTTATTTATTATGTTCTCATCTTATAAAATTTTAAAATATTTTTCCATATTTAATGAGTTTTTTATTTTGAAAGTGGACTAATTTGAAAGAAATACCTAATTAGAAGGGATCATTTTAGAAATTAGTACTCCGTATTATTTTAATATCATTCTAACGCCCTTTTGACGACCATTAGTCGAAGGATTAAACTGAACATTATTCTCAATTAATAAGTATTATCTTGATAATTAGTTAATCTTGGAGACTAATTTGGATAATTACATAAAGTATCATTTTGAAAATTTACTCTATAAATTTTTGAATCAAATAAATAATCCATTACATTCATTTTGTTTTTAATGCGAATTTTTTTAAAATGTGATTTAATCGCCGTAGCCGTATCAAACCGGTTTGGGACTAGCAGGTTTCCACGCCGGCGCGTGCTCTTATCGTGAAGCCGTTGGCTGTTCTTTTGAGATTTCCGATCGGCGGCAACTTCTCTGTTAACCAAATTCCACAGTTGTTATCGGCTTATGAGGTAGAATTATATCTCATTTATCGTCTCTCTTAAAGACCTTTGTTAATATTCTTTTCGAATGCGTGGATTTGCTGCTCTTATTTGTTCTTCATTTGCGTTTAGTTGAAGTTATTTCAAGCGCTTGAAGCCTCTTCGGTCGGAATGATCCTTAAAAATGAAGCCGTGACATTTTGAAGTCATATGTTTAATACCTTGTAATAGTAGGAGTGATTATCATGAATCAAATCATGTACTCCTAATTAGTTCAATGTTTCAAATTGGGCAAATCGTGCTTTTATATCATCATTTCCCAATTATCCACGTTTGTATATGAAATCATTAGTTTTTGATTTGATAGGGAGTATGGTTGCTACTATTTTTGTTTCTGGCAATATGAATTGGGGGCACGGATTTGGCCGCGGCTGTGATTCCTATGGTCAAAATAACAAACTATATGGGAGATCATTATGTTCAACAAAAGAAAGATGCAACTTCAACAAGACAGCAAAATTCATCATGCGTTCATCACATAGTTCTCATAGGATTGCAACTAGTAAGTGAGTGATCCAAACCTGAAAACTCATTCACTTTCAGGTGTCAAATTATGGGCATATTGCTAGTTACTCAGTAAGTTTTTAAGGTGGGAGTTTTTTTTTCTGTGTTATCTTTTACTTGTATAGTTTACTAATGGCATGGGTCTTTGCAGATGAATCTACTTTGATATTGATCAGGCACGGGGAATCAATGTGGAACGAGAAGAATTTGTTCACTGGTTGTGTTGATGTGCCTTTGACCAATAAAGGAGTGGAGGAAGCGATTGAAGCTGGAAAGAGAATTAAGAACTTGCCTTTAGATGTCATCTTTATATCAGCTTTGATTCGTTCACAGATGACAGCCATGCTTGCTCTTACTGAACACCACTGCACAAAGGTATAGTTCGGTAACACTGTGTCATATATGCGCACTAAACATATGATTGCTCAAAATGCATACTGTTGTATTTGAGATGGAGGAAGTGGGGAAATGACATTGCTCTGAGTCGACCCACGGAGTGTAATATATCAAGTTGCTATATTTCGTATGTGTCTTGATAGAATCTGCACATAAAGTTATTGCTTTTTGGACTGGAACGTCCTAAAAAAGTTTTGTTTTATATGGAGTAAATTTTTATGGACTCTTGGCTGTTCGATCTTGACATATGTTATTAAATTGTTAATCATGTGAGTCTGCCAATAAGGTACTCAGTCGATTTGCATTAACTTGTTTATTAGGTGCCCATAATTCTGCATAATGAGAGTGAAGAAGCTAAATTATGGAGTGAAATTCATAGTAAAGATACGCAGGCACATTCTGTTCCTGTCATTAAAGCGTGGCAACTGAATGAAAGAATGTAATATGTTATCTAGTATCTACACATTTAATTTCTTTTTCTTCCAAAATGTATTTTCATTGAACAATTTGACGTTTGGTGCTTGATTCACAGGTATGGTGAGCTTCAGGGTTCTAATAAGCAGAAAACAGCAGAAAGGTATGGAAAGGAGCAAGTTCATAAATGGCGCAGAAGCTATGATGTTCGTCCACCTAATGGGGAGAGTTTAGAAATGTGCTTGGGAAGGGCTGTTTCTTATTTTAAAGAGCATGTGAGTTTGGTCGCCTTCTCACGTAGAACACAATTTCTTGCATATTCTATTGCATATACCGGATTTTATATATAAAAAAAACAAGTTATGCAGATTGAACCCCAACTTATGGCCGGAAAGCATGTGATGGTGGTGGCTCATGCAAATTCTTTGAGATCCATTATTATGTATCTTGATGAGCTAACTTCTCAGGAGGTTGTACTTTCTTTTTCTATAATATTAGGCTTTATGCCTTATTCTACGTGTAGTTTAGTTGATATTAAAATTGGGTTTCTTGATGACAGGTTATTAACTTGGAACTATCAACTGGTGTGCCAATGCTCTACACTTATAAAGAGGGAAAGTTTGTCAGGAGAGGAAGCCCTCCTGGTTCAATGGAAGCTGGAGTTTATGCATACACAGAGGTTTATACTACATATCTTTGTATTATAAGCTCATAAAAGTAACTTATACTCCACCCACCCACCCCACCCCTATCTCATTTTTCTTGACACTGTACAAATCACAAAACAATAAGAAAATCCCATAATTGGCCGTATCAGCAAGAACAAAGGCTTTGGACCTTAATTGGCCGCATATATCCGTAAAACGTCAGCTAAAAGTGTCGGTGCTGATTAGAAAACCATCTTCATTCCAAATTTAATACTTTTTCTAGTTCTTTCTTGTTCAACCTTTGCTGAACAAATGGCCACTGATTTAGGAGCGAGCTTAGTGTGGAAGTAGACATATATGTTGGCCATGTGTGCATCAATTGTCCCGTGGCGGAGGCTATGTGGGCCTAGTCACAATCGAATGTCATGGGCGCTTGTGTGCTAAATGCACTATAAGGCTAGGGTATGTGCTTCTTCTAACACCAATTGGTTTTTAGAAGAGTTGGTAGCACCTGAGGTCCTACAATATAAACTACTTGGAGAATTACAATTGCAAGAAACTCTTGAGATTAATAGCGGTAGATGAGTAGGGATAGAACACCTATGAAGTGGGGGTATAAATATACAATATTGTTATAGAACTATGATGGATCATTTAAGCATATCCATCAATCATGTTTTTATCAATCCAGGATTATGGTGTATATTTTGTTTTCTTCTTCTTCTTGCAGTATCTGGCCTGTTATAGGCAAAGAGTGGATATAGGTAATACAGAAAAAGAACAGGTAAGATCATTACATGTATTCACATATACCTTGCCTCTTTCACTGTGTACTTTGTTTTGTTCAAGTGTTTTTTAAGTTGTTGCACCCATTGCCAATGTAGTTTTGTTATTGACAATACTTTAGCTTCAGGTAAATAATAGAGAAATCAAAATGACACATTAAAATTTCATTGTGTCTTCTAAAGTGAATGTAGCAATGCGGCTAACAAAAATAATTCTCTGTTATAGGGGTAAGAATGCGTACATCTTGGATCTCATAACACGATTGTGAAGTTGCTGTGGAAGAAATGTGTCCCAACACCTTAGTGGACTTCATTTGATTAGTAAACCATACATATTGTTTGTTCTCTTGGTGCTGGAGCTGTTGATAAATTCCAACAGCTCTCTGAACAACTCCATTTTGGAGTATTTTCATTTTGAGGAAATTCTTAGAAATGGTACTCAATAACCATATACTTTTTTTCAAATTAGTCACTAGGATGAACTAAATACTGAGATAGTACTCATTAATTATAAATAATGATCGGTTTAGTTCCCGACTAGCGACTGTCAAAACGACGTTAAAACTTATACTAATTTCACAAATGTTTTCCCAAAATTAGTCCAACTTTGAAATAAAAGCTCATTAAATATGAAAAAATAATTTTAAATTTTATAGGATGAGACTTGAGAGTATAATAAATAAAACTATATATATAATTAATAAATTTAAAAGTAGACATTTTAGATTGTTTAAAATTATTTAGAAAAATATCATGTAAATAAAACCTAATAAATGATTCCATTTGTTCTGAAATAAAACCCCTAATTTGGTTTATGATGTTTGATTGAAACTATTTTTAAATAAATGTAACTGAAAATTGGTCTAGAATTTTTTGTTAACATGAGCCTTATTTTTGGACGAAAGGAGTTAAGAAATGAGATTCAGTTTCAGAAATATTAATTTTCGCAAAAAATAAAGTATAAATTTTTTATTTACATAAATTGGGTTCTGTAATTATGAAATTATCGGGAAATAATACTTCATTCATCCTCAAATCAGGCTCATGTTTACAATTCATAGGGTCAAATTCTATTTATTTTGTTAATACATTTTCGTCGATCATTTTTAAAAACAGTCATGTCACTAGTTGTTTTGTAAAATTTCTTGTGTGCGTTTCTATTATATATTTTTTAAATTCTTGACCAATTTTCAGTTATAATTTTTTGAAAATAACTTCATCCATGTAAACCAAAAGAAGAGTCTTATTTCAAAACTGAGGGAGAAAATAAATAAAGTTTACTAAATATTTTATTTACATGATATTCTTTTAAATAATTATAAACAATTTGAAAAGTTTATTCTTAAATTTATAAAATTATATTTATAGTTTTATTTATTGTATTCCCATCCTATAAAATTTAAAACTATTTTCCCATACTCAATGAGTTTTTTTTTTTGAAAATAGACCAATTCTAGAAATAACTAAATATAAATTATCATTTTGGGAAATTATTATTAGTTTTAAAGCCGTATAGACGGTCGACGGTCGTTAGTTGGTGAACTAAATTCATCATTATTTTCAACGCGTAACATCTCGATAATTAGTTTATGTTGGAAACTAATTTAGAAAATACATAGTTATTGAGTAATATTATAAAACTTTAATGTTTTATTTTGATCGTTTCATCGGTTCAATATAATCTTAATCTTGAGTGCAACCTAAACAAATATCGCTCAGGACATTAAAACTCATGAGATTGACTACTGATATCTTTTAACTAAAGTTTTTTGCTGATTTTTGGTATGCTTCGGTGTCATGCGAAAGATGAAAATAGTTTAGATTTATTAATTTCTTTATGCATTTCAAATAGTGGAAATTCGGGTAAATTTCAACAACAGTACCTAAACTTTTAGAAAAATTTCAATTTAATACCTCAATTCTGATGCATGTATACAACTTGGCTGATGATTACAACTGTACTTACTCCCTCAGTTTAATACCCAATTCTGTCCTGATGATTACAACCGTACTTACTCCCATAAAAGAATCTTCAGTGTCACTCAATAGAAGTTCGTCACAACTTATTTGGTTCGAACTATCCTTCGGGCATACATAGTCATACTCGTCAAGTAAGGAGTCAAAGAAAGTTTGGTCTAATTCTTCTGATGAGGCATGCAAAGGTTTCAATACACAAAATTGGTCCTTCTATGGATAATAGTTTCTCGTCTATAGATTCGTCTTCAAACTCTTTGGGATAAGTCAAGGGCTCTATTTCCTCCAGAACAGGTCCCTCTAGAGGTGTATCTTTAACACAATTAAGAAGGGGGAAGTTTATTGTCATGGGGATAACTCCTCCCCTTTCTTTTTCAATTGGAGATTGAATAGGTGGCTCTGAGTCAGGTCCCTCAGCTGGTTCCACCTCATGTACAATATGACTAGGAGAATACTTAGGTATCATCACCACAGTAGCCCCAGCGAGCATTTGAAGGATTATGCCACACTTAGGTTTTTGTGATGGTGTCGGTTTTGGTGAATCTTTGAGAATAGGTTCGAAATTTGTTTCAACTTCCTGAGATTCTTGATGATGACTCAACGTTCTCCATTGATCCATCTCTTCTTGGGCTTGGAGATTAGATTTCTCTTCTTCTTCTATGAATTTGAGTTTGTTTGACTGGAGACTGATATGAAGATCCATGTGTCTTCTCCAAAATTCAGGAGAAAGCTCATCATACCGATCATACGCAGGGGTCATGACAAATATATTGTGCATTGCCAATAATCGGTCAAGTTCCCTTACCTCATTTTGTTTTTCATAGAAGTCCTCTGCTTCCCTTTGAAGTTGAGCTTTATTTTCACGGGGCTGAGCAATCTTGTTGAATCTCCAGTTGATGGTCCTCTTGTTCCATTCAAGCTTCGGAGCAAAGGTGTGCTTATTGTAATTCGAGAGAGGAGGGGGTCGATACGACGTGTCCTTGTCCATCAGTTCTTCATCCAGCTCTTTTCGCCTATTCTCAGCCTCTCGAAGCTTCATCACTAATCTTTCTTGCCGAATTGATCTGAGCATGTGCAACCTTGTCCGAAACACATAATTATTCTTTCTAATTTGTGATTCAGACGATAGAGTGTAATCTATGTGATCAGGGAGACCAATATTTGGATTCTCACTGATCAACTCTTGATTCAAATTGGATATCAGGCGCTTAGTTCGCTTGAGCTCTTCGGCATATGGATCAGGTCGGTAATTGTACATTGGCCTAGAGTGGTTGTAATCGTCTCGATCACCATGAGGTCTAAAATGATCCCTACAGTTATATGGAGAATATATGGGTAGGGATTGATAGGATGGTTCCTCATGGTTTGGATAATAGTCACACCCATTGTTTATTCGGTAGTCATCATTACAAGGGTTCTGGTGTGGGTGGTAAGGTGGGCGGGTCTGAAATAGAGGGAAGGAGGGTTGTTGATAGTAATAGGGCGGTCCATAATAACCACTGGAATTATCCATAATAGATATTACGGGTGGTTGGTGAAATAGAAGTGAAAAGAATGTTCTAACCGGTCTTCACCCAAGCTAATTAGAAGAAATTAGACTAATATTGTGCCACTACCCAGCAACAACGCCATTTGATGATTGTAGTTTTTCGGGTAGTAAACCTTCCCAGTAAAGGGTTAATTTTCTCTGAGTATTGTGTCTCTTGAGGAGTGGACAAAGGGAATTAGCTAATATCTCTAACTAGGCAAAGGTTAGGATAGGTTTATGAAAGTCTTCTCGGAACAAAATAAAAGAGAGCAATAAGGAAAGTAAATTTATTCACATAGTATAAGCAAGGTCTGGACCTAGGGTCATGACATCATGCGGGTTAACTATAGCACATTTAATTAACAGTTGGAACGATCGTATTTCTACGATTACTCACCTATTACTAGGATTCGTAATTACCCTATTTGACTTGAATATGACAGCCTTACGACGTATAATATTTTCTCAATAAATAGTTAATTAAATCTTCCAATACTAATTAACTAAATAAGACAGGAACAATTTCAGAATAATCATTCCAACATTAACTAAACATTCAAAGTATGTGCCCAAACTAGTCCGGACCCCGGGTCCGGACCCTAACTCATACTATGCAAAATAATTAAAATAACATTATATTATATTGGAAAAACTTAAAACTTTCGTATAAGCGGAAAAGAACATATCTGGAGTAGATTTACTTCGAAAAATACTCCAAAGCTACACTTATACTAATCTAAAAGCGGGAATGGAGAAAAGAGATATGAATGTCGAAGTTGGGATGGAAATTGTGATGCAAATGGGGAGGAGAAGAGCTGTTTATATAGGATCGGACGCAAAGCGTCCAAGTCAAGCGTCTAGATCTGGATACCATAGCTGTCTCGGCCGCTCTCCTTCCGCCACGTTTCATTCTTGGGCTACAATTAAGGTGAAGCGTCCAACTTGGCCAAGCATCCAAGTTGGATGCCTCAGGCCCCTGGTCCGTTGGGCTTCGCGACCGATTCTTAAGTTTGGCCCAATTTCACTCTTTCTTGGCCCCGAACATAGTTTTTTGACCTCCCGGAAGCTCGTTCAAGCCCGAATCTTGATCCCTCTCCTTTTCTCGATTATATGAACATAAAATGGAGATTTATGATGATTTGATGTGAAATCCCTTCTTATGACTCTTAGAACAAAAATGATAGTTTTATTGAATGAAAACACGTTTTATGAGATGATTAAATACCATTTACGTGCAATAACGTTTAGAATATGATGTAAATGATAAGAACGAAACAGACTTATCAGTTTACAGAAAAATTTGTCTTTTTAATAATAATAATAAATATTTTACTTTTTTTAGTCCAATTTCTTTTAAAGTAATAAATTTCTCGTGCTTCATTGGTCTAATTTTTTCAAACTCTGTCCTAAAGAGTGTGTCAATTTTTTGGCTTTTCATAAAAATTTAGTGAGTATTTTTTTCGAATACAATTTTAATGGGAATTATACATTAGTAAAGATTGGCCCTAGTACTCAAGTGTTTGTCAAGTTTTGACTTTTTGTAATGTATTAGTGTCTATCTTTGACGTATAATTTCAATTAGAATTGTATTAAGAAAAATAAATACTCATTACGTTTTTATTGAAAATTCAAAATTTGACATAAATTTTAGGTCGGAAAGAGTATTTTAAAAGATTAGACCAATAAAAGCAAAAGTAATTTATTATTAATAAAAAATGCTCATAATAAAAGTAAGAGTAAATTATTATTGACAAAAAATAGAGTTATATGAAATTGACTTAATGGTATGAAAAAAAAGTTTCTCATATGTAATTATAATGGAAAATGAAAAAATACATGAAATAATGATAAAGTTAACGAAAGGACCAACTGTGCAACGTTTTCATGATTTGAAGGACTGTTCATGGGCTTTTTAAAGTTGAAGGAGTAATTGTGCATATTAATTAAACTTGAAGGATTAACGGTAGAATTTAGCCTTTTTTAATAAATACAAATATTTTTAGGGCATTGAAGTATTATGGTGTGGTTTGGCGTTAGTATGACATTATATCATCCCGTCTTTGAAGAACATGGTATCAAATGGGTTTAAGCATAAAATCGAAACCATGTCGAATTGTTTGAATGGTATTGATATAGTACATGTTCTTTAAAAATACTGAACTGTCACGGACTGTCTCCATCTTGGCTCCATTGGTAACAGTCGACCGAACATGATTTAAATGCTCACGTCGGTTCGAGCGCTGAGACGATTCCGCTTCCTCTTGTTGTGCTTGTTGACACCATTGATAACGGCCCATCGCGAAACAACAAAAAATGAGAGCTCCTCTTTCATCGTTAGATGAAGATAATCCCATTTTTTAAGTGTTTTGTAAAGAGAAAGAGAATATGTTGTGTGCATAATTTTTTTAAAATAAGGGGGTATTTATAGTTAAAAATTTATTTTTTTAAAATTGGCCAACACCGGACCGTTGGGGGGTGGCAACGTTCGAATTGCAGCCAGGCTACGTCAAACGTTTATAGCATACGCGTTAACGGCCTTTTGACACTGGAAGGGCGCGGTGTTTTACGCCCCCATGTTGTTAAATGCCCCATAACAATGATGGGTGTCTCAAGCATTTCCAGTACTCTTAGGTCCACGAAAAAATTTACCTTCTTAATAATAAGAATAAATTATTTTTACTTTTTTAGTCCAATTTCTTTTAAAGTAATAAATTGCTCATACTTTATTCATCTATTTTTTAATATTCACTCTGTCCTAAAGAGTGTGTCAGATTTTTGACTTTTCATAAAAATTAAGCCATTTTTTTCCCAATACAATTTTAATGGAAATCATACATTAAAGATTAACCCTAATACTAAATTGTTTGTCAAGTTTTGACATTTTGCAATCTATTAGTGTTGATCTTTGACGTATAACTTCAATTAAAATTGTATTGAGAAAAACAAATACTCATTCTATTTTTTTGAAAATTAAAAAATAGACATACATTTTGGGTCAGAAAGAGTATATTTTAAAAGTTTAGACAAATAAAAGCAAGAGTAACTTATTATTGTTTAAAAATGAACATAATATAAGAGTAAATTATTATTGTTAAAAGATAGACTTATACAAAATTTGACTAAATGATATGAAAAAAAGGTTACTCACATGTATTAATAATGGAAAATGAAAAAAATACATGAATTAATGACAAAATTAACGAAAAGACCAACTCTGCAACATTTTCATGACTTATAGGATTATTCACAGACTTTTTAAAGTTGAAAGAGTAACTGTGCATATATATTACCTAAACTTGAAGGACTAATGGTAAAATTTAACCGTTTTTAGTAAATACAATATTTTCAGGGCATTGAAGTGTTATGCTGTGGTTTGGCGTTAGTATGACAATAATGACATTGTACTAACTTGTTTTCAAACAACATGGTACCAAATCGGATGGAATCGTTTGAATAGTAATGATATAGTACATGTTCTTTTAAAAATTTCAAACTGTCATGGAGTGTGTCCATCCTAATTAGGTCTATGTTTCAATTTCGTGTAAGTCAAATGAGTATTTGTTTTATATTAAGGTAAACTTTTTTAAATTTATTTTTAAAAATAAATACTCCCTCCATTCTAAAACTTTCTTCCCATAGCACTATTCTAACTTCACGGGAATTTATATTTATTTGTGTTTTTTCGTGGCCTATATGATAAAATAAAATATTCTTGTCACCACTTGTTTTGTTGAACTTTTGATGTAGTTTTTAAATATGTATGCTTTTTTTTATTTCTATACCAATATTTAAATAAAATAGATTGAAAAAACTTGGAATTTTTCTTCGTTTTGCGAACCGGGAAGAAAGTTTTGAAGCAATTACCGATCAGTGTAGAATCTCAATGTTAAATTCCTAAAGATGTAAATCGTGTTCAACAAACACGACATACTTTTTCCCAATTGAAGTTGTGTTCGGCGAACACAACTTTGAATTCCTAATTAAAACTGTGTTCAGCGAACACAACTTTGACTCCTTAAAAAAAGTTGTTTCACCGTTAATTTTATAGAGTATAACACAATCAAATGAATATAACACAATCAAATGTATGGTGCAATGATTGAAACTACAATTTGTATAACACAAAAAAAAATTAAACAAAACATTGCCTATTTAAAACAAAACATACACTGAATATTTAAAAACAACATAAACTAATATTTTAAAATAACATACATTAAATATTAAGAAGACAACAAAAACGATAACAAAAAAATTAAACATAACACTGCCTATTTAAAACAAAACATACATTGAATATTTAAAAACAACATAAATTCCCCTTGGGAGCGTTTTTTGTCCTTCTGTTGTCCCATTTCATCTCATTTCCCCCTGGAAGCGTTTTTGCCTGCGGAGACCGGAACGCGATATTTCTCCTTCAGGCCTTATCGGTGGCAATACCGGATCCTCTGCATAATTAAAATCATTTGGAAATATCACCGGTTTAATTTGGCCAGTGTAACAAATATGATATCGTTGCACACTGTACATGTGAGAGACACAATCATCGGCACGTTGTTTGAAAGAATGGAACAAAGAGTGTACATGCACGCATGGAACACCGTCTCCTTGCCATTGTCCACAAGTACATTACTTATTCCCCAAGTCGATCACAAAGTTGTACATATGCCCTGGGTTAGAGATGGAAGCCCTAGAGACAACGTATTGATGTCCACCATAATGCATAGCCTGAAAGTTTTGTTTATTTTTTTCCCGAGCTTCAGAGATCTTCAAAATCTTTGGAGTAAATCGAAGATTTTTTCGTTGCCAATCCAAACAAGACCTACGACGTGACTCAAAAGAATCAACAAGTTTTTTGTATGACATCATGATAATAGCACTCACCGGTAACATCCGACAACCTTTTAGCATATTGTTGAAGCTCTCAGAACTGTTCGTGGTAAGTATCCCACATCGACTCCCACC
The DNA here is from genome assembly GCA_003260385.1 of Cuscuta australis. Classification (NCBI taxonomy): domain Eukaryota; kingdom Viridiplantae; phylum Streptophyta; class Magnoliopsida; order Solanales; family Convolvulaceae; genus Cuscuta; species Cuscuta australis. The sequence continues at coordinate 1,071,002 of NQVE01000150.1, read as the reverse complement.
GTCGTACGCTAGCGTCCACAAGTGTAGCGGAATCTCAACAAGATATTGATATGCCTGTTCACTTTGACCTCGAATTTCTTGCATACAGTCTTGGAATTCCTGGACACTTGGAGTACTCCCTGCCGACCACATGAGGTCCTTGAGTTTCTTGTTGTGAAACTTTGAATTAAAGTTACTACGTATGTGACGTAGACAGAAACGCTTTACTATGTTTCCTGTTTGAAGCTCTTGCACATCGCGATAGGCGTTGATGATGCCGGCATGCCTATCGGAAATGACATAAACTCTTGCCCCAGCTATAATTTTTTGAGCTACCAAGCGTAGAAACCATGACCAACTATCTGTACTTTCCCCATCAACTACGGCATATGCAAGTGGGAATATCTCGCGGTTTCCATTCAAAGCAACTGCAAGTAAAAGATAGCCCTTATACTTGCCGTACAAATGCGTCCCGTCAACGGTCACCACGGGTAAACAGTATTGCAATCCATTTATAGCCGCTGGAAAAGCCCAAAATGCATACTTAAAATTCACTCCAATTACAGGCTCGGTGTTCAGGTCTGTTGGTGGCGAGGTGCATACAAAATTCAAAAGTAAACAAATACTTAGAAACGGAGATAAAATTACCAATTTTAACCAAAAAAAGTCAAAAAAAGTCCAAAGTAAACAAATACTTATATATATATATATATGGCAAGCAAATAGAGTACTTAAAAAATAGAAGATAGCAAAGTTGGCAATACATAAGCCTAGCAAAGTGCCTAAAATTACTCCGTATATAGGGAGGAAGGAATTAAATGTTTAAAACTAAAAAAACATGCATTAAGGACATTGAGAAAAGCAGAACCAAAAATAAAACATAACAATAACAGAAAGTGCAACATTTAATATATATATATATATATATATATATATATATATATATATATATATATATATATATATATATATATATATATATATATATATATATATATCATTTAACTCTAGTATTACATAATAAAAAAAACATACCTTTGATTCTTAGCACAAGAAAACCGAAAATTTCAAGACTAGGAATCACAAAATATCACGGAGTATCAAATTTGTGATACAAATCGGGTTCAGGGATCCCGAATTATATAAAAGAGAAAGTCGTGTTCGCTGAACACAACTTTGACCAACTTTAATGGGGTGGGTGTGCTGGGGAATCTGACATAATAAATGTTGGGTGGCATGAGGAATCTAACAGGTTGGGTGGCAGCACGCATGTTAACTCTTTTGCTTTTTACACAACTCGTGTTCGCCGAACACGATGTTAATTAATATTTCAAACTCGTGTTCACCGAACACGACTTCAATTAATTTTTCATACCTCGCGTTCGCCAAACTCGTATTACACTGATAGGAAATACTTTTCAAATTTAGGAATTTGTAAAGCGTTTTTTTCACTGATTGGGAAACCACCCGAAAGTTTTAGGACGGAGGGAGTATAAATTTATGGGGTCATTTCCCTGTTCGTGTAAAAAGCTTGCATCTCATTCCTTTAAATGCAATTTGAAAACGGACTTTCCCCCAAAATACCAACCGGATTTGCCTAATCCGTTTTGATGCATATTATTTAACTAAACGGATTAGGCTAATCCGTTCCACTTATTTAATTACCAAACGGATTAGCCTAATCCGTTCCTATATTTTTTTTTTGTAATTTTCTTTAAAAATGGATTTGTTGCTTTGTTCCTTTTTTTCCCTTTAAATTTCTTTTAGTTATTTTATCTTCTCTTTTATAAACCTTTTTAACAAATTAAATCCACTTTTATAAACTTTTTTTTAAATTTTTCTAACTTTAAAGTATTAAAATATTGTATTTTATAATTTTTTTAATTTTTTAATAACTGAATTAAATCAATTTACTTCTGTTACTTTTAAATTACGTATAAGAAACCAAATTAATTACAAAATAAACGAGAAACATACATAAAGAAGATGTAAATAATAGACTACAATAAAAGTTTAAACAAAATACTATTTATTGACTTTAAGTGGTATTTATATAACGATATTAAAAGAACAAGACAAAACACAATAATTTTATTGCTAGAGTACATATAACAATTTATTCATAAAAAGAAGAAGCTAAAACACAATCCATGACTAACTTATTTGTAAAATTTAATAATACATAAACTCGGACATAATTGAAATTCATGACAAAGCTATTCCTCGTTACGATGTCTCCGTGGTCGATAGTCCATGTTATTCGGATAGCGGGTTCTCGTACGTCGGCCGGTTCGTGTGGTCTGTCGTGGTGTTGGCCTCAGGATCTCGTACTCTGGAGTAGGCCATTGAGACTCATCCGGTAGCGGCATTATAATGCCAGAGTAAGCGTTGATGTAGGACTGAATTGAAAAAACATTTGGAATCAAATGATCCACGGTGACATTACAAAAATGACATACTACGTGGACATGATTGCACGGGAGGTGAAATGTTACCCATTGACCACAACTACATGTTCGTGCATTTAAGTTCACCGTAAATGTCTCCCGTTGAGCAATGTAGGACGACCCATTCACCACCACAGAGTATATCCCTTGTTGTGCGTGGTGCTGCACAACACGACAATACAGCCTATTTTCTTCATTTTTCCTGATATGTTTCCACACATTCATAGGAAAATTGTACCCGGATTGCTGCCACACATACCCACTGGTTCGCCTCTCAGCGAAAAGTTTGACCAGCTTATCATAGGTGAACATCGCAATGGCATATACTGGCAAACAACGACATCCTTTAAGTCGTCGGTTGCCCTGTTCGGATGGTCAGATCTCCCGGCGGTTTCCCCTTCAGTCGTTGGTCGGCGCTTGGTGGATGGCGAGCTCTGGTCGGCGGTCGGCGGATGGTGTGGATGACGAATGAATGAGTGGACGATGGAAGGGGAAGGGTTATCCGAATAGAGAGACGGAGTAGGCTAATCCGTTTGGGGTTTTTTATCTGAAACGGATTTGCCTACTCCGTTTGGGGGGTTATTTTTTTTAAATAAAGTGAAACGCAGTAGGCTACTCCGTTTGATAAATTAAAAACCTAGAACGGATTAGCCAAATCCGTTTCATTTAAAATTTTCAAATTGAAACGGATTTGGCTAATCCGTCTTGCACTACCAGGAAAAAAAAGTCTGACTTGCACTGTCAGGAATGGATATTTTTTTTGTTACATATGTTGGTAAATTACTCAAATTTATGTGAGAAGATCATGTGAACTTTAGGTAGAACTATTTTGTTGGAAAAACTCAAAATATTTTTGGCTGCCCGAATAAATCTTGTGTGCCCATGGGTGACCCAAACAAAGTCCTTGTTGCCCAGGGACGTAAAGGCAAACCTACAAAGGCTAAAAACAGAAATGGACCTAGGAACCAGAGAAACCGGATTTTAAGGAGCCGTTACAGGGGCAAATGCGTAAAACTAAATAAAAATGTGGTATTATTCCTAGTAACTTCGTGATAGCAACTTGCCACGTCCATACTTTTTTTTGAAAGTTACTTTTATTTTATTTAGTACTCCCTATTTTATTTGGAAAATTTTCATCAAACCAAACGGTATTTTTTCACTCTTGGTATCTTTTTTCTCTTCCAAATTTATTACTCCATAACATAGTTTTTTTTAATACATTTTTAAAGAACTGTCACATTTTTTATTTAACAAATAAATTAAATATTATGTTGATTAAAAAAATTAAAAATTATGTAATCTATAATTTCTCTTTTATTTTAGTTAACCATTTTTTTTATTTTATGGAGTAACAGTTTTCTTTAATTTTGTGATTCGGGATGGAGTAACTGTGTAGTCTCCACTATAAACTGCCAAAAAAACTACGAGAGAAAGGCTGTCTTTTTCTCTGTCACCAATTTCCGAGTATTGGAATGAATTAATGCTCGAAGACTGGAATCACTGGATGACCCAGAAAAGAAAAATAAAATAGGGGTTTATCCCACTCTCAATATCCCCAAACAAACAGAACTTGAGAAATCTCACAGACAGAGAGTTGCCCATCACTCCATCATGAGAAGAAAAGAAAAGAAGAAGAGGGTGGGGTTGTTTGGGTTTTCTTGAAAAGTCTCGGTTAAATGGGTCGGTTCGAATCCCTTACCTGAATTTCACCCGTTTGATTCCTCAATTCCTAGTTTCCCTTTCATATTTCCGGCTGAACTGAGTTTTAGTGCTCTAATTTTTGGGTAAAACGGATAAAGGTTTGATTTTTATTTTATTTTGTTTTATGCCGTGTGTTTGTTTGAATTCTTTGTTTTCGTCCCTACATCTATTTGTTTGGGTACTTCTTGATTGAGAATTTTTCTGTGTGAAGGAGTAGGAGAAATGGGAGTAGCCAGCTCAAAAGGTGAGAGGAGCGACGCTTTGAGATTGTGTAAAGAGAGAAAGAGATTCATGAAAGAAGCCATAGATTCCAGATATGCATTTGCAGCTGCTCATGTTTCCTATGTTCAATCTCTGAGGAATATAGGCATTGGTCTTAGGAGGTATGCCCAGGCCGAGGGGTCGATGGAGGCCTCGAGTTTGTCTTGCCCTTCCCCCTCTCAGTCTCATGTAGGTGGTGGGGTCTCAGATTCTCCAGTCCCCAACAGTGGAAGCCCTGTTTCGCCCCTCGCCGCAGCCAGGCTGAGTTACATGAAGTCTGGTGGAACAGAGGCTGTTACTGTCAAGGTGGCACCACCACTTGGGAATGTGAATGTTGATGAAGATGGTGGTGGCCCGTCTTGGGATTTCTTTGACCCGGTTGACGAGAATGATGATTCCAGAAGCTTTAGATTCACAGTGTTTAATGATGATGTGAGTGGTGGGGGTGATGCAGTTGAAGAAGAATTCTTGACACCTAAATCAGATCTTGGGGGAAGTGTTAAGTTTGGTAAATTTGAAGCCGAGAAATCTCATCATCCGGTGGGGTTGAGATCCAACGGCCATCATGGTAATGGTGATGGTGGTAGCAGTCATGTAAAGGGAGAGAATAGTTTGGTGGGGAAAGATATGTGCACCGAAAGAGAGGACCCTTCGGAGTTCATAACACACAGGGCTAAGGACTTTCTATCCAGTGTAAAAGACATTGAACGCCATTTCTTTAAAGCATCAGAATCTGGTAACGAAGTTTCAAGGATGCTAGAGGCTAGCAAAATTCGTGTTGGGTACTCAGTGGCTAAAGGTATAACAGTTTCTTTTATTTATTCATTGTCAATATGTGCAATTGTATTTTACTCCATTTGTTATGCAGTAGTTATTTTTCCCTTATTGCTCTTCTTTTGGTTCTTGATTGTGCATTTGTGCTAATGTTTTGTTTATTCGTGAGCCGAGGGTCTTTGAGAAACAGTGTATCTACCTTTATAGGTAGGGGTAAGGTCAACATACCTCCACCCTCCCCACACTTGACCCCCATTTGTAAGACCTTAATGGGCTGTTGTTATTGTTGTAATTGTATCTAAACTCGATTTTAAATTGTGGGTTAGTTTGAAATTTGACAGTTTTATCTATTTGTTGTTTCAGGAAAATGGTCAGACTCAATATACTTGACTGCCATTGGTGCAATTTGCTGCCGAGGAGGAACTGCAAACACATCTGGTGGCGAATCTTGGCCTCAAATCTATGTTTTTTTAAGAAAATACAAAACTTTTGTTTTTCTAATCTCTTTGGTGTTACACAGAAGGGGAGCAGCCGGTGACGAAGGTTATTACATGGAAGCGGACAACATCTTCAAGGTCATCTTCGTCGAGGAACCCGTTGAACGGGAAGGATGAGAATGATGATAGTGGAAGTGATTTTGTTGAAGATTTTTGCATGATTGCTGGAAGTCACTCTTCAACCCTTGACAGATTATATGCATGGGAGAGGAAGCTTTATGATGAAGTAAAGGTACCTTTTTTCCATAAACAGAATGTACTAATTTTCTATTTCTTGAAGGTTGAAGCTTTACTTTTAATGAAGATCTAGGAAATGTATACTAATAATTTATTCTTTTTCCAAATAATCCCCAGAATCCAAAATAGTATATGCTTCATTTACTTTCAACTGATTATAATGAAGGCTTGCATCTTTATGTGAGAGTGAGTTTTGTGTCATTCCTTTTTTGACTTCATCATGAATATGACTAACAATTCCATTGTATTATTCTCTTTGGAATGAATATTGATTTATATCTTTTGCAGGCAATTGAGTTTCTCAGAAGGCAATATGACCGAAAGTGCACCAGGCTAAGACACCAATTTGCAAAAGATGTTAGTTCCCAAGCAGTAGACAAAACCCGAGCGGTGGTGAAAGATCTGCATTCCAGAATTAGGGTTGCGCTTTATGCCGTTGATTCAATATCAAAGCGGATTGAGAAAATGAGGGACGACGAACTCTTGCCTCAACTTATGGAACTTATTCAAGGGTAAAGTTGGATATATATATTTTTTTAAATTTTTAGTTAGCACCCGTTTGGTAATGGTTATTTGTCTTAAACAAAGAGCATTTAGTAACGTCCATTTCAACCAAATAAGTAAATCGAAGCCTTTTTTCTTAAGGCCGGGAAAGAGACTAAAGTAGGAGCAAAACATTAAAAAATTTCCAAAATAGGAGTTTCATGTTTTTATTCCGAATTATAATGCTAATAATGTCAACATATAATATCAAGAAACACTCTTGAATGCCAATATACAGTGCCACAGTGTCACAATGCTAACTCCTATTATGGGGTTAAAAACATGTAGCTCTTGTTTTGGTACTTTCTCTATGTTTTTACTCCTATTTTGGGTGATATCTTAAGGCCTAAGCCATTGTATTATTAAGCAGGTTGATACGGATGTGGAGGGCGATGCTTGAATGCCACCATGCACAGTACATAACGATCTCGCTAGCGTACCATGCCAAGACTTGCGCAACTAGCAATCCCCAAGGAGAGGATCAGAAGAAGGAGATATTGGGTGAGCTAATGGACGAAGTGGAGTGTTTCGGGTTGAGCTTCACGGACTGGATCAACAGCCAGACATCATACGTGGAAGCTCTCAACAGCTGGCTGCAGAACTGCATCATGCAGCCTGCTGAGAGGAAGAGCAGAAGAGCTTTCTCCCCACGCCGGGTCATAGCCCCGCCCGTTTTCGTCCTCTGCCGTGATTGGGCATCCGGGATTCAGTCTCTCCCCTCCCAAGAACTCAATGACGCCATCAGAGCCCTTCTGCAGGACCTGCGCCACCAGCCATGTGATGATGATGATAAAGAGGAAACTGTGGTGGGTGGGGGGGACAAGAGCCAGCATGAGATGACCGGTTCTTCGTCGGGCTTGAACCGGGTTCATGCGAGTCTGACCATAGTTCTCGACAGATTGAACCGGTTTTCCGAGGCTTCTCTGAAAATGTGTGAAGACATCAGACAGAAATGTGAGTCTGCTAGAAATGCATATGTGAACTATAGGCCTCCCCCAAGATCCTTTGGCATTTGAATGTGTACAAGCAAAAAAGGTTCTTGAAATTGGGAATGGTCTTGTTTGACTCTTTATAACTTTATTGGCCCTTTGAGTTGGGGTTATGCTTGATGTACATCTTTGGTGCACCAATCACTTTTTTGTGTGTTCACAGACAAGATTCATCTGCAAGACAAATCTTGTTTGTAAAATGCAAAAAATGAGATTGTTGTTTATAGTGTACAAAGAGTATAATCCTTGGAGTTATTATTAAATGAAAGATTAAAAAGAGTTCTTTTTTGGTAACAGTTGTGTTTTCCTTTCTTTTTTTAATATTTGTTTCCCTAAAATATATACAATTTCTTACGTAGTTAAAACTCCTTCCAATATTAAGAAGCTTAAGTTGATGGAAAAAAACAGTACTTAGTATCTATGACCAAAACATAAATACCAAAATAAGATCTCTATGTTTTTTTTATTTTCAAAATAAAAGCTTACAATCTCAATAATGTAACATATTATATAAAAAATATTGTAAAATAGGGTCATATTGTTACGGTACAAACTTGATTGTAGGGGTTAAAAATATGAACTTCTGTTTTTCTACTTTCTATACATTTTTCTCTTATTTTGAACAATTTTTAAATTGATCTCTCTCAAAACCTACAATATTTATACTCTTCTTTCCTATCAAGTTTGGTAAGAGTGTCCATCTAGATCCCTTCCTTCGAATGGTAAGAAGTTAAGAACTACTCCGTACGAAACAATCCATATGTTGTTAAGTACAAACTAGATTCATCATATATCTTTATGTCCAGTTTTTTATTTGTTGGTGATTTTAATGTTATTGATTATTTTGCGTAATTTGATTTACTTAGAATGGACGAGAACTTAAAATCTTAAACATACATTGTTAACGAGTTTGAAATGCACGCTCGTTCAACGGTATTACGAATTTCATAGCGGGGTCAGGGAGCGACAGCTCCCGCTAGCAGGCTAAAAGGGGAAGCAGCCCCCAGCAGGGTCCACAGGGCGGAGCCCCTAGCCGGGGTCGAGCTGCCGGGACACAAAAGTTTTTTATTTTGGACATCATTATTTTATGAAAATCCTTTGAATGTAATGTTTATCTCTAGCACCCTTTGTAAAGCGGACCAATACATTTGAATGTTTGATCCAAGGTATATGACGGCTTGGCAATTATGGCTTGGCTTCCTATTTAAAGGTTTTTTTTTGCATGGCTTGGCGTACTGGAGAGAGAACAACAAGCTACGAACAAAGGCAAAAAAGGTCCAGCCGTGTGTTTTTTTTTTCTTTCTTGCGAGGGATTGTACAACAAGTTTACTTCTACAATATTTTAGAGATTACTCAAGGGTCCTGGCAATGAATTATTGGTGGTGTTTTTTTTAATTGTACTAGGGGATTTAGAAGTTTTCTCTTTGTACCTAAATATTGTATGCGGGTCTAGGACTGATGTTGTAATGCGATGCTTTGACTACTAGTTTGTTGCTTCTGTTGCGTGGGAAATTTGGTGCTATATTCCTTGACAGGAAATTGCTTACTCATTATAGATTACTTACGTCTTATCTGATTGAAGTATTTTAGTATAATCTAATAATTTCAATCTAAAAACATTTTATACGCGTTTTGCTAAGTCTATCAAGTTGTTCTTCACGTTCTTCATATATATACTGATTCTCTAACACTGCCTCGCAGCGTTACCGACCTTCCCGAGTTTCCAACAATTTTGACATTCTTAAGCTCAACACTTTAACTATCTTTTTTCATACAAGTTGTCAAAGGTTGACGAGTCTAATATCCAACACAATTTGTGATACATACAAGAGACCAAATGGTGAACTCATTATGTAAGTCCATTATATTGAAACCTAATACATTTGCTAACACTCCCCTTTAACTTGAGATACAAAGTTACCAATCACAGCTTAAACAATAAAAAATAAAACTAGGATTAAAAAAACAAATTGGTAAATAATTTGGGTGACACTTAATTTGCTTCCACAATGCCAGACAATGGTGACTGACCAAGCAAACGAACGACCGAAAATTTATGATGAATGATTCCCAAGCTGGCAACTAACAAGCATCCCAAACTTGGATGACGTGTTACCTGATTAAATTAAGACTGGCGCCACCCCTAGCGGCTTGAGGCATGGACAGGGTGGTCACCCGACCAAGGCCCGTTTTCGAAGGGGACCTAATTTTTTTGTATATATACTATGAATTTGAAATTTTATTATTTTTATTTCTATAATGTTTATTATTGTTAAAAAAACAAAATAATAGAATTTATTTCATTATGACACAAGAGTCTATTTTCTCTGTCTCATGTCGGGCCTATGAACGTAAGGGTAGTTGCAACTGAACATAAAATGACAACCAAATATGTTGGGGGAATCATAGATAACACGGATTAATCTGAAAGTCGAGAAAACACATTAGATTGATTATTTTGGGCATTCAATCAAAAAATTAATCGGATAAAACTCAAATTATTGATCTAGAACAAGTGTATATATATATATATATATATATATATATATATATATATATATATATATATATATATATATATATATATATATATATATATATATATATATATTATATATATATATATATATATATATATATATATATATATATATATATATATATATATATATATATATATATATATATATATATATAATGGTGAATTTTTTGAACTCAGTCAGTTTCAACCAAACTTTGGACCCCACAGGGGCTGCCGCCCCTTTGAACCTTATTCGGGGACACTGCCCCCGAACCCCTGCCAAGGGGGCACACCCTCCTTGAAACCCCCATTAAAACGGAAATTTTATCATAACAAACTTAATTAAGCATGCACTTCATACCACCAGACTTCTTTGATGATTATTATAATACCATTGGTCAAATATTTATTCCAATTAAACTAAAATATATAACAAAATATTATGTCCTAAAAAAGTCATCAAAATTTGATGAAAGGAAGAGTGAACATAACAACAAAGCAAAACAAAACCAAGAAATTGAACAAACCAATCTTGCTTGAAAGTGACATACGGTTGAGATTGTGGCTAAACTTCACCGCAATTGAGAGACAACCAAATAGAAGCTCAAACCTTTTTTTTAATGACCGTAGTTACGTATTTGTGACTGGCCGGGAGTCATTAACCGTGGCAAACAAAACAGTTGCGGACAAACATGACTGGATTAACCGTGCCTAAACAACTTTCACAACCAAGTTTGATGCATAGTTAAAAAAGACCAAGTAATCCTTCCGTCTCAAAAAGATTGCAACACTTCACTATTTAAAAATCACGAGAATTTTTATTTATTTTCACATTTTCATTAATTATTTGATAAAATAAAATACTTTTGTCACTTCTTGTTTTATAGAACTTTTGACGTGATTTTTAAATATGTAATTCTTATTTTTTATTTCTATACCAATCTTTAATTGAAATTAATTGAAAAATTTCAAAAACTTTCTTCATTTAGCTTAATGTTGCAATCTTTTTGGGATAGAGGGAGTGTGATATATACCATTTGCTTGTTTAGCTGAAATGAATGTGAAAGCTAGTTCAAACGAGCAATCAATGTCAAGATGTTGAATGTTATTAGCTACGAAAGGATGACACCCCATCCCCGAAGGTCTCTCTGCACCGGCCGAACAATTAGTTGTGAAAGGATGACACCCCATGCTGAATGTTATTAGCTATGAGGGGTTTAGTGTGCTAGGAGTACTCCAAACTTTGTACCCCAACTTGCACGCCAATATATCACAGAGAACAAAGATAATTGTTTGTATGTGTCACACAGGTGTGCAAGTTGAAATACAAAGTTTGGGGTACCCTAGCTTTTTCCCATTAGCTATAGACCACACATGGCGTTACTTCTAGATCGCCAATAGCCAATAGATCAAACATGTGTTTTATACAATGATTCATCTTATTTTACCAATATGTGAGGCCTGTAAAAGGTGACATGGACAAGGTATATTTTAAAAGTAGAGTGTTCCACCCTCTATTTTTAATCACACAAACACGCACACGGACAGGCGTGTGCTTGTGCGCGCTCATGTCTGTGTGTGTATTTGTGGATGAAAAATAGGAATGGGCAAGGTTTTGGGGACTAACTAGCTTTTTTGTATGAGGTATGTTTTGTTTCTGAAGTTTGTTGTTTATATAGCCTTCTCTTACAGGAACAGAAAAAGCTAGAATCCGGCAAACTGAGTGTATTGGGTGTAAACTTGTTCGGCATCCTGCACGGCAATTGGGGCACGTATCACATAATCCGGTAGATCAAATGCATCTATCAGCTCTTTAGCTATATTTCTCACTTGGAAACACAGATATTCGGTTAACTTGTGAATTGCCTGCAACATTCACAACACCATCACACTCAACAATGGATACCATTCAGCAAAGTAACATTATTATTGTAACTATTATTCATCAACCTAGCGCAAAACATATAAACAAATTGATTTGGTAGAAAGATATCTTTAAGGCATGGCAAAAGGCTGATTCAAAGATGAAATAAAATTAGTGTTTTGGAGAGAACTTATTGAGTGATGAAATAAAATTAGTGTTTGACATCGCTCGTGTTGTATGTAAAAAAAGGAATAGTGTTTATCTGAATATTCTGAAGCAAAATACTTAAATGAAAATCAGAATCAGCTACAGAGTCGAGAATTGATTGAAGTTTACATCTTTCTCTTTCGGATGCCGTAATATAAAATCTACACTTCCTTTCTTCCCTAATAAAAAAATGTGGCTCACAGTATTTCTCTCTTCTAAACAAATTTCGAGCACACACTTAATACTTTTCAGCACCTTTCTTAAGTTTAGTGAAGCGAAGCCGCAGGCTTCATTTTGGGACGGAGTATCGATTTCAGAACCTTAGAGGTCAGACATCACTGTTACAAGTTTTGACAAACACATTAAAAATAATCTCGTCCAATTTTCACAGCAGAATCAGTTTCAACTGACAAACACCGTTTTTATAATTTTGCAGGTAGTAATGGCAGTTCATAGAAACTGCTAGTATAGTAATGTAACCAACTGGTCAAAGCATTATTCTTTTCACAAGTAGATTTAAAATTATAATACCTTAGCTTTGTTAGGAGCCACATAGTCCACATTACGGTAAGTTCCTATGTCATTCCAGATTCGGTCCAAAGCATAAAGGTCACAAACAAGCTTCAAAGCTGATCGAGAGCTGGCATCAGGACACCTGCATTGGTAGCAACATTAAGACCCAATCAATGCTTTCACCAGAAGTAAATAACACTAGGTTTCAAGCACTAAGCCTTGCATTCATTTGATATACCCAAACAACTATTGTCAAGACAAACAATGAATGGAAAAAATTGATTAAAAAGAGAAACCTTTTCACGGCTTCTATGAATATTTCGAGTACAAAGGACTCAATGTGGGACTCTGCAAGGGTCAAGAGATGATTTAAGCATCGGTTCCATGCACCAAAGCCACCAAGTGTCTTTGAGTGTTTCTGAAGCCGAACAGCAACACTTTGAAGTAGCCGAGATGTACGATACTGTGAAAATAGTTTGGTATACCATAAGGTATTGATATTAAACCAAAACACATTATGCATCAGATAAACTTGGTAATACTCACCCTAAAAGCATCTAACTGGAATTTAGGATCTCGCAAATGGTCTTCCCCCTCCCACCTTGAAGTTACTGGATTAGGCTGAGAGAGATAAGAGTTCATTGATTGTCTTAGGTAGTTCCAAGTCACCGAGAGTGTCCCACCTTGGAACTTTTCTCTATACTCCTTCAAAAGAAGCCCTGCCACCTGGGTAATGAGATAATTTAATTCAAACAATAACTTGGGCATTCATTCATACTCCAAATTACAGAAGAATTGGGGTCCAGAAACTCCTGAGTCCAGACGATTAATGAGTTCATTGATTCTGAATTTCATAATTCATTAATTTACTGTGTTATCAGAACAGTGAAGAAAATATTTGCGATTATTTTTCTGTTCTCATAAGTGAATTAAATTGTACTCCCTATTTTAATTTTTAAACAGTTCAGTTGGCATGGATTGGCTGCACCTACCAAATTACGATTTTAACATATGAACAACTTGCTGTTTGCTTGCATTTTGGAAATGTGACCGTTGTCTAGAAGTGCCATCTAAGCGGTTCAAGGCATTGACTAATTGTCTTTTATCAGTTTTACCTGCTGTAGAAGAACTGTGTTGTCTCCTTCAAACGTCTGAAATATGTCATGATCATTCCTCAATGTACCCAATCGATTAACAGCAGCATAGCCATGACCTCCACAAGCTTCTCTGCAAGTGTTCAATGACTTTGCGGTGTAAGCAGTGATATATGCTTTAAGCCCGGCTGAGAGAGCATGTACATCTCCAATAAGCTCTTCATCGTGAGACTTCTTCATATCAGAATACTTCTCCACCAGACGCAGTGTAGCAAAATGGAAGGCATACGATGAAGCCAACATCGGCATGAGTTTGTGTTGGTGAGATTGATAATCAAGAATACTGATTTCAGGCTGTTTGGGTGGACCAAATTGTTGTCGCAGAAGAGAATAGCGAGTAGCAATTGTTACAGCAAGTTTAAGAACACCGACTGAAGAGGATGCAAGCCCCACTCTTCCACCAACAAGTTCTCCAAGTGTGGCTGCAAATCTTTTATTAATTGATGGAAGGCTACTTGTGTATTTTCCATCCTTCGACACATCTCCGAACCGATTAAGGAGGTTATCCCGAGGAATTCTCACTGACCTGAATCTCAGTGCACCGTTATCGACCCCATTCAAGCCAATTTTGTGGCCACAGTCATGTATTTCTACTCCTGGTAGAGTTTCATGTGTCTTTTGATCCCTTATTTGAACAATGAAAGCATGAACACCCATATCAGAAACACCTCCTGAATCATGAGTTGGTAGCAACAGTCTTGCAAACACGGTTGCAAATTTACCATGAACAGCAGCATTACCAATCCACCATTTGATGGCACCATCATTAGGTGTGTCTATGATGAATTCATCATTAAATAAATCAAAGGTAGCAGTAGTCTGAAGGCCTTGAACATTGGAACCTTTTTGTGAACACATAACAGTTAATTAGGATAGAGATAAGGCATATTCACAAGGGGGCAAAATAAAGGTTATAATTAATATGCCATGTGGCTTCGGAAAATGTTATGCTCCTTCCAATATATGCTCCATAGGGACTGAACCAAAAAGTAAAGGTTAAGATCTCTAATAATCACATATATGTTTAAAACCGGATCAAAGAAGATATTTCATTCACGTATAAGCTTAAGAAACTATTTAGAAACATGAACATTAAACAACATAAGCGTACGGCCAGTTGCATAAAAAAGGAAGCACGTGAGATGCTATAAAGAACAGAAACAGGAACTTGAAAATTATTACTTATAATCGTAGGCCAAAAACATATGGATATTACAGCGATTCCAGAATCGTAGGCTTATACTATATCACTCTGTGAATCTATTGATGACACTATGGCATCACTCGGAGTACGTACCTATGTAAATGTAACATGAAGCACATTTATCATGATACAAAACACAAAGAATTAATTTCTCTAACTGGAAAACATTCTGATGATGTCAGTCCAGAGTGAAGAAGATAGGATACTCGCAAAATGTTATGGACATTGGAATTCATAGAAGTATGGGATATCTTATCTATTTACTTCATGACTTGCTGTAAATGATAACTTATGTTTTACATTGATTTACTTGTGTTGTCTAACTCCCCGGGTGCAACTCTTGTTAATAATTTCATGTGGAATATACTTTAGACCAAGAACATTTTTAGTGAAGAAGACAAGTATTACCGTGATGAAGCTCAGTCATTGCAAAGCAACCCATGTATTCCAGGTTGTCTATGCCTTCGAAATATTTGTCTCTGTGTTTCTTAGTTCCTAAATTGAGAACAGAGCCTCCCCAGAGACTGCATCCATATTAAGATAAAAAGGAATTTTAGCTATGAAACAAAAGATAAAATTTCTATAGAACTTTCTATTTATCACACTCCAGGTGTAATCCTATGTTCTGAGTTATATTATGATAACCTGATTGTACTCACGTCAATAGATGAACAGAGTATAGTCGGATTAAACCTTTCCTAAGAAAAATAATAGCATATACCAAGTCTTTAGTCATCATTCACCTTCCGTGGTCCGTACTATCATTTGTATCCAAATACAGCCATAAAACTTGATAAGCCCATCATAATCTCATCTCTCATAGCCTATTGGCCGCTAAAGCTTCACCGAATTGGAATGAAATGGCTTAATCTCCTTAATGTCACAAATTATTCAACTGAGATACAAAATTTAGAAGCATCTTACTTTCAAGTAGACTTCTCCACATTTCCTCAAACACCATAAAAGCGAAATCGACCAACACCACCATATTCCATAGACATTTACACATGACTTAGACTAATGATTACAGAAGGACTGTGATCATATAATTGAATCTGAGTAACATCAATGAAATAACAAATAATAACAGATTCATTGGTGCATAACTTAAGAGGGAGCATAAATCACCTGTACTGAACTCCCATCTTGATACCGAGAGACATATCAACGCTTCCTATGGCCTCAGAGATAGCGAAATACTTCCCAGGATCTTCCACGACGTACTTGAACGGCCTTATTCCCGCCTCGCGGACTAGAGCTGTTAGCTGCGTCATGCACAATTCCCTGTGCTCATCCTTCGAGATCTCAATCGGCGTCTGCAACTCCGGTCTGGAATTGAAGTACTCATACACCTTCTCCTGGATGTCTCTGTGCCTCCCCTTCATGTACTCCGGCAGCATCCCCGTACTCACCTTCAGCGCCTTCACTTTCGCCGCGCATACTACCATATCCAGGCCGCGATCCTCCTGAAGGTCCCGGAACAGCTCTGGGGGGAGGTGCAGCGACAGCTGCCGTATGCGGCGGTCGACAAGCTTCCTGATCCGCCGACTGTCATCTTCCTCCGACGTGTGACCGGAACTCCGTGACGTCACGTCCGGGAGGTCCATTGCTCGGAAAAAACACGGAATGGTAGAAGGCTTCAATTGTACTATACGAATAGAGAATTATACTACTTGTGTTTATACTGTATACGCTTTTATGTCCGGCCGTATGGGTTGGTGATTGGCCGGACGAAATGGATAATTGCAAATTTGCAAGGGGTAGGGGTTAGCTTACACGGGACTTATGGTGACGTGGCGTTATAAAATTGGTCCACGTGGATTGTGAAAAATTCGTTTTGGCGCGCAATTCAAGGCCAATTGTTGAATAAAAAGCCAAATATCTATCCCTAGCAAATATTCCATTTGGATCGTCCATTAAGTGAATGGATGTAGTGATACCAGAATCGTGATTCACACAGATATAAAATGTTAGTATAAATTTTTTATCGCATTAACATTTTGTGCCAGTGTGAGTCTTCAAAATGTTAGTGTATATTCTTAATGTACACTTTGGTTACATTCCATGGTGTAAGTCTACTACGGTTCAACTGGAATCTATATCATTCAACTTCACAATCAAAATTTCTCGTCTTTTACTTCAGAACACAAAATGCATCACTAATCTTAGACCACTAAAAATACCAAAGTGGCGGAGGAGAACTAGATCTTGAGCGCAAACCTTGAGACGATAAATCATATGTTAGCGTTGAAGGGTCTCGATTTCGGTTAGACATATGAAGACAGAGGACAGAAGGAGACGGGTAAGGGAGAAACAATAGATTGAAATGAGATTAATGGAAGAGAGAAGAGAAGAAGAGGGAGGCGGACAATGAAGAAGAAAGAGAAAGTAGGGTTAGGTGTCTACGCTCTGGGCTCGTGGATAATGATGGGATGTGGGATGAAAAGAAGGATAGGATGGTAATTTTCTTATGGAAAACATTCCAAAAATGGAATGATGTAGTTTTTTTTTTGACAAAAAAAAATGAAAAGAACGTAATTCTTTTAGGAACGAACAGAGTGTGTGTGGAAGTCAAAGAAGGAAAATGAATTAGGAACGGATTGGAGTGAGTATAAATTTAGACAAATTCTATGGTAGACCTAAGGTTCACAATGGGCCTACATTTGAGCAAAATAAACATTTTCTTACTACTTAAACAAACATCTAATTTTTTAATAAAAAAAATTTATGTGAGAAATTGCACAAAAATGATATGCACTCAAAGTGCATCATAAAAACTCTCGTAAATTTAATATCAATAAATTTTTATTTTTTATAGTCTATATTTATATAAAAATTACGATATTAATTAATAGTCAAAGAGTTGCATTAAAAACTGGGACAAGTCAAATTGGAAGAAAAATATGGGATATAAAGAGTAACTCTTATAGTCTTATTTAATTAATCATCAAAGTTTATCAAATTTAATTAAAAGAGATCAAAGTGATTTACAAAATAGATGAGATGACTAGATGAGTAGTTGACTAGCTAGTTGGGTTTTTTCTTTCCTTCCAATTTGCCTCCTTTGTGGAATAAAGCCAATCGCTCGTCTTTGTTTGAGTGAACAACATAAAATACTCTCGAACATGGCAAGTGGCACGGCAACATATGCCTTACTTTGTTTGAGAGGGTCGCATATGCCAATTCATATACTCTCTCGATTCCCTTGTCAAGTTTAGGCATTGAGCTCCCAGAATTTATATATAAAAGAGAAATTTACCTAAATAGGAATTAAACATAATGAATTTTCCAATATAGGACCATATGTTTTTATTTTCAAGTAGCCATTATTCAACTAAATGTCTATTATTGCTGAACATTATTCCTTCCACTAGGTCATTATTAAATCCTATTTAGAAAATAAAAAAGTTTAAGTCCTACATTAGGAAAGTCATTATGTTTTAGTCCTATTTAGTGCAAATTTCACTATATAAAAATGTTTTTTTTTAGTGCAAAAAAAAACAAATACTCCCTTCGTTCTAAAATCTCCTTTTCCTTTCTGTTTTTGTCCACAAAATCATTCTCATTTCCATTAGAAAACTATTTTTACCCCTACATATTTTTAACCTACAAATGACATCATACTTTTTTACTAAAAATTTACATCACATTCTACTTTTACCCATCACAACAATGATATTTTTGGAAAGTCAACACAAAAACATCACTCTCTTAAATTTTCTAAAAATCAAAATGAGAAAATCTTTTTAGAATGGAGGAGGTTTTAACAAATTTAAAACAAAAAAGGTGTGATTCATGGGATGTATTCAATCCAGACTCTGCAGTATTTTTTAGGATTTTAAAAGTCAATGAGTATTCAATTGGGATTTTTAAAAATCATTTAACATTTAAAGATATTCAATTGAGATTTTTAAAAAAAATTCTAAATCTAATGACACACACATCATACATGTATGTATGTATGTATGTATGTATGTATGTATATATACTCCCTCCGTCCCCCTGTATTTGTCCACTTTCATTTTTGCACATCATCCAATGCACTTCTTTAATCCATTTTATCTTGTAATTTGTATATTAAAAATTATATAGTAATAATCTATATGTTAAGACAAATCAAACAAGATCACACATGATTATATTTAGGCTTACACATTGAGAGCATTTAATGAGTCAAAGTGCTTAGATGAACAGTTCCAAAAGTCAAATGTGGACAAATACAGGGAGACGGAGGGAGTATATGGTAGCTGATATTGGCGCTCCACAAATGTTACTGACGCTCCACTTTACTTTTTTATTATCAAAATTTTACCATCTTGCCCCTTTCCTAATGATTCCTATTGCAAATGCCGTGAAAAAATACTCCTCAAACGCCTATGCCTTTTTTTTTTAAATTCTACACTCATTCTCTTTGTTTAGAACATACCTATTTTGCTATAATATACTTACTCTGTCCCCAATTTGATTACAAATTGCGGGTTACGGAGTAAATTTCCTACTTTTTGAAATTATTTTATTTACAAATTAATATATCAATAAGATTTAAAAATTACATATTAAAAAACTACGTCAAAAGTTCTACAAAACAAGAGGTGGCAAGAATATTTTATTTTATCAAATACTTAATGAAGTCGCGTAAACAAACAAAAGTTATCGAGAGAAGAGAGAAAAAAATTGTAATCTATTTAGGAACGGAGGGAGTACAAAAAATCACCATAAATAGGAGATAAAATATAAAGAAAGTACATAAATACAGCCTACATCACTAGTACAAAAATGACCAAATAAATCGCCTCATTTGCACCATTTGCATCGTTAAGCTAAACAAACGATGTAAATGCAAAAAAAAATTCGCGTATCGCTTAGCTTTTGGATCGGTTATCCGTAATAACCGATGCAAAAAGTATTTGAATCGGTTATCACGGATAACCGATTTAAAAGCCGACCATCTTTTGGATCGGTTATTGCTTATAACCGATTTAAATACCTTTTGAATCGGTTATTAGTAATAACCGATCCAAAAGAGTGTGATAAAATTAGCCAACCCTACCTTATCCTTACGCGTTTTTGAAAAAAAAAACCTCCAATTCCGTTCTTCGTCTTCGTCTTGCTCTTCGTCTTCGTCGTGCTCTTCGTCGTGCTCTCCGTCGTCTTCAACTCCACACCACGCTGTCGCCTTTCCCATGTCGCCCCCAAATCTGGTCTAATTGCGCCGCCCTCGTCCACCTCACCTCGACGTTCGCCGTTGTTAGTGTCGCTGTCTCCAAGGGAACGGCGACAACGTCGACGACCACCTCACCCTGCCTCCGTCGCCAAGCCGCCGTCGCCAAGCCGTTTTTGCTGCCCCGCCGTCGCCAAGCCGTCGTCCCTTCCTTAAGGTATTTTTTTAGCTTTAAATATTTAATTATACTATTATTTGTTTATATATTTTTGCATTAAGTTAATATTTAATTTACTATATATGTTTTGTGTACATGTTTAAGTTGAAATTTTTCATTGTGATATACATTGTTTTTGAAAAATAGATTGTTTAATTATTTTGTGTTTGATTCTAAATGTTCTGAGACGTTATAATATAGAAATAACATATATTGACCGACCTAGATACCCATTTAAAGATTCGACACCCATCCGATCATACAAAACTTACTATGGCGTGATCGAGGATATATGGGAACTCGAATATACAACTTTCACCATTCCTGTTTTTCGATGTAAATGGGTGGATATCAACAAGGGTATTAAATCAGATGACATGGGGTTTAAATTAGTGAATTTTCAAAAGTTGGGTCATCATGAGGAACCTATTATAATGGCCTCTCAAGCGACGCAAATCTATTACATTGTTGATCCTAAAGATAAAAATTGGTCTGTTGTTCGACAAGGGAAGAGGGCATCAGTTGAGTTGGACGACGGTTTATACGATGAAGCAACTCATACTTCAATGATTTCGTCAAACTCACAAGTTGATGATATAGGAGCAAAATACATTCGCGAAGATCACGAAGAAGGATTATGGATAGATGGTGGAAAGAAAAAGTTAAAATAATGCTTTAGGTACTTATTTATGTTTATATTGATCTTTTTCATTTAATTCATTGTTGTTTCACTTTTATTATACTTATGTTGTCTAAATTAATTTGAATTTGTGCAGGTATGGCGGACCAACGGAAGAAGAAAAAGGTTAGAGGTGCGGGGAAGTGCGAGAAGCTTTATAAGAGGAAGAGGGAAGGTCACCCGCCTATAGAGCTTGAGTGGGAGCGTGGGGAGCCTATACGTGGTCCGTATGTTTCGGAATTTACTGGGCTTGTAGGGTTTGAGGTCCGATCGAGAGTGCCGATTACTTATCATCAATGGCGCGATGTCCCAAAACACCTGAAGGCCACAGTACTAGACGGGGTTCGGGTAGGTACCACTTATTTATCTAAATTTGCTATATTTTATTGTTACATGGTTCTATGTATAATAAGTTGTTGCTTCATTTTCTTGTAGGAAATATATGTGATACCTCCTGGTGGGGCCCGACATGTTATGATAGTTGCTGGGGCTAGACTTCGCGCTTTCCGGACATATTTACGAAAAGCCTATTTGACGGGAGGTGGGGATCATTACGGCAATTATCCCCCTGATGATTATACCTTCATAGAGCGAGAACATTGGGAGGAGTTTCTGATCCAGATGGGGACTCCGGAAGCTAAGGTAAACCATAATGTGGAGCATTGCATAATAGCCACACATTTTGTGGGGAGGTTACGGCGGGGTTGGGGTGGGGGTAGGGTGGGGGTTTAGGGGGTGGGTTAGGGGGGTAGGAACCGTCAATTTTACGAACGGAGCATCGGAGGTGCCCCAAAAACCCAGTGGCACCGGAGTGGCACCGTTTTCCGGTGTCACTAGAACCTGACTGATATATATATACACACACACACACACCGGGTACCCGGCCCGCCCGCCCGCCTGCATTAGGCCATCCGTAAAATAGTAGGTTTAGGTTCGACATTTTAGGGTACCGGCTGGGCTCGGGTTTTATAAATGGTGCCCGTATGCTTTAGTGTTGGACTCAGTTTTTATGCTCAAGCCCAAAAATGGGCCCAGCTTGAATATATAATATAATTAAAAAAATAATAATAACAACATTAATATTAATAGTAATAAAAATAACAATACCATTTCAATTTATTATAAACACACATACATACTTCTTTGCAGAAAAAAAGAGAATTACAAGTATATTTAATAAAATAAATACGTCTTAATCACTCTAATTTATTTACTCCGTATCACACATTGATAATAATATTTAAATAAATAATACTTTGTACTCCGTAGTAACAATATCATATCAATTGTCATTCTTTCATATAATCATTATAGTTATTGTATCAAACATCTACTATGTATTTATAAAATATATTAACGCATTACTTTATCTAAAAAATACTTTTTAATTATTTAGAATTTGTTGCTTTAAGGATCGGATTGACCCAAAGTCCGTCGGTATCCATGCGGATCCGGCTCGAACTTCAATTGTTAGGCTTGTTATGCGGGTCCTGGCAGGCTGGGTCAAATTTTTTTTTTGTAATGTAGCATCTTGGTCTCGCCTGAGGACTTTGATCTGGTGTAGGTGTATGGGATGGGATCTTGAGAATGAATACATGAATTACTCACGATCACCATTCATGTAGCCAAATTTTATGTACTTTCCTTATTTGTTTTCGTTACTTATTTCTTAATATAAAATAGCGCGCTAGTCGCGATATCTCTTGTCTTTTGAAGTTTTTTTTTATTAAATTTTCAAATATATAAATCTTATTTTTGAAATTTATATTTTTGATTAAAAATAAATTCAACTAAATTTAGTTATAGGAAATTATATCGGGAAGGAGGGAGTATCATTATAGGAAGTACATATGATCAATGTTTCCAAGAGCGCGCCTTGTTGAATAACGTTGAAATTTCAACAATGATTCTGTGTATTCTGACATGACTAGGTGAGAATATGAGTTCAAGCATGACGCGCGCAAAGCCTTAAATTATTGAATGTTTGCTGGGAATATTTTTATGGGCACTTATTCTGATCTCTTTTTTATGTGGACATTAGAAATAGAAAGGAATAGGAAAAAATTGCATGGGAACGTTATTAATTATGCCCCAAAAACTTCTTTTCCATTCTTTTTTTCTTTGTCTCACAAAGTAATTCTTGTTTCAATTTAAAAAACTCATTTGACGATTTTAACCTATCTACTACATCATAAATTTTACTAATAATATCTTACTTTTACATATCACATCAAAGATATTTTTGGAAAATATACACAAAAATATCTCTCTTAAATTTTCCAAAAGTTAAAATGAGAATTTTATAAGACGGAGGAAGTAAAAAACTGAGATTAAGCTAGGAGTTAAGTGTCTTATTTGGTAGAAGAAATATGAGGAAATAAGGACGTGCTGGTAACTTTTTAAAAAATTGAGAAAAATGACAGTTCATTGAATAAAAGATTTAAAATTTTTTAGAGAAAAAAAATCCCTACCCATCCATATTTCAAATGCCATTTTCATTAATAGTTAATAGTTAATACTACACCGAGTTTAATTTTTTTATATAGTGCAAACGGAATTTTATTTAGTGCCTCAGATAATAATTAATTACGATTATTCTGAGATTTTTTTATTGTAATTAATTTTAATTAATTTTTTGTAGCTGCATGCAATAACTAGTAGTTTACGTAGCTAGGGAGCATCACAAACTGCCTCTAATCTCGAGTCTTGACTACTAAAGTACAAACATGAAGACATATCTTTAATTTATTCTCAAAAACTCTTAATTAGCGGAGACTAAGGTCGTAAGTGTGATGCTAATCATGGATTCCAAACGTGGGTACATGTTCCAAATGTATCTAAAAGCATTTAATAGTCCATTACCCCTCCGTCTCTAAATAATTGTCACGATTTGACTTTTCTTATTAGACTGTGACACTTTTTGACAGTGAATTATACTCCGTAGAAAAAAAATATTTTGTTATAATGTAAAATCAGTAAAATTAAATTTATTTTAAAATATAGTTTTGAAATATTAATTTTTTATATGATATTTAATTATTTTAAACTAAATTTAATTCGTAGGCAAAGAGTGTCACAGTTTGACCAAAAAAATCAAATTGTGACAATCTTTTAGGGACAAAGGGAGTAATCAAATTGGAGGTTTCTCTCTCTAAGCATGTCACGGCAAAGGGGGAGACCGGGGAAGAAAACGAAACCAGACAATTCACCATCTACAAATACTCAATCGAATAGCTCAAGAAAAATGAACACGCCAGTTCGTACCGCATCAGAAGATTCGGGAAAAAAGGAGACATTGAGAGACTAAGAAAAAGGGGATATGGAGAAAGACGGACAGATAGAAGTTGAGGAAGAGCCGTCGCGAGAACCGCCAGATGAGGGATTACAGGTACCTCCTAAATCTTATGCTGAAGCAGTGGGTGATAAAGAGGAACTGGATTGTAAAGTGCATTTTGTTGCTGCTATTGAACATAATGGTTGTAAAATTGCAAAGATGACGAAGGATGATACAATGGAAGCATCCACTTACTGGGAAACTGCAATACCGATGTGTATCCTAGGTGCAAATCCTCCCATTGAGGTGGTTGAAGGTTTCGCTAAAAGGATATGGGAACAGGCAGATATTCTGGACATTACTATGCTCAAACCTGGGCAATTTGTGGTTCATTTTGGTAGAATGGAAGTTACTGAGGAAATATTGAAGAAAAGCTACTATTTCTTTGATAACAAGCCAGTCAATTCTGATTGTAAATCACTTCTCAAACCTCATACCCCTTACTTTCAAAGCAAGGATTCTATTCTCTCGATTAAAAACAAAGAAGTCCATGAAGAAGCAAGGAAGATGAAGGAGCCAAGAAGAAGAGGATATTAGCAAGAAAGGCTGAACTTGAAGGCTCAAGC
Source organism: Cuscuta australis (assembly GCA_003260385.1). Lineage (NCBI taxonomy): Eukaryota > Viridiplantae > Streptophyta > Magnoliopsida > Solanales > Convolvulaceae > Cuscuta > Cuscuta australis. The sequence continues at coordinate 1,046,154 of NQVE01000150.1, read as the reverse complement.
ACTCTTAAAGAAACAAGGTGAAGCTAGAAATAGAGATATCAAGTGAAGGCTTTATCGTTAGTTCTTTAGGAGGCCACAACCATGTCACGCTTTATTCATTATACATGTTTGTATGTTTGAATGTATGTTTGTATGATATTCTCTAGTGTATGTGCGTGGCACATGCCATAGGTGAAATCATGTTTAAAATCCCTCGTAATGTTAAGTTTGTCGTTACACCGTGTGGCATCAATGTTAGAGGGCTCTGTCTTGGTATGGTTTAATTGCCGCATGAGTGGTGGCTTGATTGATGGTTGGGAGGATTTTGTTCAAAAGTTCAAAATCCGATTTGCTCCGTTACATGATTTTGAGTATATTTGTTTCGAGAAGACATCTGAGAAGGCTAGAGACGCATTTGTCTACATGGTGAAAGTCGCCACCACACTCCGATCCCCGTCCCCATTGTGGAGGACATAGATGGATCAAAAGAATCAAGCAAGGAATCTCAAAACAAAGAGGATGATTATAGCGGGTCTGGCATTGTTGGCGATTATGCATGGGGGTGCTATTGATGAAAATGATGGTGCTACTATTCAAACTGACGAGCCATCTTACTAATCAGATTCTACACCCCATGAATTATATGTACCACTAAAAGACTCTGTTAGGGTGACTATTACAGAGTACGAGGTTCTAGCAAGTATCGTCAAGATGGCAAATGCAGATAATAAGCGAGTGGACAAACTCATGTTATTTGGCATTGTCGATGTGGTCAAGACGGAGCACCTGGTTTCACCAAGAGCAAATACATATATGCTACGTGTCTTGTCTCATATTTCCATCACTTTGCTGCATGAGCCAAGATGGTTGAAGATTCCAAGAGTGGATTGTTCCTTTGGTTTAGCATTATCTCTCCAATCGTTAAGGGGGTGGGAATATTATGAAAATAGATTAGTTAAACTCTCTCTGTTCTCAAAAACAATTCCTCTTTCATTTTTTCCACTTCCAATAAAACATTTCCACTTTCTATTAAAAACCACTTTTACCCTTACTTTTTCATACCCTATCTATCACATCATACTTTTTAATTTCTCTAATAATCTATCTATCACATCTTACTTTTACCCATCACATCAAGAACAAAATTGGAAGTTAACTACTCCCTCTGTCCCATAAAATCTTTCTCTTTTCTTTTTTATCCGTCCACAAAACACTTCTCATTTCTATTAAAAAGTCACTTTTACCCCTTACTTTTTCATACCCTAACTATCACATCATACCTTTTTACTAATAATATATCCATCAAATCATACTTTTACCCATCACATCAAAGGACATTTTTGGAAATTCAATACCAAAATACACTCCCCTTAAATCCCTCCTAAAAAGCAAAACTCTCATGTTTCATGGGACGGAGGGAGTACAATTTAACAATTCCTTATTTTTACAGTACTTAGTCAAACTAGGAACTCTTTTTTAGAACGGAGGGAGTATTATTTATTACTCCCTCCATTTCTTAAAACTCTTCCTCTTTTTTTTTGTTTTTCTTAAAACACTCCTCCTTTCTATTAAAAAACCACTTTTACCCCTACTTTTTCATACCCTACCTATCACATCATACTTTTTCACTAACAACTAAACTATCACATCTTACTTTTACCCATCACATCAAGGGCAAAATTGGAAAGTCAACTACAATTTAACACTTCCTTATTTTCCTCCAAAGTCAAAAGAGGAACTCTTTTGAGAAACGGAGGTAGTAATTAGTATTCTTTATTATTATATAGTTAATCCTGGTTAGGGTTTAGTATGGGCCCAAGCCCATTAGGTCAACTAACGTAACCTTACTAGCTATATATTGTAATCTTTCCCCGTTATTCTGAAATAAAAAAGAAATATCAAAACCCTAATCTCCTTTTCTATTCTCTTGGGACCCACGCTCGAACTTTTCCATCTTTATTATCTGCTTGAAGACCGCTCGAAGTTCTTTCTATCCGGTAAGATATTCGTATCACAATTTGCCTTCTTTTAATGACTTTAATAATGCATAAATTATTTTAATATACGTAAATTTTATTCAAATCTTCAACTACCTAAGATGTCACTGGTGACGAAGTGAAATGCTCCACTGTATAAATTCCTCATAAAGGGAATAGAGCATGTGAAAAATTCGATCGGGACATAACATGACGGTTGTGCTTATTCAAGAATCTAGCACTCAAGTTGTGCTAAATATTATTCGCGTTCATACACAAAGGTGGTTGGTTGTCCAAAATTCCATTCTTGTTGACAATTCCATTAACGGCAAAATTGTTTTGATCCCAGCCAAAAATAATCCATGAATTGATGAACCTAATAATTTGGAAATTTACGGTACTCTATTGATCAAATTTATTAATTTTATTAGGAAGTATAATTAAATTAGAATACTTCTTTCCTTTCCTATTATGATTATTCTTTCCTTTCCTACTTGTACTTTGATTACTCTTGTATTCCCTATATATAGGGTCATATCTCTCAATATTCAATAAGACAAGTTGTTATCAAATTGTATCATGGTATCGGAGCTAAGGCTCTCAAAAACCTAGCCTCTCTTTTTTTTTTCCGACCGCCGCCCACCATGGCAGCCCCGTCGGATCCTTTGGCGTCCTTACCCTCCGGAGTAAAACTTTTACTTCGGAGTCTCCACAACTTAATCCCAGAAAAACTCACCGAAACAAATTATCCGGCATGGTCTCTCAATGTCCAGACAGCTCTTTCAGCTAATCTCCTCCTTGGATGGATTGATGGTCATGAAGCAGCCCCGGCGCCAACTATCTCCAAAAACGATAAAACCGTCCCTAATCCAGAGTATACCTCCTGGACCATCGTTGACACACAGATCCGCGCCTGCCTCCTAGCGGTCATCAGCCCCTCCGTTCACAAACATGCTCGCGGCTTCACCACATCTGCTACCCTCTGAGATGCTTTGGCCGCACGGTACAACTCCGTGTCCACCGCTCATGTTTATCAGCTTCGGGACAAACTCCACACTCTTCGTAAAGGTACCAAAACTATGACACAATACCTTGATGATGTGGCAACTATTCTCTCGAATCTCGATGCCTTGAAAGAAGAGATCCCTGAACGTGATGTGGTGAATGCTGTTATTCGTGGTCTTCCCACCGAATACTCATCCTTTAAGCAAAACATTCGCATGAACAATACCAATATTTCGTTAAATCAGCTTTCTGGATGGCTGATCTCCGAAGAAATAAACCTGGAGATGGAGAATAAACTCAACCTCACCGAGTCTACCATCACCGAACCTCGCACAACACTTCTCGCTACGAACGGTCGAGGTCGCGGTAGAGGAGGCTACCGCGGTCGACCGTCACCTGGACGTGGATACAACAACGGACGTGGAGAAAGGAACAACGGTCGACCGTCCCAGGGAAACGGTCGACCGTCACGGGATCTGCCAACCTGCCAAATCTGCGAGAAACGAGGTCACTCTGCGTCTGCGTGCTGGTATCGATTTGATGATTCTTATACTACGAACTCCTCCTCTAGTGCTCCCCGTGCAATGCATGCATCTACAAGTAATCATTCTGGAAACTGGTATCTGGACACTGGTGCCAACACCCATGTCACGTCTGATTATTCTCAGCTACAATCTCCTCATCAATACACCGGCACTGATGCTATTACCGTAGGCAATGGTCAATCCCTACCCATCACACACTCTGGCTCAGGTTTTGTCCATACTCCTAATGGTAAATACCACCTTTCTACTCTTCATTATGTCCCTTCCCTTACCTCCAATCTATTGTCTGTCCATCGATTTACCAAAGATAACTACTGCACTCTTGTTTTCAATGCCAACGATTTCCAGATAGTGGACAATCCTACCAACCAGGTGCGGTACAAGGGCCTCTGTGAGCATGGGTTATACACACTTCCTTCCAAACTCCCAACCGTTGCGTATCAAGCTATCCAAGAGTCCACTTGGCATCGTAGACTCGGTCATCCAGCTCCTGCGATTGCCAAATCTATTTTGTCTTCCTTAGGTTTTCAGTTTTCAGAGCCTTTACATTGTGAATCATGTTATGTCTCTAAGTCCTGTCATTTACCTTTTGAATTGTCTGAACATAAGGCCACAGCGCCCTTTCAATTAATACATTCTGATGTTTGGGGTCCCACCTCTGTTCCTTCCTGTAGCGGTTTTCGATTTTATATCTCTTTTGTTGATGATTTCAGCAAATTTACCTGGATTTATCCCCTAAAACATAAATCTGAAGCTTACTCTGTTTTTGTGAATTTTGAAAAAATGATTAAAACTCAGTTTAATTCTCACATCAAAATTTTTCGAAGTGATAATGGCAAAGAATTTGTAAATAACGCTTTTGGCCTTTTCCTTCAAACTTTAGGAGTCCTTCATCACACCTCTTGTCCCTACACTCCTGAGCAAAATGGGGTTGCTGAACGGAAACACCGTCATCTCATTGAAACAGTTGTTTCTCTTCTATACGACTCTGCTCTCCCGACTACCTTTTGGGTCGAAGCTCTTGCCACAGCAAACTATCTTATCAACCGTATGCCCACCAAAACTCTCTCCAACAAATCTCCCTTTGAAACTCTTTATAACCGTCCTCCTACATATACCCACCTTCGTGCCTTTTGTTGCTTGGTCTATCCATGGCTCCGCCCTTACACTCACCACAAACTTCAACCACGCTCCACTCCTTGTGTCTTCTTAGGATATCACCCCACCACTAAAGGGTATAAATGCTATGAACCCGTGTCTCAAAAAGTTTATGTCTCTCGTCATGTTCGGTTCGTCGAGGATCAGTTTCCATATCCCAAATTGTCATCCCTCCCGTCACCCTCTCCTATAACCCCTATTTTTCCTCCAAGCCCAGGCTCACATGCTCCTGTCCCACTGACGGTCCAACCCCAGACCCGTCCCACCAGTCACGGACGACAGCCCGACACCCTCCCTATGGACACGCCACAGACGGTCCAACCCCAGAACCGTACCCCAACCCACCCTCGACCGTCACCTACTCCTCTCCAAAACACACAATCGGTTAACCGACCCCCGCCCCAAAACACACACACCATGCAAACCCGAGCCAAATCTGGAATTTTCAAACCTAAAGCCTATACCATTACCACCCTTGATACTACCCCACCTACCACTGAGCCTAGCACTTACCGCCAAGCCTCTGGTAATAGTTTTTGGTGTCAGGCTATGGATGAGGAGTTTATTGCTTTGAATGAGCAACGTACATGGGACTTGGTTCCACCACCCAAGAACCGCACTCCGATTGGTTGCAAATGGGTGTATCGCATTAAACGGAATGCTGATGGATCTATTTCAAGGTACAAGGCTCGTCTTGTCGCAAAAGGTTATCATCAGGAGTATGACATTGATTACAAGGAGACATTCAGTCCTGTGGTCAAGCAACAAACAGTGCGCCTGGTCCTCTCTTTAGCACTCAACCGTGATTGGCCTCTTCATCAACTAGATGTTAGCAATGCCTTTCTTCACGGTACAGTGGACAAGGAAATTTATATGGAGCAGCCCCCGGGGTACATAAATCCCACTCATCCTCACTATGTTTGCAAGCTCCGCAAATCACTATATGGTCTCAAACAGGCACCCCGTGCATGGTACACACGCCTCTCCTCTTTTTTGCAGGGCCTTGGATTCAAGTGCTGCATTCATGATACCAGCTTGTTCACCAGACACTGCTCTCGTGGGACTATTGTTGTCCTTGTCTATGTTGATGATATTGTTCTCACTGGCAGCTCTTCTACTCTCATCTCAGAAGTTACTCAGGCCATGCACCGTGACTTCAAGCTCAAAGAACTTGGACCTCTTCATTACTTCCTTGGCATTGAGGTTCAGCGCACGCAAGAATCTATACTTCTCCATCAATCCAAATATGCCCGTGATCTTCTACGCCGAGCTGGGATGTCCGACTGTCATCCGGCTATTACTCCTATGGCTACGAGACCTATCACTAAGCCTTCGTTGCCTTTCAAGGATATTTCTCATTTTCGGAGCATTGTTGGCGGTTTACATTACTTGGCTGTCACTCGTCCAGACATTCAGTATGCTGTTAATCGAGTGTCTCAGACTATGCACAACCCACTGAGCAGGACTATCATGCCTTGCAACGCGTTCTGCGCTATCTCAAAGGCACTTTGAATCATGGTCTTCTTTTTCGCAAGGGGGATTCGACCTATCTGTCTACTCTGACTCTGACTGGGCCAATGATAAAGATGATCGCAAGTCTACCACGGGCTACATACTCCTACTCGGTCCTAATATCATCTCTTGGTGCACGAAAAAGTAGACTCGTGTTTCTAGATCATCCACTGAAGCTGAATATCGAGCTATGGCTGCAGGGGTTGCAGAAGCTATGTGGCTTCGATATATCACTGATGCACTGGGTATTCCTCCGTCCAAACCGAAGTTATACTGTGACAATGAGTCGACTATCTGTGTCACCAAAAATCCGGTTCTTCATGATCGCATGAATCATGTGGGCACAGACTGTCACTTTGTACGCGATGAGGTTATGGCAGGCACTATGACTCCACATCATGTTTCCTCCTCAGAGCAGCTAGCAGACATTCTTACCAAACCGCTTCCGCCAGTTCCTTTTGAGTACTTATGTTCCAAGCTGCCCCTCGTCTCCGTTGATCAGCTTGCGGGGGGATATTAGGAAGTATAATTAAATTAGGATACTTCTTTTCTTTCCTACTAGGATTATTCTTTTCTTTCCTACTTGTACTTTGATTACTCTTGTATTCCCTATATATAGGGCCATATCTCTCAATATTCAATAAGACAAGTTGTTATCAAATTGTATCAAATTTCAAATCCACCATCCCCTCCATTATTCACTTCCATATACAAAGGTGGTTGTTGGTGGTAGAAAATTCCATTCTTGTTGATAATTCCATTAACGGCAAAGTTGTTTTAATATGAGATAAAAATGACTCAAAAATGGATCTAACATTTTGGAACACATACGGTACTCTGTAACTTCTCTATTTCCTACCCTCCACTTTATATCTTTTGCCAGGGGCGGCTCAAAGGAGGGGCAATGTGGTCATTTGGCCAGGGCCCATTTTTGAATGGGGCCCAATTTTTGTGTACCTACATGTATATATTTATTTATATAAAATAATCTTGATTTATTTTTAAAAATACAGTTCTAAATCATTAAATCTAATAAACTATGAAGAGATGATCAACCTATTTTCTCTCAAGAATAATAGAACAACTTCACGAAACTTCAGTCATGTATCAGAGTTCGGAGTATATAATTGCAAACTTATAAGACTCTGAGTCTGACATTTTATTATTACTACAATGTTATATATTATTAAAAAAATTAATTGATAAATTTTAATTTTTTATCAGACAATGACGCATTTTTTCCATGTCGGACAGGGCCGCTAAATTCTTGGAGACGGCCCTGTCTTTTGCCTCTGTCCCCCCCCACCCTCCTCCTCACAGATCACCGATCAGGTAATAACTATGAAATAGGTCTTAGAGAATTTGGATGACCTACGAAAATGACATATTAAAAATTAAAAACAAAAAAAAGTTTAAATTTAAAACTTAAGATTTAAAATATACTCCGGGTAGAATTTAAGATCTAAAATTAAAAAAACTTAAATTTTAAAACTAAAAATTAAAAAATTAAAAACCAAAAAGTAGAAATTTAGGAATTGAAAATTGAAAATTTCAAATAAAATTACAAAATCTAAAAAACCTAATTAAAATAATTTAATGTTTGAAAATTAATCTTCAAAATTAAAAATCTAAATTTTAAAACTAAAAACTTTAAATGAAAACTTAATATTAAAAATTTAAAAATTTAGAATTCAAAATAAAAACTATAACAAAATTAAAACTAAAATTATAAACTGAAAAAAAACTAAATATTCAAAATATAAAATATTAAACTAAAAATGAACAAAATAAAAGTAAAATTTTAGAACTTAAATTTTAAAATTTAAAACTAAGTTCTTAAATAGGAGTTAAAAAAATTAAATTGAAATAAAAATTTTAATGAAAATTTAAAACTTCAATAATAAAATTTAAAATTTACAATTTAAAATTTAAAATTTACAATCTAAAATTTAAAATTCATAATTTAAAATTTAAAATTTAAAATTTAAAATTAAATATTTAAAATAAAGAATTTAAAATTTCAAAGTTAAAATTTTAAATTAAAAATTTGAAATTAAAAATTTAAAAATTAAAAATTAAAAATTAAAATATAAAATATAAAATATAAAATATAAAATATAAAATATTAAAAATTAAAAACTTGAAATATGAAATTTCAAATTCCAAATTTAATTAAAATTTAGAATGTAAAATTTACAACTTGAAATTTAAAATTCAAAGTATTTAATATATTATTTAATTAAAATTTAAAACTTATAATTTATAGTTTATAATTTATAATTAATAATTTAAAATTTAAAATTTACTATATTTTATAATTTAAATTTTTAATTTTGAATTTATTAATAAAAAATTAAAATTTTAAAATTAAAATTTAAAACTAGAAAGTCAAATCAATTTTAGCATTACATTAAAACTTCTGCGAAGTTAGTTCGGGAGGTTTTAAAGAGCTTGCACTACAAAAAAATTGCGCATTTGTGAAGGACGTTTGTGAAGGATTTTACAGTCACTACTGTTTGTGGCGACATAGTGGCGAATTTGCAACGGAAAAAGGCTCAAAAAGTTACCATCGTGAAATGCCTACTTTGTGTCGGATGGAGCCGTAACAAAATCCGTCCCAAGGACGACGGTGTGTGTTCCGTTATGAAAGCCGTAACAGTTACTTATTTGTCGCCTTATTTGTCATCACAAAAAGCCTTCACAAAATCAAAACTTCCGTATGACGTCTTAAAGGTCGTCACAAAAGCCTTCACAATATCAATTTTTGAATTTGTGACGGGTCATATTACAAACAATGGTTCTATATGTGTGTGTGTGTGTGTGTGTGTATGAACTCCATTGGGGATAGTTTTTTAGAACCAAAAAGCAGACAAAATCTTTTTTATTTATGATTGTATTGTATTCCTTCGGTAGCATTATCATTGTTAAGGTACGTTAAACAGTTTTATACAAATGAATATTCATTAACAAATTTATATATACTCTGTCTATTGATTTTTTAGAAGCTTTTCATTTGACTCTTTACAGTTTCAAATCAATATTTTGATCATCAATATCTTTATTTATATAATGATATATACTTCATCCGTCCTAAAACTTTCTTCCCAGAGCATTATTACAACTTCACGGGAATTTATATTTATTTGTGTTTTTTCATGGCCTATATGATAAAATAAAATATTCTTGTCACCACTTTTTTGTTGAACTTTTGATGTAGTTTTTAAATATGTATGTTTTATTTTTTATTTCTATACCAATATTTAAATAAAATAGATTAAAAAAACTTGGGATTTTTCTTCGTTTTGCGCAATGAGAAGAAAGATATAGGACGGAGGTAGTAGTATAATAATACAAAATTTCAAAAGTATGATTCAAATTAAAATGAAATTATTGTTATAAAAATTATATCACAATTTAACGTATTGTTTTTGCAATTTGTAATCAAAATTTAAAAAATTTACTATGAAAATTAAATAGAGAAATTTCAAATAGGGGGGATAAAGTATCATTTAAGTACTATTACAATTATGAAATATGGATCTTAAAATAAATTTAGCTTTTTAAAAAAGCATTTAAAATTTCGAAAATTTAAATAAACCTTTTTATAGATTTAATTTCATAAAAACGCGTGTTTTTGGTAGTGTTGGACGGAGGGAGCAAAAAAATATTTGTATCGACAAATATAATAATGTTGATTTAATCAATTAGAAACAAAAAATAATAATAACCCGAGTTAGTTGGATGGGGTGGGGTGGGTGTGTACAGGGGAGGCTAGAAGGGTGATGAGAAGTGGGGGTGGCACGGTGGGGTGGAAGTCTATGTGGAGCCGAGGTAGGGATTTACTGGTAGTAGGGGTGGGGTGGGGTATGTTGTTAAGGCGGCGTTCGGCGGAGGCCGGAGTAGGCGCGGCCGAAACCCTAATCACCTTGGGTTTTGTACGGAGATGAAGGCATGGAAAGCAAAAGGAACGGAAAATAAAGAAAAAAGTAATTAAATGGCTTTTTCTTATTCCCATTCTAATGAGACCCCCTTAATATTTATATTTTATAGGGATAATGAGCCTCGACCTGTCGGTTAAATAAAAGCGTCAATGGAAAGAACCAAAAAGAAAATTCTTGAAGGAGCTTATAATTCCGTCCGCCTAATAAAATCTAAAGTACATTAAAATAAGGAGAGAATAAATAACGGAAAAAATAAATATAATCGCTAAATGTAGTCTCGATATCTTCAGGGAGGTACCACCGTCCTCCGTGGTCGTTCTGACGCCGTTGTCACCTATGTGTTATCTCGCCGTATCATAAGTAGGGGTTGGATGGGGTAGGAGGGAAAGGAGTATGGGATGGAAAGAGGTGGGTGGGGGTGTGTGTGGGGGATGACTCAGAGCGAGAATGAAAATTTTCTTTCTGATTTTGTTAGACATTAATATTAAGTATTTAATTTCTAGTTGTGTTAGGAGTCTTTCATATATACACGGAGTGTTTCTCTATACTTATAAGCTAGTCAAACCTACTTATAAGCAATTTTTAATTTATAAATCAGCTGATTACATGTTTCTCAGAGTTTATAAGCTGACTTCTAAGATGCTTATAAGCCAAAAATAATAATTAGGCATTACCTACTTATTTTTAAGCTAGTTTAGTCATTTCTTTGTTTGACCAAACATTTAGAAAATTGTCCATGCATGTTTTAAAAATAGGGGTAAAATATAGAAAATATATCAAAGTAGGAGTTTCATATTTTTATTTTGAATATATTATTTAGAAAGCAAGTACCGAAAAGTGACAGGTCACTAACTTAAAATGCTGGTGAAGAGAGTGGAACCATTGGATAGTGAGCGGTCATATTATCCCCTTTGGTAAGTGACCGGTCATATTTTTGGCATGACCATGTTTGCTTGACTTATGCAGAAAAGACTATCCAAAAGACAACTCTTCAAATGAGCCCGGAACTCAATGACAACAGACTAGATGGGATAACACGATGAATGAGCATGTGTGGCCCAACTACTCCAACACCCGTCATTTCCGAGAGTTAATTGCGAAGTGAAGATTCGCCCCATTGCACAACGACTAGGTAACATGATTGATGGCTAGATAGACGCTCAGTAATAATGGAATCAATTAATGAGCGTCAGGTCAAGAGGTTGTTTCCATGTATAGATGTTGACTGGTGCTAGGCTTGCGGTTGAGCAGCAGCTAGTTACCTTATTTGACCTCCTCCTCTCTATACAAATAGGTTGAAAAAGAGGGGTCAGGGACATTCATTCATACTCACACAAAGTATGAGTAAAATTTTGAAAAATGAGTAATATTGTTATCCCAATATATTCCAATAAATTCTAAAGAAATCATTTCGAAAAAAAAGACTAAAGTAGGAGTAAAATTTTAAAAATATACCAAAATAGGAGTTCGATATTTTTTTCTTCGAAATAGGAATTAAAATGCATTTACAGTTGCAATCATGACCATATACATTATCAAAAAAGTATTGTGAAATATTCATAAATAGATGGAGCTCTTCTTTTGGTATATTCTCTATATTTTACTTATATTTAGGATGATTTCTTAATTATTTTCTACGTATTTTGAGCAAAATATTTTTCTCTGAAAAATATTTTTCTTCTACTAAATAATGTCACTAAATGCAAGAAAATAAAATTAAAATTTTCCTAGAAAAAAATTTCTCCGAATCAAAACACACCCTTACAGTTCGAACGAAGAGAAGTAGAAAGTGAAAAAAAATTGTGTTGAGAAGAAATTATAGAAGTAACAATAATGGGCGCATGCAACATAATAGTTGGAAGTTTTTCAGTTGAAGAATGTGAGGGAGCATTTATGTGCAAGTTGGTGGTGGTGCGTACCAGAAATGATGGCACGTAGCCAGTGGACGGATAAGTCGTCCCACGTGGCGGAGGTGGAAGCTGGAGAGCGGCTCTTACGGTGACGGCGATCCAAGACGGCGGTGCCAAAAGGTTAAGCTTTTCCCAGTCAGCACTCCAACCGCAAATTATGAGGTGTCCTAGTGGTGGCCGGGGACCACAGGGAAACCCCCTCGAGAGTATGGGTGGGCCCCTCCCCCACGCACCACCCATGTGTCTGTCGTTTAGTGCTCTCTTCCCTCCTATAAATCCAGCCTAACCGTTTCCTTCTTCATCCCCATCAGACTCATTGCTCTGTTTTTCCCCTGCTTTCTTTCTTCCTCCTTTTGCGTCAAATATTTTTCCCAAGAAAAAAAAAACCCCTATTTTCTGGCTCTTCTGCGAGCTAAGAAAATGACCCTGAAAAATGTCATAGTCTCCCACCCAGAATCTGGCGCGGTGACGGTTTTGGCGGCGGTTTCCGGCACCGCAGCTGAGGCCGTTTCCGGCGTAGGTGGATGCGTTAACTTGGACATTTCCGGCGAACTCCGCCACAAAGCCGGCGGCGCCGCCACAACGAACTCCTGGGTCGAGTCAATGAGAGCTTGCTCTCCCACTCGGAAGTCTTCCCTCTCGAAAGATAATCAACTCGCCTGGAAGGTCAGCGAGTTCACTCAGTAGTAACTCGTTAGGAAACGGATACTACCTCCGTTTCTCAAAACAATTCCCCTTTTGACTTTGGGGAAGAATAAGGAAGTGTTAAATTGTAGTTGACTTTCCAATTTTGCCCTTGATGTGATGGGTAAAAGTAAGATGTGATGGTTTAGTTGTTAGTGAAAAAGTATGATGTGATAGGTAGGGTATGAAAAAGTAGGGGTAAAAGTGGTTTTTTAATAGAAAAGGGAAGTGTTTTAAGAAAAACAAAAAAAATGAAAGAGGAAGGGTTTTAAGAAACGGAGGGAGTATTATTTTTGACACGCCACTTTTGCGTAGAAATTATATATGTCAATGTCTATAAGAAGCTTGGGTCAGATTTTTGAACTTTAATCATAACATAAAATGAGAAATATAATGCATGGGAAGAATTTAAATAGTGCATGTTTTTTGTGTTTTGGGTTTTTTATTTGCAGCTTCCATCAGCTCTAGAGAAGTTGGACGAGATAATCAAGGCTTCGAAAGGGAAGAAAATAGTGATGTTTCTAGACTACGATGGCACCCTCTCCCCCATCGTCGACGAACCAGATCGTGCTTTTATGTCCAACGCCGTTAGTACCATACACATAAACCTTAGTTAACCTCCTAAAAAGCAATTTTTTCAATCACAATTACCATCTTAATCACAAAATAAAACCGCTAGTTGTAAACCGTTAAAAGATTGTTATATTCAGACACAATTACGTAACCGGGTGTATTTTAAAGAAAAGACAAACTAAAGGAGCTTTAAATTGAAAAAGTTGGACAAACATTTCCAGCACTAGGAATAATAATGACTTTTGGTTCATATCAGATGAGAGCAACCGTGAGGAAACTTGCCACATACTTCCCTACAGCCATTGTGAGCGGAAGGAGCAGAGCCAAGGTACATATTCACACTTAAATAAATAATGGAAGTTTTTTCTTCCTAATTATGGATTAAATTTTATTCACTTTTTGTTAAATTTATTTTCATAAATTAGTCATTTAATATTATATCCATGTTTGGACGGTTGTGAGACAAATAATAAATTACAGTGGTAATAATAATAATTTGTGGGTGACAATAATTCTTGTATAGGTCTATAACTTTGTACGTTTAGCTGAGTTGTACTATGCGGGGAGCCATGGCATGGACATAAAAGGGCCTTCCAAAGGTTCCAAAAACGCCAAAGTACGATCCCATTTTGTCACTTTCTCATATGCCCAAATAGAGTAAAATTATACTCTAATAAATAAAAAATGGTGCTTATATTATTACTTTTCGTGCATGTGGTTCAAAGGGAGAACAGACCGGTGTTCTTTTTCAACCAGCTAGTGAATTTCTACCCATGATCGACGAGGTTAGTATGGTCATTTACACAACTTAATTTCGAGTATTTTTTTTTGGGGGGGGGGGACTATTAACCCTGGTTATTACAATTATTATGAGTAATTCTTTCGTTCATTTATTTGGGACTTAAATATAATGCCTAATTTTTAGGTGCACAAGATTTTGTCGGAGAAAATTAAATCAATTCCAGGTGCAACTGTGGAGAACAACAAATTTTGTGCATCAGTACACTTCCGATGCGTCGAAGAGAAGGTATCCAGACCAAAAAGACACAGAGATTATATTGTCTGTGCATGAATATGAAATACATAGCAAAATAATATAGATTTTGAATTTATTTTAAGTACGTTAAATTACACAAACACACACAGGAATGGGGTGAGTTAGCAGAAGAAGTAGGATCAGTTGTGAAACAATATCCAAAGCTTCGGATGTCACAAGGGAGAAAAGTGCTTGAGATCCGACCAATTATTAAGTGGGACAAAGGCAAAGCTCTCGAGTTCTTGCTTCAATCTCTTGGTACGGACCTACGCGTACCCTTTAATACTCCTTTCGTCCCACAAAAAAGTTCCCATTTTGAATAGTATTTAGTCAAATATTTACACGCTTTGACTACAAATTGTGAGAAATGTATATTGAATTATGAAATAAATTTTATATAATTGGATTCGTGTTAGGATCTAGTTTTGATATCTCAAATTTTTTTAGCATTTCTTTATTTAGATTATATTTAATTTAGGGTCAAAGTGTGCAACAGTTTGACCAATTTATGGTTAAAATAAGAACTTTTTTGTGAGACGGAGGTAGTATAATATAATCACGTTTTATACATACCCACATATCCTAATTATTACTACTATATGCAATCACATTTATTCACATATACTAACATCAATTCTTTCTTAATTAATTAATTAATTAAACAGGATATGCCAACTCCAACGACGTCTTCCCCGTCTATATTGGCGATGATAGAACTGATGAGGACGCCTTCAAGGTATATAATCATAATTAAAAATTATTATTGTTATTATTATTACTAATATTATTATGACTCGATCTGTATCAGTAATTAATGAATCATATAATGATGATGATTAGGTGTTAAGAGAGAGAGGACAGGGTTGTGGTATTCTTGTTACCCAAACTCCAAAAGACACCCATGCTTCTTACTCCTTGCAGGATCCATCCGAGGTAATTACATATACAGTATCCTATTTTAGTTTTATTTTAATCATTTTAAGGAATGACTTTTAAATAATACTACCTCCGTTTCTCAAAAGAGTTCCTCTTTTGACTTTGGGGGAAAATAAGGAAGTGTTAAATTGTAGTTGACTTTCTAATTTTGCCCTTGATGTGATGGGTAAAAGTAAGATGTGATAGTTTAGTTGTTAGTGAAAAAGTATGATGTGATATGTAGGGTATGAAAAAGTAGGGGTAAAAGTGGTTTTTTAATAGAAAGGAGAAGTGTTTTAAGAAAAACAAAAAAAATGAAAGAGGAAGGGTTTTAAGAAACGGAGGGAGTAATTAGTATCTTATAAATAAATCTACATTTATTTACAAATATAACTTTTTTTTTAAATTTTAATTTCTAGGTAATGGTGTTTTTGCGCCGTTTGGTGGAGTGGAGAAAAATGGCACGAAGAAGGCAGTGTAGATTGAGAAGAGAGATTGAGCAGATGAAAGCAAAGTGATCTCTCTAATCATCGATAATCACCCTTCAGTTTAATTGTGTGTGTTGTATTATATTGTTGTTAAATTATGAACTAAAATAACCAAGTGTGGAATATATATTAAGTAGGGAATTAATTAACTAAGGGGAAAAGAATATCCTCCATCACCGGCCTCTTTGTAATTGTCCTTTTGTTGTTGTTATGCTTTTTACCTGGCTTGTATATGTAAAAAAAATGTAAATACTCCTTGTAATTTAATGAAATAATATAATTAATTGTATTTCTTCCATTTTAATAACTCGTACTGGATGGTATTTCTATTTTCTTTTGTGAAATTTACACTGAATATGAGTAAAACATAAGTTATTTCTCAATTAGGACTTAAATTTTTTTATTTTTTGAATAGGACTTAATAATGACTAGTTAGAAGAATAATGCCCAAGTGATGTTGGATATTTAGTTGAATAATGACTAATAAATAATGACCAGTAATCCTACATTGAGAAATAAAAACATATGGGGAGAAAGACCAAAGTAGGACTAAAACATTGAAGATATACTAAAATAGGACTTCCATGTTTTTATTCTCGAAATAGGACTTACATTACCAAACATGGTCATATACATTACCAAGAAAGTATAGTAATTTGCACATGTACACTGCCACATTACCACAATGCAAAGTCACATTACCACAATGCAAAGTCTTATTCCTGGAAAAAAAACATGAAAGTCCTATTTTGGTACTTTTGTCTATGTTTTAGTCCTATTTAGGATGATTTCTAAAACATATGATCCTATTTTTAAAAAGTCATTACGTTTTAATCTTATTTAGGTAAATTGCATCTTTTCTTTTTAGTCTATCTCAATTTATTATCAACTCTAATTTCTATTTTAAGAGTAAAATTAAATTTACATGTACAACTTGAACAACATTATTAAAATTTTCTAGTTTGTAAATTAAAGATTAGATTTAAATTTTCTACAAAATTTCTCACAAGACAAACACAATGCCTTCAAAGTCGCTAGGCAAAATGTATCGGGACAGAAAAGATAAGTATGCATGCATTATAGCGTCTACATGTGTAACAGCAATTTGCATTTTTGCACAATTACAGAAATGTTCATTATTTACCTAACAATTTACCTACGGGGTAACAAACAAAAAGTGGGTACAGTAACGTTTGGTTTCTATTATTTGGTCCCATTTATACCTTTTTATCTTCTTCATATTTGCCTATATTGTCTCAATTTTGGTCAACTTAGGTGTTGGGTACGAGGCGGTAGCTAGCTAGCTACCTTGTCTGGGTGTTCTTGTTTTAGGTTTCAACCAATAATTACCACCCTAGGGGCTATGGGTAAATAGTACGAGTACTATTATGTTGGGGTAGAATTTAGGGGTAATACCTCAAAATGTAGTTCTCCTATTTTAGCAAAAACAAAAACAAAAAACTAAATTCCTAAAACTTGCACCAAAATTCTTCCATCAAGAAAATGTAGAGTAATAAGCTTGAAGTGTTTTTTTTCTTTGTGAAGGAACCAACTCAACCAAAATCAGGTGTTACATTTTCTTTTGTCGAAAACATATGCCTTCACATTGTTTATGACGGATTTGGTCAACAGTGTCCTTCTAAAACCTAACAGTCACACTAACTTCACATTTGTGATTTTGCATCAACTGTCGCTTTTAGGATATTTTTCATGTTGAATTTGTGACAAAAATTATTGTTACAACATTTATTTTTTAAAAGGTTTTAGAGGGATAGTGTCGACCAATTTTGTCACAATGGATTTGGTCGACAGTGTCCTACACAACGTTAAATTAGAGTTATTAAACTCTGGAAAAAACCAGTAGAGGAAATAAACGTATTTGCAATGGGGTTGGGGGGGTTCTGCCGCCCCGCACGCCGATTTCGAGAGGTCTGCCGCATTTTCAGCCCCAGCGCGTAAAATTACGGCAACCACTTACTGCAGGAGTCCTTCGCGCCCCAATCGGTTTTTTTAGTTTTTCAACCCTTTAAATTCAACACGTCTTTCACTTCAATTCATCCACTCTCATTTCTCTCCATTTACCTCTTTTCTTATTTCTCTTCATCTTTCTCAAATCACAAAAAATGGCTCTTCCTGGGCCTCCAACAGTTCATGAGGTCGTTGATATGCTACTTGCCGTTTACCATGAGAATTTCCACATCGTCAAAGCGGAGATGCAACGCAAAGTTGCTTGACAAGTTGCGGCGGCTGCTACTCCTCCCGTTCCACGTATGCATGCAGGTGTACATTCACCATGAACGTGAGTAGGCCGCTGGCAGTTTGTTTGAAGATCATTTTCTAGACATTCTACGTTTTTCTGATGACAACCTCCATTGGTTTTATGAATGTGTCGTGTATTACCCGTTCAGATCGCGGACACACTCGCATCTCGTGATGTCTATTTCCAACAGCGTCTAGACGGCATTAGACCGGAGGGCCTATCCACTCTATAGAAGTGCGGCTTGTGATGTATTTTATTTTGACATTTTTGGTTTAACATTTGAATTTTAATTATGAAATATTTGTACTAAATAGCACTAAAATTTAAGTCATTTCACTAAATAGCACTTAAATTGTTTTATTCCCTAACTAGCACTTAATAATGTCTATAATGACCAGTGATGTCAAATATTTACTTGAATAATGACCAGTGCTATTTAGAGAAAGTCATTATGTTTTAGTGCTATTTACGTAAAGTCCTCTTTTAATTATATTTTGGTGTATTTTATCTTTTATTTCGATGTTGTTTTTAATAAAGATTGTCAATCTTTGCATTTTTATTTTAATTATATGTATTTTGTTTTTAAAAAAAATATAGAATTGAAAATGATGAATAATGTAAAAAAAATAGAGGTGCGGATTTTTAGGGCAATAACATTGTAGAATTTTGGAGAGAGTTAAAAGTTAGTGAAATACTGATGTGTCAACTGAATTTAGAGCGGGGTGGAAATGCCCGCATTGGGAATGCTCAAAAAATTACATCTCAATTGCCCAAGATTATATGTGAATCCACAGCACCAGTTACGGGCGAGCAAGTACTGAATCGATACCGAAATTTCTCGAAAAAACTGAGATTACTGAACCGGTAAAATACCAAAAAAGAACCGTACTGTACCGAACCAAATGGTCGGTCCGGTATTTGGGATCGGTACGAGATAACTTCACATACCAAAAAATCCCGAACCGAACATATAAACAAATACATTATAAAAATAACAATGTTTCTATATTTCTTCATTAAAAAATAAATTGTTTTTGAAAAGTCGGTTCAAGTGTAGATGAATTAAAAATAATCTTTTATTTATATAATCATTTATTTGAATTTTAATTTTTTGTAGATTTATATAATAAAGATTTAAAAAATTTTGAAATAATTTTGTTTGTGAAATATGAAGTATAAATTAAATTATGTCTTATAAGTATTTTTGCTTATAATTATTAATTCTTTTAATTGTTTGTCTTTTTTATTTGAATGTACTTTCAATTCTTTAAAAATAAAAGGTTTGTACATTCTAAAGTGTAAACTAAAAACGTTTATATATATTCATCCCAATATTTACTGAAACTGAAACCGAACCATCCCGAACTGTTATTTCGGGATCTTGATCGGTACGATGTAAAATCATATACCAAACCGAAATATTTGGTACGGTGTCGTTACGAACCAAATACTGTACCATCCATCCCGTACCACGCTCACCCCTAGCACCAGTGGCATACATATTTCAATCCCCACAATTCATTAGAAAAATGTAAAAAAGATTTAAGTAAGAGTAAAAGATTGAAAATATATCTAAATAAGAGTTCAGAGTTCTATGTGTATTACAGTGTCAATAATGACCATGTGCATTACCAAAAAGTATTGTGAAAAGTCTATATAAGGTGTTACATTATCACAATACGAACTCCTATTTTAGGGATAAAAACATAAAATTTGTATTTTGATACTTTTTCTATGTTTTACTCTAATTTGGGGTGATTTAGATCTTTAGAAAAAAGGATGAATCACATTCCCTCCCTGCACAATTTCTAGGAATCGAATCAGATCTACCCTCTTGACACTCCCTATCTTTGCGAAGTGCGCAACGCCCACCGACTTCCCTATCCATAAGAAGATCATGGGAGTGGATAGTTCTAGGAAACAACCCCACATAATTAATTTCAATTCCCAAAAGGAACCTCAGTAAATAATAGGGTAATTTGCAAAGCGACACCTTATCAATAGGACCAAAAATGTCGTACAACACATTAATTTAGTATAAATGAATATATAGATAAAGAAATGGAGTTCATGTCACGCGCAGTCCCTTTGTTTTCTACTGAGGAGGGAGGAAACAAGTGAACATATTTGGCTTCTCCTGGTTCGTTGCAAAGCCCTTCATTGCAGCAATTTCTCTTTGCCTCTGGCCCGCAAGTACACACACATATATATGTGCACCAGTCTAAGGGATGTAGGGTTAAATGAGGAGTTGGAATCCACTTACAAGAACCCCACATGGCTTTCGAGTGAGACAATTAGTGCCATATATATGCCTTCGAGCTCAATTGACAACCTCTCTTCTTTGGACGTGGAAAGATGATGCCCACTACATACTCTCTTTTTTCTTTCTATTTGGCAATCATACCACTTGATTTTTTTTTTTTAAAAAAATGTTATCCAGCAGCAGCATTCCTCCCTTTTTAATCCCCACTTTTTTCCTTTTCCATTTATCGTCCCAAATCAACTTAAAGTCAAAGTTTAAACTGGTGGTTTGTTGGATCGGGTCTTCGCTCCGGAGTTCGAAACGTATGTACTCCCAACAAAGCGACGCATCCAATACCACACAAACCTACAATGTCGTGCAAACTACGGGTTTGTGGCGCAGTTGGTGAGTGCAATTCAGTACAAATCAATTCCGTATGTTGGAACTGAATGCGTAAGTAGCACATGCATGCTGATATATGTGCAACTTCAATCTGATAGAATTATAATAGGAGAAAATATTATTGTATATCGAATTGTTCTGCCGATTACAAAGACTCAACCTTCTTTACATGGGAAGAAGGCTAAACAAAAAAATACACTTTTATTCATGCCATAATTCTATCTCTATTAAAAGTTTAAAAAGGAAACAAATAAAGAATAATGGAAAGTGTTGAATTTTATGAAACAATAGATTTTACTCAAGGAAATAAAGGAGGATACATGGGAATATATATAGGTGGAGATCCTAATATGAGTAGGATTCCTCTAGGAAGATATCTAGCTATTACAACTTCTACTAGGAATAGAATTCTAATGTCTAACATCCCCCCTCAAGCTGAACGTCGTGAAGCTAGTGGAAGCTTGGAAACCAGTGTGGTGTAGCGTGGAGACAGCAAATCTTTGGTAAGAAGATCTGCCAATTGCTCATGAGATGGGACGTGTGAAACGGTCATTTGTTCTGCAATAACCTGCTCTCGCACAAAGTGACAGTCGGTATTGACGTGTTTCATGCGTTTGTGGAATACCGGATTCTTGGTTAAGCAAATGGCAGACTGATTGTCACAGTAAAGATGTGGTGGAGGAAGCTTAACCTTCAAGATGTCAAACAGATATGTGAGCCACATGACCTCTGCTGCAGCAGCCGATAGAGCAAGGTACTCGGCTTCTGTTGACGAGCGAGATACCCGACTTTGTTTCTCTGTGCTCCAGGAGATGAGGTTCGAGCCAAAGTATACCAAGTAACCTGTAATGGAGCGCCCATCTGTCATATCATTTGCCCAATCAGAATCAGAGTAGGCGTGTAACCTTTGCGGACCTTTGCGAAATATTAACCCTCGATCAAGTGTGCCTTTTACATAGCGCAGAATACGTTTTAAGGATTGAAAATCCTGTTCTGTAGGAGCATGCATACGCTGACAGACATAATTCACCGCAAATTGAATATCTGGCCTGGTATTTGTTAAATACTGAAGAGATCCAACTAAGCTGCGAAAAAAGGTGGGATTCTCGAAGGGACGGTCTGCCCCGTCCTCAGCCGACCGTACGGGAATTGGCGTCGGCGACGGTTTGCACTCCTCCACACCAGCTTTATGAAGCAGTTCCCGGGCATATTTCTCTTGAGACACAATAATGGAATCCTTTGTACGTTTGACCTCAAGACCCAGAAAGTAGTGAAGAGGGCCAAGGTCCTTCATATGAAATTCTCGTTGCATGGAATCGATAAACATGGTGATAAGAGAGGAGTCACTACCCGTGACAATAATGTCGTCCACATATAACAGAACAATGAGAATACCACGAGCGGAGTGTTTGACGAAAAAACTGGTGTCGTGCTCATTTTTACCAAACCCATAATCATGTAGAAAACCAGAGAGCCGCTCGTACCAGGCCCGGGGAGCCTGTTTAAGGCCATATAAAGACTTCTTTAATCTGCACACATGATGTGGGAATTTTTGATCAACATATCCAGGTGGCTGCTTCATGTAAATCTCATCCGGGACAATGCCATGCAGAAAGGCATTGGAGACGTCCAGCTGATGCAGCGGCCAGTCATGATTCACTGCAAGTGAGAGGATGAGGCAAATAGTCTGCTGCTTGACCACCGGACTGAAAGTCTCGGAGTAGTCCAAGCCATATTCCTGTGAATACCCTTTTGCCACCAAGCGAGCTTTGTACCTGCTAACAGAGCCATCAGAGTTACGTTTGATTTTGTAAACCCACTTACAACCAATCGGAACCCGATCTGTAGGGCATGGAACTAAGTCCCATGTGTGCTGATTCATGAAGCCAGAGTATTCTTCGTCCATAGCTTGACACCAATAAGTACTCTGGGAGGCATCCTTATATGTAACAGGCTTAGTGTCGGGTGGGGAAGGGTGGTATAGAGATGTAGAGTAGAGTTTGGGTTTGAAGATACCACTTCGGGCACGGGTTGTCATTGGGTGGCGGGGTGGTGGTGGTGGGGGTGGAGTGGGGATAGGAGTGGATTCGGGAGTGGGGTGTGAGGCTGGGTGGCTCGCGGGCTGTAGGGTGTTCGGGATGGGGTAATGGTGGGATGCTGTAGGGTGGGTTGACAGGTTGATGGGTGAGGATGGAGAGGGGTTGTGGTTGGCCGTAGTGGGCTGCTGGGGTGTTTGGTCACTGGTCGTGGAGTGTGGGCAGGGTACGGGTGTGGTGGTTAGGAGAGGTGGGTGAGTGGGTTGAGCTACTGGAGGGACCCCGTGAGCATGGGATGGCATGACGGAGGGACTAACCGGGAAGAGTGGGAGGACACCGAAGAATGACGCAGGACGAGTGTCGGACAGTGCAGGTTGGGAAGACGCATGAGAGTATGGAAACTGATTTTCTTGGAACTCAACATGGCGGGAGACGTATATACGACCGGTGGAGGGGTCATAACACCGATATCCCTTGAAGGACGTGTCATATCTGAGGAATATACAGCGTTTGGAACGGGTTTGAAACTTATTTGTGATTTCATGACGAAGACATGGATAAGAGAGGCATCCAAAGACACGGAGAGTGGAGTAGTCAGGGCGTGTGTGATAGAGAGCTTCATATGGGGATTTGTTTTGAAGGGACCGTTTTGGCATGCGATTGATCAAGAAATTGGCGGTAGCTAGAGCTTCAACCCAAAATTTAGCTAGAAGTGAAGCGGTGCACAAAAGGGTCACAAGGGTTTCGACCAAGTGACGATGTTTGCGTTCAGCAACCCCGTTCTGTTCAGGGGTATAGGGACATGATTTTTGGTGAAGAACCCCTAAGCGTTGTAAAAATAACCCAAACTGTTTATTAACATATTCACGACCATTATCGGTTCGAAAGATTTTTATTTGAGTTTGGAACTGATTGTGAATCATAGATTGGAAACTTTGGAAAGCATGAAAAGCATCCGATTTACTCTTAAGTGGATAAAGCCAGCAATATTTAGTATAATCATCAATAAAATTAATGTAAAAACGAGAGCCTCCAAAGGAGGGTACAGAAGTTGGTCCCCATACATCAGAGTGAACTAGTTCACAAGGAAAAAATGCCTTAGTTTCAGACACAGGAAAGGGAAGCTTATGTGATTTTGCTAGTGAGCAAGAATCACAATGACCGAGATCTTGGAATCGGAAACCGAGTTGGGAGAGTAGAGACTTGGTGACTTGAACTGATGGGTGACCAAGACGGCAATGCCACTGATATGGAGAGGCTTTGACCATGTTGACCACAGGAGACGAACTGGACGCGGGAAGGGAGTACAAACCACGCTCACAGGGGCCCTTGAATAGCACTTGGTTGGTTCTGTTGTCCCGAATCATAAACTCCTTTGAGGTAAATAAAAGAGAACAATTATTATCTTTAGTAAATTGGTGGACAGAGAGAAGGTGAGAGTTAATATTAGGTGAATGTAGTAGATTAGATAGGTGAAAGGTATGGTTTGGGGTAGATAAATTACTTGAGCCTGTGTGAGTAATGGGATAAGTATTACCTCCAGCAGTAGTAATAGTATTAGAGCCATGATATGGAGAAGAGTACTGCAGTCGTGAAAAATCAGAAGTCACATGAGTGTTAGCCCCTGTGTCCAGATGCCAATTCGGATTGGTGTCAATAGATTGATTTGTGTAGAATGCCTGTGGAGGACCCGAGTAGGACTCATTGAAACGGTGCCAACAATCCCAAACCGCATGACCGGGCTTTCCACATAGCTGACAGGTTACCAAACCAGGCCGTGGCCCACCCCTGCCACGGTGGTCATCTCGCGGTGAGCCGGTAGTCCGTGAGCCTCGGCCACCATACGTATTGCCGCCTCGAGAGCCAACCCTGCCGCGGTTACCACCACGTCCTCGGCCACGAAAATTACCTCGACCGGAAGGTAGTATAAAGGGCGTTGTGAAGTTCCGAAGTTGATGACGGGGCTGGATCGCTCAGGTTTAATTTCTTCTCAAGGTTGACGTTGAGTTCTTCTGATAGAAGCCAGGCCGAGACTTGATTCAAGGTGACGTTCCCAATATTGGTACGGATGTTCTGCTTCAAGGAACTATATTCTGCCGGCAATCCACGGAGTATGCATAAAATGATGTCTTGATCCGAGATATTTTCATGCGCCAGAGTAAGCGATGATACAATGTTCAAAGCATTGTCAAGGTAGGTTTGCATGGAATCGCTCCCTTTTTGGAGACTATGAAGGCGTTCTTTCAATTGGAAGATGTGAGTGCGGGATAAGGAATTATACCGTTGTTCGAGATGAGTCCATATTGCGGCGGATGTTGGAAGAGCATGTATGTGTGTTTGGACAGTGGGGGAGACGATGGCTAATAAACATGCACGTAGCTGAGCATCAATGAGCATCCATGTCTCATATGCCGGATTTGCCTTCATGACCGGCGAGTCTTCTTTTCCGGAGGCTGCAGCTTTGCCGTCAATAACGAGAGGGGGAGGAGCGGATCCTGTTCCATCCACGTAACTTAGAATACGATGAGCCAGAAGATTAGCTCGAATGGTTGCTGACCAAGAGGGGTAGTTCGAGTCATCAAGCTTCGCCGGAGTGAGAGATTGGAGGTTTCTAACGAACAACTTAAGGCCGGTGGGTAGATGATCCATAGGATCTTCAGAGAGAGACCTGATGTTGGCGTGAGGGTGCTGCTTCGGCAGAAACCCTAGCCGCTGGTTTTTTTTGTTTAACGTATGAGAGAGGAGAGAGGATCTTGTTGCTCCGATACCATGTTAAATTTTATGAAACAATAGATTTTACTCAAGGAAATAAAGGAGGATACATGGGAATATATATAGGTGGAGATCCTAATATGAGTAGGATTCCTCTAGTAAGATATCTAGCTATTACAACTTCTACTAGGAATAGAATTCTAATGTCTAACAAAAAGACATCAATTTCTTGGCCTTGAGGTGTTGCGGCCCAAGCACCTCGTAACTCAATCATTTGCTTGACGAGAAAAGGGCGGGGTGTTCCCAATCGGGACCGAGCCTAGTCACCCCACCCCCGCCGAAGCCCCTCGTGAACCACACCCCATGGTCTTAATTATTGGCCAAAACGAAAATGGTTGGGAATTATATATGGCTGATTGGACTCCAATAAAAGTAATAGTGTCTAGTTTTTAAAAAGTACACAAACATCATTAGAAAGCTCAGATATATGTTAAAAAGGAAGGCATCCCAGTTTCTGATAAGATGTCAAATAATGTTAGATGATAATGAAAGATGGTGAGAATTATAGAAAAGAAAAAAAAAGTACCATTAAATTTATTTCTAAAGTTTAAAGCATTAATCTGAGACATTATTGAGGCATCTAAACTTCATTCTAAAATGATGATAGATGCTAAAAAGGAAACGAAACTACCCCTCACCCCCATTTGCAAATGTCCAATAAAGTACTGCGTAGATGATAAACAAGAGGATAATTGCAAAATAAGGAAATTAAAAAAAATTCTTAATGACAGGTGTTTTGGATTATGGCCCCTTCAATTCAAACCTTGGACGATGGTGAACTTAATTGTTGGGATCCAATGTACCCACGCACACAAATTTCTCGTAAAACCATATAAGTAAACTCAAGACGATGATAAGAATATATATTGATGATTTAAACTATGTTTGATTCAAGTAATTTGAAAGGGAAAATAAGGGAAAATAAAGTGGAAAAAGTTTTTCAAGTTTGGCGAGAGGAAAAGTGATAAGGAAAAGAAAATGAGGAGAGAAATTTATTAAGTGGAGGTAAAACCAAACATAATGTTAGTTATTTACTACTCCTTAGCCCTTATTACAGAGAATACACTTTATTACTCTCTCCATTTTTTTAGAAATGAACAGAGTAAATAATTGGGGTAATTTACACAAATGTAACTTAAATATATCATTTTTCCTTAAATAGGATCAGTCCTTAGCTTTCTACTCTAGAAAAAAGTCCAAAGTAGGACTAGAACATTGAAAATATACTAAAATAGGACTTCTATATTTTTATTCCCGAAATATGACTTACATTATCAAACATGGTCATGTACATTACCAAAAAATATAGTAATGTCCACATGTACAGTGCCACATTACCACAGTGCAAAGTCTTATTTTGAAAAAAAACACATGAAAGTCCTATTGTGATACTTTTCTTTATGTTTTAGTCCTATTTAAGATGATTTCTATCTATTCTATCGTTTGACAATGGAAAGTTCTAAAATACCAGGTCTTTGAGAAAAATACATATTATATACTCCCTCCGTCCCATAAAGATAGGGACATTTTGACTAAAGTGAGAAATTAATGAAGAGATAATTTTGTATTGACTTTCTAAAAATATCCTTAATGTGATGGGTAAAAGTAGGATGTGATGTGTAGATTATTAGGGAAAAAGTATGATGCGATAGGTAGGGTTTGAAAAAGTAAGGGGTGAAAGTGATTTTTAATAGAAACGGGAAGGAGATTGTGGGATGCAATTTTTTTGAAACGGGAAGGAATTTATGGGACGGAGGGAGTACAATTCAAGTAGAATAAGATATTATTAAAAACAATCTGAATAGTCAGAACGGTGTGAATTTTTCTTCATGGAAAGATTCACTTATGCTAACTCTTAGCAAGCTAGATTTTGATTATGCACTGAGACACCCTGCCCCTCCTGCCTTCACTGATAAAAGGAGTGCTAATGATAAAACAGTACATGAGAGATGGGAGAGGTGTAACAGAATGACTCTTATGCTCATTAAAATTCCATCAGCCTAATCACCAGAGAAGTTATTCCAGATTCATCTAATGCTAAAACATACTACATCCGTCCTAGTGTATTTGTCCAGTTTGTCTTTTTCGAGTCAAACTGGACAAACTTTGAACTCCAATTACTCTCAATTTGTATTGTATATTAGCATAATGAAATACAATTTTGAAAGTTCTCAATACGATAAATCCAATAAATTCATTTTTATGTTAAAATACAATACGGTTTTATTTAATTGAAGATCAAAGTTTGTTTAGTTTGACTCGAAAAAATCAAACTGGACAAATACACTGGGATGACTGGAGTATCTGGCTTCCGTGGAGGAACAATTCAAAGCAACTTCTAAAGCACTAGCTAGTACTCTAATTTTAAAGAAGAAATCACCCTACGTAGCACTCTAACTCATCTAATACTACGCATTTAGCACTGCTTATTGTTTTGTTACCAAATTAGCTATTTATGTTGTCAATATTTTCTAATCATACCCTTTATGTTGTCAATCCCTTTTATCTATCCCACTATCAATTGTTTCAATTCCTCTTTCAACTCCTATATCAAATTCGGACTCACATAATGTATACTTTGTGCATAGTGGCATAGTACGTACTCTTTTTTATCAAATTCTTTCGTCAATCAATTAAATGTAGTTTTGAATAAATATATATAATAAAAATATGATATTTTAAAATTATATCATAAAAATATGCCAATTATAAATACTTCCTTCATCCCAAAATATGGCTCTTATTCGATTTACGATGTTTGCTTGAAGTTATTTTCAAATCAATATAAGTAAAAATTATTGTATAATTAAAAAATAGGAATTATATATTAAAAAAACTACATAACTTTTTTATAAAGAAGTGGTGACAATGTGACTTACATATAAAACTACCAATGTTATAAATTATTATTTGACTTTCATATTGTGGAAACAGCTTGTGGTTGATTTTATGACAATAGGGTTTTACCATGAAAGAGATTGTTATGAAATGTGTTACTCAATATGGTGGATATAAATATATGGGCAGTACAGATTGATCATGTTATGCAAACACTTTTTGGCAGTGAAATTGTCTTCTATATATAATGTGACAGACAAGAGTGAAAATATGGCAGTGTATAAAAGTTAGCGACCTAAACAAATTTGTATGTACTTCATTAACTTCCATTAATAATATGGCAGTGAAATTAGATATACATATAAAACTGCCAATGTTATGAATTATGAATTGAATTTCATATTGTGCAAAAGCCATGTGCTTCGTTCTATGACTATTGGGTTTGAACATTCAAGAGTTCGTTATGGAAACGTGTTGCCGATAGGGGCTGATATTTTTTTGACAGTGTGGAATAATCAACTTCTAGCTACACTTTTTGGAAATGTCCTATGACCATGTTTTCCTAGTATGTTTTGGTCGAATGTGATTTATATCTAAAAATCCCAATGTAATAAATTATACATTGAGTTCTATTGGAAGCGGACACAAAAAAATCACCAAAATGACTAGTGCTTGAATAACTTTAATAAACAAAGTATGAAGTGTAAGCTCAAAGATTTTTGGCAGAGTGGAATGCTTGTGATCTAGGTATACTTTTTGGCAGTGTGTTATGTCCTATGTTTTGGGCAGTGTGCTATGTTGCACAATTTTACATAATGATGCAGTGTATGCTGCTTACAAAGTCTTAAAATTTACAACATAATACCTTCATTATCCATTTCTTTTCAGTACCACCCTACATAAATGCAATTCAGCATATGTCTAATACTAACATCTTCTAACATTATACAAAATCAAGAAAGACCAAAAAAAGCCAAGCTCATGTTTGGCCAGTGTGTTTTGGTGTAATAGATTATTAATGAAATTAGTCATACATTTTTGGGCAGTGTGGAATTCATAAATGAAAACAATCATATACATTTTTGGCAGTGTGGAATTCATACATGAAAATAGTGTAGAATTCATACATAAAAAGAGCTATACATTTTCTGGGCAGTGTGGAATTCATACATGAAAATAGTCATAAATTTTTTGACAGTGTAGAGTTAATACATGAAATCACTACGACATAAATCAATGGACACTACGCTACAACTTGAAATTAAGGAACACAATAATACATTTACACACTGCCGTAAGATATAACAACATATATCCATTCTACATTGCCACATTAAAAACTCACATATAAAAAAGCACACTGCCCACTACACAATTACAAGTGAACAACCACACTGCCCAAAATAATCATATTTTTTGGCAGTGAATAATGAACATTTACTATTTAATTAAAGGACAAAATCGGAATTACAGTTACGAAACATATAGCACTGCTATTTAGAGTATTTTAATGCTCTTAGAGTGCTATTTTGGTTTTTCTTCCATTTTAAAGATGGTGACTACGAAATATGACGGGAATAGCGGCATTCGTGAGCATATCATGATGATGAGCAACATGGCTCGTAAGCTTAAGGGATTAGACATGGAAGTCACTGAGGGTTTTCTGGTGCACTTTATCATGACTTCTCTTCCTGCATCTTTTGAAACCTTCAAGGTCAACTACAACACCGAGAAAGTCAAGTGGTCTATGAATGAGTTGATTGCTATGTGTGTACAAGAAGAAAAGTATCTGAAGCTGGACAAACCGGATGTGGCTTACGTCATGACTGCTAATCCAAAGAAGAGGAAAGACAATGTCGATAAGAAGGAAGTTTCTAAAGTTCAGAAACATGATGCAAGTGCTGCTTCCAGTTCTAAGAACTCCAAAGGGAAGTCTTACTGCAAGGAAGGACATAGACAGAAAGACTGCAAAGACTTTAAGGAGTGGCTGACGAAGAAAGATAATCATCTTTACATTATACTTGAGTCCTTTAATTTAAATGTTCCAACTAAGACATGGTGGTTCTATGGTTCATGTAACCAACTCACTTCAAGAATTCCTTACAATCTAGAAGCGGGAAAGAAACCGAAGAACACTTAAACTAGGGAATGGAACAAACCTAGTTGTCGAAGCCGTGCCAACCTTAGAATTAATAATGAAAACTGATAGGTCAATGATCAATTAATTACATTTCACTGCCGCGTTTACTCTCTTACATAAGAGCATAGTTTGGCTTAAAAAATTTGTACTGCGAAATGCTTGCAATCGCCGATTAAAATACCCAAAAAATAATTACCCTCACCAAAAAAAATGAAATACGGAGTAGAAAAAAAACAACAAGAAAAGGCATGCATAAGTCTAATACCGTGACATATAACCAAGCTTGATTGGTCTCTAATCAATTTCCCATGAAAACCACAAACTCGTGAAATTAACTTTTCCCAATCGTGGCCACCTTCCCCGACTAGCCTGCAGCCACCACAATTTGCCCGCGCGCCCTCTTCCCAGCACCGCCGCTCTTCCATGGAGGAGCGGGTCCCACCTGCCGGCGGAGACGAGGGCTGGAAGGGTGTCCCCCCACGTGCCCCCTCGGAGACCTACGTGGTTCAGATCCCCCGCGACCAGGTGTACCGCGTCCCTCCCCCTGAGAACGCCAAATTCATCCAAACCTACCGAGGCAAGCAATCCAAGAATGACACAAATCTCCCCAAATGTTGTTGTTGTTGTTGTTGTTGGTTCCTCACCCCTCTCCTCTTCATCTCCATCGCCATCTCCATTTTCCTCGTCATCGTCAACGTTCTCTACCCCCCTATACCCCCCCAATTCTCCATCACGCGGGTCCATTATCTCAAGAATTCTACAGTCGAGATCTCGTTGCATGTCGAGAACAACAATGCCAGAAGTAAGGTTTTGTTTGGGAGAGGGGGGAAATCCGGTCTTGTTTTCAAGAACCACGCGGTCGCCACGGGGAGATTTCCCCCCTCGGTTTTGCTGGAACCGAGGGGAAGAAAGGATGTCGATTTGAAGCTCGTGGGGGACGTGGTGAACCTCTCTCGTGACTTGCGAAAGGAGTTGAACGAGGAAGGGAAGGCGAAACCCATGACGTTGAAGGTGAGTAGTGTGTCGATGGAGGTTTCGAGTTGGATGAAGGGAAAGAAGAAAGATGCAACTATAATAACGTGTGAGTTCAAGGTGGATTCGTTGAAAAAGAGTACAAAGGTTTTATCTCAAGAATGTCGAACAAATTTTTAGACCCTGCTAGCAGCTGGATTATATATATATATATATATATATATATATATATATATATATATATATATATATATATATATATATATATATATATATATATATATATATATATATATATATATATATATATATATATATATATATATATATATATATACATATACTATATATATATATATATATATATATATATATATATATATATATATATATATATATTGCTTTTTAATCTTGCGTGTGTACATAATGAATATGTTCTCGTTAATTTCAAGCTTCATGATCGAAAATATACTCTGTACCTGCATGCCTTACTTCTTCGATCAGTGCCTTGCATGCATGTGTACGTATATCCATCTGTGTTTTTCCCTTGTCAATAGTTGTGTAATTTCTTTTGGATTATGAACTTGAACAAATTAAATTGAGACATTATTATGTGATGAGAGCTAGCTAAAAATGTTGTTCATGCATACTTAGTGAGGCATGCACTAATTAGCGTTGAGACACGCATTTGAATGTTTACAAGTTAAATCAACACCCAGGCTGAAACTCAAACTGCGCTAGCTATTTTAATTTGTTAAATTTACACTGAATGGGACTAAAAAGAGGACTAAATTACCCTTTTAATATTTTATAAGTAAATTCTATAATTGATCTTTTATAACATGAGTTCTTATATACTCCCTCCGTATCAAGGGAAAAAACGATGAGAAATTTACCTAAATAGCACTAAAACATAATGAATTTCCCTAAATAGCAGTACATATGTTTTTCTTCCCAATGTAGCACTTTTAGTCATTATGCATTAGTCATTATTTAAGCAAAATTCCGCCATCACTGGACATTATGGACATTATAAGTGCTATTTAGAGAATAAAACAATTTAAGTGCTATTTAGGGAAATGACTTGAGTTTTAGTGCTATTTAGTGCAAATATTTCAAAAGAGATAATTGTTTTTGGATCGTCAATTCCTCAAAAACTCTTAACCTATCTTAATTTTTTCAAAATCAAGGGAAAAAACGATAATTGTTTCTCTCCAATTCACCATATCAGAATCTCATACCCAAATCTTTTCTCCATCACAAATTCTTAACCTACTTTTTTCTCTCAAATCACTCATTCTAATCATCAATCTCCTTTCTCTTCCTCTTCTGTTGAACCAATAAAAATTCAAAGCATAACCAAAAGGGTAAATAGAGAAAGAGGAAAGAATACCTCGATAACTCACCCCTCCAAGAAAGTTATAAAAAAATTCTCACAATTCAGAAAGAGAAAGAGAACATTGCTCGGATCCAAGAAAAAGACAAAGAATGTCAAGGATCTTCAATCAAATAGAACCTCCAAAAGTCTTCTCCGTTCTTCTTTATTGACGTCAGCAACTACAAGTGCACGTCAACCCTTTCTCTCTTCTGCAAAGACGTCAGCAGCTACCAGCGCACGTCAGACTTCTCTCTTCTCCAATGATGTCAGCAGCCACTAGCGCACGTCACACTTCTCTCTAAAAAACCTGCCCCCAGTTTGGCCCAAAACAATTAAATAGGCTAAAAACCCAATCCAAAAGTGGCCCAATTCACCAATTGTCCAAATTCCCAAAAAATAAATATAATTTCCCCTTCCCTTTAGCTTTTGTAGAAATCGAGAAGAGAGCCGAGCAATTGAAGAGCCGATTCTGCCGAACAGCTGGAACAACTGAACAGCAGCACCGTCCGCCACGTCGCCGTCGCCCGTCCGCCGCACCGACCAGTCGAGCACCGGGTATTTCTAAATAATTTTGTTTCCTTTTTAAAACATGAACTAAATAATTAGATGAATCTGAAAATTAGATTTAAGTGTAATGTGTGAAACCTTTTGAATAATTTGTTTTTATATTTCAATTTTGTATTTGATGGAATTGTTTATTATGTTGAATTGTCTGTGTTATACTGTGTTTCCTACCATATTTTTTGTGCAGGTTGAGCCGGGGGTCTTTTGGAAACAGCCTCCCTACTTCCGAGTAGGGGCAAGGTCTGCGTACACACACCCTCCCAGACCCTACTATAGTGGGAATCAACTGAGTTTTTGTTGTTTGTTATTGTTTATTATGTTGAACTGTTGATTATTATTATTTATAATTTATAATTGCCCCAAAACATATGAATTGATGACTCTAGTCTCTAAAAATATATTAATTCTCAATTGATATATTTAAATAATTTTCTCTAATTTTTGGACATAGATTTAGTAAAAAAGTATATCTCATTTTATATATTTAGATAATCGAGAAGTTTTTTAAACGGAAGTCCCCCTCAACACCGAGAACACGTGATTCTGGACCATCTGTACCTTCAGTTTTATAATTGTCTCTTATTTTTAAATTTTATTTTTTTTCACTTTAATTTACTTAATGCCCCCAGTGAAAAAATTTTCTGGATCCGCCACTGATGTCCAGCGCACGTCCAACTTCTCTCTTATCAAAATTTCCAGTTTTCAGGTAGTGTCCAAACTTCCTCTTGCTTTAGCTAGAGTTCAGTTTGAGTGGTGATGCTTGACAATAATAATAATAGTATTAGGTATGGTAGTGCTTGAATATAAGTTAACTTCTTATTCCTATTTATGGTAGATGTCCTATTTTGGTTAATTTTCACTATCTATTTTTTAGTTATGTTAGAAGTCTCTCCTATATATATTGTATCATCTACTCCATAATTTAATGAGCAATTTTATTATTCTAATATTTCAAGAGAATGTATTCATATTATATTGCCCTCCTTCTCCATGCACTTCACAAGCTTTGATCATGAATAAGATTGCTCTTTCTTGTCACTTGATGACGACTTCTCATGG
Source organism: Cuscuta australis (assembly GCA_003260385.1). NCBI lineage: Eukaryota > Viridiplantae > Streptophyta > Magnoliopsida > Solanales > Convolvulaceae > Cuscuta > Cuscuta australis. The sequence goes on along the minus strand of NQVE01000150.1, from coordinate 1,011,769 downwards.
TGGAATGCCAAGCACAAATCTAAATAATATTCATTTGTATTGTTAATTTGTTATACATACTACTCCCTCCGTCTCAAAAAGAATGTTACATTTCATTTTTTTGCGCATCACAAAAAGCATGGCTACTCACATCTAAAAATTCTAAAATTTACCATATTTACTCTTTATTATAAGATGAAATTGTTTTGAAAGTTTTTTTGGCATTTGAGACGATATAAAAGTGTTTTAAAGGATGCACAAAAAATGAAACGTAAGGGGACGGAGGGAGTATCATTTTTATAGCTTCATTGGATCTTGGTACAAAGAATTTTTCAATCGAATAGGCATACACCTGGTTCTTATGAAGTACTCTCTCATTTATTTCTTTAAACATCATGGCAATTCAGTCTTCTGAAGTCTATTATCACAAGTCTTAAGGGAAGAATGATTAACTTTCCATGGGACTATAAAGATGGCAAGACCGAATACCAATAATGAAATCTTGGGGATGAGGTTCATCTTTTTTTGGAAAGATGTGTGTACATCTACTTCAATAGAAGGGCTTGGCCTCACACCACGCATTGGAGAAAATTCAAATTCCTTACTCAGTGAAATTCGAGTGAAAGTTTTAGAAGGAAGAAGGAATCTACTAAGAGGGACAAATACTTTGAAGATGACATTTTTAAAGAGAGGGCTACTCATTCTCCAATCTTGAAGAGAACCAAAAGAAAAGAATAAATGTCTTTTTTTTCGAATGAGAGCACATGATGGAGAAACCTATGGGAGCTCAACCGACTAAAGTCTTAATAATTTACAATCAGGCGTACAACTAGATATAGAATAGTGTTTTTGGTAAATCCATATAAATACTCATTTTTGAGCAATAGAATACACATTTCATGTATACATTTATTTCATATTTATTAATTAAAAGGGTGTATATTATGAAATATATGTTTGTCCATTTGAGAACATAATACGCATTAAGTTAATACAAAATGTACCTATATTTACTAGTGACACAATATATATTTCATACATTTACGTTATGACGTTCGAATAAGTATTCACACGAATATGTGAAAAATACCGTACACCCACTTATGCAATAGGTATGTAATTGCCTCCGTTGAGGGAGAAAGCTAAGCATAGGGAGAAAGAAGGAAATAAATTCCCAAATTCAAATAGGGAAGACAAATTCCGGATTAAGCTCGTTATGTTCCATTGACCCGTGAAGTAATTTCCATTTCATTAAATTTCCTATGTTACCAAACACTAATACTATGTTTGGTTCAATAATTTTAAAAGGAAAAGAAATGAAAAATAATATGGTATTTTCTTATTTTCCTTACCAGAATGGATGGAATTTGGTTTTTCCTCCTCTTCGTACATTTTTCCTTCTCATTTTCTTTTCCTTCCAGTTTTCTTTTCTTTTCCTCTAACCAAACATGAAAATTTATTTTTCCTCTCATTTCCTTTTATTTTCCCTTTAAAATTCCTTCAAACAAATATAGTATAAAAACAGAAAATCTCTCTTATCTAAATGGAGCTTAGGACATGTTCTCTTCAACTGATCTGAATGGTTCTAATCTAGTTGGAATAGTTAAGTTCTGATATCATCTGATCTGAATATAATTATATCTAAAGTTGTTCCTGATTTGATCTGACCTGAAGTGATTTCTATAAGAAAAAATAATAAGTAATAAGATACTAAAGGAAAAAAGACTAAAGTAGTAGTAAAACATTGAAAATATATCAAAATAGGAGTTCTATATTTTTATTTCTGAAATATGAGTTAAAATGCATTTAAATGTATGTCCAATCATTACCATGTATATTACCAAAAAATATAGTGAAATGTATATGTACAGTGTCACAATACCACAGTGCGAATTCCTACTTGAAAATAAAACTATAGAACTCGTGTTGTGCTACTTTCTCTATGTTTTACTCATATTTAGGTTGATTTTATTAAGAATAAGTTGAAGAGAACATGGCCCTAATCTTTTGTCCACATCTCAATATCTTATCAATTATTCCCTTCGTTTCACAAAAGTTTTTTTTACTTTCTTTTTGGCAAATTTTATGGTGCTCCTTCTATAGGTATGGATATTAAGCATTTGTCTTTCAGGGGGGCGTTCTCATGACATTGGCCCTCATGTCATCATTTGACATGACCACCGTTTGAGATTCTTACAGTGGTCCGTTTAAAAAATTGATGGTTCCTACCTCTCCGATAAACTCTCCCACCCTTTACTAACCCGAACCCACCCCCGTCAATTGCATCCAATAAGATTTAGTTAAATTTTGAGAACCGTAGAGATTTCGAGTCATCCCATGACATTGATTTCCAATGTCATGGGATTCAAGGTGTTGGGTTATGGAACCCAAGGGTGGGAAAGAAGGAGAAGAGTGTGAAGAAGAAGATGAATAGTGTGGGTATATGTTGAGCCTCCCTCTTTCCCCTCTCCCCCCCTCCTCTTCCAAGAAGATGAGTATAAATAGGGAGAATTAAGGTTAGGGTTCCAAACAAATGGGTCGGCCCAACAGACCGGGCCACCCTAAATAATAAATATGCGACTAATGGGCCGGCCCAATAGACTGGGCCGCTCTTAAATAAATAATTAACGTACGACTAACGGGCCGGTCCAACAGACTGGACCGCCCCAACTAATATTATACAAAGACCGGATGGGGGTATCCATCATGAGTCTCCCACTTCCCAAGCCGAGAGGAACTCGAGGTGAAGTGGAAGTAGAACCATAATTCACCACGGAAGGACACCGTCTTCCTTGCTGTACGGAGTGCACCACCAGCTCGCTGTCCCGAGCACGGTGAAGTAAGGCAAGCGATGCCATCAGTATGAAAATGTAATGCCAACTTGCTGTCCAGAGTAAGGTGAGGTGCATTGCCGACTCGCTGTCCAGAGCGACAATGGGAAAGAAGTAGTAGCAATCAGCATGAAGTGTACTGCCAACTCGCTGTCCAGAGTGGCAAAGTGAAAGAAATCGTGGCAATGAGCATGAAAGGAGATGCCAACTCGCTGTCCGGAGTGGCAACTGGAAAAAAGTTTGCCTCAATCTGCTCATTGTCTTTAAATGATCTGCTCTCGTACAGAACACGTCAGTTCGCTGTTCAGCGCACAATGATCACAATAAAAGTGGGTGATGGAGTCGTCATATGTAGTCCATTTGTTGTCTTCAAAAAAATCCTCCCACAGTCCCATCAATGTGTGGCCCACTGCACGGGAGATGCCTCATTAAAAACTTGCCGAGGAAAAAACCCATGAGGATGGGAAAAAATCCTCGGTCAAAAAAAGAATACATCTCGTCCCACAGAGTGAATCAAGAAAAACATTATAAGGGTGTGAGGTCTTCGAGTAAAAGAATTGTGTGATCTCTGAGGAGGCGATCTTCAAGTCCCCCAGACTCGTTGGCCGGAGTCGAGGGTTGTTCGCCACAAAATATTGCCAAAAAGTGCATGCCGGCACGAACTACCGTAGTGCCACGTTAGATCGAGATGTCGATCTGCCAAGTTCTCACGGTTTGGGATGTAACAATCACGAGCCGAGTACCCGGAGTCCCCCACTCCCTAAGCCGAGGAAGAATTTCGAGGTGAAAGGGAGTAATGCCCATGCTCGGCTCTGGTGGGAGTCTTTGGTCCCCTCGCTCTGTGGCGACTTCCCTTCATATAATGATTTACCTTAAAAAATCTCAAAAAAATGCAAATAATGCGATGGGCTTGGCCGATCAGCCTGGCCAAACCGCCCATTCTATGAGTAATTAAGATTGTGCCCTAGAAAGTGGGCTAGGGGGTGTGACTTGGGGCGGCATTGAAGAGTGCCTCGAGAAGAGGGCTTAAGATGCCTCGTGAGACGAGGGCTTTTATGCCTTGCGAGGTGGTCAAGCAAACCTCGGGAAAAGAGTTGAAATTGTCTGGGAGATAACTTTAGTGCCTCGTGAGGTGGCCGAGGCCGACCTCGGGAGAGGGCTTTTAGTTGCCTCGAGAGACGAGGGCTTAAGTGCCTCGTGAGGTGGATGGGGCCGACCTCGGGAGAGGGCTTTTGGGTGCCTCGGGATACGAGGGCTTAAGCAACTTGCGAGGTGGCTGAGGCCAACCTCGGGAAAATCTGAGTGCCTCGTGAGGTGGCTAGGACCGACCTCGGGAGAGGGCTTTTGGTTGCCTGGGGAGACGAGGGCTTGAGTGCCTCGTGAGGTGGATGGAGCCGACCTCAGGAGAGGGCTTTTGGTTGCCTCGGGAGACGAGGGCTTGAGTGCCTCGTGAGGTGGACGGGGCCGACCTTGGGAGAGGGCTTTTGGGTGCCTCGGGAGACGAGGGCTTAAGCAACTTGCGAGGTGGCTGAGGCCGACCACGGGAAAAGCTGAGTGCCTCGTGAGGTGGCTAGAACCGATCTCGGGAGAGGGCTTTTGGTTGCCTCGGGAGATGAGGGGTTGAGTGCCTTGTGAGGTGGACGGGGCCGACCTCGGGAGAGGGCTTTTGGGTGCCTCGGGATACGAGGGCTTAAGTGCCTCGTGAGGTGGATGGGGCCGACCTTGGGAGAGGACTTTTTGTTGCTTCAGGAGACGAAGGCTTAAACATCTTGCAAGGCGGCCGAGGCCGACCTCGGGAAAGGAGTCGAGTGCCTCGTGAGGTGGATGGGACCGACCTCGGGAGAGGGCTTTTTGTTGCCTCGGGAGACGAGGGCTTAAGTGACTTGCGAGGTGACCGGGGCTGACCTCGAGAAAAGGGTGAAATGATGTGTCATCCGTGAGCTCTGGTAATCGGGCTCAGGCTGAGTATGCCATGAGGTCTTCCATTTTGTACCTGAAAGACAAAATATGAAAAATTTCTTTGTCATTTTGTTTTTTTGTTGGAGCGGCGTGGCGCCGATGACGCGTGGTAGCGTAGAAGTGCGATCTCAGCAGATCTAATATTTGTCCTAAGCAGGACTGGCAAGTTTTTGTCCTAAGCAGGACCTTGCAATACCCTCCGGAGGGATTTGCTCGCGCAATGGCGAGGACCGCGTGAGGCCATATCGTGGCGTGGAAGCGATTTTTTTTTTTATTTTCTTTTTTTTTGAACTATCCAAGTCGTAGAAGCAAACATGGCGCAAATATGAGCAGTGGTGCAAATCTGAGTAGGAATCATTTAAATAAAGAGTTGGTGTATATATCAGCTAAATCATGAAGGTAGGTCACAGCCCGGTGAGATCAGAGGTGATGGATATCATCGTACTCGGATATCAGAACGTATACTCTGTCGTATGAAGAGAAAGCCAGAACGAACTTCACAAGGCCCCTCGAGTTTTTTAGAATCGGAACAGGCACCCGGCCGAACATAGTACACCCGGCATCAACGGACTCGGCCAGCTAAGATCACCACCGTCGAACTGGACTCCATAACATCGTCGGGCGAACTCGCTCTTCGGCATGATCTTGAACTCGAACCCGGTCACCCTCCCATGCTCGAACTGAGCCCCACTAGAAATTATGAGCTCGGCCTTCGGAATTGTCACGCACTTGGCCGTATGAGATTTTGACTCAGATGCATAAGAGGGAAGGTGAAAAATATAGTCTTCTCAGAACCCGGGTAAAGAAACCAAATAGGTGACGATGAACGTCGAGCATCTCTCCTCGAGGTTGCCCCAAGCAGCGAACCCCAATTAATAAATCCCCTTTCGGATACTTGCTTTTTTACTATGATGACTAGGGGTGAGCAAGTAACGAACCGATCTCGAAATTTCTTGAAAACCCGAGATTACCTAACCAATAAAATACCAAAAAAGAACCGTACCGTACTGAACCAAATGGTTAGTCCAGTATTTGGGATCAATACGAGGTAACTTCTCATGCCGAAAAATCTTGAATTGAACATGTATACACATATGTTATTAAAACAACACTTTTTTTATATTTCTTCATTGAGAATTAAATTAATTTTAAAAAGTTGATTCAAGTGTAGATGAATTACAAATAATATTTCAGTTATTTGAATTTTAATTTTTTGTAAATGAATATAAAAAATTAACAAACATTTAAAATACTATTTTATTATCATTCATTCTATTTTCTTTGTGAAACACAAAGTATAAATCAAACTAAGTTTTATAAGCATTTCTTGCATTTAATTATTCATTTTTTAATTGTTTATCTTTCTTTATTTGAATGTGCTTTCAATTTTTTAATGCAAATATTTATACATTTCAAAATTCAAAGTGTAAACTAGGTATGTATATATAATCAAAAAAAATTGTGTATCTTAATTAGGTACACCAAAGAAGCACCCTTTCCTTTTTTATTTGTTTTAAAACATTTTTTTACAAAAATGGATATGTGATCTAAATATTTCTCTTTCTAGAAATGGATGAGTAATGTAATCCGCCTTGTTTGGAACAATCATTTCCATGGAACGTAGCATTTTGTATTATTTTCTAGTAATATAAATTATCCTTAAAAATATTATTCACTTGGACTTAAAATTAGTCCTTCTCAATTATTATTCACACAATCAAACTTCATTTAATTTTTTTTCATTAGTCATTTGATAAAATAATATTACATCCATCCCATAAACTCCTTTTTTTCTTTATCCCACAAAGTCATTCTCCTTTCTATTAAAAACAACTTTTACCTTATTACTTCTTACCCAACTTATTATATCATATTTTTTTACTAATAATATACTCATCACATCATACTTTTAGTCATCACATCAGGAGTATTTTTGGAAAGTCAACACAAAAGTATCACTCCCTTAATTCTCTTAAAAGTCAAAGAGGAAAGAACTTTAAGGGACGGGGGAAGTATAATTATGTCCCATCTTAATTTTTTGAATTTTTAATATACTTTTTAAGTATATAAATTTTATTTTTAAATTTTATACCTATAACTAAATAAACTAAATTAAAAATAAAGTTAATCGAATACCATGAACCAAAAAATCAATTTTAAAACAGTGGGAGTAAAACTTAACGTTGTCCTTTGATAACATTTAGGTTTTAGGATCTATTAATTTGGGTTGAAAAAATTAACTTTCAACTTTTTTTAAATTCTTCCAATTTCTTCCAACTTCTTTCACTTTTTTCCAACGACTAAAAATGTATCTCCATATGATACTCCATATAATAAATATACACTAACATCATATATCCAAACTTATAACATACCACCTTCAACACAGAATAGGATGAGTTCTTTTTATCCAAAATTAATTTTCTTACATATTTATTTGGATAATCATTTAATTGAGTAAATTTTTTGATACTTTATTTTTTCTAACATTTTCCAAGTCCTTCCAAATGTTTTAACATATTCTAGTTTCTTCCAGCATCCAACTCTGTTTTTTACTACTCATTGGAACAAAGCCTTGAAGTCAAACCGGAAAGTTGTTTCGAGTAGGTTTGGGTACGATAAAGATATGGTTCAGATACCCATGTTAGAGGAACTAGAACCGGTATCATGTAGATGCAGTTCTGGTTCTGATCGCAGTTCCAATTCTGTACTGTTTCTGAATAATTTTGTTATATATAAAACGTTTTGGTAAAAAAGTTATATAGTTAACTCCAAACTCCTTTTTTATAATAAATATGGCAAATCAAACTCAAACAAATTAAAAATAAGCATAAAAATATAAAACACCAAATAGTTGAACGGGAACCGTGTCCATCCTCAGACTTTGGTAGCATTCCGTTAAACTTATTTTTTCTGTTTATTACTAATTCTAATTAAAATCAAATCAAATTAGATCAGATCAGACCAGATCAGATTAGACCAAATCTAAAAAAAATTAATATTATTTTTACTATTACCATTATTATTAATATTAATATTCCTATTACTATTAGTATTAATAATAATATTATTATTACTATTACTATTAGTATCACATTTATTATTACTATTTTTATTATTACTAATACTATTTTTTTATTATTACTATTATTACTATTACTACCATTTTTATTGCTATTATTACTACTACTATTATTATTATTACTATTATTATTGTTGTTGTTGTTGTTGTTGTTATTTTAATTATTACTATTATTATTACCACTACTGATATTATAATTATTACTATTATTATTACTAGTATTTTGACCCGTGCCATGCACAGGATGGAACAATTTTTTTGTTTTTTGTTATTTTTCAGCGTGACAAAATTTTTCAAATATCAAACAGTATAAAACATATAGAAGTCGCTAATGAAAATTCTACTATATACAATTAAAAATTAACATTTCAAAGTCTTATTTAAATTAGAATATTTTGAAAAATGTTGAAGTATACAATATTTTTTGTGAAGTTATAAAGATTATCAAAGACATGTAAAACTAATAATTTCAACTTTATTTTTAGTCTCACTTGTGAAATACTCCCTCCGTCCACAAATAAATTTCTCGTTGCGCGTTGCGATGTTTGACTGAAGTTATTTTCAAATCATTTCATATGAAAAATGGTATAAAATTTAAAAACAAAAATTACATATTAAAAAACTATATCAAAAGATCTACAAAACTAAAGGTGACATGACTATATTATTTTATCAAATGGGTGACGAAAATAGGTCAACAAAGTGAATGAAGTTTTACCCTATGAATAGTGAACGGGAAGTTTATTTGTGGATGGAGGGAGTAATAATATAAATTTAACAATAAGTGAATACCAATTTGGTAAAAATAATACTACCTCCGTCCCAAAAAGATTTACACATTTTGACTAAAGTTGAATTTAAATGAGAGATAATTTTGTGTTGACTTTTCAAAAATACCCATGATTTGATAGGTAAAAGTAGGATGTGATGTGTAGATTATTAATAAAAAGGTATGATGTGATATGTAGGGTTTGAAAAAGTAATGGGTAAAAGTGGTTTTTGATAGAAATGGGTAGGAGATTGTGGGACGCAATTTTTTGAAAAGTGTAAATCTTTTTGGAACGGAGGGAGTATTATTAATGCCAATGTTTGACATCAACTTTTTTTATAATCAAAAGTCATAATGAAACATAAGCTATTGAAAATTATATTCCTTGAAACTTCAAGAGTAATCTTGTATGAAATGATATACGAAATATAATTCATTTTTGTCCATGTAATTAAACCTTCTCTAAAGCTTTATTTTCTAATACTACAATTGCGCTGAAGATAATTTTTCACAACTTTCAGTGCTTAACCTTATACTACTATACAATTTAGAGAGAAGGTACATGGTACAACCAGTTGTACAACTATAAGTAAGGTATATTCGAGTAGCATTAATTCTAAAGTAAAGTAATACTCGTTCTCACACAAATATAAATGTTCATTTTGAAATAACATAATACTCATTCTGAAACAACATAATACTCATTTTCACACATTTATACAATACAATTATAATAATCATTTACGAATAACTTAGTGTTCATTCTGAAACAAAGTGAAATATAATCTTATAGTCTAATTAAACTTACATTATCAAAATTTCTCAAATAACATACTGTTCATTTCTCAAGTAACATACTGTTCATTCTCAAGTAACATACTGTTCATTCTCTTCAAATTTAGAAATATAATCTTTTTTTTTGAACAAAATCACCTTCTTCATTCATCACCACCAACAAGTTTACAATCAAACATATCTACTTCTAATAACAGAAACCAAATTAAATATCACATATACTCAACATTTCCCCCTTCCTCTCTTTGTCTAGTAAGTTGATGTTGTGTACTTCACCCTTTCCAGTAACTCCTCCATCTTTGGCGTTCTTTTTGAGTGGAGTAACTTGTTCCTAGCTCGCCAAATAGCGTAACATGCTGCTGCATAGGCACTTGTTAGTTGTTTTCTTCTAATCCCCTTCGTTTTCATTATGGACTGCCTTATCTCTTGAACTCCATCACCCTCAATTCTATAGCACATCCAGTTCGATACTCTATCTAGTAGATCAGTAGTCCAAACACAGCTACTCAATAGATGATCTTGGTCTCCTGCCGCTGTGCCACAGAGTTCACAATTGGTGTCAATGTTCATAAATTTGGCTAGTCTTACCTTGGTGCTTACTCTTCCTCTACTAATCAACCATTGCAGGAATTGGTGTTTGGGTACAGTAAGATTGCTCCAAACAAATGGGAACCAACTAGGTTTTTTTTTGCCCCAGCAGCCAAGCATAACCCAACTTAGTAGTGTATCCTTTTGTCATATCCAGATCTTTAAACCATTTCCTATTGTGTATAATCTTTTTCCAATAAAAACAACAATCCCCTTTCAATATATAGTTAGTTACCTCCCCTTTGATATACCTTCCATGTACCCATTTCACCCACAGGTTATTTTTGTCTTTATCGATATCCCACCAATAGTTGTAGACATAAGCCCTATTCCAATACACCATGTTCCTTAGGCCTAATCCCCCAACAGATTTAGGCATGCACACTTCCTCCCAGCTGACCAGTGGTCTCTTCACATAACTAGCAGTGAATCCCCACATGAAGTTTTTACATACATTCTGTACCATCCTCATGACTTTTGTTGGGATAATAAACAGCTTGCACCAAAACGTCATAATGCCAGACAGTATGCTACCAATCACCCTACACCTGCCTGCATAAGACATGTGTTTTGATGCCCAAGCTGTGATTTTGTCAGTTATGTTTGCCACCAATCTTTCACACTCTTTGCCACTGATTTTAGCAGCAGATATTGGGCTCCCCAAATACTTGAGGGGCAGGACTCCCAGCTGTAGGTTTGTTATCTTCAATAGTTTTTCTTGTGTCTTCTTGTCAACTCCGCCAAAAACTATTTGAGATTTCCCATTGTTAATACTTAGTCCTGTTGTTTCTTGAAAGATTCGCAACACCTCCATAATACATTGTAGGGACTTCTCTTCAGCCTTGCACACAATGATAAGGTCATCTGCAAAACATAAGTTGATTATATTAAACTACTTGCACATCAGGTGATATTTAAATTCACTTTCCTTGGCCATGTGTTGCAGTAACCGGCTTAGATATTCCATCATTCCCTTGGAAGAATCCATGAACTCCCCCATTCAATTGTATAGTGAAGGAAGGTGTTGTAATGCATTGCTCCACCCAGGTCACAAACTAGTGAGGAAAACCAAAGAATCCCGTGATTTGGAGCATAGCCTTCCAACTGACTGAGTCATATGCTTTCATAATATCCAACTTGATTAAGCATCTAGGTGAAATCCCTTTCCTATTGTACCCTCTTGTCATTTCATGGCATAGTAAGACATTATGGGCCAAATCTCTCCCTTTAACAAATGCCCCTTGATTCTGACCAACTATATTTGGCAATACCTCCTTTAGCCTGCTACTCAAGATCTTGAATATTATTTTGTATATCACATTGCAGCAGGCTATAAGTCTATAGTCACTAGCTACTGCAGGTGCTTCAACTTTGGGGATCAATGTCAGACCAGTAGTATTGATTTGCTTTAGTAATTTGCCATTAGAGAAGAATTCCAGTACTGCCTGTGTGACTAATTCCCCCACTGTCCTCCATTGGTTTTTAAAAAAACCACTACTGTATCCATCGGGCCCCGGGCTTTTGCTATTAGGAATTGCAAATAGGCACTTCTTTACTTCCCCTTCAGTGACTTCTTTCAATAGAGAGAGTTGTTGTATGATATCCAGTTTGGCACCACATTCCATGGCAGCTTTACTAATATTACTTGTGTCCATTTCTGTAACAAGTAGTGTTTCATAAAATTCCAGTATGGTAGCTGCAACCTTTTCCTCTCTTTCAACCTGCTGACCTTCTTTGTTTTTAATACTTAGGACCTGGTTTTGTAGTCTTCATCTTCTCATCCATGAGAAGAATAGTTTTGAGTTTATATCACCTTCAGTAATCCAGTCATTCTTATACATTTGACTCATTAACATGAGGGAGGCCTTTCTAGCAACTCGCATTCTTAGAATCAGATTGCTTTCTTCCTGGATTAATCTTTCATCCATGGGATCTTTTTTTAGTGCAGCTTGGGTACAATGTAACTTGTCTCTTATGGCATCTATGTCCTGTGCATCCCTCCCAAATTTATTTATGTGTAATACCTTTAACTGTCCCTTCAGCTCTTTCAGTTTGCAGCAGGCTTTAAACATAGGTCTTCCTGCTATATCTTAATCCCATACCCTCTTGACAATCTCTGAAAATGCTGGGTCCAAGGCCCACATGTCACAGTACCTGAAGCTTTTATTGTTTCTGCTGTATCCTTGAACAACTAATAATGAAGAATGATCTGATATGCCCTCCTCCTTTACAATCAACTTAGTGTAATGCTTATTCATCCAATCTATATTGCAAAGCGCTCTGTCAATTCTAGAGTAAATCCTACTACCCTGTCCCTGCCTATTCGACCAGGTATAATAAGCTCCCTCCATGGGCATTTCCCCTAATCCACACCAATCCATACGTTCTTGGAAATCCCTTATCTCTTCCTGTCCTACTAGATTCCCCCTATTCTGTCATTTATCCCCAGAACACAATTAAAGTCTTCCATAATCACCCAGGCCCCCTTAATAGCACCATGTAGTTGTTTTAGATCCGACCACAGAGCATTCCTTTTCCCAGGATCATTATGGGCATAGACAAATGTTATTGCATCTTGAGAGTCCTCCCCTATCCTTCTTATATCACAATGTATAAGTTGGTCAGTGCTTTTCACTTTTGTAGGGCTGAACTTACATGGATTCCAAGTAACCCATATCCTCCCGAAATGATGTTACTGATGATTAGTAATTGTTCTCCACTCCCTACTTAATTTATTAGCAATTGCTTGGAAGTTTTCCTGCCTTATTTTGGTCTCCAGAATGGCCATCACACCCACCTTATTTTTATTCACAAAATTCCTTATTTCTGCTTGTTTATTAGGGCTATTCATGCCCCTAATATTCCATGCTCCTATCATGAAAGGAAAGGATAGTGTCCCCTATAGGGGTCTTCATGTAATACTCTGTTGATGCCATTCACAAACTGTTCCTCATACTGAATTATTCTCTTTGCACTTTTCTTTTTATCAACCATTTGGAAATCCTCACCTTCCTCTTCTCTTTTATCCTCTGCTGGGTGTGAGGTCATCTCGTCCTCCCCCCTCTTTATGTTCTTTGTCTTGAATCATAGGTTTTGGTCTCCATACCATGTTCATTTTGCCCTGTGCATGTTCAGACTCTTTTGTTCTACATATTGCTTCAGAATGACCCAACTTCTTGCAATTCTCACAGGTGATAGGACACCATTCATAATCAATCTTCTGTGATACCACTCTTCCTTCCACATCAATGAATTTAATGTTGTCTGGAAATTGTTGTTTAATGCTCACTTCAAGTTGGATTCTGGCATAACTCATTTTAGACATCGTTGCAGTTGCCTTGTCCCTCTTGACTGGTTTTCCAATTGTACTTCCTATTTTACTCAATCCTGACAGACTCCAGTATTTAGGATCTAAATCTAGTAGCCTAATCCAGATCGGGATATCTGTTAGCTCTTCCAATTTCACTTTCTAACCTGGCTTCCATCTTTGGACTAGCATTGGCTTATTGTCCATGAAGTAATACTTCCTTTTCAACACTTCATCCCTTTCTGCTTCTTTCCCAAACTGCACAACGAACTGTCCTTCCCTTAACACTGAGATTTCCTCAATTTTATACTCCTTCCAGATTCTTCTTAAGAAACCATCCATAACTTTGAGTGGTTGATTAGCCCATAGAACACAACAGATGAGTGAGGCTTCCCAGTAATTTGCTATGTCCATAAGATCTTCTTCTACCATTCTTGCCATTTGTATCCCATCAATTTCTTCTGTTTGTACATACTTTAGCTCAAACTTATTGTCTTCCTTGAGCCCTACTACCTCAGCAAATGTTCGTCTAGGAGCTTCATGATCAGCCCCATTATCTATTCCCCCCCCCCGTCGGTACCTTCTTATCAGACACTGTGAATGCTTCCTCTTTCCCATGATTCACAACACTTAATTCCAGATCTAGGGTTTGATTTAACACCATTGACGGCCCAAGTAAGAGATTACCTGCCGAAGATTCTCCCGTAGTTGGGGTTGTGACCTGCGTATTTTGCTGTGGAGTGGTTTGCTCCTTCGCCGATGCCTTGGCCTTCTTCTTCCTTGGTCGCCCCCTTTTCCTCGCAGACATCTTTCAGAGAAGGTCGCCTCAGAAATATAATCTTATAGTCTAACTAAACTTACATTACTCAAAATTTCTCCAATCAGCATAGTCATCGTCATCTTCATCGTCATCATCATCTTCATCGACATCTTGATCGCTGTCGTCATCAACGATAGTTGGACTTAGGATTTATTAGTTCCTTCCATATGAATATCACTTGAATCGTCTCTCCTGTCCGCACCTAGGGTTGCCGCTCTTCCGCGGAGACTTGCAACAATCTAGATCTTCCATCTTGTAGCACCTAGGGTCCTTGCGGGAATCCAAATCTTTTGCACGATTGCTCTGTTCTGTTGATTCTTTTTAAGGCTAGTTGTATCCAAAATTAGGTACAATAGATTATAGAATATAAATTGTGTAATTCAGTTCATTGATCGATGTTCCTGGATAACATAATGGGTATAACATTCTTCAAATTAAAATTATTTTTGTGGTTTTAGATTTACAAACATTTGTTCTCATTTATAAACTGATCAGTTATTATACAATCGTCATTGATTGGCAAACATTTATTCTTATTTATTCATTGATATTTTTATTTTAAATAAATTAAAGAAAAATAAAATTAAAAAAATATTGTATTTTGTAATAAAAGAGATGATATCTATTCCATAGTTAAATTTACTCAATAGTATTGAAATCATAAAGAATGTTAGTGTAAATACAATATGTCATGGTGACACATTTTTTGGATCAATTATATTACATAATGTAATTACATATATCATATCATAATAGGCAATTGTATTGTATATTGTAATTAAAAATATATGAAGCTTCAGTCTTATCCTCCTTAGATGTGTATTTTTTTTCTAAAAAAAAATTAGGTAAGTGTTTTCCGGATTTACCACACCGTTTTTGGTGGACTCATCCGGGTTAGAAAATGTAATTAAAAATATCATATCATAATAGATTATTAAAAATAATATATTTAAAGACTATTTTCAGTTAAGCTTGTCATAAACAAATGAATTTTAGAAATCATCCTAAATAGGACTTAAACATAGAGAAAAGTACCAAAATAAGACTTTCATGTTTTTTTTCCGGAATAGGACTTTGCATTGTGGTAATGTGTCAGTGTACATGTGCAAATTACTGTACTTTCTTGGTAATGTATATGACCATGTTTGGTAATGTAAGTCCTATTTCGGGAATAAAAACATGAAAGTCCTATTTTGATATATTTTTAATGTTTTAGTCCTACTTTAGTCTTTCTTCCAATGAATTTTGAAGGTTAAGAAAGAATCTTTTTCTAACGAAGGAAATCTTTTTTGTTCTTTAATAGTTTTATTATAAATGAAGTGAAAGAATTATAAAATTAGAAAAGTCCTTGTATATTTTATAAAAGCGATGATCTCTATAATGTATTCCATAATTAAATTTACTTAATAATGTTAAAATAGTAAAAAAATTAGAGTAAATATAGTATATTATGTCATGTTGACACGTACATTTTTTTCAATGAATTGTATTCTATAATATAATTTCAAGTATTATATCATAATAGATAATTAAAAATAATGTATCTTTAAATTTAAATAATAAATTATCTAAGAACAATAAATCATAAATTGTGTAGCTAGTAATAAAATCAAATCATAAAATCAATTTATTCAAACTATGAAATTATGTATAGTATTTTTTTCTGTTTTAAAAGTGACTATAGTCTAGTTACCTCTTGTTTTATAAATATTTTAATTTAGTTTTTAACATATATACTTTTTAGTTTTTCATCAATATTGTGATTAATGCAATCAAAACTAACTTCATTATAAAATATCATAAAAAATACTCGTATGACATTAATTTAAAAGTAAAATAGAATCTAACTCTTTAATTGAAAGTTTTAGTATAAATGAACATAATAAAAAGCATTGAATTAGGAAATAATTTTTCCATAAAAATGAATATTCCTCTTCCGTAATTAATTTTTTTCAAATATTTTATATTAAAACATTGATTTTACGTTTTATATGTCCTAAATTAGGTGGCATATTATGTGTCAAAAAAATATGAAATTTCTTTCTAGGTGAGGAAAATATTTTATTTATTAGGTGTGAATATTTAAATTAATATAATTAATCTGGCTTTGTTTAAACATATCACAAGAAATTATGAATGAAAAATTAATTTATCGGTGAATATAATCTTTATTTATTATTTAAAAGCCTTTTCAATTTAAAAAAAGTATAGTAAAGTTATATCCTTTTTTAATAGTTTCTTAATGTATTTTTTAAAATATATTTTTTGGTTTTAATTTTACATCAATATTAAATTAAAAAGAACCAAATCTAAACATGCCATAAAAAAATACGTGGGTTAAAATTATTTAGATGTCAAAAAACATACGGAGTATTATTTATTAATTAAAAATTTTAGTAAAAATCAAGAGACAAAAAAATACTATATTGAATTGGAAAAAGAATATTACCATAAGATTATATGTTTCTCTTCCATAATTTAATTTACTCAAAGATTTCATATCAAAATATTGAATTCACATTTTCTATATACTTAATTAGGTGGCATATTAAGTATAAAACAAATATAAAATTTATTTTTATGTGAAAAATATTTGATTTATTAGTTGTCAAATTTTTAATAAATATAATCAAATTAATGTCATGTAAACTTATGAACAAATATAAATAGTACTCTAATAAAAGGTTTATATATATATATATATATATATATATATATATATATATATATATATATATATATATATATATATATATATATATGGGCTGGTTCCTGTGAGAATGTACCTTGTGGAGAGAAATGAGAATAAAATCTAGCCGTTGGATCTGATGCATCGTGCGGCTCAGATTGTATCCTGCACTCAGATTTTGAGATAGTGCATTTTCAAAGGATTTTGTTGCATTTCGACGTGATGCATTTTAAAACCATTTTGGTGCATCTGATTTTGATGCAATCCAGACCCAGATCTCACAATTTAAAGCACTAGATTCATTCTCATTTCTCTCCTAATATCGCATTCTCACCAGACAATATATATATATAATTGTCTCTTAAATATATGTATTATTAAATATATACTTAGTGATCTAAGTATCATTTTTATATATAAATAATTAATGATTATGTATTAAATACTATTTATATTTTAAATCTATATTTTTTGTTTAAGTATATATAATAATAAGTAACTTCTTTATATCAAATACTCTTTATAAATTTCAAAAATATGAAAATTTCTAGAGGCTGAGAGAATATTTTGTTTATAAAAGAAAAGGTTTTTGATATATAAAGAGAAATCTTTATTAATTTTAAGTTTAGTAGTTGATATATTTTTAAACAATTATTATATTTATTTTGTATTAAATACATTTATAATTATAAGTAGATCAAATTGTTTTCAATAATTGCTAAGAAATTTCATCTTGTTTTATTTTTTTACTTTTTTATTAACTTTTCTATAAAAACTATTTTCTTTCCTTTCTATCCTATTCACTGATTGTTTAAATAAATGCCTGAAATTCTATTTTTTTTAGATTTGTTTTGCTTTTAATTCTATTGGCTAATTTTTTAAATATATTTTTGTTGATCATTTGACAAATAATATAATTTTTTAGATCTTCTCATGAATTGTATGATTAATAATTGACATGATTACAACATTTTATTTTTAAAAAAATATTCATATGCCTAAATGTTTGTTCAAAAATTTTATAATTTATTAAATCTGCGCCAGGTATTAAAAAATGTTCACGTATACTTATGATAAAATAAAATTTTGTTAAAATTTACAAATTCTATTAATTCTAAATCTCGATTCTTAAATTCTGAATAATTAATTATAATTTTTTAAAAACATAGTAAAAAAATGAAATAATTTTTATTATTGTTATTTCTATTATTATTATTATAGTTATTATTGTTATTACTATTATTATTATTACTACTATTAATATTATAATAATTTTTATTATTACTAATATTATTAGTATTTCTATTATTATTATAACCATTATTATAACTATAATAATAAAAATTTTAATATTAATCAAGTTGATATTAGATAGATCAAATTCAATCAAATCATACTAGATCAAATGAGACAAATTCAAATCAAAATTTCAAGAAATTAGAGCAGATTAATGAACAGAACGCAACTCGTCACCAACCCCTGTGTGACGCTCCAGACCATTTATTTTTTATATTCCACCATCTAATTTCTATAAACAGCGAAACACTCTCAGGCAGCTCACCCGTCTCTACTCGTTTGCACACTCAATCACTCACCTACTCAGAAGAAGAAAACCTCCAGAAAGTCAAATCAAATGGTGAAGGTCAACTCTATCCGCTCCCAATTCTCCGTCGCCGTCTTCTTCATCTCCATCGCCGTCTCTGCCATTTCCGGATCCGTAAGTTCCCAATCCATCATCTTTTCGATCGTCGAGCAATAATCGATCCGCGTTTAATCGTTCTGCTTTTTTTTCCCCCCATTTATTTCGGGTCAATCAAGGATCCGGATTGTGTGTATACAGTTTATGTGAGAACCGGGTCAATCCTGAAAGCCGGAACGGATTCGAACATCACGTTGACTCTCTACGACGCCGGCGGCTATGGGATCAGGATCAACAACCTCGAGGCCTGGGGCGGGCTTATGGGCCCGGATTACGACTACTTCGAGAGGGGGAATCTGGACATCTTCAGCGGGCGCGGCCCGTGTCTGACTGGGCCGGTCTGCCTCATGAACCTCACCTCCGACGGGACCGGCCCGCACCACGGCTGGTACTGTAACTACGTCGAGGTCACCGTCACCGGAATCCACCAGAACTGTAGCAAGCAGACGTTTACGGTGAACCAGTGGCTGGCCACCGATACTTCGCCGTACGAGCTCAACGCCGTCAGGAACAACTGTGGTGACGGAATCTCCGAGCCGCGTCTCGCCGACGGCTCCGAAACTGCCGGGATTGTTGCTGTCATGTGAGAGAGAGCCGGAGGAGAGGTGTTGGTGGGGTGGGCGTATTAGGAATTTTGAAATACTCCGTACGTGTATTTTACCGACTATGTTTGTCAATAATGTCACATGGGTTTGTGCGGTTCCGCAATAATGTTGATTTATTAGGGTCGTTGGACCACGGCCCAATCTCTCTTTAGTTTCTTATTTTCTTGTATGAATAAAAAATACGGAGCAACTGAGTTTTATTATACTCCATGTGTCCTGAATTGATTTTTGAAAAATTTACTCAAATAGTACAAAAACATAATGACTTTCCCTAAATAGTACTACATGTGTTTTTCTTCCCAATATAGAACTTTTAGTCATTATGCATTAGTCATTATTCAAGTAAATATTCGTCATCACTGGTCATTATAGACATTATTAAGTGCTACTTAGGATATAAAATAATTTAAGTGCTATTTAGGGAAATGACTTAAGTTTTAGTGCAAATATTTCTTGATGTTTTTACTTTTAAAATAATGGTTTCACTTCTTTAGGCCACTGGGTATACCGCTCACGCCCAACGGCGTGAAGGCGGTTTTCACGCCGCGATAGTGTTAAACATCGTCCTCCGGCGGCGTTACCAAGACGTGAAGCAGGCCGCGTCATTCCTTTGACCCTGGTGCTTCCCCTCCCCCTCCCCTAATGGCTCTAATAGCCGTTGAAGACAAAAAAAAGAAAATTAATTTTTTTTATCATAAATTTCAAACCCCCCCCCTCTCATTCTTTCACACCTTCAATCTTCTTTAATCTTCTTCACACATTCTTCAATTTCAAACTCCCCTCTCTCTTTTGAACATGAATTCTTCCGGCTCCGTCTTCTTTTTCGACAATCTCGCGCCAAGCGATGTCGCGATGTGGTATTTCCAAAAAAACACCGAGTAAAAGTATATGCTCCATAATTTTTCTCATTCGAAAATAAAATTCAATCACTTATATTTTAGTTTTTTAACATTCTTCTTAAATTCCTAAAGTCAAACGACGACGATTAGTTCGGTTAGAGAAAGTATGTATCTCAAGTTTGATCTCATTTTCGACATGACCCTTTTAGCATCTAAAGTGGTATCATCCTTAAAAGATGTTCAAGCGGGAATTTCACTTAAAATATTTTAGATGTCCCTCTCTTGGCATCCACATGCTCAAACCGTGGCATAGCTCTCGAATTCACAACAACAATCTAATTCAATCCCACAAGAGTAAGGTTTGAGAATGTCTTGGATGTCATTATTTATTTTTATTTACTTTGTTCAAAGTAGATTCTACATCCTTTCAGACATAATTGTTTATATAAAAGAAAAAATTAGTTGAACACATGCATTGCTTATGGATGGGAAAGAATGCCGATCTTGTGGTCTCATTTCAAAATATTCCGGTCTCGTTCTATAAAATAAAAACAAAGAAAGTGGTCAGGCTTAGATTTATTGCACCAATAATCTCGTGGTTTGATAAAGGTGCACCATTACTCTTCGTTCTTTCAAAACTTGGGTTGTTACCCTCCATTTATAATATTCCTAAGGTGATGCCTCCATCGACTAAAATATCTTTCAAATATTAAATTAATACTCTCTCTGTTCGGAAATGTTTTTCTCACTTTCCTTTTTTGCCCCACCAAAAATATTCTTCCCATTTTTTAGTTTATTTAATGAGGATAAATTTTAATAATACTCTTCTATTTTATCACTAATCTATTTTTTATTGCTTTTTAATAAAAAAATGATATTTAAAAGTTTATACTACATGCATTTTTGAAAATTTGACTCTTTTTACTACTTCTTAATAAGCGTGCCAACTCACTTTTTTTGAAAATTTGACACTTTTGAAAATAGGCACAAAAACCCCTCTTCTTTTTCTTTATTACTTTCCATTTTTATTTTCTTTTTTTCATAAAGAGATTAAAAGTGTTTGTGTTTGAAATAATGAAAATTTGTTTTCAAAAATATTTCTTTAAAGTGTTTTAAAAATGAAATTTACTTTTGTTTGAAATAAAAAATGAAATAAAAAAAATTAAAATATACGGAGTACTTCATTTGTTTCAAATCAAATAATTTCATTTTTTACTAAAACAATTCTTATTTTTTGTATCTCTTGAGACTAAAAGAGTACAGAGTAAGGTCTCTTTAATACTCCCTCCGTTCTTAAAAAGAGTTCTTACTTTGAAAAAGTAGAAAAATAAGGATGTGTTAAATTGTAGTTGACTTCCAATTTTGCCTTTGATGTGTTGGGTAAAAGTAAGATGTGATGAGTAGATTATTAGAGAAAAAGTATGATGTGATAGGTAGGGTATGAAAAAGTAAGGGTAAAAGTGGTTTTTTAATAGAAAGTGGAAGTGTTTTATTGGAAGTGAAAAAAATGAAAGAGGAAGTGTTTTTGAGAACGGAGTGAGTATTTAGTTCAAGTTACACTCATAACAGTTTTTTGGATCGATGCACAACAGATTCCCTTCATGACTTAATTTTCCATATACAGTGCTATATTACCATGATGGAAACTCTTATTTTTGAGAAAAAAATGGAATTTCTATTTTATTACTTTTTATATATTTTATTTCTTTTTAGGCTGATTTCTTCAGATTTTTATTAGAAAATCAAAGATGGCCTAAGTAATTGTTTTAAAATTCTAATTTAAAAAAGTGAAATTTGTACTAAATAGGATAAAAACATAATGACTTTCCTAATCTAGGACTTAAATTTTTTTATTCCCTAAATAGGACTTAATAATATCTTAGTTGGAGGAATAATGTCTAGTAGTTCAAATTAAAATGCGCAATAGATATGGTAAAATAAGGTGAAAGGAGAACTTTCAAAAATTTCTTTGCCAGAGAATTAGACATAACAAAGGGTGAAAAGAACTGTTGTTTACGGCGGCGCCGGCATCAACCAGCGTTTCATCTCAACCCAGCACGGCGGAGAAGATAGAGATCACCATTGAAACCCTAAAATGGCTTCGAAGAATGATCTGAAATTATCTATATTCACAACAATCCACATTTTCGCCACACTTTTCTCTGTAACGTTCACCGAAACCCTTTCGTCTCCCCAACTCCAATCGACGAACAATCGCCTCTCGGCGTCCCCGACGATCTACGATCTCCTGAAGGCCCACGCTCTTCCCCCCGGCATATTTCCGAAGGGAATTTCGGAGTTCTCGCTTGATCCGACCTCCGGACGGTTCGAGCTCCGCCGATCTCGCTCGTGCGCCGCCCAATTCGAGACGGATGTGTGGTTCGATGTGACCGTCACCGGAACCCTAAGCTACGGCCAAATTTCGAACCTCTCCGGCATGGCGGCTCAGGAGCTATTCCTCTGGTTTCCTGTCAACGAGATAAGGGTGGATATCCCCAGCTCTGGCTTGATTTACTTCGACGTCGGCGTCGTTTCAAAGCAATTCTCCTTGTCCTTTTTCGAAATTCCTCAGGATTGTACGGTTGATGATACTGAGAAGCTGTCATCTTCCTCCCTTCGGTCATTGCCATGGCCGCCCCGGGGAAACATCATATCCATCAATGATCGTGGCCGGATAATTGAGGTCTTATTCCATCTTTAAAGCTATAATTACTTGCCCAGTTTACCATTATCATACACTCGAATTTAGTTGTCCATTTTTTTAATTAGCTCCAATTTAAGGAATGAGTCCAAGACCCGGTTTGACAGTAGCGTTATACGTTAGTGTTTTGAAAACAATTATCTGACCGTACTTTTTAGTGTTATCCAACCTTAGCTCTGATGCCTTGTGAAACAATACATTTGGATCCAATTCAACCCTAAAAGCTAACACGGTAATATTATTGTACACGGCCGATGTGGGATAAGTATAGCTCAACAGTACTATTTGTGGTTGCTTGTTTCCAAGAAATTGAAGAATTTCTTTGTTTGGGAAGGATATATCATATATATATAGATAGAGTTAGAATTTTAGTGCCATAATTTTGTTGCAGAACCAATCAAGAAAGCTAGTGAAACAAAGCTTTCAATGGCAAGTTGCGGGGCGAGCGGTGTCTTAAAGCGGATAGAGGGGCGAAAATGTCCAAAGTGAAACGGGCTTAAGGATGTGGATGAAGAGCCAACCTGATATGGGTGAGTTTGGCAAGTTTGTTTGGAAGGGGGGAAGGAACAGCTCAAAAATGATGAGGAAGGAATAACATGGCTATTCCTTGGTGATATATAATGCATATGGTGAGTGAATGTAAATACCTCTCCTCCTATATGTTTGTATGTATGTATGTAAAAGTGTGTGTATGTATATATATGTAGTGTCTATGCACCTCATATGGTGCATTAAGCTTGCTTGTGTCTAAAATAAACCAAATTATTAGTATTTGTATACCAAACTTAACACCATCTTCTCAGACACGATGTTCTGTAATTTTTGTTACCGCTGTATGTGTTTTTTGAAAGAGTTCATCATTGCCACCAAATCTTAATGACGTTTTTATACCTATTTTCGTTAGTTATTTGTTAAAATAACATAGCCATGTTATTTATTTTTTGTAGAACATTTGATGTGGTTTCTTAATATATAATTTTAATTTTTTAATTTTATACATATAATCAAATTAGTTGATAACGCGTTAGGTGTATATTGTATTAAAAAGTTGTATACATTGAAATGTTGAGAGTATGAAGGAAAGAAGCTGGGGAAAATTGCATCTGCATGATGTTCAGTATTCTATATTGTCCCAAACTGTTTTCTCATTACAGGTACAGAGTATTTAATTATATTCCACCCAAGCACATTTTTTTATACACTTCACATTTCTCACACATTTTTTCTACACATTTTTCAATATAAAAACATGAATTTCGAAATTTTTGGATAATTTTGGATGCGGTTCAAACATCGGTCAAATCAAAATTTATTTCAACCATATTAGAAATCATTCAGATGAAAACAAGTCTTTAATCAACCACCAAGGAAGAAAATGACTTTTAAAAGTCATTTGTTTAAATGGGGAAAGTCATTTCTTGGTTTCCAAACAAACCTCAAGTCAAAATGTTATGAAGGGTAAAATATTAAACGCTCTACCATTATCAGCCCGGACTCCATACCCTTTAGAGGCCGACGCGAGCAAAAACCCCTTGAGAATAAAATGGCCTCCGCTACTCTGCTCCGCCTCTCGCTTCCGCCTTTCGCCGCCACGGTCTGCCTTCCTCCCCACCAACACCGCCGCCGCCTCTTGCCCCGTCCTCTCACACCCAACTCACCAAATCTCTTCCAAACCCGATCCCCGCCCAAGCCCCAACGCGCCGGATCCCCAATCTCCGCCTCCTACGGCCCGACGCCGGCCACCGACCGGCTAATCTCCGCCGCGGCGTACTTCCTCCCGCTCTTCAACGGCCTCCAGTACGGCCGCTTCCTCCTGGCCCAATACCCAACCCTAGCCATCCCATTCGACCCGATCCTCCCGATCCTCTCCCTCTACCGCTCCGTCCCTTTCGCCAGCTTCGTCTCCTTCTTCGCCATCTACTTGGGAATCGTCCGCAACCAGAGGTTTAGCCACTACGCCCGCTTCAACTCGCTCCAGGCGCTGGTGCTTGACATCCTCCTGGTGGTGCCGCTTCTGGTTCAGCGGATCTTCGCTCCGGGTCGGGCAGGAATCGGGCTCAAGATAACGATATGGATGTATAATGGGCTTTTTGTGTTCGTAGTGGGCTGCTTTTTGTATGGGCTTCTCGCCAGTGTTTTTGGGAAAACTCCTTACTTCCCCCTCGTAACCGATGCTGCCAAGCACCAAATGTAGGCCCGGGTGTATTTTATTCTCTTGTGTTTGTAATGCAACTTTTTATTTTTACTAAAAGTAGTACCTTTATTTTCAACAACAACAAAACTATTACCTTTTGTTTTGTTAATTACTCCCTATATCATACCAGTAATGTTATTCTCTAAAACTTTAACCAACCGAACTCAAAAAATAAGTAACAAAAAAAAGGGGTTTTAAGAAGAAAAAGAAACAATAACATTTGGCTATTTTTAACTTTTTGCAGTCAAAATTGATAAGTTTTGATTATAATATAAATAAAATTGATATTAGATATTAATATGATACTTGGTGATATTATTAGATTTGTTTCATATAGTATTTTCAAACTATTGTTTTATCTAATCGATATTGTTTATACATTTTATTTTATAGGTCAAAAGTAGACAAATATTTAAGAGTAAAGTATAATTATTTCTTTTTCTTCTAAAAACTCCTTTTTTGTGTTATTATTGGTATTGTATTATTATCTTGCTTTTCTTTTTCAAACGCGTTTTTATTGGTATTGTATTATTATCCTACTTTTCTTTTTTACAAAAATTGTATCCTCTTTGTGCCTAAATCTTCTTGTTTGGACATTTATGAAATTTAAAAAATAGATATTTTGTATTGATTTTCTAAATTCTACTTGAGTTGATAGGTAAAAGTAGGGTCTGTTGGTTAGATCATTGTTGAATAGTTATAGTGTGATAGGTGAAGTAAAAAATTATTAAAGCATCTACAATGGAAAGTGTAAAAATAGGTAGGCTATATTTAGTTTTATATATCCACTCCAATCATATCTTCTACATAATATACTTTTATTTTATTTTAATATTTTAAGTTATTTAATTGTGATAATATATATAGTTTAAAAATTCTGATGACACATATATTTTAAACTATGGTTATGGAGTATTAAGAAACAAGAAATAAAAAAATTAGTAAAAAAAAGTAAAAAAAATGTACTACAACATTTTGTTAAAAAAATTATTTATAAAAGTAATTGAAAGAGTAATATTCCCTCCGTCCCACTGTGTTTGTCCACTTACCTTTTGACACACCATCCAATGCACTTCTTTAATCCATTTTATCTTATAATTTGTATATTAAAAAATTATAAAAATTATATATTAATAATCTATATGTTAAGACGAATCAAACAAGATCACACATGACTATTTTTAGGCTTACACATTGAGAGAATTTGATGAGTCAAAGTGCTTAGATGAATAGTTCAAAAGTCAAAACTGGACAAAGACAATGGGACGGAGGTAGTAATAATTTACTAATAGTTAGATATTTTAAATAAATTATATTGTATAAGAAGAATTAACAAAATTAATCATGCATTATTTTAGTAATAAATTTTTTACAAGATGTGAATAGGAGAGTGTATATATAGATGTTCAGAATTGTATTTTGGACTATAGTGCATTATTTATACTATCCATTGGAGGAGTTAAAATGTATATATTGTAGTGTATATTTAACAATATACATTTTATACCCTCTCCATTGGAGATTACTTTTTATTCCCTCCGTCCCTTTTTAGATTACAATATTCCTTTTTTTACAAAATTAAGGAAGAGTCAAATCAGTATTTTTTTCCAAATTACCCCCCAAATAGTATAAGAATGTGTAGGTAGGTGAGATTTTGACATTGAAATGATAAAGGGAAGAGAGGATAAAATAGTTCATTTAATGTAAAAATAAACACATTGTAATTCTTTTTGGAACAAAAATAAGAAGGAATATTATAATCTAATTGGGGAGGGAGAGATAATTATTTTTTTTTAGTAGACATTCCTTACGCGTGACCGATTTTTTAATTTCTTTCTCACCAACACACCATAGAAAGGGAAAGGAAGGTCGCTAGCCGATACCACCAACCAATCCGTCATTAAAGCATCGCATCACCATGTCCATATCCGGAGTATATTAAGGCCGCACAGTCCAGTCCAGGTAAGAAGAAACTTTGAAAATGGCGAGCCTCAGAGTTCCAGCTTCTGTTCCTTCTCCCGCTGAGGATTCCGAGCAACTCCGAAAGGCATTCGCAGGTTCTCCGATCATATGATAAACTCCATTTAGATCTCCGATCATGCTGTTTATGCGTTTATTAACAGTTTTGATTTCTGCGTTCTCTTCCCCAATTATTATCGTTACTGCTATTACATTGATTCCTTTGGCTCTTTATGATCTGTAACCGGTGATCACTGATTCTCAATTGAACCGCCGATTTGAACGCATGGAAAATGAGGCGGTGCAGTGTGCCAATTCCATTATATTAGAGACCTTTGACATTGTATTGTGTTTTCTGAACCTGCGATTTGTGATTACTGCATTCTCCCCAGTTCCAAGCAATTGTATTTTTTTTAACTGTTATAACTGCGATTTGGTTTTGCTTGATCGAATGCAGTGGACTTAATTTGCAAGATGTTAATGCACAATGGTAATGATAATTGATTATGTGATTTGCAGGATGGGGAACGAACGAGGCACTCATAATTCAGATATTGGCTCACAGGAATGCTGAACAGCGCAAGTCAATCCGCGATATCTATGCCTCAACTTATAATGAGGATCTTCTCAAGGACTTGGACTCTGAACTTTCAAGTGACTTTCAGGTTTGTCTTGGCCCAGTTCTGAAATCTAGAGCCTGGTTATTAGTAAGGACTAAAATGGTAGGAGTGGTTGAAAATTAAGGAAAATAAACGTGGAGGTTAGAATACCCTTTAAATTCAGCAATAAAAATAGAAAAAGTTCGGGCATGCCAAGTTTGTACTCCAACTTGCAAACCATGTGTATCACACACAGAGAGATAAGAATTGTCTATGAATCTCACGGGCAATTGTTGTCTCTGTGCGTCTGTGATACACTTGGTGTGCAAGTTGGGGTACAAACATGGTGTACCCCTAACACACCTCATAAAAATAAATCATGCTCAACTCAATCAAATCACTCAGTGCACGCCAGTGAAATTTGTTAGTATTTGGGTAAAAAGATGATTTGTAAGCCATAAAAGACTTCACCAGTCGAACACATAATTAGCTGACTTTTATGTGACATAATAGCGTGCTGTCCTGCTATGGACGTTGGAGCCTGCGGAGCGAGATGCATACCTGGTTAACGAAGCCACCAAACGCCTAACTTCTAGCAACCGGGTTATAATGGAAATTGCTTGCACTAGGTCTTCTCACGATCTCTTCAAGGTCAGGCAGAAGTACCATGATCGCTTCAAGAAATCACTTGAAGAAGATGTTGCATATCACACATTTGGGGACATTAGGAAGGTATGTGATGTACTCTGATCTTATACTTGTATTTCTGGCATAATCATTTGCGAGGAATTTGGTAAATGGTAATTATGTGAATTCATGAGAGTGGAGTATTGAAGTTGACACACATTCTTCATTTTTCTCACCAATACCCAAAACCAGCTATTGGTTCCACTGGTGAGTGTATTCAGGTATGAGGGAGATGAGGTGAACATGACATTGGCAAGAAAAGAGGCTAACATACTTCATGAGAAGATCTCTGAAAAGGCTTATAGTGATGAGGAACTTCTTAGGATCCTCACTACTAGGAGTAAAGCACAGCTGAATGCAACCCTGAATCATTACAATGATCATTTCGGGAACCCAATCAACAAGGTAACTCTTACGTACAATTTTTTAAGATGCCGTTTGATTTTTACTCTGCCAAATTTGAAATTTGCCACTTTAATCAATGGATCATATTAACATGATTTTAGAGTACTAAAAAAACATTTTTGGACAAAAAAATTCTACTCTAATTTGGGAAGCATGCGTCCAGGATCTGAAAGCGGATCCTAAAGATGAGTACCTCGCGTTACTAAGAGCAGCGATCAAGTGCATGACATACCCTGAGAAGTACTTTGAGAAGGTTCTTCGGATGGCAATCAAAGGGCTGGGAACAGACGAATGGGCTCTCACAAGAGTTGTGACGACAAGAGCTGAGGTTGACATGGAGTCTATCAAAAATGAATATCATAAACGGAACAGCATTCCTCTGGAGCGTGCGATTGCTGGAGACACCTCTGGGGACTATGAAAGGATGCTTTTGGCTTTGATCGGCCACGACGACGCGTGAGCAAATCATCTTATTCCCCCTTTTCCTGGAACTATTTTCTCTTCATGGACTTGTTGGTGTGCTGCATTTCTGATCCTTGCTGGTTATTTTGCACCTCTCACTTTTGTTTCGAAAATAAATCTGAGTCGGACTTCAATTTTACTTGAATTTCACTAAGCACTTTGAAGTGATTATGCAGAACATACATACTTTTCTAAATAATTTTTTTTTAATAACAATGGAATCACCAATTTATCGCAGATTCAAAATGCACCATTTTACACTAGGATTGAAATAGATTTTTCTAGTGTAAACCGGTGCATTCTGTGTCTGAAATAGATGGGTGAATTTTTTTAAAAAAAAGTACCAAAACAAAAGGTTGGCCCAGCATAACCGAAAATGGATGTGAATTAGACTTTTCACTTTAGCAACTGTTAGTGGAATTCTTTTGGGATTCATGTGTGGCACCAACCGACACGACAAGGGTTTGGGGCCAAGTGTTCCTCCCTAAATGTGCTTAACAATTGCGGGGTCTAACTAATATCTATTTCTAATCTCCACTATAAATATAAAACCATTAAACTTTATAAAGATGCAGTTATCACGAAACAATGCTTTCAACTAACTCATAATCATATTTATGTCTAAAATCATAAAGTTAATATTTCATAAAATAGTTATTTAGATTTTGTTTATTTACATTACTATGAATCATGACCATCATTCTATGAATATTCGTAGACTTTGATTTTTTTTGGTATGGAGTAATATATACTCTCTTCAGCCCCAAATAAAATGTCCACTTTTTTCAATCTTTCCAAAAAAAAAATTCTCACTTTTTTCTCTTTCTATAAAAGTAAGTGAATATGTAATTTTACAATACAAATAACATATCAGCATTCCAAAACTCAACAAATGAGTCCTTATTAAAAAATGGTAAGGGAGGGGGCGGGAGGGGGGGGCTGGGGTGGGGGGGCAAGGATGGGGCTGGGGTGGGGGGTTTAGGGGAGGGTTAGGGGGGGTAGGAACCATCGTTTTTACAAACGGAGCACCGTAGATACCCCAAACGAACTGGTGTATAAGTAACAGGTGTCATTTTAGATGCAAATTGTCGCATGATAGTCTTTAGCCTTAGTATTTTAAACTTAATCTATATTATTAAAAATCTTCAAGCTTTAACGTTAATTAGAAACATTATGTCCAAATACACCAGGTTGTTTGGACACAAGATAAATTAGACTTGAGAATGACTCGGGGCATCTATGGAGTTCCGTTGGTAAAATTGATGATTTCAACTCCTTATCTTCCTGCACCCCAGCAACCTTCTCCTATATCGCTGATTTGGGCTGCCCAAATCAACAATCTTGAAGGGGGTGGGGTTGAGGTGGGGTACAAGGGGCTAAGGGTTTTTAGAGGATTAGGAAAGATAGGAACCACTAATTTTACTAACGTAACATCATAGTTGCCCAAAATGTCCGGATCATTCTCTAGTGATTTTTGGCTTGGTCAAAAGAACCTTTGCCCACCGCATTCTTCACAAAGTGATCGTTATGTTCAATCAAGCATAGGTGACACTAACAAATTAGGAAACACAGGCAAACGCAAACAGGGGCCAATGGAACCTAAACTAGTTTAACCAACACTCCCAAAATACCAACACTACTCAAATCCTTGGAATTGTCATCACACCACGGCTCACGCATCCCTAATTAACATGAACCCATCAGGAAGGGTGGTAGTGTGAACATAAATCAAATAACTTGCCATAAAACCTTAATAAACCAGCTTGATGATGAGACTATTGATTGGAGGTTAAACAAGTGCAATGCTACTCTCACCGCCTGGCGGTTTGCGGACCCCAGCAAAGTAATCGCGGGATTGAACCTTCCCGTCGGCAAATATGTCATTGCCACTCATCTCCTTCAGCTTTGCTCTGCTAAGATGCTTCTCGGCAGACCCCGGGGGAACATCTCCCTTGAAGATGTCGTTCCCTGTCAGCTCTGCATACTTCTGGTTATGAATCTTCTTTGTTGCTTCCACCACCGGTTCGTCCCCAAACATGATATTGCTTTGGCCCCCAGCAGGCTGTCAAAAGAGCTCAAAAGTTAGTAACCTGCCTTGAAGGTGGTATGCATTCTCTCATGGTCCGTTTGGGACCCAGAAAGTAATAATATGAGAAAAAGTAGAAGAAAAAGTAATAATTGGTTTTGGAAAAAAGTACGATAATTATGGGATATCATTAAAATTTTATATGAAAAATATAGATTTATACTTAAAAAACTAGTAAGAAGAGAAATATAATTATAATCTTATTTTCATTACATTAAATTTCATATTAAAGTATATGATTTTAAAAAATTCTTATACTAGCAAGTCGGTAAGGTTGAGTTCGGTCGTGTTTGACCCCTTTTTAGCGGGTCATTTCGGGTTTTGTCAAGAAAACCTTTGTTCCAAACCAGTATTTTCGGGTCGGCTCTCGGGTCAAAAATAGATCGGGTCATTTGTTGTCAGGCCTAGTCAAAGCCAAAAAACATAAACCACTCACATTTGAAACTTTGACCGAAGTGCGGACATTACGCGGGGTGGGCTCTCCCATGAATTTGCTTTCTTTTGATTCAATGGAGCGGGCAGCGGTCAACGACAGTGGAGGTGCTTCGGAAGGTGGAGCGAAGATGTCATGCCCACTAAGCTCCTTGCACTTTGCATCAGACAGATGCTTTGTGGCTTTCAAATCTGATTCACTCTCAAGCGTTCCACTCAATTCACGTTGTTTTGCCACCTCGGGTATAGTAGTTGGCTTTTTCGGCGAAATTCTTTCTTCAGTGCTGAATGAAATCTGGCTGATTCCATTTGCAGTTTGCTGTAATATAAAGAAATGGGATATACAGCATGACAATTTGGCAAGTTGAGATCCACCAAGCTAAGCTATAACCATATAGAGGGGATACCTGAACAATACGGACAGAAGTTCTGTTGTTTACATTGCCATTAACAGCTCCAGAATCCATGTCGCCATTCTCGCTGTCAGCAAGAAAAATGTTGCTGCCATTCATCTCCTTCAGTTTATACCCGGAACAAGGTTTCCTGAAGATTACCATAATAATACAAAGCCCCGGTTGGTAAATGACTGTAATAGAAACTTAATCGCATGCCAATTATTGAACTGTCTTGCAAGGGATGACTGTAATAGAAACCAGCACTTGTGTTGAAGACATTGCAGAAAAAAGGTTACTGGGTATGAAATATCTATAGTTCTGGGATTCTCTTAAGAGTATTTTTCCCATGCACCTAAAAATGCATGAACCTTCTCACATGAATAAGACAATAAAAAACAAATTAACTAAATGTTTATCACTTCACTATGTAGATGCTTCTACTGATATAAGAGAAAGTCCATAATTTTTTAGGTGTACCTAATGTACACTTCAAAATTTTCCTTCTCTAATGGAAATATAATGACCAGTGGTCTCTATCTGAAGTTGAGATATATGAAGAGTAGAAATTAAGAACCACAAAAAAAACAGATCTACTATTTATTCAAATTTTCACATGCATATGAAGGTAACACCATAATAGTCTATGTCAAGGAACTAACTCAATCAAAAGTTCGAACTCATGACTTGTAAGTCATCCAGGCTTCGATACCAATTCAACCAAAGGTTCAAACAAAAGTAAATCTCGCTCCACGTGAGGGTGCGTGTTAAAGTATAAATCTATCATGGGCCCGCCTACTGTTTGGTTGAATTAGTTCCTTCAATTGACAAAGGTGTTACTAAATAGATGTATACCCAAAAAAAGTGAATAGAAATGAATCGATTCGTTCTATAGAATCCATTATTCGGAATATATATTTGTCAAGCGCGGAAACAATTTTACCGTTTGTTTAGGCTCTGAGCTTCTTCATCAGTGATCTGGCCTCCAAATAGCACCTTACTGACTCCATCAGAAGGCTGTGAAGATAATCGAAACACAGAGCTCTAGTCAGCAGGAAGAGGAAAACAAGGGATTAATCAGATGCGAAATGGAGGAAACGAGTACCTGGTGAGAAGTGCGGGCGGAGGAGCGGGAGGCGGTGCCGGAAGAGGAGTCGGCGGCCGGGAGCTCGGACCAGGTGAGCAGATCGGCGGTGGAAGTGTGCGGCTTCCGAACAGGAGTGGCTGCCATATTGCCTGATTTGAGCTGGGATCGGATCAGATTCTGAAACCAGTCGTTCGTCTCTTCCTTTCTTCTCTCTGCGGTCTTGTTTCAAAAATTTGAACGCCACTTTCCTCTCTCTTTCCGCACTAAAGTAATATTTCTCTCTTTGGGTTTATCTAAAGGAGAGGAAATTTGAAAACACACTTTAGTGGTCACAGGCGGAGGCTTACCCCTGAAGTTGTCGCATTTAATATTTTTCAAACAAAAAGAACTCATTACTGTATCAGATTCCTAAATTTTCAACAAATTCGATGTAACATTCCTAAATTTAAAAAATTTATGATTTCTATTCCTTCTAAATCCCCGTTAAACCCTTATCACGGTCAACTAAATTTTGTGGGATGCAATTGGAGGGAATAGGGAAGAATCGGTTCGGGTCGGGGCCGGAGTAGGGGTTTACTGGAAGGCTAAAGAGGGTAGAAAATAATTAATTTTTCAAACAGAGGACCGCATGTGCTCCAATCGAGGTCCATGTCATAGGATGATATGAAGACTAATGTCACCCAAACCTTCTCCAATTTAAAAAAACAAAAATCTCTAAAATGAATTGAAAATATAGAAAGACATTCCAAAAAAAATGTACCCAAAAAAAAGAGATTGAATCGAACCTAAACTAAAGAACTGATTCAGAATTTTGAACTGAACACGTATACTAGTATAGTATGAAGATGTTAATTTTAACTATATTTCTTCATTAAGTAATAAGATTATTTTTAAAATTCCATTCAACTTCTTGTGTGTAATTTGGAATAGACGTGAGCATGGTACGGTATGGTAATTAAGATATTTAGATCCTACCGATATCGTACAAAATATTCTAGTGCGGTATGAGATTTTACGTTGTACTGATTTCGATCTCAAAATATCAATTTGGTATGGTTTGAGATAGTTCGCTATCGATTTTGGTAAAAATTGGTATTAATACATATATATGTAATTTATACTTTAAAGTGTAAAAAAATTCTTTTTTATTGAAAAATTAAATTATATTTAAATAAAAAACATTAAAAACTAAAAACTAAATTTAATGCAAGAACTACTTACAAAACTTTATATTTCACAAACTAAAATGAATGAATAGTACTCTCTCCGTCCTATAATGATCTTCCCATAGCACTATTCCAACTTCACGGGAATTTATGTTTATTTGTGTTTTTTCATGGCCTATATGATAAAATAAAATATTCTTGTCACCACTTGTTTTGTTGAACTTTTGGTGTATTTTTCAAATATGTATGTTTTATTTTTTATTTCTATATCAATATTTAAATAAAATAGATTGAAAAAACTTAGGATTTTTCTTTGTTTTGCGAACCGGGAAGATTATTATAGGACGGAGGAAGTAACAAAATATTATAAGACCTCAAGTGCTACTAAGTCTTTTAAAACCAATGGTGCTGGAAAAAGTGCATATCCTAACCTTATAGGACATTAACAGACACAAGCGCTCACATCATTCAATTGTGAGTTGGCCCACATAGCATCCTCCATGGGATAATTGATACACACATGACAGACAATCTCTTCCTTAGCAATTGCTCCCGGTAGGAATCGAACTCGTGATCTTGACTACGATACCATCGAGAAGAGATAGATCTCAGAAGACTTGACACGATCAAAGTGGTCAAGGGGGTACCTTTGCTTGATTGATCTCGCTGCATATAAGGTACATAATCGGTTGCAATAGCCTCATTTGTTCCATGTAGCTAACCTCACGTAGTGGGATAAGACTTTGTTGTTATATGGTTGTTCAGTATTCCCTCTGTCTTAATTTAAATTTTCAATTTTGTGTTTGACTAAAATTATTTTTAATGTAATTTATTAAAGAATTGAGGCGAAACTAAAAGATAACCTTACGTATTTAAAAATTGCATCAAAAATTCTATGAAACAAAAGCTTACATGACTATATTATTTTATCAAATGAATAACAAAAATAAGGAAAGAAAATGAATAAAATTTGAACATATAAATAGTAAATAGACAACCTAATTTGGAACTAAGTAGTAAAGTGTGTCGTTATAGGTAAGTTTTTCATTGGAGACAATGCATTGTTTTAGAGAGTTAAATTATTACTCTCTCCGTCCCAAAAAATCTTTCCTATTTACTATTACAGTCTCTCGATAACTCTTACGGAGTATTTGTTTGCATATTTTCATTGATTATTTGATAAAATAAAATATTCTTATAACCTCTTATTTTGTAGAGTTTTCAATGTAGTTGTTAAATATAATTCTTTTATGTTATTTCTTTACCAATTTACAAATAAAATCATCTTAAAAACTATGCGTTTTAGCACATTAATCAAAGTAAGAAATTCATTTTGAAACAAAAGAAGTAAAATTCAATGGTAACATAAAAAGGATTCGATAATTAATTCGAACGTCTTGTTTTGCATACAAATTGAAAATCGTTTTTTTAATAAAAACTAACCAAATATAAATTCAATTATTTTAATATTTAATTGGATTCGCCTGCAGCCCCAATTGCAATGACTGCTTGCTTTGGAGTGCGCACTTCAATTCGTATTAAAGAATGACGGGCAAAAAAAACTTCATATGCTTGACTTTTACATAATTCTAAATGTATTAATAACATTTATTTAGGGAAAAAAAAATCTTCAAGAGCAACATATTCATTACTAAAAAAATACATTATTTTGAGACGGGAGTACTAGACAACCCAATCATCAATTGTGTTCGCATCCAACTGTCCCAAATTTCTCTCATAATTTTATTAACGGCGGCTCATAAAAAGCACCGAAATCCCTTTACAACGAAAAAATGACAAACATTTTGGACCATAAGTTAATATGGCAACTGTACATAATTTTTACTATGTTACAATAAATAAAACCAAACACCTTTTCTATATCCCCTAACAACGTTTGTCCTGTGTAGATTGTGAACTTATTCCCATGCTCATGTTTATTGTAGACATTTGCCACATACTCACCTATACATATACACTCCCTCCATTCACATATAACTGTCCATTTTGCGGTTTTGATTACTTTAACAATGAGTGAACACTAAGAGTGAACAGAGGAGTATATATGTGAGGGACACACAACTCACTGCTCGATAGAACGGAGTTCCCACTTGCCCTCTCCATCAATCAATCGCAACTCTGAAGAATGGAAGGGTATCAAAGCGGGGCGCTGAACAAGGGAAAGAAAATTCATCTCAGCTACACATCGGTAATAAACAAGAAACGTGAGATGGTAAATTTAATTGGAGTAAGAATTTAGGTTTTACCTGTGAAGATGTAACAACTGTGATGCCACTGTCCTTTGCAAGTCTATAAAGGTGCTCCTCTACATCTACGCTTGTGGCACTGCCATATGAGAAACAAGAAAGAAAGAGAAAGCATGCCATTAGTCACTAGATTTCCCAACGTTATATGCCGGCTTGTTAAGGATTATTTGACTGAAATTATTGAATGTACTGATTTTTTTCTAAAGGCTAAACTTCACTATTGGTCCTTCAACTTTATGAGTTGTGCACGATTGGTCCTGCAACTTTATGAGCTCTGCACGATTGGTCCTTCAAGTCTCAAAAGTCCATAAATAGTCCTTCAACTATTTGAAATATGCATAATTGGTCTTTCAAGTTTCAAAAGTCCATAAGTAGTCCTTCAAGTACACGTCAGCCTTCCAGATGATGTCCTTTTGACGGTAAACGTTAAAAACTAAATGGAGTACTAGCTCCATATAATACAGAGCAGTCGTACCTATTGGAATTTACTCGTATTATATGGAACTAGTATTTCATTTAGCTTTTAATGTTTACTGTCAAAAGGACCTCATTTAGAGGGCTAAGGTGTACTTCCAGAACTACTTATGGATTTTTGAAACTTGAAAGACCAATCATGCACCACTCATAAAGTTGAACGACTATTCATGAACTTTTGAAACTTGAAGAACCAATCGTGCACCCATCATAAAGTTGAAGGCCTAATGGTGGATTTTAGCCTTTTCTAAATGAGAAACTGTTCGATAACATCTATTGTAGCCAAATAAGTAAGACAACAGCTACTTATTCGGAGCAAAACAAGCAGCATAAGTCAGATAAGGCTAGCCAAATGCAGCCTATGTATCTGGACTTGATTGTCATCTTTTCGTAAATTTAGTCTCTCAACTGTTATAATTGAGATGCTTTTACACTTTTAGTCCCTTGATTTTCAGCAAATGAATAAGATAAAAGTTGTTTGCTTACTTGGTGCATTCATCGAGTATTCCAAATTGTGGCTTGTGAAAGAATAAGCGTGCCTTGAATGAGTACCAAAGAAAACTCATCAACTTATAATGAACACAAATAATCTGCAAAATATTTTTATGTGAGTCCGTATCTACTCATTAACAGCTTTATGGCTCACCATTCCCAATCGCTGTTGTTCTCCAAGGGATAAAATGTCTTCCCAGTTCTGAACTGTATCCCAGCCCCCTTCCCTTTCCAAAAGATAGATTAACTTCACACTCTCTAGAATAGTCTTCAAATGAGAATCAAGAATGTCATGGGATCCGGTGGACAATTCTTTATCTGACATTGATAAAACAAGTAACAAGTTCATTTTTATCAATACATCGCTAGATAAAATCAGGTCCAAATACAACGGGAATAATCATAGTGTATGTCTTCATATGCAGAATTTGGGAAGTTAAAATGTAGTGCAGGATCACTGTTTTTATCAATTAAACTGTTTTGGCGTACATTGTCAATAGAGCTTGATGGATTCACGAGTTTCCCGATTGGACTGT
Source organism: Cuscuta australis (assembly GCA_003260385.1). Taxonomy (NCBI): domain Eukaryota; kingdom Viridiplantae; phylum Streptophyta; class Magnoliopsida; order Solanales; family Convolvulaceae; genus Cuscuta; species Cuscuta australis. The sequence goes on along the minus strand of NQVE01000150.1, from coordinate 973,868 downwards.
TCTTAAGTCCAATTGGCAAGCGAACAAACCCGGATTATTTTGTAATTTAGGAGTGAAAAAAAAGAACAGTCAAAAAACAAGGAGGTGCTAGGAATCTGCTTGAGACAGACCTAGTCTTTCTTGCCAATACCGTTCTGCTCTTGGAAAAGAAATTAACTCAAAAATTTAAGATTGTTGGAGCATTCTTTATTGCTCTCTTATGCTCTTTTCTCCGCTAGTTACAAAGTTCCTACTCCTTCAAACTCGGATGAATTTGTAATTTGGGAGTGAAAGAAAAGAACAGTAAAAGGAGGTTCTAGGAGTCTGCTCAATACAGGCCTAATCTTTCTTGTCAATAACGTTCCACTCTTGGGAAAGGAATTATTCAAAAGATTAATTGCAGGAATATTCGTATTGCTCTCTTATGCTCTTTTCTCCCTACTTACAAGGTGCCTACGCATGGGCTAAGCTTTCTCTATTCATCTAGGAGCCTCTGACTACAACGCAGATATGGGAGGATCCTTTTGTATCAATCCCCTGTCATTCTAAGATTAGGTAAAGGAGGAAGACGAATATTTCTCCGTCCAATCTTTCTTGAACTCGCTCGGAAGAATATTTGTCACTGGGGGGGGGGGGGGGGTTGTCACCATCCTCGTCAGCGTCCATCAGCCCGTTTCTTCAGCACAATTCTTAATTGATTTACCAGGCTTACTGAGTCTATGCTAATTCTATTACTGGGTCCAATATTTGGACAGGGGATAATGACAGGGTCGGGCCTAAATTTATTTTATAATGATGGGCCATGTTCCCATTAGAGCTAAAACAGTAATTTTTACACTATTTTAGCTTCTGGTAAATAATGGACTAAGGGTCCATCTGTTTAAGATTCTCATGATCAGATTCTCTCAAGCCTGTCAATTCTGATTCCAAAGTCAGTACTGTTGTATTTGCTTTAGATTCTGAAAAAAAATTGATCTGCTTCGGCATTGGAGAATCTTATTCTTAAGAGCTAATCGGGTACTTCTCTAGAGAATCAAGTAATCAACAGAATCTATTCAACTGACCTTAGTGAATCTGATTCTTAAATGTCTAACCAAATACACAACCAATCTCATTGGCTCATTCTATATTCTGCAAATCAAGACCACTTCATTTAAAACACTTTATTCTAAAACTCAGAATCAGCTTTGTCTAAGAATCCAACCCAAAGCACGCTAAATAAATAAACTTTTCTTGATTCTTACTTTCTATGAAGTTTTGGGGAGTAAATGCATCAACACATCAAGGGTCTAACGGAAACCTCTATAATTTAAACTGGGTTTGTTGTTTCTCTTAAAAAAGGTGATTAATTCAGATTTTGAGCAGCGCCTTAATCAGTCAAATGTACACATTGAGACCGCCGCATACAGAAAGGAGAGATAACATAAGACATACCTTCTGTCGTCAACAAGGCTAATGCTCTTCTCTTTGCTTCTTCGACTGACAGAGGATATATAATCTGATCCCTTAGGGTTCCCAAACATGTGTATGGTCGCTGAGGGACATAAAAAACACCACAACCAAATCCTGACTTAAGTTGTGGGCCTGGTCTAACAAGGCTTCCACTAACCACCGGCCATAAACCACGAAGGACTCTGAAGATGGAGCTCTTTCCACTCCCATTAGGGCCTTTAATTGATTAATAAAAATTAAATGAGGTGCAGAAAAAAGTTTTATGAGGTACAGACAAATATTCTATGTATAAAAAAAGAATTAATTATAACACCACTAACCAGTCACGAGAAGGCTTTTCCCAGGTATTACATCACATACTAATTTCCTTGCTAAGAGTTTTTGTGATGGTGTAATGATATCCATTTCCGAGAAAGAAATAATGTTCTCAGAAGACGAAGACAGAGGAACATAAGTGGCTTCATCTGCACAATTATTAATCTTGTAAGGGCCTTTTGATTGTTCTCTATTGAACATTATGATATTAGATGACGTTTATTAAAAGGATATTAGGATGCTTTCTGGTGGCCAATAACTACTAAAAAAAATATAAGTTCAGCCAACCAATTAAAAGGCATTTCAAATTATTGAATTGCAATACAACCAGGCTTTCCACCACTACCATCTGCCACACAAAAAGAAAAAGACACTAACTCTATAAAATAAGTGTTGTAATTTTAGTGAAACAGTCTTACAGTGTACAGCTTGTTCTGATGGAGTTTGAAAGTGAGGGTTCAGTTTTCACCTTCTGCTTTTAGACACTCTATTTATCAAGACATAGATTAAACCATCCAAAACCTTCCTATCAAAATCCCTAAAAACCCCTCCACCAAAACAGCCCCGTAAGGATTGGGATAAAAGGGAAATCATTTTTACTTATTCCTCCCTTCCAAACATGATCTGAGAGCCCACCTCTTCATTTTTCCATCATCACAATTAACTGAGCAATCCTTGAGTGAACAATTTGATTCATCGCCTTTAACTCTATATATAAACCTTTTTTCTGTTTTTTTAATGTTTTCATTTAATTTTACTTTTTTAGCCTTTTATTAAAATCATTGTGCATCTCTGACATCAATCGCCTTTAACTCTATACAAGTGAACAATTTGATCCATCGACTTTAACTCTATTTAAACATTTTTTCTGTTTCTTTTTCATGTTCAAATTTAATTTTACTTTTTTAAGCCTTTTATTACAATCACTATGCATCTCTCACATCAATCTCCTATTTTCTATTTCACTTCAATCCATTTGCACTTTTTAATTAGCTTATCAAGTGGCATAAATGAAAATTATGAAGCTCGTGATATGGATGGAGATGAAGTTGAAAATTTAGATAATTATGTAATAGATGATGTTATTACTTTTGAAAAGTAGTCATTAGAAGCCTAAATCTTAAGCTTGGTTCCTAGATTTTATATGGTTCTCATGTTGTTGTTGTATCCTACGATGCCCAGTTTAATTTGTGTGATGTTATTTACACAATTACACTCTCCTGTCTTTAAGTAAATTTAACATTTAATTTCATATCCTTATCTGTGATTGTTCTAACCTTCTTCTGTTTGTTCTCTTCCACAAAGATCTTTTGTCAACAACTTCCCTTGAGCCAAGGGTCTTTCGACAACCTCCCTACCTGTGATATGTAGGGATAAGGTCTACGTACACCTACGCTCCTCAAAAACCCACTTGTGGGTTTCTTCTGGTTTGTTGCAGGCATGCATATTTTATATTGTTATTAACTTATCATATATCCTCAAAAACCCACATGTGTGTCTTTATTTCAAGATCTCAAAATGTCAAAATTTTATGTCATTGAACCAACACTATGAATTATCCGGTCTACATTATTTATTTATACTCCCTCTGTCCCATATCTTTCTACCCACTTTCCTTTTTAGGAAGTCCCATTTGTTTCTTCACATTTCCTAAAATTGAAATAAAACTCTTACAATGACACTTTTACCCCTTTTATTTCCAATCATTTACTCTCTTCTTTGAAGCATAATTAGTACGCCCACCCTCACTGCTTCACTCTTCACGACCATTCAAGTGGCGATGAAGGAAGGCGGGTAAGAGGCAGCAGGGACGAAGCTTCTAGATCTGGCGTCTGTCTATCCTTCTTTCTCCGACAAAGGTTTTAGATCCGGATAACAGCAAAGGGGAAAAAGCGGATTGACGGTGCGAGGCTTTCATATCCAGTCACTGTCGATGTAGCACTGGTTAAAGAGAAACGATTACTATTCATTCGCTAGTAGCTAATTTTTCTGCAGTTTTTTGGCTCCTTTCTACACCTCAATTTTGATTTTTTTCGCAAAGACATATTTATTTCAGTTCTAAATTCTATCATTATTGTGTTAGATTCCTCATTCTTTTTTTTCATCAACAAATATTTTCATTTTTGGATTACTTCAACAAAGAGTCAATTTTGCTTTTTATTTCAAGTTTCCTTCGGTAGAAATACTAGAAGAGAGCAGTGATGAGTTTGAGATGAAGAAGAGGGCAGAGGCAGTTATCTGAAGAAGAAAAAGAAAGGGTTAAGGTTGAAGAAGAAGAAGGGCTTTACGGAGGCCAGACGAAAGACGAAAGAAAAAAAGGAGAATAGATAAATGAAAAGGCATATCAGGAAAGTCAACACATATTCATTGCACCTTAAAAACCATGCCAAGTCCAAACAAGAAGTTTCAACTTGGACAGAGGGAGTACTATTTATAATAGTTTGTGGTTTACGCCTCATGAGACAGAGAATAAGTCTATCCACATGGGTTTGTTGCTTAGGGGTATGTGTACGTTTGTGGCCTTCATAAATCTCCAAATGATTCAAAACATAGTTCTCATGTTTGGTTTGGGAAGTTTGGTCAAGCCAATAACAACATTGGTAATGATAACAGGATTTATATACTTTCGAAATATTGTACGGAGTAAAACAATTGATATCATGTTGGAGTAATGGAGTCTATGTGGATAATATTGTCGTCAATGGAAGTGATCTTGCAGGAATTTTACATCTTAAGGCAATCCTACATGGTCACACTAACAAGCAGTTTACTACTTTCTCAAAGGAAATTTGTATTTGAGTTATTTACTGGAACTGAAAAAATTAGAGACTAAGGGTCTGTTCCGTTCAACTTATTTTTTCAGCTTATTACATATTCTTATTAAACCGATGGGCTACATCATATCTAATCAGATCAAATCCAATCAGCTCATATTCAAACAGAACAAATGTACTTAGATCATATCCAATCAAATCAGACTAAATCTAATAAAAAATAAGATATTTTTTAGATTAAATTACATAAATACAAAATAGTATTGAAAAATAATGCTAATACTATTTCTATTATTACATAATAATTTTTATACGACTAATTTATGATACATTATTTAATGTTGCATATAATTTTCTAATATGTACTATTTTCGTCCCAAATTCATTTACATTGTTTGAACAATGTTTAAAACTCCATCTTTTTAAAAATGATTTTATCTATAAATTTGTATAAAAAGTAAAAACTGCAAATTGCATAATTTAAAACTACATCAAACGTTCTACAAAACAATTAAATAAGAATATTTTATTTTATCAAATGATTGATGAAAACATACGAGTAAACAAAAGTTATCGAAGGACTCAAATAGCACAATAACAACAACCCAGTTGGATCCCACGAAAGTAGGGTTGGAGAGGGTGTTTGTACGCAGACCTTGCCCCTACCCGAAAGACTCAAATAGTAAAAGTGTAAATCATTTTGGGACGGAGGGAATCTTATAATGTTATATAAAATTAAATAATAAAAATGTTAAGCAAGAGTAAGTAAAACTTATTATCATTATAATTATTATTAAAGTAATTATAATACCCTATTTGATACTAAATTATAGTCTTCTTTTTGAAAAACATAGAAAACTGCATCTATTTTTAATTAAAATCTTTTACAAAACGAGTAATGACGACATGACTTTCTATTTAATCAAAATTATCCAAATATACTCCGTACATAATGATATTTGAAAGGTGGAAGGAGCAATAATTTTAATAATAATATTCTCTATGCCCTACAAACAATTAATTATTTTGTTTTCAAGAAAATTATTAAAGTGTGAAAATGATAAGAATATAAAAAAGTGGTAAAAATATTTTTTAAGTGTGAGCAAAATATTTTGGATTATTTATATTCATAAAAAAGAGAAAGATTAAGAAAGAACTTTTTGGGACATTTACAAATAGGGTAGATTCTTATGTGGTCCTTGGATCCATACTCATTTGATTGATCTTAGTATATAGTAGTAGTGATGATGATGATGATGATACTAGTAATAATAATAGTAGTAGTAGTAATAATAATAATAATAATAATAATAAAGTTATTATTAAAAATTTAACTTTTAATTGGATCACATAAGATCCATCAAATCAAATCAGATCCAATCATATCAAATCTAATCAGAGATCAGATCCAATAAAAAAAATATAAAGTTCCCAAAGTGTGTATTGGGTAGATGTGATGACAGTACCACCTCCGGGGCCAGAGGTGGGATATATATACGCATAACAACGAGCATGAGAAGGGTCAAACCAAGTACAGGGGTTGGGCCAAGCCCAGAATGGGTGGCCCAACAGGGATGTAAACAATTCAAGCTAGAATCTAGTTTGGGAGATGGGCTACGTTGGCTGGGCCTACGCCTAACCAAATATGGGGATTGGGCCAAGCCCAATAAGGCTGACATAGTCACAAAGCCAAGCCCAACATCTTGGATAAAGCCTAGTCCTTAAGCCATGGATCAAGCCCAATGGTGAGAGGCACAGGTTCAGGTCCATTGGTATTGGTGTATTCATCATCATTAAGATTGAATATCATTTTGTTGGGAAAAAGGATGCAGTTCAAAAAGACAAAAAGTCAATATATATACTGTCGTTTTTATACTGATGAATATATATCCTCTAACTAGAAGGAGAGTACTAATTATTATAACTTTAACACTAATCCTAGCCCTAATGATACCTTAAGCAAGAGTTAAAATGTACTCAAGGATATCACTTTTTCAATAAAACAAATTACATTAATTACAATTACGTTTTACAGTACTTTCAATGATAGTATTTAACTATCACGCTACATATATCATTCTATTGCTCAAACATATTATGTTAGCACCATTCTACACATGAAGCACGAGGAAAGCTACTGCTACCACAAAGAGCAAAAATATTTGTTGGAGCTAGTGAAATACTAATAATATAAAAAAGTGCTTGAGGTAAAGATGGTTGAAACAAAGATAATTTCATCACCTCTAAGATGGAGCTAAACAAATTGGATCGAAATTGAACAATAAAGCTCTACAAGTTAAGAAACTTACCATTTTGAGCAGCATCTAGAAGCTCTTCCAGCTCAAAAATTCGGTTGATACCACCAGAAAGTTCAACAAACTTTCTATGCAGTTCAAGTATGTCACCAAAAGCTAAAAAACTTTGAGATACAACCGAAGCTAGGAACCTTAGTGCATGTGCCAACTCACCTAACAGAATACATCAGAGTAGAAACTACAAATTACAAAATAGATTATAGTTAAAAAAAATTGAAAATTAAAACAGAAACAGAGAAAATATTCACCTTGAGTTGAAGTCAAAGCGCGGTCACCCTTATGCTCAACAGCATACAAAAGACTCAATCCCCATGTAACATTGTGAGGAAGTTGCTTTGTGATAAACTCGTCTATTATGCCAAAAAGCCATTTCTTTTTTAAAAGCAGCGCAGAGTGATGAAGAAGTTCCTTAAACCTTGATTCGACCATCTGCAAAGTTCATAACTTGTTGAGATATGGGATACTAGAATTTTCACATAAAAGAAACAGCAGAATCCAGGAATGCCATGTACATTCTAAAAAATGAACTCAAGCATGTTCTCTACAGTTCTATGCAGGCATGGTACTCACAGAAAAATAAATAAACCCGACATACAACTATAGTATTCATGATCAGTTCTGCAATGAGATTATTTATGGCAGGAAAGTGGCATTTTCTAGTTAGTTCATCATTTTAGACAATTTGTGGCTTCCAAAATGCTGTCCTTGAGCAGTAGGCAAGGTGTTTACTAATGGAAAGGTTTCTAGTTTTAAAGAAAACTGGAAAAGTTTTTAAATGAAAAACAAATTGTTTATGTATCCACTTCTCCAAATATAAGAAAGTTGAAAAGCACTAGCTGCACTACAACTTTTATCTTCTTCCAAATTTAGTACTCCCTTCGTTCCAAGTTAAAGTTCCCACTTTGACTTTCACAGAGTTTAAGAAAATATGAAATTGTTTTGCTGAGATTGATGAAGAAGAGAGAATTAATATGGACCATCCATTTCATTCTATAAAAAGAATGAGAACTTTATTTTGGGACAACCAAAAAAAGGAAAATGAGAAGTTTATTTTGGGACGGAGGGAGTAATAAAACATTCCCTCCATCTCAAAAGAAACTTCACACTTTCCTTTTTTTGGTGGTCGTAGAATAAGCTTCGCACTTCTCTTTTATCTTCTTAAAGAATGGAAAACATGGCTCACAAATCACAATATCCCTCCCTCTAAACAAATTCTAATCATACACTTTTTACTATTCAACACATTTCTTAAACTCCATGAAGTCAAATAACAAAAGAACAATAAGGGGAAAACAAATTACACACAAGAGAAAGGATGAGTGAACATAACACACAAAAATGCAACCTCCCACCAAGGAACACTACCTAACTCTCCTAAATCCTGAGTCAAGTTAAATTACCCTACAACTGCAGTATCTTGTGACTCCCCTATCATGGGGCATGCCTATGGTGGTCATCATAAATGTGTCATGTCTAAAATGAAAATGTGGAAAAAAACAGTGGCACCTCGCTACTGGTCACTGGTGGTTGCTGATCTCCTGGTAACTGTGACCACCTTTAGCAACCTCTGGTAGCCGTCAGCAAACCACTGTATATAAGACAACTACTACCTACACCGACAAGGGAGGCTAATGTGGAGCGCCTCCACCACTAATGAAACACGTGCCACCATGGGAAATTGCAAAAAAATGAAGTTGAAAATTAAGTTTGAAATAAATGGAAAATCAGGTTTTTCAAACAAGAAAAAAAACAGAGAAATGACCACAGACCCCAAGAGGGTTGGGAGTCTACTGGGTTGTTGTTGTTGTGTCTTCAAAGAAAGGGAAAACCTATACCAAGAAACACTCATTGAAGGTCATCTCCTAATCTTTTTTAAAGAGAGAGATGGAAATTAAAGGATTCATCATCAACCATTTTTAGTACTTGACAAAGATTAACATTGGCTATAAGTCGCAGCTAGAAAAACTTTCACATCTTGTGAAGCTCAGTGATGTGACTGATGTCGCCTCCTCAGTCTCACCTCCTTTTCTCGAGCACCACCTCCAAAGAAAGCAACGGATTCAGCATGTGTCCGTAACCTCTCGTGCATGAACCTAATCATGAAGCAATGCAATAACATTTGTAATTAACAAAACTGTATCTAAACGGTATCGCATGAAAACACCATAGTATAGGTCACATCACCTAAAAGTTCCTTCTAGCTGTTGTTCGTGACTTAGTAGGTCACCGAACTCCGGAGTTACACACCTTAGGAAGCCTAAACCTAATAGCATATAAGCATATAATATAGAAACTCCCCGTCGTCCAGTTAAAAGCTTCATTCTCCATGTGAACCTGAAAAGTTGCAGCATTTTTTGAAGATTTCAAAGATGAGTAATTGAGTACTTCTAAAGACCCTGGTTAGTCAGAAGATGTACACACCATAGGATATCAACGGTTGGCTTCACCATTCCGGTAACCAGACTTGACAAGTCAGTGGTTAGCTTGTCAAGATCTTGAGTCAACCTCTGATCTGCATCCATGTTGATTCTTGACATATGTAATACCTATTATATGAATTTGAATGTTTATTGTGGAAACATATCAACCAGGTACATTTGTAAGTGGATGCTTCAGGCAATTGATCAATTCCGAATTGGCATATGAAGAAAAATGATCTCGCATAATCTTTACAGACAATCATTAAAATACATCGAAGTAAGTTATCTTGAATTAAACCTGATAAAGTAGGTCAAAAGTATCAATTGTACCAATCTGACAGACCCCACAAAATACTCATAGTATCAACCTATTATTGCATCTAACTGAATTATATTACTCCATCGCTCCCATTTCAAGGTTCCCAATTACCTAATTTAGGTGTCCCAAAATAAGGTTTTCGATCTTTTTTCAGAAACAATTCTGTGGCTGATATTGTTTCTAATTTTTCTGAACAAATCTTAACAACCGCAATCCCAGTAAAATCCCGTAGAGTGGGATCTGGAGAGGGTGTATGTATGCACACCTTACCCCTACCCGGAAAGTAGAAGGGCTGAACAAATCTTTAGCACACAAAATTATACTTTCTTTCTTACTATGGGATGGAGGGAGTATTACAGAACAAGTATGAAGTAGATAGAAGAAAGTTTGAACTACAAGTTGACTACTATACTATGTGAGATAAACAATGAATTCAAACATACTCGTATTTAGCAAACTAGCTAAATGGGACTAATGGACTATATTGCAAAACTAAGCTTTTGTTTTTAGTTACCTTGTAATAAGCATTCTTTCTTAAATAGTTCTTCAGCAAGTGTTTGGTCAGACGAATCCTCCATCCAAGAGCCAGCATAGATGTCAGATTTCTGCAAAAGATAACATTTGCATCAATACATACGGTTGCACATGGGTAAGGTTTAAGGATTATTTACACTCGTCATTGAATATATCGATATAGTTTACTTCAATCTCTGGCATTGCGACTATAATGCCACACTTTAGCAAGTTATAAGCCAAGGTTCCAGATCTAAAAATACCTCAATGATGGTGCAACAAAAGAAGAAGCCGCGCTTTGAAGGACACTAACACCAATTAATCGAATAAATGCAACCTTATCTTGCTCCAGAACATACTTCACAGTTGTACCTAGCAAAATTAACGAATCGGGTTGGTGACAAATATAAATTAATAAAAGGAAAGAGAAAAAAAATCAAACAAAAAAGTTACCATTTAAAGAGGCAATGCGGTCAGAAATCCAAGTTCTAGACAGCACAAGTAAAGCAACTGTTAGGAGTTGTGCACCTTGTTTATCCAACATTGTTGGGACCTAAATGGTACCATAAGAAAGGTGAAAAAAGAAGCAACTGGAGAACATGGGAACGCCAGTTTGAAAAAAAAATCATCTAAACGGAGACCAGCAAAACAGATATTTCATTTCCATCTATTCCAGTGACTTCTCTTAGAACGTGTTCACAAACGACATTATTATTTATTAATATGCAATGCAGTTCAAATGTGATTTTAAAAGGTTATAACCACAGAAAAGTTGATTTTCTAAATTAAGAGTCACAACCAATAAGGTAATGAAAATACAATGAGATGCATCAAGAGGAATAGAGGATATACTCAAACAAATATTATCTGAATATAAGTATTGTATGAGGACTACTATAACAGAGCTAATAGGCAATGGAAAGTATAAGTTTTTTCTGTAGTCAGAACTAAAAATCTACATGGTAAAAATAAAAATAAACAACAAAGAGGTGAGTGTATGTGTTCTTTCTTTTTTTTATAAGTGCTCCATAAAAACTATCATCCACTCATTTCCTTAAGCGTTGAGAGAAGTTTGGAGTATTTTATAATTGATTTCAAGAGGTTAACAACATGCTTATATAGAAACACTATGATTACATAAGGTACACTAGATTGCTAGGTGAGCTGATTACATGCTATGTGCCTGCGAAATCCATCGTTTTCTTATTTTTTGTGTTACTTTCATCAGTTAGAGCCGTAGAGTGATATTCTACATTAAAGAACTCAATGAGTATGGCCGTGCTTATTTGTCCATTGTCAAGTACTCGAGTTTGTGATACCACAACTGATAATCCAGACAGCATTATACAATTACACTCACCAGTATCTTAAACATGGCAGCAACTCTCACAGGCAATACCCTCGGAACGCTCTTAAGCTGGGGAAAGATAGGAAACTTGGAATCAACATCTGCTGAAGGAGATGTAGCTAACAACCTTGAAAAAATTGATTCGGATTGGGTATTTGAAAATGTTGTATCCTGTGGAAATATCAAATAGCCACCAAGCATAAAATCATATTAAACAAATCTGATAGTAACCAATCAAAAACTCGCAAAAGGATGTGAAGCAAATATGATCTCCAAAACCTTTTTTGTGTTTGCAAATGCACGTTGAACCGTAATTGCATCACTTTGGCGCTCGGCATCAGAAATCTTAAATTTACCTAACTCCGAATGCCTCTTATTATTGAACTCATGCTCAGTATCAGCAGTGCAATCTGCCCTGGAAAATTACAAATTACAATAGATAAATATATATGTGCAGTTTCCAACCAAGACATATTTGAACAAATGACTTCAGACTGCCTACCTCTTGTGATGTACACTCCAGCCTCCTTCACCGTCCAAGGACAAGACCAGATCATGAAATGCTACCAAAGCAGGACGATGAGAAATAGTTATACAAGATGTCCCCATCGCTCTTACTTTAGAACAAAAGCGCTCTTCCATATCTGTTGTCACAGCACTGGTACATTCATCGAGAATTGCAAATTTGGGTTTATGGTAGAAAAGCCTGGCCATTCCCAATCTCTGTTGCTCACCTAGAGATAGCTCATCGCCCCAATTTACCTCCTTTTCAGGGGGGTAACGGTCTAATAGATACTCAAGATCAACCTATAAAGAAAAAGAAATATAACCAAGGTTGCATTTAATATTGATAAGATTGAGTTGTTTTGATATATCAAGGAGACTTACATTTTTAAGCAGTTCAACCATTCCGTTATGTGTGAGAGTCTCAACCTCCTGGTCGGAAGTAAGAGGATATATTATCTGATCACGTAGAGTCCCAATAGCTGTATATGGACGTTGAGGAACATAGAATATCTCCTTATTAAGGTCAGAACCAATTCCAGGTTTTGCAATATGGCCAGAAACAAGAGGCCAAAGGCCTCCCAGAACTCGGAACAGTGAGCTTTTTCCACTACCATTTGGACCTACAAAATTAAAATGCCAAGTTCACCTCTGAAAAGTGAGACTTTGCCACTACCATTTGGGCAAACAAAATTAAATGGAAAGCTCAAACTGCAGCAGTGAACCAGCAATGTCCAACTGTCCAAGAAAAATGATAGCTTGATACAACATGCTTCTGAAACAGTGATGAAAAAATTGTTTCCACGTATTCATGGTATCGAAAATTGGTTGAGGTGATCGTCTAGAGGGCTCGAGGCACACCTCAAATCGAAGCACAAGCTTAGGGAGTTGACGCGCAAAGTAGAACCGCATGCCGATGCTCTGGCTTGAATTTTATTTTTTAAGATTTTTCAAAATCTTGTTTGGGTACCCATAGTAAAAAAAAGTTGGGAAAAAAACTAGAAACTCCAAAGCTTTGACCATATGAAGGATTGTATTACACCTATTCAAACATGCCTTTTCAAACATTGCCCAGGACAAATTTGGTAACGATGGACAGGAATATAATGCGGAGCATAAAACATGAATGCCATACATGTTTGTGAACTATTCCAAGAGCGTATTGATGAACCATGATAAAATGTAACACAAACAATCACACAATACGAGCATGCTAACACGTCTACCCTGATAAAATGCAGCAATGCCTAAGGGAGTAAGGGTCTAACGGAAACAACCCCTGTGGGATTATACTAGGTTTGTTTTTGTTGTTGTTATACTCCATACATGGTCCACCCTTTTACTAAAGGCCAAATTTGGATGAGTTACTTGTGTCCTACATACTACCTATTCAAACATATGCTAGATTTAAAAATGCTCCGGTGTACTTCCACGAAAAGATTATGAATTGTGAAAAATCCCATTTCGGTCCATTTCCATAAAAGGTAATTTGGCGAGCCTGTCATAATAATCTGGAAACCCATAACAAGGCAAGGACAAGAGGAAACCACATAGGGGGAAGTGGAATATAAAAAATCCAATTATACAATATAAATGTAAGATATTGAAAATCTGAACTGAATAAAAATGCACTACCCAACATACAAACCAAATATTATGGAAATGCGTGAGCAGACACACAAAAATGTACACACAAAATGTACTACCCAACTAACCAAACTAATTTTGGTTTTGTATTAGGTTAGTTCTAAGGTAGAACTTTTAACCTAGCCATAGCTTCTGTGAGCAGACACACAAAAAAACAAAAAACAAAAAAAGGAACAATCTTAATAGCACATCTTTACGTTGTACAAACTAAGCCAAGTGATCATTTTAATTCAAAACATAATTTGCTAATGTGTAAACATGGGTTCCCATAACATAAGCCTAATGAATGTTTGTGATAACAACACCAGAACACAGTTCCAAATCTCCTTAAAAGATCATGTGTCTAGTTCTTCTTATTAGACAAGGTGACAGCTAAAATATACAGAGTATGTGCCTGACCTGTTATTAAAAGGTTGGAACCTGTTTCAACACGTAAGCTCAAATCCTCCACTAATACGTTTCCGGTTGGTGTAACGACCTTGAGGGTACCAAACACAATAAGATCACAGCAAACATATCAAGATAAGTTAAAGTTCAAATGTAACTTTATTACCTTAACGTCATCAAACTCGATGTAGTTTGCTTCACTAACATAATTCCTATCCCCATCCATTTGCATTATAGATGCATCATGGGCACCAAGTTCTCGTGATATTACCATGAGCTCATGAATACGGTCTGCATAGCCACTGAAATGTAGCAAAGCTTTAAGCATTAATATTACCACAACAAGCAATGACACAGATATTCCAAATGTAAATGAGTGTTATCTCAATAACGAAGGAAGTTCATTCACTATTAACAAAGGTCATTGATATTGCATAGCATCCCATTCCACATGATGTTGCATTGTAGCCTATAGAAAGAAAGGTCTATGTGATCAAACAGTCCACATGGGACCATTTAATCACTACGCATGCAAGTTATCTGCTTGACACCTATAAATACAAGCTAGTCCGGATGTTCTGCACTCTCTATCTTTCTTTATTTAGAAGGCTAGAACCAGATGAGCAATTTAGCCCTTCATTGTACCACACAAACTCTTGCATTCCTTAAATAATTCTCACACTCCCTGTATCCCAAAAAAAAAAATTCCTAGTTTGATTTTACTATGTTTAAGAGAAGTTTTGAAAAGTGGAAAGTGAGAAATATTGTAAGCCATATATTCCTTTCCTTAACTGAAGGGAAATGGGAGAGGAATGATTTTAATTTTGGGATAACACAAAAAGAAAAGTGTTAATTTGTTTTTGGGATGGAAGGAGTATATGACTATATTGGGGCGCCTATTAAATTAAATGGTGTTTGGTTCATTTTTTGGTCGAAATATTTGCACTAAATAGCACTAAAACTTAAGTCATTTCCCTGAATAGCACTTAAACTGTTTTATTCCCCAAAAAGCACTTAATAATGTCCAGAAAGAGGAATAATGTCCAGTGACGGCGAACATTTACTTGAATAATGACTAATGGATAATGACTAAAAGTGCTACATTGGGTAAAAAACACATATGCTATTTAGGAAAAGTCATTATGTTTTAGTGCTATTTAAGGAGGGTGTATTCAATTCAGATTTTAAAAGATTTTATGAGATTTTTTATAATTCATTGATTATGTAAAATCAATAGATGGTTTTAATTCTTTATCGATTTAGATAGATTTATTATCAAGATTTGTTGAGAATTCAAAATGTCCATAGATTATTTTAAATCAATAAATGATTACAAAATTAATAGAAAAAAATTCAAATAATTGTCGGGACCTAGGGTTTCCACTACCTTCAAGAGAGTAAAAATCCTCTAAATATTGCTTGACGGAAGGATTTAGACTAGCCTGTAAATCTTCTCACTGTAGATTGGCCATCATAATCATCCCCTAAGTTATGCATCAATTGATTTACATGAGATGTTGAGACATGAAGAGAAATGGAAGTAGCTATTCATTGCAGAGAATGGAAGTAGCTCACATTCCATCCCTAATCCACAGCAGTCACTATACTCTGGTGGTTGCAAAGAGCCTTTAGATGCATGTTCACAAATAATAAGAACCCTAATCCACAGTAGTGACTAGAGTCCGGTTGTGGACCGACTGACTGACTTATTCATGTTCTCAAACCACCAATCAAATGACGAAGGCTTGAAACATGAGATGCATATGGCAGCGACGACTTGGAACAGGCTGATGATTCCTTCGAAATCTTTACAGATTTGAGAAGATTTCCAACGGGGAATTCTATTTATACCGAAGGCCAAAAATCCATCAAAATCTATCCTTTATGAAAATTCATTAGAATCTATAGAATTTTTAATATCATTAGATTTAGACAGAATTTTTAAAATCTTAATTGAATACTTTGAAATTTTAAATGATTTTTTAAAATCCCAATTGGATACATCCGGAATTTAAATGATTTTTTAAAATCTCAATTGAATACCCGCTAACTTTTAAAATGCAAAAAAAATCTATCATAGTTGTGATTGAATACACCCCCCTAAGTAAATTCCCCTTTTGGGTCCCCAAACTCTCTTTGCCAAGCTAAAACTAAGAACTAAGGACTGCCCATCACGGCCAACTGGACCAAACAAATTAGCACCATCATCACCCTTAATTGCTATGAAACCAACTAAACCATCATTACCTTTAGTTGGCTAAGAGCGCTGGTAACAGTGAGGGAAAAAATTCCTCACCTCTCTCTCTCTCTCTCTACACTTTTTCTCTCATCTACATCATTTGTTTTGTGTGCAAATTTTAGTACGGAAAGTTTTCCCATCAGTGAGAAATACTGAAAAAATCCTCACAACTTTTACCTCTCCACTTTTTCTCTCATCCACTTTTTTCCAAGCAACACATGTCATGCAACGATAGGGTACATAATCACATTTGCAACCCTATTTTTTTCCTCTTTATGCACGATAAAAAAATTCCGCACGTGTAAAAAGGGAAAACCTCACCGCTGGAAAGGAATAATAATCATGCACATGAAATTTCCACACTAGTGGCATAGCTCTAAATCAAGAAATATATGCAAAAAAAGATCATTAAAATATATGTAGTACGTTATATTAGGATGACTTAATTGATACTACCTCCATCAAAGAGTATTTGTCCAATTTGACTTTTTTGAATCAAACTGGACAAACTTTGATCATCAAATAAATAAAACTTACTCCCTCCATCCCAAAAAATCTTCTCACTTTCTTTTTCACAGAGTTTAATAAAAAGTGAAATAGTTTGGTTGAAATTTATAGAGGAGAGAGAATTAGTGTGGACCACTCAATTCATACCTTTTAGAAATGAGAAGCTTTTTCGGGACATTCAAAAAAGGAAAGTGGGGCAATGGGCGTAAAATGTATATTACATATTAGTACAAAATTAATTTCATTAGATTTATCTTGCCGGAAACTATCAAAAATTTAAAGTTCATCTAGTTTGACTCGAAAAAGTCAACCGAGACAAATACGAGGGAGTATATCTTACTTTTAGCAACTGATCCCCCCCCCGGTTGCAGGCTTCTTATTCCCGATATACGTAGAGTCATTTTGTATAATTTCTCAACACACACATAGAGGTTCTGACAATATGATTCCCACTAGATTTGCAGAGTAACATATTCAGGTATTCAGAATGAAATAGAACTATTACATGTGAACATTTTTGGCTGCCTGATTAGCAATGATCGAAACAATAGGTAGTTATTGACAGCATACTAACAGTTTAAATATATGTAGTGTGAAGTGTAACGTTGATGCCCATTCCTAAGATCAAAGATGTACCATTCCACACTTCCCACTGAGGCACGAAGCTTACTCTAAAATAAGTTCATGGTAAATTTAGCCAAGTATCCCTTGAAATGAAGATTAAAAAAGTAATCGAGCAATACCTTAGACGATTAAGTCGTCTTGTGCTAATTGCAAGTGTTCCAAGAGCCTGGAATAAAGATATTATTACACTGGTGTGATATCTCAGATTACTCAACATCTCTGCTCTTCCTAATGTGGATGCATCTGGTCTGAGGTGTCCCGAAAAAAAGGGTTCAATAATTAGGACAACAGCAACAGTAGCACCAAGATACTTGTGCAAAAAATCCTGAATCATGCCAAACCACCAATGGTCATGAAGAACAACCCTCAAATGCCGAATAAGAGTCTTAAATTTCTGTTGAATGTGATAATCTTCCCTTCTTTCCCCACCATAAAATGCAATGCTTTCTGCATGTGTCCTTAATCGTGAATGAAGCTGCCTATACTCTCCCTCTAGTTGCTGTTCTTTTGACATTAGTTTCCCGAATGCAGGGGAGAGATTTTTTATTGCAACCCCAGCCCCAAAAACGTAGGCCTGTAAGATAAAACCCAAATATAAACTTCGTTATAATTGAAATTCCACATAATAAAATGACTTCATTTAAGCAAAACCGAAAAAGCATAGTGAATGAGTTTTCAAAGTGAATCTGAAAAGGAACAAATTTTGTACCAATATCCAGAACAAGTACTTTGGGCTTGCATAAGAACACAAACGCCAAGTGTACAGTAATCCATCAGTAACAGCAACCAGATCCTCCTGTATAAGGTCACTCAATTCTGAGCAGAATTTTGGTACATCACTCGCAATTCTTTGTTCGGGGTTCGTTATGCGGCCATCTACATGAGATAGTTTGTAGTATACCATATCCTGGAAATAGAGAAATAATAAACATCAATGCTTGAATGGCCACCAAACACTTTGTACAGATGATATATAGCATATGCAACTCCCTAAATGGTACAAAAATGCAATCAAGGGCATCCAGGACCAAACTGTGTCACTGTATTTATTTGCATGAATTTATAGTGTTAATTAATTATAGACTGTTGATTGACAATTGACACAATAAATTTCATGCCACCGGCCCCAAGCCCCCAACTATTTAGAGTTTATGATGATGATGAAGCATGTGCAAGGACTAACAAGATGGATAAGCTCTGATCTAGAGCATCTAGAGTAATAGAATACATAACTGGCCTAAGAAAATTATATGGCACCATATGCAGTACCATTCAATTCCATCTACCTGGAAATACTGTGCATGAATAAGCCGTGTTAATATTTTCCTAAACCGCAAACTTAAGGTTCCTGTTATGTACTTTGAAGTAGAATGCAACGCTGACTGGAGGAAACACAATAAAATGTTTTCAAAAATGAGGCGGGCGAACAATGGCACGCGTCGAAGGAATGCAGCACGAAAAAGAAGGCCTTGTACTTTTGCTAATCTATTGCTCACAGCAGTTCGGAGTACCTGAAAAACCAAACCCAGGTATTAATATAACAGCTGAGATGGCCGAAACTTACATAGAGAGCCTTGTACTTTAAAATGGTGCAAAATTTAGAAGAATGTTTAAAAATACTAGCCATAACTTTAATGACTGCTGACTGGCACCCTATCGACATACAGCAAGTAGCATAAGATTTCAAAGAAGACGTTTACGAGAACCCTAAACGATTTCAGCAAAACCTTTAAATAAGATCTTGGACATCATATAGTACTAATTGAATGAAAACAACTTTATGTATGTCAATATTATTTGCAGTACATAGCTTGTGCCAAGATGAAGAAGCTCACCACTGTGACAATCAAAGCTAAAAGGTCCCTAGTTCCCAAGTTGCCCATTCGAGATAAAAGAATTGCCACTAAAACCTTTAAGGACCGCAATCCTCCCTTTTTTGTCTTGTTTTTCTTTAAAACACTATCTCTCATTCCAGTAGATGCATTTAACTCTTCTATATCACCAACTGTGCCATTATACTGATCTACAGGGTTGTACATCTTATGGCTCCTCAGTGACCGCATGTATGCAGCAGCTGATCCACCAGCAACAATAATACCAGTTGCAAGCAAGATATGTTTTCTGTGAAATAGTGAAAGCACAGGTGATTACAGTTGCACTTGCACATGATCAAAACAAAATGCAAAGTTCATATGATCATGGAGCTTATGGGATAAGACTATGTGTTGCAATCAAATTCAGTTATGACAATAAACAATTACCAAACACTAAATTTGAGATCACACCAAGCACTTGCCACTGACAAAGTAAAATTGCTCAATAGATATTGCAAATTGCATGGATAGAACTATAGAATTGATCAGTGATTACCAGATAGATGAAATAATGAAACTTAGAAATATAAGTGTAGAAACATGGTATTCCTAGTTTTAGAAACAACACACTCGTAGTTTATCATTGTCATTAGGTCTAGGTACATCATTCCTATTAATGACTATTGTAATCATCTTAATAAAATATGAAGTCGTAACATGAAAATGAAAATCATATCAATAGAAAACTAAAAAAGGTTCGCTCGGTGCTTTGGGGCTGATTTGTTGTGCCCAAGGTGTAGAATCTATTATAATAGTTTGCTTCATGCTTTGCGCAAAGCTATAGGGGCTTAATGTTGGTGGACAGTAGGTGGCAAGGTCGATATCTTTTCTTGCAATATGAATGAGTGGTTTGCTTTAAATCAAGATCATAATTGCGGCGGGAGTAGAGCTGGCAAACTGATCGGTTGTTCAGGTTCGGGTTCGGGTTCAGTTGTAAGGTGCGGAGTTCTAGGAAGTTAAGAAGACCCACGTTTGTCGGCTGCATGATACAGAGATGTGGATGCTGCGGTGGATGTGTGGAAAGTCAAGGTTAGATATGATTCAGAACGAGGTTGTCCGAGGTAAGGTGAGGAGTGGCACCAGTTGAGGATAAGTCGCGGGAAGCTAGGTTGAGGTGGTTTGGCCATGTGAGAGGGCGGAGTGTTGAGGTCAAGTGTGGACGTGTGAGAGGCACATAGTGGTGGGTAAGGGTAGGGGTAGAGGAGGACCAGGAAGAATTGGAAGGAGGTAAATACACAGACCCTTACCAAGGATATGGCCTTAGATAAAAACTTTTGGAGAGCTAGGATTAGAGTCGTTAGGTAGGCGTCTTGGATTGAGTGGTAGTTTTTTCACTTTTTGGTTTTTGCTTTCTGCTAGATATGCCTTTCTCTCATTTATATTAGTTGTCTTGGCTTTTTGTGCTTGTCTTTCCTACGTTATCTATGAGTTTGTGCTATTACTTGAGTCGGGGTCTCTTGGAAACAGCCTCTCTACTTTTGGGTAGGGGTAAGGTCTGCGCACACACACCCTCCCTAAACCCTACGCTTGTGGGATTCAACTGGGTTGTTGTTGTCTAGATGGGAGTGGTGATTTGGTGCCTTGGTTCGAGTTGTGGCTTTTTGTTGCTTAGCAACTCCTGAATGGAGAAAGAACTGCAAAATCAAAGTTTCCATCGTCCTACTGATAAGAAATTAAATGTGTAGTGTGCCCATGAAGCGAGGTAAAATTCTCTATGGTTTCCAAATCATAGGCACATTCAGATAAGTTGGCTTCCACTGACACAGATTGCATTGGTGAGTGGTGTAGCTGCACGTGGGGGAGTGAAAGTGGCATGAGGAAACCAGGGAGAATGCATGGGAGTGCGATGAAGATCAGGGTGGCAAGGAATGGGGTATATAATCAGGTTGACTATTGCTTGGTGTTTGGGTTTTAAGAAAGAAAGTGATTTTGTAATCAGATTCTATGAACATGACAGCTATTTTGCAGCAAAACAATACAGATTTGATGGCTTGCATGGGTTTAGTGACTCATATTAGGCAAATAATACGGCATGGATGGGAAGTAAAAATCGTGCATGGCTACAGAGGCCAATCGGGTTGCGGATAGAGTGGCAGGGTGGCACTTGGATGAATTGCATCACTTTTTGACATGGGATGTTCTGATTTAGTGGATGTTCATCGAGATCAATTGGGGTCACGTACTTTTTGTGCAATTGCTAGCTAGTTTCCTTCTTTCTGAGTTTTGGCCCGCGTAACCTACCAAAAAAAGTAATGTGTTGTTCAACAATCAATGTGGTACACTGGAATAATATCCGTAGCCAAATCTATTCCACAGAAACCCTACTCTTTTTCCTCCATCATTGTAGACAAGCATTGCCCTTGTCGTTACGGAACATCTCTGACCACTATTTGTCAAAACTAACAGCACCAAGCCTCTCAGAATCATGTCGCAAGTCCTCACAACTTTCCAAAGGAAAAGCACTGTCATTCACCAACACATGTGTAGCCTTCTTTCTAACGAGCTCCGGCCAAATGCCTCATGCTCTAGCGCATGAAGGCCAATTCCGGCATCTTTTTCCTTTGAATTTGTCTGTTTGTAAGC
Organism: Cuscuta australis; assembly: GCA_003260385.1. Lineage (NCBI taxonomy): Eukaryota > Viridiplantae > Streptophyta > Magnoliopsida > Solanales > Convolvulaceae > Cuscuta > Cuscuta australis. Next base: position 952,068 of record NQVE01000150.1, on the reverse strand, counting down.
TATGCACTCCTTGTCTTAAATTTTCATCAAAATTTGATACGTTTTTTATTTTCCAGATTCATTTTAACGAAGTATGCACCCCTTGTAGAACTCAAGCCCGGCTAAAGATTGCCTCAAGTGTTAATCCTCATCAAGGAAGAAGGGAAAAAATAAAGGTGGGGCAAAGATAGAAAAAGGATGGAGATAAATGTGTGCTCAATCAAAGCTATTAAGTTAAAGTTCAAGTTAATAATGCTCGTATGAACACCAAAAACCAAATTCAAGTTAGATCAACTTTCAGTTGTTCCTGTCAAGTTCAAGTTAAGTGGCATTCAGTTCCAGTGAAGTTCAAGACTTAAAGTTTCAAGTTGAAGCTAAAAGTCCCACATTAATGCATTATGTATCAAAACTGTGCTATATTTCACTTGCTCCGCCTTCAAGGTGTTATAAGTAATCCATGTTTTGAATTCATTATGGATTTCTATTCTCAATAGGTGTAGGTCCATTACTCCCATAGTCTCATATGAACAGCACAAGTCTTAAAGACTTATCAATAAAAATGTAGTTTTGCCATCAAATAAATAGCACATAATAAAAGTACAATAAACAGCCAAAGAGAATAAAGGGTGGATACTAAGATGTTATAGCACATGGTCAGTTCAATTCATAACAATGCACTCAGCTACTCACTGAGTCACTCCTGCAAATGGTATATCCAGGTTCAGTTCTAGGTTGTTCAAGATAAGACTTCATTGGATCCAATTACTTAAAAACAAAATAAAAAATACTAGAGTGATTACAGGCCACACATTTACTAGTTTATACTAGTGCATTTTATGTTGTGAATAGTGGGGGAACTAAATGAGTGCAATTATATCTACCTGACTACAAATGAAAAACTACCCAAGACCAATTATCAGTAAAAACAATTAGTCTAATGATGGCATACCTCCTTGAAGCCAAAAGGCTTCGGCCATGTTCAGTCAACTGCAAAAGCTGAAGAGAAGGCATGCCTTCTGACAAACCTGTCTACCAAAGATTCTGTCAGCCCAAACTACTTGGTTCCTGAAGAAACCGTTGCCCAGTTAAGAATTCAAGGATGATATCTGGAAGTATATTTCAAGATATTAGTCAACAAACCAATTGCCAAAGTGCAGCATTAGCAAAAAAAGAAGGGTAACGTGAGGCATGGATATCATGAGGCCAGCATCAAAATATCAAATAGAATGACAAATTAGTAATATGAAAACAATAAAACTATTTGTCACTTTCTACAATAAACAATGCCATTGTTTAAACTTTTTGAGTTATGTGGGGAAGTACAAATCTAAAGTAATAAACCATCAATTACACACAATTTTTTCACCACAGTGGCATTCCGTAATAAGAGACATTTGACAATTAGCTGCATCTGTATACAAAAAACAAATCTCATACTGCAAAGATACCCCCAAATTCCCATGCCTAATAATTCGCATCAACATATGCCAAGAGTACCTCGGAGATAAACGTATTCAACACTACCAAAGGTGAATAAATCATAACAATTTATATTTCTTTGATAATCATCTATTGTGAGCCAACTACCAAACAAAAAGAAAATTGCATGGCACACCTTCTATATTAACAACAGATATAATCAAGGTACACCAAATTAACATGCAAATCAGCAATCCCATGTTATTGAGATCAAGGTTCTGAAAGGTGGAAACTAGCCGCGAGGTGGTGGAGCAAAACGCCTTGAGGCATAAGCCTCAGTTCAATATGAAAAAAAAACAATACTAAAATATGTACACAGAGGTAAAACAAAATGCATAATCCATTTTCATGTTAAATAAATGATAAAATCATAATTCCTGAATTTTACAAAAAATGATACCCTATCTTAATTCTTAAAACACAAAAAAATAGATTTATAAAAATTAAACACAGTAACATAAAACACAAATGTCTCAAACCCATCTTCAAACCTTATAAAGATTAAATATGGACAAAAGTTCACGCAAAAAAAAGTTACATCATTCTTTGAAGATTGAACCGAATTTAAAAGAGGGGGAGGGATGTTGGAAAAGAAGGAACCAAAAAAATTAAACCGAATTTAAATAAACATTTTCAAGTGTTGAAAAAAAGTTACATCATTCTTTGAAGATTGAACTGAATTCTATGGTGTACCTAAGGTCCACATGGACCTTCTCACATTTTTTTATTTTAAAAATGCTTATTTCAACACTTGAAAATGCTTATTTAGCATATATGAAGGTCCACCATGGACCTTAGGTGCATGTAATAATTTGCCAGCTATTAAATATGAAGCAATTGTCTTAGCGGCTACCACAAGAGTGAAGTTGTGCCACTGAAGTCTGAAGATGATGGAGAGAAGTACAGTTGAAGATGGAGAGACGAAAGTTGACGCTAAAGTCTTGAAAAGAAGTGTTAATTATCTAGTAGGTTTATTAAGTTTTTCTTAAGAAGCTATACAGTGCATTGGCCCAAAAGAGTTTGTGTAAAAGATGCCCAATAGCTTTTTAAAAATAACCCTTATAATTGTTGAAATTCTTATTAAAAATGAGGCTTACGCTTTGGTTATGCCTTACTGCCTCGGACCGCCTCAACATTGTGAGGCGTACGCCTCAGGTATCCGTACCGGGGCTTAAGCCTCAGAGGCAAAATGCAACCACCTTATCGTCTCACCTCCTTGAGGCGGACCGCCTCGGTGGCCTTTTAAAACCATCCATGATTGAGATAGTGCACTTTAACTAATGTCAAGCTAATGAATAATTCAAAAGAAAGGTGACATCTACTTATAAATTACAAAATGTAATAAGACATGGATTACAACAAGGAAATTCGACTTGCATCCCATGACAGACTGCAAAAAAAATATAGATAAGACTAAAAATCATGTAACGCCACCAAACTCCATAAAACTAGCAAAAAGAGATTTGCTATGAGACATCTCAATATCCAATTAGCTCTTTTCCAAGAATAGCTAATAAGTACTCCACATAATTTCCGCAGGCACAACAAAATAACAACCTAGTATAATCCAACTTCATCAAAATCTAGGGGGTCAATATGTACGCAACCTTACCCCTTTAAAAGACACAGGGCATGTTTCTATTAGACCCCTATCGCATTGATGCATTTATTACCCAAAACTTTATAGAAAGAAAGAGCAAGGGAAGTGTATATGCCAATTTGAATTAGTCCATTTTTATCCGAAGCTAAAGCATTGCAAAAAAAATGATTTTTTTATATCAGACAAATAAACCTAATTCTATCTCTACTCGTTCAATGTGAGGCTATGTTCAAGAGATGATTTAGGTTTGTTTTTAAATGTGTGATTTCTTCAAAATAATGTGAAAGTGTGCGTGTGGCTTTGTTGTATTCTTTATTTGTTGTGTACTCCGTATAATTCTTTATTATTTTTTATTGTTTTAAAAAAAATTATCTCCATTCTTCTCAAATGACGGAGTTGGTGGTTTGGGGTTGTTTTTTTATTTCCCAAAATGCCCCTGTCATTCAGAATCCACGGCCATGACTTTTGTTCTGCTGCTCTTCCCCTAGCTTGCTTGAACACAACATGCAGGAGCAGCTTGAATCTTGCTGATGAAAGGGATTGGAAGGTCATCACTTGAGTTGGGCTTTTGTTGGCTGATTTTGTAGCTGGCCATGAATTTGCGGAGTTCTTCCACAAAACAAAGCTGTAGTTCTTCGAATCTGTATTCCATTAAAGCCTCTGATTTTCTTCCACCGACAATAATATACTTCTCCACGACTCCCGTTTTACAAAAAAAAGGTGAATCGGAAGTATTTTCTTGTGTATAGTAATTAGAAATTATTTGGTGGGATGAATAATACAATTTTACATAAATGCTCCATAGATTTTTTAACGAAGGGTTCAAAATTGTTAATTATCGTTTGATAACATTAGCAAACAACCTCAAACAATACATTACTAAACAACCCCAAATCTTCTCCCAAACACAACCTTAACCAAACAAGTGTTGTTATCATGCCCCCAGAACATTGTTTCACAAATGACTAACAAACCACCAAACAAAGAATGTATTCAATCCAATTTCTAATAAAATCCAGAACTGTCTTGCTTGACTTCTTGAGAGGATAACCAAATTTTCTGTTACAGCCCAAGGTTTTTATAAACCTGGCCAGCCGTTGAACCAGTGGAACCGTGGAAGACCCTATTCAAGGTCCAACTGTTTGACAGAACAACTCCATAATAGTAATTTTTAAAAGTGAAAATACTAAAACAGAGCAAATAAAATCATTAACTTCAACAACAAAAAAAACTGTAAATAAAGCTAGCTTGATTCAAAACAAAACTAATAAGTTCAGAAAGGAGTTAAAAGTAATAAAATTAACAAATGATTTAAATGAAATGCTAGGAACATACGTCAGACATTTCGAAGGAGCTAGATTTCGATTTTGTTTCCGGACGCTGAACCGGGAGATCGTTGACTGAAGAAGCCAAAATTCTCCACGGAGCAGGAATTGTCGTTGGAAGTCTCGCCAGCAGTGAACCTCGACGAAGAAGGAACAAACAGCAGAGCGGAGATTTCGTCAGCTAACCGCACGAGAACGCCGCTTGGAAAGGGATGAAGCTGAACGGAGAAAGTTCGCAGATGACGCTGCCACGGACGCCTGCAGTTATTAGCTTCCTTCCGATTGAGATTCCTAAAGACTATTTTGACAAAAACTATGGTGGTTTACGGGTTAGAATTTAAAATTAAACAAAATCAAAAGTGAAAAAACAAGTAAAAATTTTGAGTAAATTCCTAAAATGGTACTCTATATATATATATATATATATATATATATATATATATATATATATATATATATATATATATATTCTTAAACTAGTCTTCAAAACTAACAATTTTTCGAAATGGTGTTCGCTAATTGAGAATAATGCTCAGTTCAGTCCTTCTTAACTAACGCTAGTAAAATTGTGTTAAAAGACATTAAACTTTATATGTATTACTTTTTCAAAATGGTACTTTCTAACTAAGTATTTTCTCAAATTGATCCATTTTCAAAATAAGCATCTATTAATTATGAAAAAATATTTTAAACTTGATAAGATAATATAATACTAAAAACTATAAATATAATTTTATAAATTTGAAAGTGATGTTTTAAATTATTTATAATTATTTAAAAATATATTATGTAAACAAAATATATAATAAACGTTAAAGAAATCACCCTTAATAGTAGTAAAACATAGAGAAAGGGCTCCTGTTTTGGTACTTCCTTTATATTTTAGGTTGCGTTCTGTCATTTGATCTGATTTTTTGAAGTTCTAATCTGATTTGGTCGGATCTGATATAATTAGATCTGATGCGATTGGATCTGATCTAATCTAGTCAAATTTAATCTGATTGGATTTGATATAATTTCAATTAAAATTAAAATTAAAATTAAAATTATTATAATAATAATTATAAAAATAGTAATAATAATTAAAAAATTGTGATAAAATTTGTAACGCCCTAAAATATAGCCTAAAATAAATTGAAATAAATTATTATTGGGCTTCGGGCCGATGTCAAATATGTTTTGATATCCAATATCAAAATCTGAATAAGTCTCATAGAGACAAATACAACATGTTGATTTATTATGTGATCTTGATTGGGAACCTGAGTACAGACCCAAATTAAGAATAAATGAAGAAATTGTTTATAATGTGAACTTTGAAATGATTTATTGAAATAAATCATGGAAATAAATAATATGAACTAAATGAGAGAACCTTTTTGAATAAAAGTCAATTGAACCAATTTTGACTCTGTCAAAGTCAACCACCCAAAATATGATGTCGGAAAAGTATTACAAATAAATATAAAAGTTATATCGTTGGATAGAGTTCGACTGTCTGGTCGCAACGATGCAAACAGAATTCAATTGGGAAAAAGTTAGACCAAAAAGTGTTCCCCGACTGGGACCAAATTAGTCTCAATCAGGGACTTGCGTTTGGAATCGCAGGAATCGGCCGTCCTCTCCACTGAGACGCCAAAACAGGAGAATTGGTGTCATCCTCCATGTCTCCTTCTCCATTCACCTCACTATATAAACCCTCCATTTCTTCACCATTCTTCATCAAATTCATTCTGAGAGATAGCCTTGAGTGTGGAGAACGCAGTGGTGCTGTCAATTTGGTGTGAGGTCGCCGGAGTTGAGAGCTATCGTCGCCGGAAGTTTCACCGGAAAATATTCAAAACCTTCATTTACCTTCGAGGTAAGCCCGTAGATATATCCAATGACTAGAATGTTCCTATAGATCGTTTCTACGTTCATAAACGGTCGTTTGGTTGAGCTTTGTGTTTGACATGCTTGAAGAACCAAGAATCATAAACCATGAAATTGATGTTAAAACTATGAATTAATGATGCCAAAATGATCTATGAACCTTGGAGAACATCTCTATATAGTTTCGTTGAAGTTCGATAACTAAAAACGGTATTTCCGAAATTAGACCCGAACGAAGAAGAAGATAAACAGTGGCTGAAACACCACTGTCTCGATCGATCCAGGGGCTTGGATCGATCCTCTAGGAGTGATTTTTCATAGTATTGATCGATCCAGAGGGCTAGATCGATCCCCCAAATTTCTGATCCAAAAATTTGTCTGAAAATGTTATTTTTTTAGCTCTAAAATCCTACTTCCTCCGTCCCGGAGTATTCGTCCAGTTTTGACTTTTGGAACTGTTCATGTAAGCACTTTGACTCATCAAATTCTCTCAATGTGTAAGCCTAAATATAGTCATGTGTGATCTTGTTTGATTTGTCTTAACATATAGATTATTAATATATAATTTCTATAATTTTTTAATATACAAATTACAAGATAAAATGGATTAAATAAGTGTATTGGATGGTATGTAAAAATGAAAGTGGACAAATACTCTAGGACGGAGGTAATATTTTTGATACCAATTGATTATGATCATTATAAAAATAATTTTTCACATTAAAAGTAATATTTTTAACAAATAAAATGGTTAAGGATTATTTGTCGGGTTCGGATCTAATTGGTTTCGGGTTTAATCGGTTCGGATATTATCGGTTTCGGATCTAATCGGTTTCGGATTTAAATCGGATATGAATTATTTAGTTCGGTTTCGGTTCGATTCGGATCATTTCGGGTTTTCGGTTATAGATCGGATCTTCATTTTTCGGGTCATTCCGGTTTCGGTTTCGGATATTTCGGTTCGGGTAATCGGTTCTGGTTCTGTTTTGCCAGGTCTACTAATTGTTATTGAATATTATGTTTGATTAATGATTATGGTAATGATTATTAATTGATGATTATGATGAATAAATCTTAATAAATATTCTGATTAAAAATGATAATTGTGAATGATCAAATCATAATGAATATATTGATGAATGTGAAAATAATATATTGTTAAGGGTATCTAGAAAACCTCTAAGATATACCCATATTAATGTCGATTTGAAAGGTATCTAGAAGACCTCTAAGATATACCTACTTAAGTTAGGCCTTGCGGGTATGAACCCCGGTGGCTAGGGTTAAAACGTACGTACGGGATCCAAGAACCAAACTTGAGTACCTACTCGTTTGGGGGTACCACCCACCCAACAGTGAACACTACGCTGTTGGTTTTTGGTTGGCCTTAAGTGAAGGTAAGTTTAAGATTTTCAAAACCCTTTTATCTTAAACTAGGCCTAGCTTAAGGATTATTTAAGAATATTTTATACTAGAATATAGTTTAATTATTTAAACTAGAATTCGTGTAAGGGTTGACAAATATTAAAGTGATTGGTCTTAGACTAAGAATAGTTTAAGGATATTGTTGAATGTTGAATATTGAATATGAATAAATATTGAATGATGAATATTGAATTGAATATTGCAATTATTATGAATGGCTGATGAACATTGAATGTGAATATAAATGTTGAATAATGAATAATTTTTAATAATGATTGATTATCTGAACTGAATATTATGTGCATGATATCAAATATTTTGATTATGAATTTAGATTCAATTTATATGGATGTTCGATGTATTAGATATGCTTACTCAGCTTCAACGCTGAGCGTGTAGTATGTTTTATTTGCTACACGCAGGTTATTAGAAAAATGAAGTAACGTGGTCCTGGAGGCAGACGGAGGCGAGATTGTCGGAATGGATGTGATGATTTTGAATTAAAGAACAGAATAAATTATGTTGTAATTATGATTTGGTAAAGCTTTTGCAATATTGAAAACTTTGTACTGTTTATATTATGAAAAATATCATTATGATAAATAAAAGTGTTTGAAATATTTTAAATTTTTACGATTTCCAAGTTAATACTTTAGTCCGAAAAGGGCTGCAGACCTAGACGGATTAGGGTGTTACAAAATTTCAGGGGTATTAATTTTTTTTCATTAAATTGACTCTAAAATTGAATAATTTAAATAAAAAAATCATTTAAGATTTAGCATTCAAAGAAAGAGCTCAAGTAATATTGCAAATTACTATATTAATTTCATTATTTATGGATGGAAAAAATAATACGGAGTACTTCTTTATTATATATCACATGCCTTATTTATCATTAATACACACGCTTTTAAATGCATGCACATTTTTAGTAACTTTAATTTGGAAAATGTATTTTTTTAACCTTTTCTTGCCATTTAGAATATGAAATTTGAGTAGTACTATATGGTCTGTTTCATTTAGATTAAAGACCAATTGGACATATATATATTCTTATCACAACTAAGTTATATTATACTCCGTATAATAGAGAACAATTATATCACCTCATCAATATAATTATAGTCCATTCAATATAATTATATTCTATATAAGCTGATTTAAAAAAAAACCAGTCACAAATAAAAATTTAAGTTTTAACACAATTATAGTCCATTCACCGCTTATTTTATAAATAATTTAGTGTTATTTTTAAAATGTTTTATATGTTTTAATTTTACATCAATATATATATATTGCAATAAATAGAATCCAAACTAACTTGATTATAACATATTATAAACAAATAGCCGCATGACATTGATTTAGAGGTAAAAAATGTATCTTATTAATTAATTGAAAGTTTTTTTTGTGGTATATTATGTGTTAAAAAATAACAAATTTCATAATAGGTGAAGAAAATATTTATTTAATTGGTGTCAATATTTAAATAAATTTAATCAAACTAACTTCATTTTTAGGTATCATAAACGTATTCATAATATTTCGTATATTATTTATTTATGAATAGAATGTTTTGTTTATTATTTAAAAAAATCAATTTTAGTCTAGTCACGTATTGATTTTAAATATTTTTAATCTAGTTATTGAAATAAATTGTTTGTTTTAAATTTTACATTGTTATTGAAATAAATTGAACCAAAAATAATTTCATTTTAAAATATTATAAACTAATACTTGTATGGAAATTATTTAAATATGAAAAAATCATCTTATTTATTAATCAATTTTTTTTTATAAATGAAGCGAGTAAAAAATACTATATTGTATTTGAATGAGTATTTTCATAAAAATGAATGTTTCTCTTTAAAAATTAAACTTATTCAAAGATTTTATACCAAAACATTGAATTCACATTTTCTATATCTTAAATTAAGTGATACAATAAGTGTCATAAAAATATAAAATTTATTTATAGGTAAAGGAAGTATTTTATTTACTAGGTGTCAATATTCAAATAAATACAATCAAAGGAATATCATGTAAATGTATAACGAATAAATATAAAATTTATTTATGGGTGAGGAGTGTATTTTATTTATTAGTATAATTTTTTTATGTAAATTTTATGATTTAACGAATTTGAGACAGACATTAAAAATATGTGTACGTAGAGTCCTGAAAAAATGATGTTTTTTTAAAAGTAATAATTTACACCAAAAATAATTTTAATTCTAAATTTGAATTCATGGGTTCAAATAAGTAATTACTCCATATCGTTTTTGAAAAAAGAGTAAAAAATGTGAAATAATGAAAGAGAGTAAATTTGGTTAAATTGCCACCTAATATGCCACATGTCAAGTTCCTAATGCGCCACATGTTAAGCTTTGAATGTGCCAAATGTCAAGTTTTTAGAGATTAGAGTCTCAAATTTATATATTAGGATCAGGATCAGGATCAGGATACATACATACATCCATGCATGCATGCATACATACATTCATATATATATATATATATATATATATATATATATATATATATATATATATATATATATATATATATATATATATATATATATATATATATATATATATATATATATATATATATATATATATATATATATATATATTATATATATATATATATATATATATATATATATATATATATATATATATATATATATATATATATATATATATATATATATATATATATATATATATATATAAGGACCGGTTCACGTGAGAATGCACCTTGGTGAAAGAAATAAGAATAAAATCTAGCTTTTGTATCTTATGCACCGTGCAGCTCAGATTGCATCCTGTGCTCAGATTTTGAGATATTGCATTTTCAAAGGATTTTGGTGCATTTCGACATGACGCATTTTCAAACCATTTTGGTGCACCTAATTTTGTTGCAATCCTGACCCTTAGATCTCACAATCTAAAGCACCAGATTCATTCTTATTTCTTTCATAATATCGTATTCTCACCATTAACATATATATATATATATATATATATATATATATATATATATATATATATATATATATATATGGTTTGGTTTAAGTGAGAATGATCTTTACTGCAAGAATAAACCTTATCGTAAGAATGATGCATTTTCGCCGCCCTGTGCCGATCAAGAAAATTCCCAAATCTGCATCAGCGCTTTTGCCACCGATCTGCACAACCACTACAATCTGCAAGGAAATCTAATCGGTGCATCAGCGTGCCGGCTCAAGTAGGACGAAAGAGATCTAGCTATTAATTACTTGTGCGTCCATTAATTTTTTATTACTACGGAGTATATAAAAAATTTGGAGCCAAAATAGATCTGATGATTTTGGAGGGAATTTGATAATCACCAATTACCGAACTAGGTCCCCAATTGGAGGGGCTTATATCATGACCGATTCCACTGGCTCATAGCATTTGCCCGCCACAGCCATATTGCAGACTCAAAGCCCCAAAATATACCCTTAAAGTTAATAACGAATTTCTAATAAATTGAGATCTATTTTTCGTTTAAATTAAAATAGTACTAAACATAAGTTAGTTTTGAACTACGGTTTGTATATACTCAAATTGAAGATCTTAACGAGACAAGTTCAACGAAACATTCCACGTGCGAATCTGAGTTACGAATCTTAGCAACTTGACCGACCTAAGAATGAAAAGATAATAGAGTAAAAGAATAAAATATAAATATGTCGTAAAGATAACATTATATATTCAATTTTGGGTTGCTGGATGGGTCTCGTAATAAGATGACCAACGACATAATGATTGTTAAGTTTGGAATTTTGTATAAAAAATTATAAGCGAAATAGACGTTACAGTTTAATAAATAAATGAATTGATTTTTATAATATAATATTATAATAATAAAAATATATACTTTGTATAAACTTATGGTTGTAAATGGATAACCGAAAATTTGATTATTGTCTGCATCCATATCCGTTTACATGGAAAATATCCGCATCCGTAATTATTATCTGTATCCGATCAAGGACATCTGATTGCTAAACGGATACGAATTTGGTAATCATACATCCGCTCCATTTATGATCCGCTCTGCATAGATATCTGTTTGAATAACCTTTTATCCGTATATCCGATCCTTTATATATAGTTTTTCCCAATTTTTTATTTTTATATTTTGTTTTCTATTAACATGTCAAAGTATAAGACATTTTTATATACAAACTATATATATAGACATATATAAATATGTGTAGACACATAAAAATATGTCTGTATATGTATTGTATATATCTTATTACCATATGGATTTGTCATAAAATATTATAAATTACAAAAAAAAGAAAAAACATTACTCCGTAATAAATTATAATTGAATGATTAAAAATTGACTTTAGTTTAACTAGAAATTAAATTATTATTCATGTTGATTTTAAAAAATAGAAACGGATAAAGATATATCTGATATCCGATGGAAACAAATACTCCCTCCGTCCGCTTAAGATGTTCTCATTTTGACTTTTGGTGGTTTTTAAGAAGAGTTGAAAAAAGGTGAAAGTTTACCATAATACCCTTAATGAAAAATGAGTGGAGTGTATTAAATGGGGTGGGTGAGGTGTAATAAATAAAGTAAGTGAAGGTAGTTGTGGTATTTTACTTGTTAAAAAATGAAATGAGAAAATCTATTGTGGGACAAAGAAAAAGGGCTATTGGGAAGATCTATGGTGGACAGAGGGAGTACTATATTCGACAAAAATAAATAAATACATATCTGATAATGGCATATCCAATTCGATTGATATGAGTTTAAGGCTTTAAGCCTCTCTATAAACTTAGGGTGTGTTTGGATTGAGGTAGGTGGAGGTAAGGCAAGGTTAAATTTAAACCTTACCTTGTTTGGGAGAGAAAATGGTGATAGGTAGGGGGACATGAAGAGATGTAAGGTTACCGCCCAACAGTGTAAAAATGGCTACCGCCTAAAACGCGATCAAGCTAGGTAACTTTTATTTGTTCCGCTGTTGTCCTTCTCTCCTTTCTTCGATTCTCCTTTCTCACCTTTCTTCTGATTCTTCTTTCTTCTCTGTTTTTTCTATTCTCTCCTTTCTTCCTCTCCCATGGCAGATCTTGGAGGTAAGTTCCGCTCTGCCCTTCTTCTTCTTCTTCTTCTTTTTTCGGTTATTTCTTCGACTCTCCAGATCTGTTCAGCGTTTTTCTCCTTTTTTACAATTTTTTACTGTGTTTGTTTTCTATTTTTTCCTTTTTTGCAATTTATTTTTGTTGTCTGTTTTTGTTTCTTTTATGTTTTTTATGTTTTCCTTTTCTTTTTTTTTTTTCATTTTTTGGAGTTTCATTTTCTGTTTCTCTTTTGTTTTTTGTTTGAAATATCATATTTTTTATGTTCTTTTTTACGTTTTTTTGGTTTTGTTTTTTTGCTATTTATTGCAATATGCTACGGAGTATTTTTTATTGTTTATTAATTGGGTTGGAATTAAGTAAAACTAACTTATTAATTGGGTTGGAATATTGCACTATTGCAATATTGCACTCGCTGCTTAATTGGGTTGGAATTAAGTAAAACTAACTTATTAATTAGTAGTATTTCAAATGCTCTGGTGTCTAAAAAAATAATTAACATATAATGTATATGGTTAATGATCCTCTTAGTTATCACTTTTTACCTGCAGACACAAAGATGTCGGGGTCTTTGAGTTTTAATCATACCTTTGAGAGAGGAAATTGTACGTGCTACCACCAATTCTTCACAAATGTGGTTGTATTGTAAAATTTATACATTGACAAAAAATATGAGATTGCATTAATCTATACTCTCTTGCACAAATTTTTTCTGATTGGATAATCAAAGTCGAAGATAGAAAATTTAGACAAGTGATCAATGGAACTGCTCGCGTTGAAATCCCGCCTGAATTCTTGAATCTTGACATAAGTTATCACCTCAAGAGAACAATGGAATTCACTTATCCGAACCTACTAGAAAACATGAAAAATTATTTTTTAAGAATAGTGCAATATTATCACTCACACCTGAGTCTGTTGAATGCTAAATGAATTTATCATATCCCTTATTCTAGGAGGTGAAAAGGACTACTTAAGTTCTGATTCTTCATGCAAAGTTAACAATTGGATAACACTTCAATTTTTTAATAAAATCAAATGTTCGTGGATCCTAAACCACAAAATAGTTTTTAAAAAGGGGTACCGATTATGTCATTGAAGAACATTGACCAAATATCTGGATTTTGTAATGGTATAAGATTAATCGTTGAGAAGTTGAGAAAGAACATTATCACTGCAATTGACGTTTCGAGAAATCAGTTGGGAAAAAGATTTATATACCCCGAGTGAATTTGGTATCATTTGATTCAGAACTACCCTTGAAATTCTAGAGAAGACAATTCTTAATATTCTTATATTTTGTTATAACTATTAACAAAAGTCAAGGTCAAACATTGTCTTTTGTTGTATTATTTTTAACCAATTCAATATTTACTCATGGTTAGCTTTATGTTACTTTTTCACGAGTGAAGGCAAAGACATAATTAAAAATATTGGTTCTCGATGATAATGAAAATTCTTACAACCATACCAAAAATGTTGTGTACCCTAAAATCTTTGAAAAAATTGCAATTAAAAAAAGATTTTTTTGAGTACACTTTCAATTCCTCAAATATCATTTATTCTACTTTGTCGTTGTTGTTCATTGATTAAAAATTATGTTAGAAATATATTTTATTTGATTCCAAAAATATATTACATTGGAAAAAATTGAAATCTACAGAAATTTTGTTGGACCCCGTGCGTCGCACTGGCACTGGTCAAAATACTAGTTTACTGAGGACTCTCTAGGGCAAAGATTTCATCGTCAATCGCTCGCCCTCCCTCTTTCTACGACTTTGTGTTCGTTCGTCGCTCGTTGTCAATTTCTTTTATTTTCTGCCGGAACCAGAGCAGCGAGAGGGAGCGAGGTAGCAGCCGGCATCAACAAGTGCAATCAGATTGGGCGCAATTTCAATCCATCGTAACATTGATCGGTGTCTAGTGTTCTTCAATCCATTGAGGTCAGTCGTGGTTCATATATATCGCATTAAAATTGATTCATAGCGTAGTATTTGTCAAATACATTCTCGTTCAATTGACATTGAATTTGTGCTTAATATTACTGATTTTTTTGATGGATTGAGTTGAATATGAATTGAATTGGGTAGTAGCATGAACGGGATTGGATTTGGGGTTGGTTGTTTGGGTTGTTCTGGTCTTTCCGGAGAAGCTGACGGTGGGGCGCCGTCGGTGGTTGGGCCGGCGGTACTGGTTGGGTTGGCCAATCAGTTTCAGTCACCATTAATTTTATGATTACATATTAGCGTTTCCCTTTGGACACTCATCGGTGTTGAAACGTGATGCTGTCCTAGACACCCATGTTCTTTGTAGTTACAAACTGGTTAAACATGATGCCATACTAGACACCCACTTTCTTTGTTTTTTTCTGAATATATATATGAATATGCTTGCAAAGGTTGAAGTGAATCTTGGCCCGTTGCCTCCAGCTTCTATTGCGACCCATACAAGGACTATTGAGATCATTTATCCACCACCTGATATCAGATGCGTTGTTGCCAAGACATCACAGTTTGTGGTAAAGAATGGCCCAGAATTCGAGAGAAGGATTATTCTGAGCAATTCAGGAAATGCAAAGTTCAGTTTTTTGAATCCCTCAGATCCTTATCATGCTTATTATCAACACCTTTTGTCTTCCGCAACATCAGAAATTTTGTAAAGGATAGATCCGAGTTTATTGATTTTGACTTTTCTTTCATCTTGGATTTTTTATTAATGAATTATACTTAAGAGGGCGTATTCAATTGGGATTTCATTATATTTTTTTGGACTTTTAAAAGTCTGTGGATTTAGAAAATCCATTGACTTAATGCAAAGTTTGGCTGATTTTTTCTATTGATTTATATGGATTTTCATTGACTTGAAAGGATTGTGGAGTACACTTTTTGTATAGTTTCACGTGTATTTTCATAGACTTTGGCGATGGAACTATTTTGTTTTTGACGATTGGCGATGGAACTATTAAATAAACACAAAATCTTTAATTTTTATATTATTTACCTAAATATAAAATTTCTTTAATTACCTAAAAAATATTAGATAAAAAAAGAAAGTCTTTTAAAATCCCCAACAAAATTGTGAAAAACACAAGTACACTGAGAAAAAAAAAATTGAAAACACGAAATGCTAGTCAAAATTGATGAAGCAAATGAACAACCAAACCTGCAATTTACAGCTTTGGTGGAGTCAATGAAAAAATATTCTTCCAGGCACTGTGCTATGGTGGAGTCAATGTAAAAAGGCAAAAAGCCAATGTAAAAAGCCAAAAAAAAAAAGATCTAGAAAAGGAAGAACCGATCTAGCAGCGCCGCCGCTGCCGCTATTTCACTGCCCAGAGAGTATCAATTAATTGGAGCACCGTCCAGGCATGAAAGAAGAAAAGTATTGGTGTTGCAAAAATGTCGGACGAAGAATTCTTAGAAGTAAAATTTGGACTAAATAAGACTAAAACATAATGTCTTTCCCAATGTAGGATTTAAACTTTTTTATTTTCTAAATAGGACTTAATAATGACCTAGTGGGAAGAATAATGTCCAGTAATGATGAACATTTACTTGAATAATGACTACATGATAAT
Organism: Cuscuta australis; assembly: GCA_003260385.1. Lineage (NCBI taxonomy): Eukaryota > Viridiplantae > Streptophyta > Magnoliopsida > Solanales > Convolvulaceae > Cuscuta > Cuscuta australis. Next base: position 935,679 of record NQVE01000150.1, on the reverse strand, counting down.
GACCAAAAGTCCTACATTAGGAAATAAAAACATATGATCCTATATTGGGAAAATCATTATGTTTTAGTCTTATTTAAGTAAATTTCTCTTTTTAGAAATCTCATGTGGTTAAGGAAGATTTTAGAGAGTGAAATCTCTTTATATTTTTGGGAAAGAATCCAACAAAATCTATGGAGTATAGAAATCCATAGACTATTGAATACCTAAATATTTTTTTAGACTTTTTGAAATTCTCATTGAATATCTCAAAATTTTTAAAGATTTTAAAATATCAGGATTGAATATTCTCAAATTTTAAAAGTCCAAAAAAATCATATAGACTCCCTAATCAATACACCCCCTTACTCTTTTTGAAAAGTGCTAAAAAAAATATAGCTTCACTTCACCTTAATTCGTATAATTCCGAGTTGTGTAGATTGAGATATTACAAAACGTTCAACAGATGAAAGTGCAATGTCAAAATGTACCCTTTTCACTGACCACAGGGGTTTTCTAGGCTAAAACATGGCACATAGGCCCCTAAATAATAATAAATACTCCGCAATAAAGTACTAGTTATTGGACTGACCCAACATACTGGCCACCCCAACAACAATGCCCAAACATCCACTCTACTTGCACAAACTAAAGCTTGATCCACCTCGCCCGCCCTTGGGGCTTCTGGTCCAAGTAGACGATGTAGTATGAGTTCGACCTCGCAAGTGTTGCTCGCGACTCTATTCAAACAAGCATTCTTTTCAGTGGCCAAGCGCTTAGAAAGATACTCCTCGTCATTGAACCAATGCACTAAGCTTATATGAATCTCTCAAGCTTGGTCTAGATACGATTCCTTAACTTGATTGGCTTTGATATCCGATCCCCCCTATATAGGGTTATCATTAACATTTTTTACGAAATACTCCCTCTGTCCCAAATTATAATGTCTGTTCACTATTCACATGATCAAACTTCATTCACTTTCTTTCTCTATTTTCGTTAGCAAATTGATAAAATAAATATTGTTGTCACTACTAGTTTTGTAGATCTTTTGATGTAGTATTTTGATATGTAATTTTTATTTTTTAATTCTATACCATTTTTCATATAAAATGATTTGAAAATAACTTCAGTTAAACATCGTAAACCGAAACAGGCGTTATAAAATGTGATGGAGGGATCTTACCATTTTTTTTTTAACTTTACTGACTTTTTTAATTTATTCCAGGACAGACCCACTAATGATCATATAGCTAGGGTTCTGGGACTACAAGTGGTACGACATGTTTGCTTATCCCATTAAAACCAAGTTTGAAACCTAGGCATATTTTTTTAAAAAGTACATGTATCGTCTAAAAAGATTGAAATTAGTCTTGTTTTAAAAAATAAAAAAATTAATTTATGTTCTATTTAATGTCGAATTTACTATAGATAACATAAAATATAAAATTGTTTTCTGGATATATACGTTAATTCATACTACTTATTTTAATTTTTATCAAGTTCTATATGCCTTTGTTTTTCTCTTTTATTGAAAAATATGTGGATAAAACTTTTTATTGTATTATGACTAAAGATAGATGAAAAAATAAATCAACATGCCAAAACAATAGTTTCATGTCATATACAATAATAATTGCATCATTGTTAAAATTTAGGGTAATAAACAAGAGAAAAGTGAACAGAATGATTTATTTGAACAAAAAGAATAATACATGGACTAAGAGCATGTTTTTTCATTTAATTTGATTGGATATTATTTATATGTATTAAAATTCAACTTGCTTTGGTCTAATCTAATGTGATACACCATGGTCTGAATCTAATAAAAATAAATAATAAAAATAAATTAAACATTTTTACTCTAACACGTTTTTGTTTTTTTTTCCACACGAAAAGAAGTCATTTTAGGGTGCACTCTATGAGTGTATCAAACCACATTTGATACCAAAATTAGCTTATGTGGCAATATGGCAGAATAGGGTAACATCACTCCTCTTCACTTGGTACCAAAGAAAATCAGTAAACGGGTTTGTGGCTAACCGAGCATACCAACTCGGTGACTATTTTTATATTAATAAAATAATTCAATATTATTACACTTCCATTTACCCAATTTCATATTACATCATGTATCACAATGAACTATTTTAACCTAATAGCACGTATAATTTTTTTGACAAACTTTATACTCCGTATAAGTCAATAGCTTTAATTAATAACCTTCTTATGTTTTATTAACTTAGTAAATTTAAATTATCATTTGAATTAAATAAGTTGTAGATATAATTTTTTTATTTTCAAAACCACATTTACTTTTTTCATTTTTAAATCATACGAGTGTCTTTTTTATACAATCATCATGATTTTTTGTTTTAGTCATTTTTATGTCTTGCGCGATTAGTAACATACTAATATTAGTTTAATATATTATTTGTTGAATTTAATCATTAAAAAATTAATAATATTTTATAGTGTCAATTTAACTTGATTATTTAAAAGATATTTTAATTTTAATATATAATTTGCTAGAGTTAACTATTTATAATTTATTTTGAAAGTAATTCATACTATTAATTTAAGTGAAAAAAATAAAAGAATGGTTGTAATAAGTAAGTGAATTATCGTATGTACACCCAATTCTAGTAAGAAAAGTATGAAATTAGTAGAATCTGATGTGGAGGAAAAAAATTATACAGTAAAATAAGCATGCATTTACACGTACTAGTCAATTAAAAGAAAAATGTGTACTAAATAGGACTAAAACATAAGTTTTTTCCTAATGTATGACTTTAAATTTTTAATTCCTTAAATAAGATTTAATAATGTATAATGGAAGAAATAATGTCCAGTGATGATGATGGACATTTACTTGAATAATGACTAATGATATGATCCTACATTGCTAAAATAAAAACATATCATCTTACGTTGAGAAGTTAATTACTCCCTCCGTTCCGTTTTAAATCGCGTGTTTTGAGTTTTAATTTGGACATATTTAAGGAAGAGAAAAAAAAGTTGATTTTCTGAAATTGCCATCACTTTTTAGGAGGGGTGACGATGAATTAGAAGTTAAGATGGAGAATAATTACTTATCTTAAGGATAGTTTAAGTATTTTACTCTTAAAAATTTACGATAACAAATAACATGCAATTTATTTTGGACGGAGAAAAAAAAGATAAACAGACAATTTAAATGAGAGCTACTTAGCTAAATTCTCGCCATTAAAATCCAAATCGCATAGGAATTAGGATAACCATCAACCGACGTTCGGATTTGAAAAGCGAAAGCAATTGAAATGCAGAGAAGGGAGAGGGTTGGGTGGGAAGGACGAAAACCCTAGGCCTTTCAATCGCCGCACCGGGAACGAACCACCACCGCCGCCGCACCGTTCCACCCGGTCGCGTTGTTTCTGCCGTTGCAGTGCCGCAGGAGGAAGCCACCGGCCACTGCTAACTCCTTCATCCTTCAGTCCTTCAAATCTCCAATCTAAAAGGTAAGTAATTACAATTAATATTGAATATTAGCAATTAATGTGTGTGGGGTTGCCTTTCATTAGAGTATTTTTTAAATTTTTATGAATTCAATTGATTGTTAATTTTATTCGCTATAATTTGATTTAATATTTTTAATTCATATTCTTTGTGTTAAATTGCAAATTTAAAATTTTATTCTCTATAAGTTGAACACTTTCATTTCATTCCTTCATTGCTCACCAAACAGCAGAGATTAGGACTTGATTCCATTTTGGTTTTATACTTTTCTCCCCAGGCTTTTGTTTCAGATCTCACCCACCAAACATGCTTCACTTTTAAGTTTGTTGTTACATGCAGCAGGTTTAAATAATTTTGTTTCAAGGCTGCATGTGTTGAGAGTTTTCATGAATCATGACCATGACTTCAGTATCAGTCGAAAATTTAATTCCATTTTATATGCTTCCATAGTTCCAAGATCGAAACGATATTCTATTTTTGAATGATTGTTGATTTTTTAAGTGATTCACAACTAATTTGATCTTATTCACACCCATCTTATAGTAACATTATAAAAAAAGGTTAGTAAATCACGAAGTAAGAGAGCTTTATAGACCCTAGGCTCAACGTCCAAAGCAGGGTCTGGGGAGGGTGTGTGTACGCAAACCTTACCCCTACTCAAGAGTAGAGAGGTTGTTTCCAAAGATACCCTAGGCTCAACGTCCAAAGTAGAGGACTTGATTCCATTTTTTTTGCTTTGGTGTAAAAAAAATTAACACACACACACACACACACACACATATATGTATGTATATGGTTAACGATCCTCTTAGTTATCACTTTTTACCTGCAGACACAAAGATGTTGGGGTCTTTGCCCATATTGCCACTCCCTCCGGCAACAAATGATGGGAATCTTGGCCCGTTGCCTCCAGCTCAGTTGAGAGACAGAGATAGTGATGATGCTAAGGGCGTGAATGAGGAGGAGAAGAGCAAAAACAATTCCGCTCCAGCTTCTATTGCGACCCATACAAGGACTATTGGGATCATTTATCCACCACCTGATATCAGAAGCATTGTTGACAAGACATCACAGTTTGTGGTAAAGAATGGCCCAGAATTTGAGAGAAGGATTATTCTGAGCAATGCAGGAAATGCTAAGTTCAATTTTTTGAACCCCTCAGATCCTTATCATGCTTATTATCAACACCGTTTATCTGAAGGTCGGACACAGAGTCAGGCTTCTTCACAACAGCTTCCTTCTCAGCCTTCTGATACAGATGCTCTAGAATCAACCCTTTCTCCCGCTGAAGCTGATGGTCTTGATGCAACAACAAAGCCCGATCCTTCTGCACAGTTCAGGCCGGTTCGCAAGGTTCTTGAAACCCCTGAAGCAGAGCAGTATACAGTTCGGCTTCCCGAAGGGATCACAGAGGAGGAATTGGATATCATTAAGCTCACCGCCCAGTTTGTAGCAAGGAATGGGAAAAATTTTCTGACAGGGTTGACCAGTAGAGAGAATAATAATCCGCAGTTTCATTTTCTGAAGCCTACTCATAGTATGTTTATGTTTTTCACTTCATTGGCAGATGCATATTCAAAGGTCCTAATGCCCTCAAAAGGCTTGACCGATAAACTAAGGAAGAGTGCTGCTGACATGACGACTGTTCTTGAACGTTGCCTGAATCGATTGGAATGGGAAAGGTCACAGGAGCAGGCAAGGCAGAAAGCTGAAGATGAGATAGAACAAGAGAGACTGCAGATGGCTATGATTGATTGGCATGATTTTGTTGTAGTTGAGACTATAGATTTTGCTGATGATGAGGATCAAGATTTGCCTCCTCCTATGACCCTTGAGGAGGTTATAAGGAGGAGCAAGATGTCATCTATGGAGGAGGAAGAATTTGTTGAGCCTGGGAAAGAGGTAGAAATGGAGATGGATGAAGAGGAGGTTCAGCTTGTCGAAGAAGGCATGAGAGCTGCTACCCTTGAGGAGATTGCTGTCCAGAATTCCGAAGTGAAGGCAGTTACAGAGGATCAGGAGGCGCCAATGAGAATTGTGAAGAACTGGAAAAGGCCCGAAGAAAGGATGCTTCCAGAAAGGGACCTGACAAAATATGTCATCTCTCCTATAACTGGGGAGATGATTCCAATAAGTGAAATGTCTGAACATATGAGGATCTCTCTTATTGATCCTAAATACAAGGAGCAGAAAGAGAGAATGTTTGCAAAGATTAGGGATACAACACTAGCTCAGGATGATGAAATTTCTAGAAACATTGTTGGGCTTGCTAGAACACGGCCTGATATTTTTGGTACCACTGAAGAAGAAGTGTCAAATGCAGTCAAGGCTGAGATTGAGAAGAAAAAAGAAGAACCAAAACAGGTCATATGGGATGGTCACACCGGCAGCATTGGTCGCACAGCTAGCCAGGCATTGTCCCAAAACAATACAGAAGATCAGTATGATTTTGTTAATGATTCAAGGAACCTTTCGGGACCTCAAGCACCGCCCCCTCCTAGGCCTGGTTTGCCATCAGTTCGACCACTTCCTCCACCACCTGGTTTAGCACTAAACATTCCTCGCCCTCCCAGTAGTTACCCTTACCCAACCCATAGTAACCCAAGTGTTAATATCCCACCACTTCCCAGGCCTCCTGTAATAAACACGATTCCACAAGTGCAACCTCCACCCCCTACAATCTCACCCATGCCTGGGCAACATCTTATGGTTAACCGTCCCCCAATGCACACATCAATGTCCATCAATGCTCCTAACATTTCTTTACCACCACCGCCCGGTTCTCAATTTACCCATATGGGCCCTCCTCGGCCTTTTGTTTCCCATTCCATGTCCCAGCCTGGAATGAATGTGGTCCCACCACCTCCAATACTGCCACATGGAATGCCTCCACCACCTCCACCTGAGGAAGCTCCACCACTTCCCGAGGAGCCAGAGCCTAAGAGGCAAAAGCTTGATGAGTCTGTACTCATTCCTGAAGACCAGTTCCTCGCCAAACATTTGGTGCGAAAGCCATTTTTTTAATGTCCATCCTGCAGTTTGTTTTCATTTCGTGTATCGGTATCTAATTTGGATTCTGTTTTTTGTTTTGTTTTCCCTTTGTCATAGGGACCTGCCCGTATCAGCATTAATGTACCAAATGTTGAAGAAGGAAATCTCAAAGGGCAGGTTTTAGAAATTTCAGTGCAATCATTGGCAGAAACTGTTGGCAGTTTGAAGGAGAAGATTTCTGGTGAGATCCAGCTTCCCGCAAACAAGCAGAAGCTGAGCGGAAAGGCTGGGTTTCTCAAGGACAATTTGTCGCTTGCATATTACAATGTGTCGCCAGGAGAAACACTCAATCTTTCACTCAGAGAACGTGGCGGCAGAAAGAGATGAAGATTGATAGTTTTCAAGGCCATCAAGAGGTTCATATTGGAACTACTATGACTTTTAAAATCTTTTGAATATCTAAGACATTGTTCTTAGTGTTGTTATTTAGCCTAAAAATTTTGTTCATCATGTACACATAATAGTACCTTTCAGTTTTTAAGTCCTTATGCTGGCGGCATGACAATCTACTACAGAATTGGCATCTTGGCAAGGCTTCACTGAGGCTGATGGGAAGTTTGCTTGTTCCATTTCTATAAGCTGCAATTTATCAATATGTTCTTTTAAGTGACTAATTATGTCCTCTCTTGACATGCAGCTGGTCCGCTCCAACTGAGTTTTTAGTCTTTGCATTGAAGTATCTTTTATTCAATTGAATTTATATGTCATATATGTTCTCTACTTTGTCTTTTTGAATGATACTCTTTCTCAGCACGCGGTACGGTACTGTGAACTCTATCTTGGAATGAGGTTTGTTTTTGTAGGACTTGTGATAAGAGCACTGTCAATGCTCTTCACACATGCAGACACGTTCAAAACCTGTTTTCAAGCTTTCATGAATTTAAAGTCGGCCTATGGGCAAATTGTTGAAGGGTCTCCCGAATGCCTGAGACTGTCTCTAGGATTGCCACATGCTCTTCAGGTATCATGTTTTTCAACGCACAAGCTTTTGTTTTGAACTCTTGTGTGAGCTTGCTTTTGTCGAGCATGTGCTAGTTTGTGTTCAGAGTGTACCATGCTTTTGCAGTTTGGGCTTTAGCTTCCATTTTGAGGAAGCTACTTGGTGCGTTTATGTGCGCCCTATTTTTGCCTTCTTCCACTTGCTCGCGCTTATATACTAGGCGTTTCTGGAATTGTGCTTAGTTTTTACCTTTTAAAATATTTGTGTGGATGCTTAGTAATTTAACATGTATGCCGAGTTAATGGCTACTTGTCCATTTGGTAACATTCCAATGGTTAGCTTTAGTATTTTGAAATGGCTATCTGATGGCATCGTTTAGTATTAACATTTTCACACTTAATCTGTACTATTATAAATTCACCTGGTTCATTGAGTTCCAATAGAAAATTACTCCGGGGTACCCTTGATTTTTTGGTAAAGACTCTCAGGTCCCATATTATCTGAAATATATTTCAGGGTACCCCCAATTTTTGGTAAGAATTCTAAGGTCCCACATTATGCGAAATATACTTTGGGGTCCTTAAAATTTTTGACATTATAATTTGAGGGTATATTTCGTCCATTTAGGCATTAGGATTGAAAGTTCTTTAATTTTGAGACACGGAAAGGATTTTACTTTCAATTTAATAAAATAATGATTACGAAGATACAACAACAACACAGTTAAATCCCACAAGAGTAGGGTCTGGGGAGGGTGTGTGTACGCAGACCTTGACCCTACTTGAAAGTAGAGAGGCTGTTTCCAAAGAGATTCCCGACTCAACGTCGAAAGTTGCATTGCTTGACTAACTGCTACTTCATTAATTAAAGAAGCGCAGACAGTTTAGAGATCCATTTTGATTTATTCTATCACACCCCAAAATAAAAAAATGGTGAAATTTTGGCTCAATCGGAGATGATGGAGTAATGATTACGAAGATAAAATTTAGTATTTGTCAGAGTGCCAAAACTTCTAATCCTAACAGTACACTCACAAAGAGTACATTACCACTAATTTTAAGGCCTTCCATAATATATTTTAAATAATTTGGGACCACAAAATCGAGGGTACTCGAGTAATTTTCTGGAGTTCCAATGTCATACTATGATTTGGAGCTTTTACAATGCTCTGTTCAAAAAATTGACGGCTTCTAATTCCAATTTATTGAATTAGGTGTCCCAAATCGAATGTAATGCTAATTTGAACGGTTCCCAAATGGAGCTTTCGTTCAATAATTAGCTTTCCTGAAACCAATACGCTGCTTTTGGAAGCGTTTTACACTTTAAAAAGTCACTGTTCTGTGCCAATCAACCCAAACTAGACCAATGTTGTTTGAGTAATGTTAGAGTCACAAACAAACAGATCACAAATTCACAAACTTGTCTTTTTAACATTTTCTTAGAAATAATATGCACTCAAATAATAAAAGATATTTTAATTTAAAATCTACTAAAAGTAAATTTGTGAAGTTTGTGAATTATATGTTTGTGACTCTAGCATTTTCTATGTAGTTTTACTTGTGGACAACATTCTCTTTTTCTTCAAGTAAAAGCTAAATCTTGTCCAAAAGAGAAGCGAGATTTTCTCAAGTAAAAAAGCAATGCTCTGAAGCCTCTTCAACTGTTTGTTTGTAGATGAACCTGTAATAAATATTACTCCGGGAGGTAAATGATGAAGAGCGATTACAAAGATTAATCTTGGTTCATTACAACATCTGGTTGGTCTAGTCTCTGAATAACTCACTCTAGACTTCCGTTACCTATCAAGCTTGTTGATACTTGACAAATTGAGAGCATCTAAAATAGGCAATGGAAGTAAATAAAGTTTAACTATGTTTACTTTGTGACTAGTAAAGAGATAATTTAATTTGGAATGAAAATACATTCCTTAGGATACCATACATGATTTTTTACGATGCAATACTTTGTTGCAAACAAAGAGTGAGTCTTTTCTTTGCTTCTATCCGATGAGTTCCAAAAACGAGTAGATAAAACAGTACGATAAATGCTCAATGAAACAACAACAACAACAACCCAGGTGAATCCCACAACAGTAGGGTCTGGGGAGGGTGTGTGTACGCAGACCTTGCCCCTACTCGGAAGTAGGGAGGCTGTTTCCAAGAGACCCCCGGCTCCACCTGCACAAAAACAAACTTATAAGTTTGCAAATCAAATGCAAACGAATGGTCTCGAGATTTTGAGAAAAATTGAGTAAATTAACCACAATTTATGACTAAAAAGGTTGGTAGCCATTGGAGTTAGGGGTGGGCATGGGTGGATAGATAGTCCCCGTCCCAGTCTAGTTTTATAAAATGGGTCACACGACATTGTCTTACTTTGTCTCTTTCTTTTTGAGATCAGTTATTTTTGACTTTTTTGTATCGATTCCATACTGATGCAAAATGTAACGATATAATTGGTGCAACTACTTTTAGCATCACTTGTAAAATCGATGCAAAAGACCTTTTATATGCCATAATTCATGGTTTTTGAAGTTTTTTTGCATGGTAATTATGTAATAACTAATTCAAAAGGTCCTCCCGCTAAAATTGGGATGACTTTTGCATTGGTTATTCTGAAATAACAAATTCAAAATGTTTTCTCAGACCAAATTTGGTAAGACCTTTTGCATTAGTTATTTCAAAGTAGCTGATACAAAAGACCTTCCAAAGTTACTTAAAAAGGTATTTTACATCGGTTACTTTGAAATAATCTATGCAAATGATTTTTTTAGCGCCACAGTTTTTTGCAGAATCACTACATAGAGTTTACAACAAGGGTACAACACAAAACTTATACAGCAATACCTCAACCCAGAATTTTTCTCAAAAATACAACACTTTACAAAACAAATGAACGCAATTACTTTAACGAATTAAAAGATTAAATGATAGAGTTAAACTTAATACGCAAAACATAACTAACCAACAATCGATGGGATCATATTTAATGCATGAGAATTAAACTAATTCATAAAAAAATTGCAAGCCTAGAACCTTCGAATCTCATCAAGTTGGGCATCCGTGTATGGCATAAGAACTAAGACAACAATAAATCTAAAATAATCATAAAAAACAAGCCAAATAATTATACTTTATACCCTAAAACAAACATTTTAGTTGCAAGAACATGCTAAAACGAACTTTAGAGACAACAATGTAATAAATTTGCATCGCTTAGGAGGCCATTATACTTGATTCTCATCATGGTCCAACTTCTGAAAATGGACCGATTCATGTCATTCGATTTCATTCCCTTGTTGATATCCACTCATTTGCGCCAAAACATAGGAATCACAAGAATCATCCTTATATAATATATATATATATATATATATATATATATATATATATATTATATATATATATATATATAATATATATATATATATATATATATATATATATATATATATATAATATATATATATATATATATATATATATATATATATATATATATATATATATATATATATATATATATATATATATATATATATATATATATATATATATATATATGACACAAAGCTCACCACATTACACTCCAAAGCTCACCAATGACCAATGTAAAGCTCACGTGGAAATAAAGCAAGCTCACCACTTTGAACACCAAAACTCACTTTTTTTTAATTTTGAAAATTAAAAAAATAATTAAAAATAAAATAACAACACCGGTCAACCACCGGTCAGCAGTGGCGGCACGGTGGAGACCGGCGGCCGGGGGAAGGCGGCGGCGGCAGGAAGCGGCCGGCGGCCGGCGGTGACAAGCGATGGCCGGTGATGGTCAACGGTCAATGGTCAAAGTCTAGTCAGCACCTCTTCCTTTGATTTTTTTTCAAAAAAAATTTATAGTGTTGAAAAAATATAAGGAGTTTTGCTTAATAGTTTGGTGAGCTTTGTAATTGTATATAGTGAGCTTTGCCGTGGCCAGTGGTGAGCTTTGCGTCATCTGACCGAAGCAAGTCATCTCACCGTAAGGTGTCATCTCACTAGGGTTAATCCCATATAAGGATTGATTCCAGTGAGATGACATGCTTCAGTCAGATGACACAAATCTCACCACCGGCCATTGCAAAGCTCACCAAAGACAACTACAAGGAAGGTGTGCTGATTGGACTTTGACTGTTGACCGCCAGCATTTATTGCCGCTGCCTGTCGCCGCCCGCCACCGGACTCTGACACTGCCGGTCTTCTCCGCCGGATACCGACGGCCATTGCCGGCCGCCGGTTGTCGCCGATCGCCGCCGATCGCCGCCGATCGCCGCCGCCGGCCGCCGCCACTGCTCCGCCGCCGTTGACCGGTGGTTGACCGGTGTTGCAATTTTATTTTTAATTAATTTTTTAATTTAAAAAATCTAAAAAATAGTGAGTTTTGAGTTTCAAAGTGGTGAGCTTTGCTGTATTTCTAGTAGGGATGACAACGGGTCGGGTTCGGTTCGGATATACCCCTACCCGAAACCGACCCAAAATTTTGATCGGATATTTTTTGTTGCCTGAACCCGAACCGTCGGGTATAAATTTCTACCCGAACCCGAACCCGACTGCCTAAACTGAAACCCGAAACCGCAACTGAACCCGAGAATTTGACAAAAACCTAAGCCTATCCCGACCTGAAAAACTAATAAATCAGTTTTTTGTAATGATTTTTATTAAAATAATGATAAAATAATAAATGCATGTAATGATATAATTAGAATTGCAATACATAAAAACATTTGAACGTTCAAAGACATCGTAAAATTAAGATATTAAAAAAGATGTGTCCAAAATAACAACCAAAACATGGAAGTATAACAAGTTTTTCACAAATATTTCACAAGAGAAACAACACACATAAATATAACAAGTTTTCACAAATATTTTTCATGTCTGTAATTGGTAACTCCCGTAAGCCAAAGACTTTTAATTGAAAAAGGTTTTTTTATATTTTAAAAAGATCTTTTATTTCGGGTTAATTATCGGGTTGGTCGGGAACGGGTACGGGTCGGGTCGGTCAAATTTAATTACCGAAAACCGACCCGACAAAAGTCGGGTTCGATTTTAAAATCTTCGGGTTGGTTTCAGATATTTATTTTTTCGGTCGGATTCGGATATTATATACATTGGTCGGGTCGGAAAAAGTCGGATTCAGATAAAATTGTCATCCCTAATTTCTAGGTGAGCTTTGTATTGTCCATTGTTGAGTTTTGTAGTGTAGTGTGATGAGTTGTGCGTCATCTGACCGGAGCATGTCATCTCACCGTAAGGTGTCATCTTACTGGAGTTAATCCCAGTAGTGTGTGTATATATATATACATACATATACATATATATATATACATACATACATACATACATACATACATACATACATACATACATACATACATACATACATACATACATATATATATATATATATATATATATATATATATATATATATATATATATATATATATATATATATATATATATATATATATATATATATATATATATATATATATATATATATATATATATAGACACACACACACGAAAAAGAGAGTTTGTTGGTTCTAGTGAAGACACATGGAGTATGATGTCATACTTTTTATGCACAGTGTCATCATTTTATCGGTCCACATGGCATTTATCTGATTATTTTTATTTAAAGAACTCTTCATGATTCTTGCATTTAATTACCAGAAATTTGTATATATAAAACTTTTCATCTTCTAATTTATATTAATGTATTTCATCATTTTAAAATATATTTTAATATCTTATAATTATTTCATTACTTTTTTCAAAGGTTATATAAACTTTATTAAAAAATTTAACAGACAACGTTTGTATAAACTTTTACAGCATTTTTCTCTTTTATTTCATTTTAAAAATATATATTTATATGAAATATAATACTTTGCATCATTATTAAAATTATAATTCTTATTTCAAAACAATATCATAATTAAGAATTAGTTTAAAAAATTTCCATTTCTTAAAATTTATTTATTGTATCTACTATTAGAAATATAATATTTAGTAATTAAAACATACGGAGTATATACGTATATTAACTTCCAAAGTTTAAAATATTCATTATTGTATTCAATGGCGATTGCTTTTGCATAAACCTTTTCATTTCTTAGTATTATATGAATATTCATTTAATGAGTTAAAAATTAAAAGTTTTAAACTTTCAAACTATTCACCATTTTTTCTTTTTATTATATTTCTAAAATTTTTTTATATAAAATTTAGAGCACGGGAATCAATGTTAACATACAAATTTTATTAAATAAATATCGTATCTAATAGTCTAGCTACTATAAAATATCATATCAAATTTTTTTAAAAAATATAATGCATATCATATTATTATTACAAAATTAAAATAAATACAATTAAAGTTTAAATCCTATTATGATTATATATTAACTGAACTTTTAACAAGTATACTAAATGTTAATATAATTTTTAAACAGTCATACATATATTTGTGTTTACTATTTTATTTGCTATTTTTTGGAGTTCATTTTTAGAAAATAGTGGAATAAAATATATTTTCTTTTTTTATTTTCATACATGTAATCTTTCATACACAAATATGACGGAATAAATAAAAAAATCAATCTTTTAATTTTCTTTAAAGTTTTAAATAAAGTTATCTATCAAAATTATATATTTGATTTGTCAAAGTGTAAAATAATAAGATTCATAGAGGAAATTAATGAACACATCCTCTCCACACATACCATGATATCTCCAAAAAAGAAATGTCTAATTAAGTAATATATCAATAGTTAATATATTATCATTCATATGTACATGGGTATATAATATTTATGTATTCCATCAATTTACAGTGTGATAGAAAACTTTAATAATAATTCACTTATTAATTTAATTGTAATTTTTTTCTAATGTAATAACAATTTCATAGATATATTTTAAACAAAAGTATGCGAGCTCGTGCGAAGCTCAGAGTAAAAACTAATAATGTTGGTATATTCAAGTTCCCATAGTATATTTTGTATGACGGGATCGATGTTGAATCTCTACCCATAGGAATGTGTAACAAAGAAGCATTCAAGGACACACTACTATTCGCTGTTCTACTCTTGTCATCCTGACGCTTTGTATAGAAATAATTGGCATTCATGTAGCACTCCTCGTATTTTTTGTGACAAGATCAAGAGATTGTACTATTTGCCAGCGAACATGCTCTTGATACAATTTCAGAAATACACAGTTGTGCTCTTTGGTCAACAACCTCTCACATTTTTCATGGCTCTCTGGTCTTAATAGGGACATGTGCTCCTCTAAATACAAGCAATCATCATCAATTTGTTGTAAAATATAGAGTTATGCTACATCGAAAATATCAGAGTCAAGATGGATGATGTGATGTCCATTGTCCCTTTGCACTCAATCCTACCTTCATGGCGAGACCACAGTACCCTAGTCCTGCACTCCAAATCCAAAATTCTTTGCAGAATTCAATAAGCTCTTCTACAAAATACCCTTCAACAATACTGCCCTCAAGTCTATACTGGTTCCTCACATACCTTTTTAGAATGTATATAAATCTCTCTAAAGGATATACGTATCTTAAAAATACAGGACCGTAAATCTTAACTTTTCTCACTGAGTGCACAACTAAATGGACCACGATATCAAAGAATGATGGGGGAAAGAACATCTCAAACTGATAGAAGGTGACTACCATTTTCTCTTGTGAATGCATTTCAACTCAAACTGACATAAGGTGAATGCTACCCTCACTAGTGAATACATTTCAATTTCTTCGATCCATAAAAATTTTGGTACCATTTCCTAATGGTTCTTCAAGTGCACGATATAGTGTAGTTACATATGCACTTGAAGAATGCATTTGGGAAATGCCAAGCCAAAAAAATGATGGAACAAAGAAAAAGAAAAGCATTCACCACCTAAGTGAGATGAGCAATTCAAGAATAGATCCAAACTGTGAGTTATTTAAAATTTATTTGTAACGAGTAAATTTTAAATGGATATCTAGGTCGGTTGATATATGTTATTTTCATATTATAACATCTCAGATCATGTAGCATCAAACAAATAAACAAATACAAAAACAAAAATATAACTTCACATATTCAAGTTCCCATAGTATATTCAACTAATGGCGAAGAGGAGAGGAAGGCCTAAGAAGAAAGGATCGTCGATGGATCAATCGCAAGTTAACAATGTATCTAGAACCGGAAGCACTTTCAATACACCGGTAAGCAAACCAGCTGTATCTGAGGAGGGGAAAGAGATTCAGAGCTCTGAACCGGTAATTCCACAGAGCGGGATTTTGGAGAAGAAGACGGTTGAACCCAACATCAACATTGAGGATCAACCTGATGATACTACGGGGGGAATACAGCAGAAGTCATACGCAGATGTACTCAAGCTGAATCAAACTATTCAGGTAGATCTTAAATTCATTCAATCAGATGTGATAAGTGGCCAGAGGGTAGCTAAATTGACAAAGGATGATGTAATTGAAGAATATGGGATCTGGGATAAAGCTGTGGTATGTTGTGTTCTAGGGGCTAACCCTCCGTTAGAGGTTTTTAGAGGATTCATTACTTGGATCTGGAAGGATTATAATATTGAGGATGTGTCTTTTGCAAAGGAAGGACAATTCAATGTGTGTTTCAAAATTGAAGAAGAAAGGAATGAGTTCAGTAAACGCAGGTACTATTTTTTTGATAACAAACCAATGCTGGTTCAGAATTGGGTCCCTGGTAAGGCAGTGGATATCACTAAACTAAGTGATATACCATTTTGGATTCAATTCCCTAACCTCCAAATGAAGTATTGGAGCTTGTCTGGACTGAGCAAATTGGGGAGTTTAGTTGGTAAACCTGTTAAAAGAGACAAAGCCACTGCCACTAAAGCTAAATGGAATTTCACTAGGATTCAAGTAGAAGTACAGGCCCAACAGATTTGCCCAGATAAAATACAATTTGTGGATGAGGAAGATAGGGTTATAACACAAGAATTTGCATATGAGTGGAAACCAGTATTGTGTGATCATTGCAATAAACTTGGACATGAATCTCAGAACGGCAGAAAGAAGGAGAAGGATCGGAAGAATCAGAAAGGGGGCCAGCAGAAAATATGGGTTCCTAAACAAAAACAGGGAAAAAATGAAGTGGTTGAAGAAGAGGAAGGGACAGGGAAGGCAATGACTACTAGGGATAACATAATCCCAACACAAGAAAATGGAATAGATCAGGATGGGTTTCAAATGGCCAGTGACAGGAAAGCAGCTAGGAGGATGATAACGGAGGAAAAAGGGGTGGATCCCCCTTATGGTCCTAATCTTTTCTTAACATGATCTTGTGCTGGAACATTAGGGGATTAAATAATCCCACTAAACAATGGGAAGTCATCAGTATAATTAATAAATATAAGGTATGTATTATGGGAATCTTAGAAACAAAAATCAAGAAGAATAAAGAAGAAGAGATTCTTAATAAGATGTTTGGAAATTGGGGTACCCATACAAATAGTAATTCTCATCCTCTTGGTAGAATTTGGGTGATTTGGGATAAGAATAAGGTGATTGTTCAGGTGATTGACACTACAAGCCAAGTAGTTCATTGCAG
Organism: Cuscuta australis; assembly: GCA_003260385.1. NCBI lineage: Eukaryota > Viridiplantae > Streptophyta > Magnoliopsida > Solanales > Convolvulaceae > Cuscuta > Cuscuta australis. Next base: position 918,565 of record NQVE01000150.1, on the reverse strand, counting down.
ATTCAGACATCTTGATTCCCAGGATTATGCAATTATCTCCTTTATTTATGGTTTTAATGACATTACTAGTAGGAGGCAGTTATGGGATAATATCAGAGAGTTTGCAACCTCAAATGATGGTCCCTGGTGTATAGTAGGTGACTTTAATGTTGTACTAAATATAGAAGACAGGAAGGGTGGAAACCATATAACAATGGATGAAATCCAGGACTTCAAAGAATGTATAGAGGGATGTGGGCTAGAAGAAATCCCTTTTGAAGGACCATACTATACTTGGTCCAATAAACAAAAAGGGGATAGAAGAATATGCTCAAAATTAGACAGATCTTTGGCTAATATGGATTGGATGACTAGCTATAATACTAAGACTGTGGTAATAGAAGAAGGAGTTTCTGATCATTCTCCCTTGCTGCTGAAGAACATCAACTGGAAGCCCAAATCTAACAGCTTTAAGTTTTGTGACATGTGGATGCTTGACCAGTTGTTCCCTAGTATCTTATGCTCAAATTGGAAGGAAGAAGGGGATGGCAGAGGCATGTATAAGCTATTACAAAATTTAAAGAGACTTAAAGGCCCACTGTCAGCCCTTCATAGGAGCAGATATCATGACATTCACAAACAAGTGGAAATTACTAGAGAGAACCTGTTAAGAACCCAGCTAGATATCAAGATAAGCCAAAGTGATACACTCCTGGAGGAAGAAAAGAAGTTAAGCGCTGAGCTCTATAAGAAGGTCAAGGCAGCTCAAACCTTAAAATGTCAACAAGCAAAAGAAAAATGGGTCACTGAAGGAGATGGGAACTCCAGGCTATTCTTTGCGTCGGCTAAGAAAAGGAAGATTCAGAACTACATTATTAGGATTCAGGATGAGAATATGTAAGCTGTAGAAGGTACAGACCAGATTGCTGAGGTATTTGCAAAGTATTACAAAAAGCTCCTGGGCTCATCTAAATCCCTTCAAGAAGTGGATGAAGATGTTCTCAGAAAAGGCCCTAGACTTACAGTAAAACACCAAATGGAGCTGATCAAGGAGTTTACCCCACAACAAGTTAAGGAGGCAGTATTCTCTATTCCAAACTCTAAAAGCCCAGGTCCTCATGGATTTAATAGTGGATTCTTCAAACAACAGTGGGGAACAGTGGGGAGACTAGCAACTAAGGCAGTTCTGGAGTTTTTCATGACTGGTAAAACGTTGAGGCAGATCAATGCGACAAATATCTCTCTTATCCCAAAGATTGACAACCCCATCTCTCCAGCAGATTATAGACCAATTGCGTGCTGCAATGTGGTTTACAAAGCCATTGCCAAGATGATCAGTAGCAGAATTAAAAATATATTACACCATATAGTGAATCCTAACCAAGGAGCTTTCATCAAGGGTAGAGAACTTCTACATAATGTGCTCCTTTGCCAAGAGATTGCCCAGGGTTATAACAGGAAGAACATATCCCCCCGATGTATGATGAAGTTAGATATTAAGAAAGCACAGTCAGCTGGGATGCTATCTTGAAAATATTACATGGCCTTCTATTTCTAGCAGAATTTATTAATTGGATTCAGTTCTGTATTTCTACCCCCTCCTACTCCCTATGTATAAATGGAGAGAGCCATGGTTTCTTTAAGGGGAAGAAGGGGATTAGACAGGGCGACCCTATATCCCCCCTTTCATTTGTTCTGATAATGGAATACTTTACAAGGATGTTACAGGAGGAAGCTAGTCAAGGAGGATTCAGATATCATCCTATGTGTGCAGAGTTGAGGATAATCAGTCTAATGTTTGCAGATGATATGATAATCGTTAGCAAAGGGGATGAGAAGTCTATCCAATGCATTATGACTACACTGTAAAGGTTTAGGAAGACCACTGGCCTGCAGATAAATATTAGCAAATCTCAAGTCGTTTTTGGGGGTGTCAAACCCCAGCAGCAGGAAAAACTCCTCAAGCTAACTAGAATGAGTAGAGGCAATCTGCCTTTTACTTATCTAGGGAGCCCTATTACTACATCTCGTCTTAAGGCATCTGATTGTGAGAATGGTTAAGTGGTTCCCAACCAATGTGGATTGTAGTCTTTGTGCTGGAGAGATGGAGGACAACAAGCACCTCTTTTGTGAATGTGAGTACACAAAGAGGGTCCTCAACTTAATTTTGTAGCCCTATGACATTAGGTATGATCCTGGCAGTATTAAGGATTTTGGGGACATGATCAATGCAAAGTTTGAAGGTACTAAACAAAAAGAAGTTCTAGCGGCCTGGGCGATTGGATGCTATGGTGTTTGGAGAGCTCGAAATGGGGTTGTTCACCAGAAGGCTATCACCGAGCAGCATACCATAGGTTATATTAACTTTACTTTAAATAGCTATATCAATTTCAAGAGAATTAAACCAGCTAGTAAGTAGTATGTTATCTTGACTAGTTGTGGATGTGTTGTACTAAACAGTTTGCTTGGAAGTGATATACATCTGTGCTTTTGTTCAAAAAAAAAACTATACAAAAAAATTAAAATTAAAATTTTAGATTTAAAGTAAAAAAACCTTAAAGTGGGCAAAGGTAGCGTCAGAGGAGTTGACATGTGGTTTCGGAAGCAGCGATGAGAATATGGATGGCGAAAGGTGGCGAGAATGTGGTTGGCGAGAATTTGGTCGAAGGTGGCATTGGCGATGAAGTCGGCGATGACTGGAGGATGTAGGAGAGGCGACGCCAGCGGGAGGACAACGAAAGAAGGATGATGGAGCAATAATGATGGTGTGGGAGGACAAAAATGAAAAAGTAATTGTAGGGACGATGACCGAGAGGACGATGAGAGAGGCAAAAAAGTGGAGCAACGGTGTTAGTGACGAACGACGACGGCACGACGGTGCAAAAAATGAGATATCACGTAAGAGATATACCCTGAGTGGTTATTTGTAACTCACTCTTTTGCATTGGCTACCAGTAATAACAGATGCAAAAGGATATTCCATCAGTGATTACTAATAACAGATGCAAAAGATTGATGCCTTTTGCATTGATTATGAGTAATAACTGATGCAATAGCCTTTTGCATCAGTTATTACTGATAACCGATGTAAAAGAGAACCGGTTGGCAAAATCCTTATCTCCACTTGCAACGATTTTTAGTGAAACCGATGCAAATGGGGTAGTCGATTTGTTCTCTTTTGTACAATTGCCCGACTATAAGGAGGTTTTGTCTTACAAAGAGAATTTAAGTTAGCTAAAAGACTAATTGTGTCACATAATCATCGTCAACTATAATTGTCTATTAGTTGTCAATGTGCCTAATGAATATCTGGATGAGGGCTCTATCATTTGTTTCATGTTATTTGTCCTTATAAATCTCTTATTCTCTTACACAAGGCAAATGCTTTGCTTACTTTCGCTTATTTTTCAACAAACGGAGTAGCTTATGTTGTTGTTCAAGCTATTTGTTTACTTCTAAACACTGGGGCAAGGCTTAACTCCCCGAACCTTTGTACTTCATATATTTATTAATGAGTAATTTCTTCATTTGTCTTAAAAAGAGAAATAGTCGAGATATAAGTTTAAGCCTGAAATCCGGATATCCATTTTGAAGGAAAAATATCAAGGTAATAAGAGAAATAAATGCTTCTCCTTACAAAGAAATCTATTTAAACTTAAGATCCAAGTCTTTATTTCGGTCTTTGTTTCATGATCATTTACTTGCTTTTTTCTTTACGGTTAAGGAGAAAAATAGGAGTAAAACATTGATTAAAATCCAAAATAGAAGTGAAAACATAAAACCCCCAAAATAGGAGTTGTTGACTCAATGTTTGCCGCCGCCAAGATCTGCCATAGGTGGTACCTTTCCCACCAATGCAGCCAAGTACCTAATTCCATTATCTCATTATTATTATTATTATTATTATTATTATTATTATTATTATTATTATTATTATTAGCTTTTTCATATTTTTTTTATTATCATCACATCACCGTCGTTGCTAAATATATAATAATTGGTCGGCGAACGGCGGAGGAGAAGAGTGATGAAAAAACCATGGCCATGGGCGGTGACAACCTGGGGGCAGCAGCACACCAGTCCCGTGGTGTGGTGTTTGGCCATATTCTGCACCGTCCTGACGGTGGCCATCCATGATCCTTACTGGGATTGTGGTGTTCGTCGGCTACATGGTGGCCCGGCCGAAGGTCCCACAGATGATCGTGGAGCGGGCCCGCATCGAGGAACTGTCGTACGACATGGTCGTTGCACGTTGTCGGCATCACTAACCCCCACAGGTGTAGTGCCATGGTGCTACATTGAGAAAATAATTCATACAGTGTTAATCGAAAATACAATCCTAAAATTGACAACATACAGTGACAAACATGACATTGTAAGATGCAAAAATACAAAATTTTCGGTCAATCGAAAACAAAATACCAAGGATGTCAATGCACAGTGACAAACGTGGCTCTGCAAAATGCCAAAAGTTCAATTGTACTCGGTGATACATGTGCATGCATTGAGCCCATGAAGTCATTAGTTATGGGAAGAAGACACATTCTTTCCGATTATCTTAATCTGCAGATGTAACACCCCAACCCGCATGACCCAAACCCGTGGGACAGCGGGTCGGTGTGCTACTGAATTGGTATCCGAATTTGCGACATTTTCAAAACAATTTTAAACAAACATTCTATCCATGCATATAAGAATCCATCGGAGTAATTTAAAATAATGCGGAAGCCTTTTTAAAGTCAAACAACTTGGGATCTTGCCCGAAAACGTAATAAGCATTAAAGTTAATTGAATAAAACATAATCAACAGATTAAAGTGACAGCCACGCCATCGTACATCTCCTCCTCAACGCCCTCTGGGATCGGCTCTAGGTTCATCTGTCTGATCACCTACGGACAGCAAAAGAAAACAACGCTATCCGCTCAGCATTGACGCTGAGTGGTACTCCATTGAAGCACAAGAATAAATATAATAATTCAACAATTAAGATCGTGCATGTGTTTATCCTTTTAATAAAAATCAGTTCAACTTTACATTTGGTTCTTTAGACGGTTGACCAACAGTCAACTTATTTTCTTTCTTTTCAAAATGATTTAGGTGTTACGGGTTTCCCATTGACTCTTTGACCACCGGTCAAACCAATTTAGATTTTCATCAAAATCAAACCAATTTAACATTTATTCCCTATGTCGGAGATAGCCTCAATCCGTAATACCGAAGATGGCCTCAATTCGGTGGAGGTAGGATCCCCTGGGCGATGGCCTCAAACCCAAGATCGCAGACCCTCGTGCACGTCTTAACCTCACTGGCCAGGCCCTGCAGCCGCCCGAGCGTTGGCCAGTTTCTATGTTTGACACAATAACCCAATTGACCTTATTCACCAGTTAGAATTAATTAATTAACTTAACTAATTCGTTAAAGTTTGGATTCAACCATTCGGTCAAACCTACGACAAAGCCTAGGTCAAACATGACCTAACCCAAGTCAAAGTCAAACCTGTTCAGTCAATTTACAATCTTCAACAATTAAATTCAAACAATCAATTTAATTCAATTAACCAATTTAGCCACATTATAGCATAAACACATATAACGATCCAAACCATTAAATCTATTCTGAATGCTATTAACTTCATAGTACGGACCTGGATTACGTCGAAATCGAATCGATAGCTCGAACGGAAGGCAAATCGACGAAATCAACCGAATGGGTCAAATCGAGTCAAAGTACGAAATTGACCAATCAATCCGGCGTGGGGGTTAATCTGCCGGCGATATCAACTCGGGGCAGCGGCTCGATGCGGCGACGGTGACGGACGCCGGCGACAGTGGCGCTGGACAGCGACTGGCGGCAGACGACCGGCGAAGGTGAATCGGCTGCTGGAAGCTCCAATTGGACGGCGACCGGCTGGAAACTCGGCCGACGGCGGCTCTCGATTCCGGCGAGGGCGAAACAGCAGATTCCGGCGACGGGCGACGTCGGGGCAGCGACTGGAAGCTCGGCGACGGCGGCGCTGCGCTTCGTCGGTGATGAGGCAGCGGCAGATGGCGAAGGAAGCAGCGGCGACGCTGGGTAGCGACCGGCTTCCGGCAACGGCGGCTGGACCTGGTGAAGGACACGGCGGCGGCGACTGTGGCTTGCGCGACGCCGCGTGGTCGACGGTAGAGGATGACTGGCGGCTGGCTTGCGCGACCTACTGGGCGGCGACGATTGGCTGGCGGCGGCTTCCAGCGGCGAGGCTGGCTTGGCGACGGCGACGAGCTCCCGGCGGCAAGCGACTGGGCGGCGAAGAAGAAAGGAAAGAGAAGAAGAAGAAGAAGAAGAAGAAAGAAAAAGAAGGAAGAGGAGAGAAGAACGGACGAAGGAAGATAAGATAGGGTTTGTGTGGTTTAGGTTTATTTAATGGTTCCATTCCAAAAAGGATTGGGATTCGGACCCAAAATACCTGATTAAATTGTCATAACTTGAGCTCTGTAACTCCGATTCGCGAACCGTCTGAACCGACGCGATCACAAAAATATTTCCTACGAGATGACATAAAAGTTGGGCTTAAAATCCAAATTATAATTTTAACCCCTTATTGGGCCCAATTCGTAAACAATTGCTCTAACAATTAATTAATTCCTTTGGGCCAGGTTTCGGGGCATTACAGCAGAGATAATTAGGGGCTGAAATAGGAGTAAAACATTGATAATATACCAAAATAGGAGTTGAAAGATAAAACCCCAAAATAGGAGTAAACACATTAACTGCCACCCAAATTAAATTCATTTCCATTCCAATCAGCAAACACTAATGTTGCCCCATGCAAATAGCCATCGATAATGTTGCCCCAGTCGCCGTTGGTGATGCCACAAGTTGTCAATGTCATCTCCTTTTGCTACTGCTATTGTCTCCATCACCGTCACAACTGCGTTTTGCCGTCGCCAATGTCAGGACCAAGAAACTGTGCCTCTGCCGCTGCCACAATGCCATGGTGCCACTACCAAGGAAAAAAGCTTTACATACAATGCCAAATGAAATCGCAATGTCAAAGATGATAATGCAAAGTAGAAAACATGTCAATTTATAATGCCAAACATGCAAATATATAGTGTCAAAAAAAGATTAAATGTTAAGATTGCCACCAATCAATGTCAAGATTCATTTCACATTACCAGATTTACAGAAATTTGAAGCATAAATCAAGCATCTAAAATAACGAGAGAGAAAAATTGAACACAAAAATTGAAAACAAACACCAAACCTCATATCAATGAAGATGCAATTATTTATAGGTAGCGATGATTGATTTATAGCGACGACGAATTTGTAAGGGGTGAGCGGTGGAGACAAATCGAGAAGGATAGACGATTGATGTCGGCGGTGCAAGGGGGTGGCGGTGATGCAATTGGGGGTGACGGTGGCAAAAGCTGTAAGCGAGCGAAAGAAGCAAATACTTGCGTGGGATGGGTGGTGGTGGCGAATCTGCAAGGGATGAGCGGTGGGAAGAGATTGAGGAGAGAGACACGTTGGATGTCACTGGGGAAAGAGATCGAGAAGGCCACTTTTATTTAGCTTTTTTTCTTTTTAAATTTAACTCCCATTTTGAGTATATAAGTTAGGAACTCCTATTTTGAGTATATGTCTAATGATTTACTCTTGTTTAAGAGGTTTTCTTTTTTCTTTAATGAGCCTTACGCTACCTAGACTTTGGTCAATTTTAACAAAGTTTTATACCAATATTGAAATAAATTGAAATAAGCTACATCAAGTATCATAGATTGTAACATCATGTAATTCTTTGAGATAAAGGTAATGTGATTTCTTTGTTCTAAATTTATCGACTTTGGAGTAATATACTACAAAGTCATATATTTTTAACCAACAAGATTCTTCTGACAAAGTCATATATATTTGACAAAGTCATATATACTAAAAATATATGACTTTGTAGTTGACTAGGGGATATTTTTCGTAGAGATTTATGAAGGAATTATATCAAATGAGGGACAAGTATGGGAAACTTCTTCTTCTTCTTCTTCTTCTTCTTCTTCTTCTTCCTCCTCCTCCTCCTCCTCTGCCTTCGGGTGTGATCCTCCCCCCACCTCGGTTTTTTCTTCTTTTACTTTTTGTTTTGTTTTTTCTTCTTCTTCTTCTATTATAATTATTATTATTTGTTATTAATTATTATAATTACTTCATAATAATAATTATTTTCTTATTCTTTTATTATTATTATTATTAATTTTTTTAATTTGTTATTATTAAAAATTAATTGTTAGTTTAACCACTCTTTTTTATAAAAGCAGTAATTGTTATTTAGAAAAATAGTACTTATTATACAAAAACTTATTATTAATACTATTATTTATTTTAAGAAATTAATTAGTAATTTTACTTCTTTACTTTTTTATAAAAATACCACCAGTTATTATTATTACTTCATACAAAGTATTAATTACTCCTCTGTTCTAGAGTATATTTGTCCAATTTTTATTTTTCGATCAAAATTGATAAACTTTAACCCTTAATCAAAAATATGATATTAGATATTGATACAAAAATTGTTTTATTAGATTTATTATATAAATATTTTCTAAATATTACTTTATCAAATTAATATACAATATATGTTTATTTATAGGTCAAAGGTTAAAAATGGTTGATAGAAAAAAGTCAAAACCTGACAAATACTCCGGGACGAAGATAATATTATTTATTTCCTATTATTTTCTTAATTATTATTAAAAATTAATTAAGGAGTAGTAATTTTAGTACTCTATTTTTAAGAAATAACATTCATTATTATTTAGAAAAATAGCATTTATTATTTAAAATAAAACTTATTATTATCATTGTTAAACAAATGTTTTGTAGTTTTACTGCTCTAATTTTTTGGCATCCGATGTTGTCTTTTGCATTAGCCACACATTAGTCATTAGTAGTCGCCATTGGTAGTGGTGTCACGGTAAATCGAGAAAACAAGAGAACTTGAGAAAAGAATTGAATAAGATGAATAAGTACCTCTGGTTTTTTAAAGATAATATGAAACAATAAAATAGTGTTAAATTTTATATTATTATGAATTACGATGTATAATTTATAACCAAGTAATTTATAATTTATAATGATACGTAAATATATTACTAAAAGTAATTTTCAATTAAAGCTTTAGAAGTTTAGAGTAGTAAAACTACTAAATTAAAAGAAAAGAGTAGTAAAACTAACAATTAATTTTTAGTAATAATAGTAATAATAATAATAATAGAATAAAAAATAATTTATATGAAGTAATTATAATAATTAATAAAAAATAATAGTTACGGAGTATTATAATAGAAGAATAAGAAAAAAACAAAACAAAAAGTAAAAGAAGAAAAAAGAGGGGGCGAGGGGAGGATCACACTGGAAGGCGAAGGAGGAGGAAGAGAAGGAGAAAGAGAAGAAGAAGAAGGAGAAGGAGAAGGAATTGAAGAAAAAGATCGAAAGATGATGGAAAAAAAATAGGAAAAAAAAAGATGATAGAAAAAAAGATGATAGAAGGAGAAGAAGATAACGGGAGAAGGAATATTAACGGGGAGAGTGACAGATTGTGACCTCGGAAGCACTTTTTGAATATCTTAAGGTACCTCCGAGTATATTTTGAAAAATAATGAAACCTACAAGTTCTTATTACAAAATGGGGTACCCACCAGCAATTTTTTGCATTTTTAAATATGTATGTCAAATTAACATGAAAAGCTATGTTCTCAAAAAAAAACATGAAAAGTTATTGTTAAGAGCAAGATACTCCATCCGTCATAAAACTTTCTTCCCAGTTTGACTTTTCCCCATTTTTAATTTTTGGTTTTGACTTCAAATTTTACCCTCCTTAAAAAATATTTTTTGCAAATTTTTTTTTACAATCATTCAAAATATAAAGTTAGAAGATAATTGGTGTAAATACATGAGGGTATTAATGTCATTTGTTATCTTTTTTTTCTAATGGAAAGGTAGTTTTAGGACGAAGAAAAAAGAGAAATGAGAAGAAGGTTTTAGGACAGAGGGAGTAATATTTTGTGGGTGAGGTCACCCATTAGAGTAGCCAAACATATCATTGTCACATACATTATCTCCGTCTCGTTATAAAATTTTATTCCTCTTCCGTCCTAAAATGTTCTTTCCACTCACTTTTTACCCGATCAAACTTTAATCACTTTCTTTACCTATTTTCATTAGGTATTCGATAAAATAATATAGTCTTGTCACCACTTGTTTTGTAAAACTTTTGATGTAGTTTTTAAATATATAAATTTTATTTTTTAATTTTACACCTACAATCAAATAAATTGAACTGAAAATAAAGTCGGTCAAACCTCGTAAAATGAACCGGGAAGAACATTATAGGACGGAGGGAGTATTTGACATTTCGTTAGATATATTAATAGTTTGAGCAATATATGTAAATAGCACTAAAACAATACGACTTTCCCTAAAATAGCATCACATGAGTTTTTTTCTAATGTAGCACTTTTAGTCATTACTCATTAGTCATTATTCAAGTAAATATTCGCCATCACTGGGAATTATAGACATTATTAAGTGCTATTTAGGGAACAAAACAGTTTAAGTACTATTTAGGGAAATGACTTAAGTTTTAGTGCTATTTAGTGCAAATATTTATTAATAGTTTAATATATTTAATATTATACGTTATAATTATGGCAGATACCTTATATATATTATATATATATATATATATATATATATATATATATATATATATATATATATATATATATATATATATATATATATATATATATATATATTGTTAAAGCTATTTTTATAAAATATCACCTTATGTTGTTAGTCATTATTTCTTAGAAATATTTCTCCGCCTATATATACATTGTCTTGTACTCCTCTCTTATTATTGAATCAATAAAACACTCTTTATTATTTACATGTATCAGAGCCTTCTCTCTTGGTGACCTAATATTTTCTGCTTCTGCCATTGCTGTTACCAGTGGTATGTCTAGCGACGAAGGCCTCACCTTCACTTAGCTTGTTCCTCCTTTGATCCTAATTCCTTCATAATTCCAGCTAGCAAAAAAAACCCCACCCAACCACAACCGTCCATCTCTAGATCCATCACCGCCGCGTTTTGGTTTAAGATGAGATTGTCACATCAGCTTGCTCAGTCAACAAATCTTCGGTTAACAAGCATCCCTAGCAACAAATCATTCTTTTTGTTTCTTCTCTAAGTTAGTCATGCACAACTCAGCACATGCCAACCTTCTCCCTCCTTCGATGTTGGTAGCACGAGTCTGTTCGCAGTGGCTCCTCTCTTCTCCTCCTCAGCGCCGTCACATATATCTTTTTCCTAGCAATCTTTTTTATTTTCTTATGGGCCCAGAGGCGGATGCACCTTGTATGTGTTGGGGTCACATGCCCCCTACTACTTTTTATATATATCTAATTTTTTAGTTTGATTTTTTAATGTTTTTAGAGATATATTATTTATGACCCCAATTAAAAATATTGGAGACCCCAATTAAAAGTATTAGAGACTTCAATTGATAGTGTTAAGTGAGAAAAAATGAAAAAAGTTAAATATTTAATTATTAAAAGAGTATAATCTTAAAGTCAAATTTTTAAAAATCACAAAAATAAAATTGAAAGTGAAACACTAAAAATATATAATAATTAAACTAAGTTATAATGCAATCCATATATAGAAATTTTATTCTTTAAACTTTTTAATTCACTATTTCGATAATTTTTTGAGGTTAAATTCATTAATTTTTAATCTTTTGAATTGTTTGAATTAAAAAAAAATCTGGAGGTGCTGCCCCCAAACCCTTGTTTGGCGCCCCCTACTGTCAAAGTTTCTGGATCCGCCACTGTATGGGCCGGATGCATTGAGTCTACTCTAGGCAAAGATATGCTTCTAGTTTCTGATTACAAATCTGGCACCATTCAAGTAAAAGTTGGTGTTCAATCTTCATCTCCCAAGATATTGGTAACATGTTTAATATATTAATTATTTTAATATGTTTAATCTTATATATTGTATTTATGATTTGTTACCTATTATAGCTAGAGTTATTATTATACAATATTTTCTTATTTATCTATGTATTAATACAGATGATTCTAGAATACTCCAACTTCACCTACTATTTAGGGAATAAAAAAATTTAAATACTACATTAGAAATGACATATGTTTTAGTACTATTTAGTGCAAATTTCACTATATCCATTACTTTGTAATCCTCCAAATTAATCAAGCAATAAATCATTCTCTATTATTTTACACATTTCTTGACAAGGATGAACAACCTCGACATATATTATTAATTAATTGTGATATTCTGATGAATGTTATAATTTTATAGGAGATGCTAGGGGTACACCTTAAATGTACACCACTTACCTCTACACCATTCACTTTATTTTGTTTTTTGTTCTTTTTGAATTTTACTTGCTTTTTTTTGTGGTAATGGAGAGGGTGGGGGATATTTGGGGTACACTTTTGGTGTACCCCTAGCATTTTTCTAATTTTATACTTTTAACATATCACGAAAATAATTATGAGGAAGAATATTTCTATAGAGAAATTTACTCAAATAACACAAAAACATAGTGACTTTCCCTAAATAGCACTACATGTGTTTTTCTTCTCAATATAACACTTTTAGTCATTATGCATTAGTCATTATTCAAGTAAATATTCTTCATCACTGGTCATTATAGACATTATTAAGTGCTACTTAGGAAATAAAATAATTTAAGTACTATTTAGAGAAATGACTTAAGTTTTAGTGCTATTTAGTGCAAATATTTCTATATATATTTACTTAGTTTTACTTGGAGACAACTTTGAATGGACCCCCATTGGCTTCCTTGTTTTCATTTTTTGATTTTATTTTCATACACTAGTACTAGTAACAATAGTGTTAAAGTTACTTTTCAAAATGTAGAACTAAACAAGTTAGGTGCGGGATCATGTGGGGATGATCTATTATAAATGGTTGGTTTCAATATTTTTGAATGACCTAAAGTCAATTAACTTTTTGTCATTTGGTATGGCAAAATACTCCATGCATACACTAGCTAGCAGAGGAAATGATTAGATGACAGAAACGACATAAAACATGAAGCAACCCACACACAAGTCAACTTTACTTTTCTTCTTTTTCATGCTTTTGTTTTAAATGTGAATATGATATTATGTGTGGTTTAAAAGTCGTACACTTTGGATTTTATTACCATTAAGATACACGTATATAAACTTCTCGTTGCGCGTTACAATGTTTGACTAAAATTATTTTCAAATCATTTTATATGAAAAAATGATGTAAAATTTAATAATAAAAATTAGATTTAAAAAACTATATCAAAAGATCTATAAAACTAAAGGTGACATGACAATATTATTTTATCAAATGAGTGACAAAAATAGGCCAACAAAGTGAATAAAATTTGACCACGTAAATAGTGAACGGGAAGTTTATTGAAATATTTGCACTAAATAGCACTAAAACTTAAGTCAGATCACGTAAGTAGACAAGTCAAATTCATTAGAAGGATCTGTTGAAGTTTGATAGTGTAATTCTTACGTTGATCTAGTGGAAAGGCTATTACACAGATGTGGGCCTCGCAGATGTAGGAGATACTGTTCCGAACTGCGCAAACAAATCTCTGTGTCTCTGTGTGCTTTCTATTTGTGGGTGTGACTGTTTGGAAAAGGTGGTGTAGCATCTTGTGTGTTATATATTTAGCTGGTATTCTGTTCTTGTGGTTGTGGAAATTTCACCCTGATCATATCCAAGGTAGGGTATAGTAGGGGACCATCCTTATTTGGCCGGGCCTTGCGTGGGGTACGTAGATCACTTTAAAATGAGTCCCTCCGCAGCTACTATACGCACGGTGATAACTGTGCTTGGGGATTTTGTTACAGTAGCTAAGCTAAGAGATGTTACAATTTGATTTTAAAAATTAAACTACAAACTTAATAGACTACTTCCACATAGTAGTATACGCATATATACTTTATTTTGACTCGAGAGTCAACAAATTTTGAGGGGTGCAATTGAAGAGAGTGGAGGAACAAGGGTGAGTGGGTTTACTGGAGGGTTGAGAGGGTACGTACTGTCTATTTTTTGAACAGAGCACTGTAGGGTCTTCAAGTCATTTCATAATGTATTACGGATTTAAGGAGTAGAAGATTATGATACTAATGGAGATAATGAGTCGTTATAAGTTGATTGGAGCCGGCGGCAATAAGAATACATGGGCTAATTCAATGTGTGTGGAATAAACGGAGTTTATCTAAGCATGCATCAGGGAGTCTCTTATATATGTGTGGTTGATTTACAGGAGGAAAAGACTACAAACTTAAGAAAGAATCAATGGAGAATTTACATAAATAGTATTAAAACATAATGACATTTCCTAAATAGCATCAGATGTGTTTTTTTTCCCATGTAGAATGGAAAATATATAATTGATCGACCAAACATGTATTCTTCTTGTGGGAGTGGAAAACGAATATATGACCATTTGCTCTGCAATAATAGCAGATTTACAAAAGCAATTTTGGAGTGGGTATTTCAAAGAGGAAAGAGATAGAGAAGGTTGTTGTTGTGGTGGTGGTTGTGCTGTAGAATGTTATATTGTTAGGGAGTACTTTATTAGGAGAACTTGAAATATTCTTTGTGCATTTGGCCATTAGGATGCAAAGCTAGTTCTCTTAATTTAACTGATTAAACATAAAATATATACTTTAATTTGAGTTACCCCACATTTTTGGTTACGTTGTTGTTGTGTTTATACTGTAGTTTATGAGGGGTACTAGAAATATTCTTTGTACGTTTGATGATTAGAATTGAAAGTTCTATTATACTGTAGTTTATGAGGAGTACATATTTTAATAAAAGCTCGATTGAATTGGTACCGTGACTTAATATCAAAGCCCCGCTGACCAAGAGGCTGTGATTTTGTATTTCACCACCACCCAAATTTTGAATAATTAAGACTTCACGTGCAAGACCTAAATAATAGTGCTTGCACATGAGCTGAGACGTGTTAGAATGTAAAATCATTTCTTGGGCTTACAATCACAAACTTGAGCTTTTTGGTTGAATTAATTCCTTGACACTTTCACTTTCTAATTTAAATAATTATTAGCTTAGTTGTTAT
The DNA here is from genome assembly GCA_003260385.1 of Cuscuta australis. Lineage (NCBI taxonomy): Eukaryota > Viridiplantae > Streptophyta > Magnoliopsida > Solanales > Convolvulaceae > Cuscuta > Cuscuta australis. The sequence goes on along the minus strand of NQVE01000150.1, from coordinate 903,415 downwards.
TAAAAATGAGTTTTTATTACAACTAGAATAATGTTTATTTAAGTATGAGTTGTTAATTAATTACAAAAAAAGAAAATAACTTAAATGTGTTATAACTACCCCTTCTATGTTGATTTGAAATAAAAATGTGTTAAAATTGAAAAATAAATTTTTTATATTTTAATTGACTAAACTATGAATAGTATTCCAGATAAAAAATTAGATAATTTTAAAGTTGATATAGTCCAAAATTTATATTTTAAAGATCTTCCCAACGAATATAAATTTGATTAAATAAAATATGTGCTTCAAAATTCATTATTTTGTCCTAAAATTAAATTCTTTTATTTTTTATAACTCGTAGTTACCAACACATACTTAATAATTTACAATCATCATTTAGAATACCAAGTATTGTGCTTAGTTGATTGTTCGGAGTATTGGTATAAAATTGAATAATTTTTGGGAGCATCGGTGTATATTATTCAATTTTGGAGTATTAACGTAAAATCACGTATTTCTTGGTGTATTCCTATGCATTTTTCTTATAAATATTTATATAGTACTAAAACATTATTATTTTTTTCTACTCCGTAAATTATATCATACTCCCTATGTTTTAGTTTCCTTAATTGCTAACCAGTATCTAATTAGTTAATTAATCAATAAATTATTACTAATACTAATGTACCAAATTTTCCTTATGATTATTGCTAGTTTATTTGAACCCTAGTTCATGCTCATCCAGTTTCAATCTTCTCGTGATTTCAATGTTCTTTATCTTTTCTAAAAATAATCAATATAGCGTCTCTATTTATTAATATTCACTAGTCCATTAGTGAGACATTATGGTAAATTCAATGCCCAATTGCAATGGGCATTGTCCACGGCCAATGTCCTTGTATCAATGATAAAAGAATAATGCCCTTGACTTTGAACGCCTGTTGCTTTGGTGAAGAAAAAGAAGACGATGAAGAAGAAAAAAGAGAAAAAACTTGTGAGATGCTCATGTTACAATCAATATAATATATATTGATGATTTTTCTCAACATATTAAAGCTTAGAGAGTCAATAATCACGATAATTGATATTGGCACTCCATATACGGATGGTGGCACTCCACAATCCACATTCTTGTAAAATTTTTAATGAAACTGATCCGTGTTTCTCATTAATCACCACCGTATATATACAAACATATAAGCGAGCTTAAGTAGTGGGCCCAAATTACTAATCTACGCCTTTAATACAAATACCCGCTAACACTCCCCCCTCAAGTTGGCGCACGAAGATCCTGAATGCCCAACTTGCACAATAAAAAATCAAAAATAGATTTTGTCAATGGTTTAGTAAATATATCCGCTAATTGATACCGAGTGGGAACATATCTCGTTGACACCTCGTATCGTTGAACACTCTCGCGCATTGTATGACAATCAACATTAACATGTTTCATGCGTTCATGAAACACTAGATTAGCCGCAATGTATAATGCAGACTAGTTGTCGCAATATAACCGTGGATGATATAAAATAGGAACCCCCAAAGCTCCAAGAATACCACGCATCCACCTCACTTCGACGCAGGCATTAGCCATGACCCTGTACTCGGCCTCTGCAGATGATCTAGCAACAGTGGTCTGCTTCTTTGTTTTCCAAGACACGGGAGAGGTACCCAGCATAATAAAATACCCGCTAACCGAGCGGCGAGATAGTGGGCAACTCGCCCAGTCAGAGTCACAATAAGCTGAAATCTGGAGATTACTGGTAGCTCTAAGAAAAATGCCCTGACCTGGGTGACCTTTGATGTACCGGAGGACTCGCATGGCTGCATTCATGTGACCGAGAGTAGGTTCCTGCATAAATTGTGAGAGGACATGAACAGAGTAACAAATATCTGGGCGGGTGATAGTCAAATAGATCAAGCGACTGACGAGACGACGATACCGAGCTGGGTCGTGAAGAAGAGGGGCAGTGGACCTACTCAGGTCGTGCATCGTCGGTAGTGGAGTCCCGGTGGGTTTACAGCCTAACAACCCTGCTTCTTGTAGAATCTCCAAAGTATACTTATGTTGTCTTAGGACCATACCAGTAGGAAAACGAGCATATTCAATACCCAAAAAATATTTGGCGGGTCCTTAAGCTATAAACACCGATCCAAGTATCGTTTGAAAGGAGCACACATGGAAGAATGATTGCCTGGAACCAAGATGTCATCCACATATACTAAAACAGTGAGAAGATCAGGGCCACGCTTGAGAATAAATAAAGTATGATCCTTATGAGCCTGCTTAAAACCCCAATGACGAAGAGCAGTGCTAAGCTTGTGAAACCAGTTTCGAGGAGACTGACGCAAACCATATAAAGATTTGCGAAGACAACATACTTTTCCCGGAACAGAAAAACCAGGTGGTAAATGCATGTAAACTTCCTCAATTAAATCACCATTCAAGAAAGCATTATTAATGTCCAGTTGATGTATCTCCCAGCCCGAGCCACAGCAACAGATAAGAGAATACGTACCGTACCCATTTTGGCGACAGGAGCAAAAGTGTCTGTATAATCCGTACCGAACTCCTGGTGATTCCCCAAAACAACAAGCTGAGCTTTATCACGCTCCTTCGTGCCATCTGAATGAAACTTGGTACGGTAGACCCATTGACATCCCAAAGTTGTCCTCCCAAGTGGAAGAATCGTGATGTCCCATGTATGATTATTCTGCAAGGCATCAATCTCCTGTTGCATAGCTAAGCGCCAATTGGCATGCTTCATAGCTTGCTTGAAAGTCTTGGGTAACTCATGGGAGGAAACGACAGAAAGATATCCACGATACCTGTCATGCAATTTCTCATAATGAACAAAGTTATGGATAGGATACTGAGTACCTGAAGAACGAGAAGAGGTAATGGGGGGAGCAACATGAGTCAATGTCCGAGCTGTGTGACAGTAATAGTCGGATAAATGTGCAGGAGGACGATGTTCACGAACAGGACGAGGGAGCGACGGTGGACTGTTCGGGACAGTCTCACCTTTGCTATCGAAGGAGGTGGGGGACTGCCCGGAGAAGCTGGGCGTCTCTGATGGGGTGGGTGGGTTGGTCGTGACGGCAGTGGGCACATCGGGAGGAACAAAAACAGGGGGCGCTGGAAAATCAGCGTGCTCATGTCGCAGGGAAGAGTCGGGTGGGACACGTGAAGGATTAGAGATAGCAAACGGAAAAGTGGTTTCTTCAAAAGAAATGTCCCGAGTATGAAAGAAACGGTGAGACTCAAGATCATAAACACGCTAGCCCTTAGTCCCCGTATGATATCCCACAAACATACATTTGACACTACGTGGATGAAATTTATTAGGTGGACGTTGTAGGTGACGAACAAAACACAAACACCCAAATACCCGAAGATGAGACAAGTCTGGAGGTTTTGAAGAAAGGAGTTCATATGGAGATTTACCTTGCAAAAGAGGAGTCAGAGTACGGTTTATGAGATATACCGCCGTACGAACACATTCCCCCCAAAATTCAATTGGCAAAGAGGCCTGAAACATAAGAGATCGGGCGACATTAAGGATATGACGATGTTTACGCTCGACCCGACCATTTTGCTGTGGGGTATTAACACAAGAAGTTTGAATCAGAACACCCATATCATTATAAAACACACGCAAGGGTTTATTGAGAAACTCAGGACCATTATCTGAGCACACAACCTTAATTATTTTACCAAATTGAGTTCGAATCATGGTAAAAAATTGTTTCAAACAATTGGTAACCTCACTTTTATCAATAATAAGAAATACCCAAATAGCTCGAGAGTAGTCATCAACAATGGTGAGAAAGTAATGAGCCCTAATGGATATGCAAGCAGAATATGGACCCCATAAATCACAATGAATAAGATCAAACAATGCATCTGCTTTATTAAGACTATGAGAAAATTGAGAACGTGTCTGTTTGGAAAAGAAACAAATATCACAAGACTGAAAATTTTTAATTTTAGTATTACTCTTACTAAATGGAGGTAGAGACAAAACTTGAGGAGACGGATGACCAAGACGTTGGTGCAATAGGAAACATACACGGCTTTGGACGCTTGGGCTTGAGAAGGAAAGACATAGACCCCGTTGCGTGCTTCACATTGACCAATCCGCGTCTTCATAGTTCGGTCCTGTATCACACAGAAATGATCATCAAAGAAAACATGACAGTTATGTGAGTTGACAAGACAACTCACTGATATAAAATTGCACTTCAAATTAGGAACATAAAGAACATTATGGAAAGTTAAAGAAGGAGAGACTTATACTCGACCACAAGAATTTGCCACCACATGAGCCCCATCGGGCAAACTTATAGTGCAAGGAGGCCTTTGCACTATGTCAGTCAAACACGAAAATATTCATGTCATATGATGAGATGCACCATTGTCCACAAGCCATTCACAGGGCACAGTAAGGGGCATACCTTGTACCTTATCCGACGAAGAGAGTGTTGAATTAATCATGGAGAACAAACAAACCACCACACAACAATAGTGCAGGGTGCACAATCAAAAATAAATATTTGCAGCAGCACACAATCAACAAAGGGCAATTTTGGCAGAAGATTTGATGAATATCACCGTAGGAAATACTACGGTATTAGCCAAAATGGCAGTACAGTGGCACTCAATCAATAAATGCAATTATTGGCAGCAGCACTCAATAATTAAAAAAAAATCAATTGGCAGCGGCATACACACGAGATGCCGACTAACCGGACGATCAACAGCAGCAACACAAGAGATGCCGACTAACCGCACGGAACAGTGTCGTGATCAATTCTCAATCGGGAAATTGCGGGAGTAAATACTGGCTAAGATTTCCGAAAGCGACAGTGCAAAATCCTGAAATCAGACCTTCCGTCGGCGAGAAGGAATCTGATCGGCGAAGAACAAAAAAATACGCGTTGGACGCCGGAGAGCAGAAACTTTGGCTATAACCAATTCAACCAAAAGTTGTGGTTGTCGCCCAGAAACAGTTATTTATATTCTAACACGCTCCCTCACGTGCAGACGTAGTCTTTTCGAGTCTTGCACGTGAAATCTTTATTTTTTAAAACTGGGTGGCGTTGAGTTTCGAACCCATGACCTCTTAGTCAACGAGGCTTTGATTTTACTGAAACTGATCTGTGTTTCTCATTAATCACCACTGTATATATACAAACATATAAGCGGGCTTAAGTAGTGGGCCCAAATTACTGATCTACATCTTTAATACAAATACCCGCTAACAATTCTTACTTTAAAACAAAAAGGACAACATTGCCCCTCTTTCAAAAAAAACTTTTATTCTTATTAGCTTACAAGATATGTTAGAGAAAAGCCATTGGGTATTAGCTAGCTTTATCAGTCACACCCTCTTATTTTGGAAATATTATACTATCTCTAGTTTAAAAAATGGTTTCACCTTTATTTATTCTGTAACACATACAAACATTTACTTATATAGTTTTATTTAAAATCTCCAAAATAAACCTCATATCTCCTTTATTACGTGTAAAAGTTATTTTAGGAGTATTTTACATATTTTAGGTGTGCAAGAAATTTTTTGTGGGAGGTATAAAAAGGGAGGAGTAATGTTAGAGTCACAAATAAACAATTCACAAAATTTACAATCTTGTCTTTTTAACACTTTTTAGAAATAAGATGCACTCAAATAATAAAAAATATTTTATTTTAAAATCTACAAAAGGCAAGTTTGTGATGTTTGTAAACGATATGTTTGTGACTCTAGCATTTTTCAAAAGGGAGATGGAATTATATTTTAAAACGGATGAGGTACCAAAATGCATTTCACCATTTTAATGTTTCAATCTATATAATTATTTTATTAGTATCTGAAAACGATGATTGTGTGTTTGCTTTTTCAAAATAAAGCTTTACATGAAATATAATTTTTTATACGACTCACCATTAAAATTTGAAACCTAGTTTTGTCTCCTTTTTTTTCTTTGAAAACGTCTACCTAGTATGAAACCGGTTTAGTTTCTAAATTTTTTAATATTTTGATAAAATCATATTTTGAATTAAAATTTTACTCAATAATTTTTTTTATTTATTTTAATTGTATAATAAATATACCGTATGCATTATATAAATATTTTTTAATTAATATATAGATACGAGTATATATCTTTTTTAAAATAGTTGTATTTTTTATGATGATATACATTTATTGACATTTACCTAAGCCTTTGTTTTTGAAAAGTAGTAAAAAGGAAAATTGGTGATTATTTTTAAATATATATATATATGTTTTTTTTAAAGAAATAAACATATGGAATCTTCTTTTTTCAAATACTAATAAAAAAATTTTGCAAAATGAAAAAATTGGCGAAATAAAGCATTTTGGTACTCCGTATAATATTTAGAAAGTATGAGGGTGGAATGGATGAACTAATAGCTATAGCCTTTAAAAAATCAAAAAAAAAAATAATAGTAGGAGGGCAATGTCAAATTGTTAATGTTGTCAAAATATTGTTAGAAGGATAATATTGTCCACTTTTTTTTAAAAAATCGAAAATGTAGGGTGTCACTATAAATACATGGAGTGCCAATATCAATTCCTATTAGTCAATGATGTTTGAACGTGTGACTTCTCATTTGAACGAATTACATTGGGAAATAAAAACATATGGTCTTATATGGTCTTATATACTGATATCGCTGAACTACAAGAATAATAGCAATTAGTAGTTAATTAATGCTCCGTAATTGAAGTCTTATTTTCAAAATATTACAGAGTAAATATTTATGTACTTCCTTTGTCCCTTTTGAATATTTTCAATTTGACTTTCAAAATCAATTGTATTAAACTTTGACGGTAAAATAGTTCATTTTAAAACATAGTTTCCGACATTATATATATATATATATATATATATATATATATATGGTAAATTGTTACATTAAGAGTGAAAAATCAACTGGAAAGATTTAAAAAGGACGAAGAAAATACTATTGTTGGGTTAAGGAACCCGGGGGCCTAGGTGACTAGGCGGAAGAGTATCGAACTGAGTCGAGAGTGCACAAGTTTGGGGTCAAGTAAAATATGAGTATTATTGTGCTTGTTAGAACGTAAGTCTTCCTTCCGTTGGAAGGGGGTTTATATGCGAATTAAAACATAGGATTCCCGAGCGTTGGTCCAGAGTCCAACGGTCTGGGCCCACGAAGATTGAGTTGTTCACTGGCGGCGTCCAACTGCATCATTATCCCTAGGATTGCTATACAAAATAAGTTACAAATAGGGTGGCTAGAACAACTCTTCCAGAGGTATGGCAGGGGTCCAATCGTGGGCCCCTTGATCTTGACTACTTAGACAGTTCCCTTGTGTGGACCTGATCTGCTGGCGCCCCTGGTCGAGGCCGAGTGTGTGTCTTGTCTTCGGAAGTCCCTTGATGGAAGGTCGGCCGAGGACGGTTTGAGGACGACCGACCCTGCCGAGGCCGAGCGTGAACCGTCATCGAGGTGGCCTTCCTAGGTCTTCAGATCTTTCTCTCTAGTCTAGCTAAGTGGGCTTTAGCGTGGTTGGGCTGGGCTGTTTTCCTGTTGGGCCGGATACCCCCATTCCCGGGTATCCATCATGAGTCCCCTACTTCTTCGGCCGAGTGCGTCGAGGTCGAGGGAAGTAATAATGTTTAGGAATTTGAATTTTGAAAAATCTTGGCTGTGTATAGGAGTCCCCCACTGCGTTAATGAAGGGTGGGGAGTGCTCACGGTGGCAACATCTACACGTGGTACTTTCAAAATTTGAAATTCATGATTGTACTGCTTGGGAAACGTAACGCCTCTGTACTGTTCTTTCGCCAGCCGTTTGTGACGATCCGTGATCGTACGCGTAATAAAACGCCACGTCCCTCCGCGATCGTCGCTTTTCCCTGAGTCGGGTCGGATCCCTTTGTCATATAAAAACGGAAAATTTCCCCCAATCTTCTCCACCCTTGTCACTCCTGCGCCGGACTTCACCGTCGATTTCTGCCACCGTACCTGCTGAGTCACTGTCGCCGCCGTAACTCGCCAGAAGGTTAGTTCATCCTTGCTCGCTCTCATGGCGTTTTCTGAGTCCACTCCGGCTATCCCCGTTGTCGACCCAGCGGAGGAAGATTTTGAGGAGATGTATCGACAATATCCCTCCCTCTGTCCCGACGGTCCGATGGGAGGAATTGGCTGTTCTCTAGTTCTGAACGCGGTGCCTCTTCGTACGATGGTCACCGTTGCATCGTCGTCCCGGGCGCCACTTATGAGGGGCAATAATTCGAAGGCCGCCAAGAGAAAAACCCAGAAATCCCTACCCGTTACCGCACTGGAAACGGGTCCAATCACGAATACGGGTTGTCTACTGTTAGACGTTGACTTTGACGAGGCCCTTCGCTTCGTGGAGGAGGGGTATACCGTACGCCGACCATAGCGACTAACCACGTCTTCTCTGTGACCTGCCCCGACGCCGAGGTTGGGGTGCATTTTGTCGTCCATGCGCTATGGTCTCCGGTTTCCTCCTCACGAGCTGATAGTCTAGTTCTTGAACTTCTACCGCCTTCTCCCCAGCGAGCTCAGTCCCCACTCCTACTATTGCTTCTCGACCTTCCTGATCAAGTGCCATATGAAGGGAGTCCCCTGGTCACTGGATCTGTTTAGGTACATGATCAAGGTCTCCCGGATCGGTGCGCGTGACGGAAATTCGTACGCTGTTGTGTCCTCTCAGAACGAGTGCGGTATGGTCGTCATCCGCACATCTCTCAAACTCTGGAAGGCAAAGTTTGTCTTCATCTCTAGCTTTCCCGGGGGCCGACACCCTTTCCAAGCCAAGGTTCCCTGAGTGTCACTCCTTTGTTCGCCACCCTCGTCCCAACCCTACTCTAGAGCTTCTCGCACACGCGCAGAAACTCCTGGAAGACTGCCGGCTTAAATCGCCTCACGTATACACGGTGTGCACGGAGTAAAACCTTCAAAGGTGGGGATCCTGATCTCCCTCGAACGATAGTTCGAGTTGGCCGAGGCCGTGCGAGGGGTTTGTCCCAAGCATGGGCTCGAAGAGACTGCCTCGGGCCCGTCGATGGAGGAATCTGAGTAAGTGGACGAGGACGAGGAGATTGAGGCCGATGAGGAGTCCGGACAGCCGTCCTGCTCCGAGGACGCAGCTGACGCGGAGCCCTCCAAAGGTCTGTCCTCTGCCTTAGGATCTTTCTTTTTTTACTGACAAGTTTTGATATGTACTTTACCTTGGCAGGGAACATGCGTTTTCTTAAAGTTGTGCGGAAGGCTAAGTCGCTGGCCTAGAGTCAGGGCCGAGAGGAGGAGGTTCACCGAGGGCCATCCTCAGGGGATATTTCCGGGTCTGCTTCGATCATTCCTGACCAGGAAGTGGTTCCGACCTGGAACCAGAGGAAGAGAAAAATCCTCCAAGTCTTAATGACCCATACCCGTGAAAAGCAATGATGGCCGTTGTCTCGCCAATCAACCAATTCATGTCTTCCTCATTCCACTTTGGCCCATCCCCCCTAGTGAGTGGGTGCAACTATGGAACTAGCTCGGTAGGGGTGAACACAGTACGGTTCCGATTCCGGAACCACCGGTTCCGGTATTGTCACCCATTGGTACCGGTATCGTGACCGGATCGGGCAATACTAGTTCCGGTACCCGGACCGGCGGTTCCGGTATCGGACCGGCCGGTTTCGGCCACCCCCATTTTTTTTGATTTTTTTAAAATTTTTAAAGTGTAAAACTGTAAATATGCAATTGTTAAAGGAAAGAATGAAATAAAAAATCTAAAAATGTAGTTGTTATTTAAATATTGTAAAATGAGTAATACACGAACTGAAGAACAACTACATTTAATATCGTGACGATTCAAAAAAAAGCGACGAGGTAAAGAACTGTAAAGAAACCCTCGAAAGAGCTTATATATCGCTCACCTAAAAAAACTAATTACATATTTACATTATTACATATCTACATTAACATAAAAAAAGTTTATAACTTATTCCTCAGAACTCGGACTTCCATCTGTGGTTGCATTCATGTCATGCTTCGAATTGAATTCGTACCCTGACTCTTGAGCTTGACGTCTTGCCAAGAGCCAATCTTGGTTGCAAACAAGTGTTTCAAGAGATTCAGCGTTAAGACAACTTCGGGAGTCGGTTAGAATGTTGCCGCCAGCACTAAATTCTTGTTCCAATGCTACGGTTGATACCGGGACGGACAACACTTGTCTTGCTAGCATTCTGAGATATGGGAACATGTGTTCGTTCCGCTTCCACCATCCGAGGATGTTAAACTCCACGTCGTCGTTGTCGTAATCGCATGGCCCCCTTGGTACATAGCAAGTTCGTTGTGCGAGCTTACTGTTGTACCACTTGAACTCGTCGAAGGCTGAGCACGCTTCCCTTTCTTTGCAAGAAGCCCACCGACTATTCCTTTAAAACCTTTTTTTGATTTGGGGGGCGGAGGAGGTGCTGTTTCTTCTGTTACAGTACCGTATAACCCTTAATATTCCTTAAACAAATTCTCAAAAAGAGTTATAGCATTATCTCTTTTTTCCATTATATTAAAAGGTTGTAGTAATAACTATTTTCATATAAAAAACAAGTGTAGTAATAGTCAATTAGAATTTTAAAATTTTCCATCTTAAAGCGTGAATCACAAATAATACCTATTTTATAAATATCAGGAATGTACAAATAATAAGCACACCATTTATCTTTCATAGGAGTGACATAAGAGTACAAATCTGGATCAGCCAAACTTTCACGAAAACATGTTGCGATTGTAACACACTCTTTAAAAAATGTATTTGTAGTTGGTTGGTAAACATGCAAAAAAGTAAGAGTTGCAAATTAAATAGGTGAAATGATTATACGAAGTTCGTCCCTAAAAAATTCAGCAAGTTCCTCTTTGTAGCTTAGAATCTGTGCTATCAACTTGTAAGTACTATTCCATCTTATGTTGATATCTTTGGCAAATGTTATTTCTCTTCTACCCTTAGACTTACAGAATGTCTTCCAGGACCTCGGAATAAGATGACTACCCCAAATTTTCTAATTCCATCTTTTATATTCGTCAAAACCCCCCCATAGCTTCTTGTCACTCTTGAACACATAAATTTAAAACATAACAGGCACACCGTTGATACAGAAATCTACCCATAGCCGTAGTGGGGGGCCATATTTCTCTAAGTCTAGGAATAGCAACAGTATTATTAGTAGCATTATCAAAACCAAATGCAAACACTTTATCAACTAAGTTGTATTCCCGCAGAATACTCTAAAGCAATAGAAAAATATTTTCAGGAATATGAGAATCATTGAAATCACGAAATGCAAGAACACGTTTATGCGTAATCCAATCACTATCTATCCAATGACAAGTAACACCCATATAAGACAAATTATGATATGTTTCACCCCAAATATCAGAACAAATAGTAACACAAGAATTAAAATTAAGAAAAAATTTGCCAAATTTATTTTTTCAATTTTATACTGTCGAATAATTTCTCGTTTAATTGTTTTTCTTGAAAAACCTCTTGGTTGAGGGTTTAATGCCTGTTGACAATAATCAATAAATCCAAGTTTTTCAGAAAACATGTATGGCAAATTTTCTGCACAAATCATTTCGGCCATTTTTTGCTTATTTTGCTCGTCGCTATAAGCAAAAAGGCCGCGCTTACCCCTGTTAGCAAACCGAGAAATTTGGGTTTGCACTTCTTGTCGTCCCTTCTTTTTCGCCGCGTATTTGGCGTACTCCATGTGATGCCTCGACCTTAGGTGTTTTTCCGGACCACCATAACTGCCGGAAACTCCCATTTTAATGACGGTGTCACAATATTTACAAGTTCCATAAACTATGCCATCTTTTGTTTATTTTTCAAAATGATAAACAAATAAATCCGATTTTAATTTTTTTACCTTTGTCCGGACCTTGAGAGGTCTTGGGCTCACCTGCCTCCTCGTTCGTTGCTGTGCGGTGTAGGCTCCCCGTCCCCGTCCAGACGGTCCAGTCCTGCTTCATCAATATCCTCGAATAAACTATCAAGAGTGGGGAGATTCGCGTCGCCTCTACCAGAAATGTACTGGTCGAATTATTGATCCGTCAAACCGTCGCCGATGAATTGATCAGAGATAGTAGGAAAGGAAGAGACAGAGTGTCTTACTCGAGAGCTGCTTGAGGTCGAACCGTCGGAGGTGGCTTTAGCTTTGCCTTTCCTCGAACTTCGGTTCACGGCGCCCATATCCACGAACCTTCTACCGGACTCTCTCGACATTTTAATATATATTTTTGATAAATAAGGACTATATTAAATATTTAAAATATTAATTATATATTAAATTTCAAAATTATAATATTAGTTTATAAAAAATTAATAATATAATATGTTAGTAAATAATAATATATCAATATATATATTTATATTATTATATGAATATAAATTGTATAAAGATTGAAAAAGAGATAATAAGAATTAATAGATAACTAGAGATGAAATGAGGAATAGATTGAAAAATGAGAGATTGAGATTTGAGAGATAGAGAGTTGAGAATTTAGAGAGGAGAGTGTGTGATTTTTTTTTAAAAATGAATATATTTATAATGTATTCACACCCCATCCCCCCCCCCCCCCGAAATCCCCAAACCCTCCCCTTTAATGTTTCCTCTTTTTGCAGGTGGTGGGCCGGCATTCACTAGTTGAAGACTTGAAGGAAAAAAAACGGTACCGAAACCAGTACCGGTACCGGCGGTTTCAAGACCAAAATTTGGGCATCGGAACCGGTACCGAGAGGGACGGTGCCGGTACCGGTTCCTGGAACCGGTGTTACGTAACGCCCGACGTTGGTGGTAGCTGGTACCGTTGCCAGTAACGGTACCGGTGTTACGGAACGCGCGACCGGCACCGTGTCCAGCCCTATAGTTCGGTCCACAATTAGTCCTTCAATTTTGTCAATTATGCATGATTAATCCTTTAATTTTAAAAAGTACAAAAATAGTTTTTTAAATATTTATCAACCCTCTAAGTGCAGGTCATTTTACAGTACATGTTAAAAGCTAAACAGACTACTAGCGCCATATATATAACTTCTGACCTACAATGATGCCAGATGTAACTAGCTCCCTATATATAATTATCTCCACATATAACTTCCGCAATGGTGCTAGATGCAACTTCCGACTTGCAATGGGTGCCCACCGCTAGCCAAGTCTCTGAGTAGCGCAACGCAAGTGGATCTTTCCATCCGATTGTCTAAAATACATCCCATTATGTAGTTTACTGCGGGTAGAAGTTGTTTTAGAGATACTTTAGACATTTTAGGTAGAGTAAAAGTATTTTATAGGTTGCACAAAAAACTAGGGCGAAAGGAGTGGCGGACCGAGAAATTTCGGTGAGTGGGTTCACAATTTGTGCACAAAAGGAAAATGTTGGTATATGTATAGCAATAAATCTAAAACCTTAAAGGTAAAAAAGTATCAACAAATAGCATTCTGAGATTAATAGTGTAGGTTGTATGTAATATTTTTGAAATGCTGTATAAAAAATATAATACATTCATTGTTTTAACCAAGAAAAGAAAAAAAAACTAAACAACTAAAGTACTAATTCTAGACATTTCTTCAAATACTAAGTATATTTTAGGAATTTTTTAAAGCAATTAAGCTTGTTTATACATTTCAAAAAAATGAACATTTTATAATTAAGTTTTATAAAATTCTACACAACTATAGGATGTGTCCTCTATTCCATTTTCAAAAACTAACACCTAATCACATATAAATATACTCTCCTTAGTAGCCTTAGTGTACATATAATACCTAATTACATATATTACTACTAATAAATAAGTTTATTTGGAGTGGGTGTAAGTGACCACACTTACACATCCCTAGGTCTGCCTCTCACAGAAGTGTTTTCAAGAATGGAGGGGGATTTGTTTTCTTCTTTAACAAAACAAAAAGAATTATTTTCTTTTTTTTTCTTTCAAATTATTTGAACCAAACATAGTATAAAAGACTAAAACAAGTACACACTATTGCATTTTTTAAATGAAAGTATACTTCAATCTCAGAGTATTTGTCCAGTTTAATAATTTCGGATCAAACATGGAAAACTTTGATAATCAATTCAATAAATACTATAGTATATAAGTAATACTCCCTCCGTTTAGAAAAAAACACTACTTCCTCTTTTGTTTTTTTCGCTTTGATTAAAACACTTACTTTTTTGATTAAAATGGTTAATATATATCCAAATAAAGTCATTCCAATATACTCTATGTTGAAACATGGGCTTGTCACGTTTTCGTACTAAAGCCGTGTTCGTTTTTGTAACAGGTTTTGATAATGCCAAACCGCCGTGATTAAGTCGAACATTGAATATACAAGGCGACGAACGAAGATAAGAGCAAGAGCTAAACGAAGACTAAGAACGAAGACCTTAGTCATAGTATTGTGTCGGTCTTTATTGTGATCAAGACCGACCCAATCTTTACACCTTGGCTCTTTAAGCTCAAATCTCTCATTGCATCTCTTACATCATAAAAATGTTTTTCAAACTTGTTTAAGTCATTAAAAACACTTGGTCTTCGCCCAAACCAAAAACCAAGCCATCCAGTGTTCGGCTTTTAGAAACCAGCGTTCGGCTTTCGGTTATCAGCTTTGGTTTTTGGCATCCGAACCAACCAAGTGGTTTTCAGCATTTTATGATCTGCTTTCACTCTTTGGCATGTTTAAACGGTTCTCCAACAAAGACACTTTGAAAACCATCTTTCATTTTTAGTCGTTTGAAAAAAACCACGGAAAACGGCGTAAACTTGGCTAGCCGTGGTTCTTACTCAAATGACGTGGTTTTTAAAGTAACTAACTTGATTTCTTAGCCAAATACATAAAATAAGTGTTTCAAACACTTGGTTTTTATTTTGGAGAACTTTAGATTTTTCGGTCGGTTTTTGCATCGGTTGGCTAGGCCGTGGTTAAGGCAAAAACCATAGGTTTTTGGCTAACCACCCACCCAGCGATGGGAAGAACATCCCATCGATGGGTAAGCGGCCCCTTAGCCAAACCAACTTCCAGAATCATGCCAAACAGCGATGGGAGGTTCTACCCATCGCTGTTAAAGCCTTGGTCCAACATTATCACAAGGCAGAATGCCCTTACCCAGCGATGGGAAGCTTTACCCATCGATGGGAACCCAGCGATGGGAAGGCTTAACCATCGATGGGAAGACATGACCGTTGTAAGTCATTTAAGGTCGATTCTTTCCATGTTTGGAAGTCAACCTCCCACTCAGCGATGGGAAGCATGTACCCATCGATGGGTAGGTGACCGTTGGCTTCAAAACTGAAGGAAAATTGGCCTACCATCGATGGGTAAGGTCCATACATTGCTGGGAAGCCAATATCCTGCAGATCTCAAATTTATTCAATCCCATAAATCAAGCCAATCACCCCTTTAATGTATTGGTCCGTTGGAGCCTATTTTGGCACTATAAAAAGGGGTGTTTGGGTCTGCTTTTCTCACCAATTCACTTCACAACATGCATACTTTGATTGCATTCAAATATCATCATTTTTCATAGCTTTCTTGAGCCATTTTGTGTGAAGGTTGAGTTGTTCTTGAGCGTACTTAGTTTACTCATAATCTACTCTATAAGAGAGCCTCGTTCTTGAGTGTATTCGTGTTCTTAGACACTTTAAGAGAAAGTATTTCTCTCGGTAGATTCAAAGGAAGGTCTGTTTCCTTTGAAGGACTCGTTGAGGTTCGTGTAACTCGAACAATCAAGTTGTAACGGTTTGTTAAGCACCCGCAAGCTTAACGAGATAGTAGTGTAGCTCGAGAGAGTCTCTCGGGAGGCTGGATTAGCCACAAGTTGTGGTGAACCAGGGTAAAATTCGGTGTGCCTCTCACTCTTCTCTTTACTTCTCTTTTAATTTTGTAATTTCTGCGATTTCTACGATCAAACGCTATTCACCCCCCCTCTAGCGTTGGTCTATTATTCTAACACTATTTATTTTCTATTGATATAATAAGTGGTTTAAGTGATTTATCACTCTTTTCTATTCAACGCTAATGATTTAATTAAAAAGTCAAACTACAAAATTAAATTCTGCAAAAGTCAAATAAAACAGGAACTGTTTTATAGAATGGAGGGAGTATAATATATATATATATATATATATATATATATATATATATATATATATATATATATATAAATGATTTGAATGAATTTATTTTAAATTAAATATTCCAAATATTATTTTATTCTTTTGATATGTAATGTACGAAGTTATTTTTATATAATTGACCATTAAAATCTGACTACTTTAACTTACAAAAGTTAAACTAGACAAAGATTTTAGGACATGAAGAGTATTCGTGTATGTGTGTATTGACATGCACAAATCTTGATGGTGAATAAACCACCAATCATGTTTGTGAGAACGATAAAGCAATTAAATAGAGTGATTAAGGTTAAAGACCTGTTTGACATTAGCGTTATAGGTTAGCATTAGCATTTTGAAAAAGTCATCCGGCGATAGCCTTTAGCGTTAACGTTTTCAAAATTAATCTACACCATTAAAATTTTATCTAAAATGCTAACACTAATCGAAAATATTGTTTCCAAACAAGGCCTAAATCTCTTTCCCTAGGTCCATTATGTTTAATTACAGGACTGTTTGTTTCAGCCTCTTAATGGTTCAGATGTCTGGATGGTTCAGCACTTAATGGTTCAGACTGTTTGTTTCGTGAGCAGATGTCTGAATGGTTCAGACATTTGCCTCTGAATGGTTGAGTATTATAAAGAGTCTGAATGGTTAAGACCTCTTATCTGAATTGATCAGACATTTGCCTCTGAATAGTTAAGCAATATACTAGCTCTTAATGATTCAGACCTCTTACTGGTTCAGCACTTACCTATTCAGAAGTTGCCAAATAGCGGCTACATGTTGTTAGGGACAAACGGTTAACACCAAACTATCCATATATTATAAGCTACACTCTTCGAGTCAAGAAGGGCTCGAGGCAAAGGTGATCAAGTAGCGCTTTAGAGGTGACCTTGCTTCTTTGTATTGGCGACCACGTGCACTAAGGAGTAGGGGAAGTATACGCATGTGTGTTGTTAAATTAGTTAGCATCCCAAACTGCTAAAAAAGAGTATAAATGGATGGTGTATTATGAGGATATGTGCCTATCATGTTTGCAGACATGAAGTTGAACCGCGCGTGAAGTAGTGAGCGGTTCACTATTTCTACTCGTGACTGAGTAGAAATACCGTTGATGCCAATGAGCTTATTTACAACAACTCGGTTAACTATAACTCCGATGGGGAAGGGGAGGGGTTTGACCATAAATCTTTAACATTCGAAGATTCTACTTCACCATCTCTGTCACCTAACCTATCTCCCATTAGCGTTAAGATCCCTTGTTAGTGGATGTGGCAATCGGATCAATCAGATAAGTTCTGATTTGAACTTCTTCGGTTCGAATATATCTTTCGAATAAATGTTATAATCAGTTTGATTCGACCGTTTCGATTTAATTGCGGTACTGTTTGGAGACAATCGGTTCGTGTAGATTTCATTTTTGAATACGTATCGGTTGGATATATTTTGATTTTGGATACATTTTAGTCATATTCTACAAGGTTGGACTTCAAGTTATGAAAAATATATATTTGGTAATGAAATTTAATGTAATTGGTAAACATTTAGCGCAATTAGATGAATTTAATTGAAATTCACTCAATTTACTCCTAAAAATTGATGCAACTGAATGAGTTTGAATGCAATTGAGTGCAAAACTTCGTGAAATTATTTGAAATTTGATCAATTTTAATCCTAACTAGATATTGTTGAACACAATCAATACTTTATTTAAAATCAGGAGAAATATTGACTCCATTTTTCCCGCGCATTGACTTTGGATTATATATGGTAACTATGCATTTTATAGTAATATATAAATGCATTTTATTATTATACATATAATAAAAAGAGAAAATATTAGAGTCAATAAACTTTTCCTTATTCCCTAACATCAATAAATAATATATCAATAGTAATATTTCGTGTACCATAATGGTTATATATAAATGCTAACTTATATTATAATATTCCTTATTATGCGTATAAGGAAAAGGAGAAAATCAAATTATAAGATTATAAAGTAAATGTTGTTATTTTTTTAATTTTAGCATTGCATGTTCCACTGTGGTTAAAATATAAATTTTATGCCTAAGGCGGAATAGATTTTCGAAGTATTAAATTCAAAGTTCTTCCAACATAATATATAAACTAACTTTTTTAAAATTTAGTGAAAAAATAAAAACCAGTGAATGGGACAAAAATATTAAGTGGGGTAATAATAATAATAATAATAATAATAATAATAATAATAATAATAATAATAATAATAATAATAATATTCATATAATTACTATAAAAAGGTGGAGTATTGATTAAAAAAGGTGAACTCATAATAATAATAGGTGGAGTATTAATAACAATAATAATGCTCCGCAGTATTATTATTATTATAGTTAAGCACAAGTTACAAATGTTTGACCTTAACATATTTTACAGACTAATGTTTATTTACTAAAACAATGATTTTATTTTCAACACATTAGTATCCAAATTTATTTATTTACAAAACTTTTTAATTGTAGGCAATAAAATGACTATTGCCTAATTTTTGACTAATTTTCTCATAAGGGGGCTATTTAAAATAATTCTACCTATGAAAACAATAAAAAGTGTAAAAAAATTTAAATGTATCAAAAGTAATAACTAGACCGATTCAAAGTGTTCGGGATTGGGCAGAATGCTGCCAATAAGGTGCTTTTAGTAGGCTCACTCGAATAAACCTCTCTACGAAGTAACCGAGTAGGAATGGTGGGACAAGTTCGACTCCCGAAGGCGTCACCGTTTGCGTCCACTTAAGTACCATACCAGCTTAGACAGTCATTCTGTACATAGTACAGAGATCACTATTAATATAAAAAATGCAACAAAGTATTTAAAAATAGTTTCAAAAAGTTTTCCTAACGAATAAAACATTCTATACCAAACTCGAATCTCCCCACACAAGCGATAAAAATAAGACTTTGGGGTAGAGACAATTCTAATTTTTTTCTTAAGAAAATGTTTTTACAAAAATATTATGCACAAAAGTTATTAGTCATTTCTTTTCTTGAGTCAAAATGGTTCACCAGCACTCCTAATTCTTAGCTCCACCTGCACACAAACATACAAATAAAAATGCATAAAAAGGAAAAAGAAAAAGAAAAATCTATTCACTTGGGTTGCCTCCTTAGACACACTTCTTAAACGTCACTAGCTTGACATTAGCCCGTTTTTACGGGTCTTACCCATCTGAGAGTTATAAGGTTTGGCCATTTTTACTCTCTTCTGATGCCACATGTGTTATATTCCTTTGCAATCAAAGTTCAGGATCTTTGACTCGTTCCTGCGACTTGGTGGCAACAAGAAAAATAGAGGAGGCTCATTTTAGATGGATGGTGGTGGGAGTCTCCTCGGTGTATCCACATCATTGGCCTTCAATTCAAGGATATGACTTTCCAAGTCCCCAATGGGCTGACTTTTGGTTGGTGGATTGATGATTACAGCATGTCCTTCCCTTGAGTTTTCAGTGTCGTTCACCAGAAGTTCATCCTAGCTTATTTGACTATAACTTTCCTTCGGGTAAATATGGTCATAACCATCAAGTAGGAAGTTAAAGAAAGCTTTGTCTCAATCTTATGATGAGACTTCACTAGTGAGAGTTTCTGTAGATAGGATGGATTCAGCATCACAAGGTAGTTTCTCGTATATAGATTCTTCACACTCTTTAGTATCAGAATAAAGGGGTAGGCAATGATCTTAGATTTCTCTAGGATAGGTTCCTTTGGAGATGTATCTTCAACACATATGTTAGGAGGATAGGTTCCTCCATTGTTTGTGGTGCATCTGGTGAAGGCGGTTCCGAGAAAGGATTCTTGGTGGGCTCCACCTCTTGTATGACTTGACTTGGAGGGTTTTCAAGAAGCATCACCACTATACCTCGTACAATCATTTCTGCATGTGTTATCTTATTTTTGATATACAGTATGGAGTCTCTTGATATTCAAGAATCGAGACATTGTTTGATTCAGTTTCAATCCTAGATTCTTTGTCCTCTTTAGGAGCAACAAATTTCTCCAAATCTTCGTGTTGTTGAATCTAGATATTTTTTTGTTCCATTTCCTTATTAAAGTATACCAACATCTTTTACATCTGATCCAAACTTTTGCGCTGTTCGCTTTCAAACTTCAGTTGCTTTTGGATTTGGAGCAATCGTCAGTCTTCTTGGACTGATTTGAGATGTTGTTATCTTGCCTGGATTACATATTTGTTTGCTTCAATTTTCTCTTTGAAAAACAGAGAGTAATCATGACAATATGGTGGTTCAAATGATGAACATTCCACCACTATTGATAGGTTAAGGTTACGTATTCTTTCCTCGGTCCACAAGAATTTCTTCAGTGCATGGATCTGATTGGTCATCGTACATCAGCCCTTCTTGGTAGTAATAATCTTGATCACCATGAGGTTCAAAATAATCCCCACAGTCGTCTTGGTATGGAGAGTATCCAAAGCTCTAAGCCGGGGTATCGTATGGTAATTCCTCATGGTATAGGTAACAATTAGGTCAATTAGTGACTTAGTAGTCATCATAATAAGAGTCCGGATTTGTATAATATGGTGGTGGTGATGGTGGATAGTAATTGGACTGTTGTGGGTAGTAATTGTACTCTTGGGAAAATTATGATGGGTAGTTGATTGGTTGGTTGAGAGAAGGTGGATCGTAATAATCATCTCAAAAATTCATTTTTAATGATTACTACGGGTGGCTTGTAGAAAAGAGGTGAGAAGATTGACCTAACCGGTCTTCACCGAAGCTAATTAAAATAAATTAAGCTAAAACCGTGTCACTCTCCGGAAATGGCGTCATTTGATGATTGAGTTTCTACAGAAGTCAACCTTCCCAATGAAGGGTTAGTTTTCTCCAAGTGTCGTGTCTCTTGAGGAGTGGACGAAGGGAATTAGCTAATTTTTCCAATTAGGAGAAGGTTAGGAAAGGTCTGAAAGTGTTCTTGATTCGATTTGAAAACAAATATTACACTATTGACTGCTATTTGAGAAAAAGAAATAAAAAACTACATGTTTAGGACTAGAGTTTGGGCCAAGGCATCATCTGGGCTAAATACGGTTGTCCCATATTTAATCAATTACTGGAATAACAATATTTGTGTCACAAATATTTTATTAACTTATTATCTCTTTAGACAATATTAATGTGTTCTAAAAAGTTTGGCTTAACTAATTTTATATCCTCAAAGTCAAGGCAAAAACTAACTTTCAATAATTATTTAATTTTTCTCTCGACATAATTAATTAATTCAACAAAAAAATAATTTTAGAAAAATTATTCTAACTATTAAATAAACATATAGAGTATATGCCAGATTTAGACCAGGCCCTAATCTCAACCCTAACCAATACCTGATATTAACAGAACATAAAATAAAAGAACATTTTATTAAAAATTGTAAAAATAAACTCACAACCGAAAACAGAGTCAGTGCCACTTTGGGACTGCCAGAACATATATGTACTAAACAAATTGCATAAAAACTGAGAACGAGAACTAAAAATGGGATCCGGGCCTTAAAAGACCTAAAAGAAGGCTGGTTTGGAATGAGTTAGGACACGCGGTTTTTATAGCCACTGAGGATCCCGGGCATAATCTTGGGGATGTGCCGCAGGCCTGTGTGGCGCCTGGGTTTCCGTCCCGTCAGTTTCTCCACCACATTTTGTATTTTGCACCGGATTTGTTCGTCATCATACACAGGCGTGCGCAGGCGCGCGCTTATCCGAGGCCTGGACCGGAGTTCAGTGCAACTTTTGCAATTTTGTCATTTGTTAGACAATGCGTGCAACTCTAGAGGGGGGGTGAATAGAGTTGTTGAGAATGTTTACCGATTTTCGCAGGATTAAAAAGATAAATGAAAGTGCAGCAGAAATAAAAGAGAAAAGGCAAAGAACACACCGATGTATACTGCTTCACCACTTGTGGCTAGTCCAGTTCCCCGAGAGACTCTCCTGAAGCTACCACTACTTCCTTTAAGCTTACGGGTGCTTAACAAACCGTTTACCACTCGAGAACTTGAAACACACAAGCCTCAACACAACCGCTCGTAGATATGCCATCTACAAGATTTCACAATCAAGACTTAAGTCACATAAGTCTTGTACAACAAGAAGAACAAACTTCTTCAACCTCTCAACATAAACTCTCACAAGAGTAGAAATGAGAAATGATTAAAGCTCTAATGGATGACAAAAAACTCTGTTGAAAACACTTAGTTTTCTCTCAAAATATATCAATTTGAGGAAGAATTGAATGGATGATTATAACCTCAAGATATGGGAGTTTTGGAGTGCTTGTTCATAGAAAAAAATGACCAAGGAAAGGAGTTTATAAAGGGGTTAAAGGAATATGTCCGTTGGAGTTGAGAAAAAAGGGTTTGCTGAATTTTAACTCAAAAAATCGATTTTTCTACCCAATTAATCGATTTTTTGCTTCTGAGCAAAATTCTTTCAGCAGACGAAATGAAAATCGATTTTTCTCAAAATGTAAAAATTGATTTTTAAAGCAATTGTGCCCAAAAAGGACACAATCATGTGTGTGGGGTAAAGTGCTAATTTGGATTTAAGCACTTGTTTAGGACATAAAAATCATGTCAATGGACTCCCCAATAAACAAATATAATTCAAATTCAAATTTGAATTATGAGAGTGTATTTTTGGTGTCAAAAATGACTCCCAAAAATATTTTGTGTGTCAAACGATAAACATGAAAATATTTGAATAAAATATTTTTGCTTTCCAAAAATATTTTCTAATATCAAAATAAATATTTTGATAAATGTTTGACACACCTTTTGTAACTGACTCAATAAATGTATTTTGAACAGTTAAAAAGGATTTTTCAACTGACTCCAAAAATATATTATTTTTATATTAACTCTCATAAAAATAATTTTGGAGAGAAGATATTTTTGTCATCCTTACAATTATTCCTAAGACTCAAATAAATAAAAAGGTCGTCGGAAATCTTCTACTCCTTCGAGTCCTCCGTTAGGCGCTCCGAACGCGTCTCGGATTTCAATAAAATCTTGTGCATCTTCTTGAATACTTCAAGGAATGGCACTTCAAGTCTTCGTTTTTGTCGTTGTAGCACTTTGATCTTGACTTGAATAAATTGTGTTTGTCAATTATCAAAACCTGTGAGTCAACATTTAACAACACAGAAAGGGTTGAACTCATGCATTCCAACATGATTTTGTTCCAATCTTTTTACTTCAAAGCCTTCTCCAGCTTCTTCTTGACTTGTGATTTCAAATCTTTTAACACGATGCACTGTCACATTTGAATGTACATTTTCACTTCATGGATTTTCACAATCGTTTTTCCTCTTACTTCGTAGCCTTCCAATTCTACAACTTTTCACACTTTTATACAACTTTTGACCCAACTTTTATTCTCTTTAAAACAAGAAATGACTTTTGTGCATTTTTACAATTATAAACAAAAACTGATAAAAACCGTTGAGAAATTGTCTTGTTTAATCTAAAATTGGACAATAATAGATTAAATATAGAGAAGATAAGTGCGTACAAAACGAACTTATCAAAATTTTCAAACTTAAGTGTTGCTTGGCCTCAAGCAACAGAGTACAACAACAAATAAAATTCTGGATCAAAATCTTATTAACAAAAAAAATTGGAAAAACTTTCGGCCACCCTTTTAAACAGTTTGTTTCACAAAATGCTTTAGCATTATTTAATCTTTACTGTTATTAGCTAAATGTAAAAATGTGTTTATATGCAGAATTGGATACTAATGTCTAAAACAAAAGAATTGTAAGTGTTTTATAAGAACTGCAAAATAATTTAAGGTAAAAAAATATGTACATTAGAAAAGAATGTGTAAATAACTTTTCTGATAATACCATTTAGTACTCCTATGTAAAGAGTAAGTTTGTACTTTTTTTTGTAGAACTTTACTTTGTCATGCGAAATGAGAAAATGTTGATCCTCATCCCATTACATAGAACTATGAGCTTTTTAAATTTTTATTTACTCAAAAGCCTCATCATAGGGCATAGAACCGCATGTTTTTTTGGCTTTCACTCAATATAAGTCTCATCATTTGACATATAACCAAGTGATTTTTGACTTTGAATTCACTCCACAACTCGGTCTCACCAAAGTGTGTTCTTTGAATTATTGATTTTTTTGTATTTAATTTTTTTAAATTTTTTTCAAAACTTACAGTGCAATCATTGGAATATCAAATTTTCAAAAAAGTATACTACTCATACTCAATTTGAAGTAGCGGAACATTGCCCATTTATACTATCAAATAAACACAAGTTAGTTATAAATGTTTCGCCTTAGAAGCTAATGTTTATTATATTCACTAAAATAATGATTTTATTTTCAACACATTAGTGTCCAAATTTATTTATTTACAAAACTTATTAAGTATAGCCAATATAGAAATCATCCTAAATATGACTAAAACATAGAGAAAAGTACCAAAATAGGACTTTCATGTTTTTTTCCCGGAATAGGACTATGCATTGTGGTAATGTGGCAGTGTACATGTGCAAATTACTATACTTTTTTGGTAATGTATATGACCATGTTTGGTAATGTAAGTCCTATTTCGGGAATAAAAACATGGAAGTCCTATTTTGGTATATTTTCAATGTTTTAGTTCTACTTTGGTCTTTCTCCCTTATTTAAATTTTTTGGCTAATTTTCACATAAGAGGGCTATTAAAAATAATTCTACCTATGAAAAGAATAATAAATGTAACATAATTTTAAATGTATTAAAAGTAATAACTAGACCCATTCAGAGTATCCGGGATGGGGCAGAATGCTGCCAATTAAGTGCTCTTAGGCTCACCCGAACAAACCTTTCTACCAAATAACCCGTTAGGAATCGTGGAACAAGTTTGGCTCCTGAAGGCGTCCCCCTTTGCATTCACTTAAGTACCATACCATCTTAGACAGTCATTCCGTATACGGTGCAAAGATCACTATTAATATGAAAAATGCAGCAAAGTGTTTAAAAATATTTTCATAAAGTTTCCCTAACGAATAAAACATTTTGTACCAAACTCTAATCTCCCCACACTTAGGGTTGACCTCGCCCTCGAGGTCATTATGCGATAAAAATAAGAGTTTGGACAGAGACAATTCTCAATTTTTTTCTTTTGAAAATATTTTTACAAAAATATTATGCACAAAAGATAGTCATTTCTTTTTTTTGAGTCAAAATGGTTCACTAGCACTCCTAATTCTTAGCTACGCTCCACCTACAAACAAACAAACAAACAAAAACACGTAAAAAGGAAAAAAGAAAGTTAAAATTTATTCACTTGTGTTGCCTCCCTAGAAGCGCTTCATAAACATCACTATCTTGACGTTAGCCCATTTTTTATGGCTCTTACCCATCCGAGAGTCATAAATTTTGGGTTTTTTTACTCTCTTCTGATGCCACCTTTGTTCTCTTCTTTTCCAGTCAAAGTCTAGGATCTTTGACTCATTCCTCTGGCTTGGTGGTAATAGGAATAATGGAGGAGACTCATTTTGGATGGTTGGTGGTGGGAGTCTCCTCAATGTATCCACATCACTGGCCTTCAGTGTAGCGATTTGACTTTCCAAGTCCCCAAATGGGCTGACTTTCTGTTGGTGGATTGATGATTACGATTTGTCCTTCCCAGAGTCTTCATTGTCGCTCACCAGAAGTTCATCTCAGCTCATTTGACTATAACTTTCCTTTGGATAAGAATGGTCATACCCATCGAGTATGGAGTCAAAGAAAGCTTTGTCTGAATCTTTTCATGAGACTTCAGCAGTGAGAGTTTCTATGGAAGGGATGGATTCAACATCACCAGGTGCTCGTATATAGATTCTTCAGACTCTTCATTTTCGGAATCAAGAGGGTAGGAAATGAACTTAGATTTCCTTAGAATAGGTTCCTCTTGAGATATGTCTTCAACACAAGGGCAGGTTCTTCCTTCGTTTGTGGTGCATCTAGTGAAGGCGATTCCGAGACAGGATCCTCGGTGGGCTCTACCTCTTGTATGATTTGACTTGGAGGGCTTTCAAGAAGCATCACCACTTTACCTCGTTCAATTATTTCTGTAAGTGTTATCTTGTTTTTGATATACAGTGGTGATGGAGTCTGTTGATATTCAAGAATCGAGATATTATTTGATTCAGTTTCAGTCTCATATTTTTCATCCTCTTTGAGAGTAACAATTTTCTTCAACTCTTATTATTATTGAATCGAGATATTTTGTTGTTCCATAGCCTTCTTAAAGCCTACCAGTATCTTTTGCATATGCTCCAAATTTTCGCGCTGTTCACTTTCAAACATCACTTGCTTTTGGATTTGGAGCAATCATCTCTCTTCTTGGACTGATTTTAGAAGTCGTTCTCTTATCTGGATTGCATCTCTGTTTTCTTTGGCTTTCTCTTATAAAGTCAGAGAGTGAAGAATTATTATTTTCTATGATTAATACAATGAATCCACCTCCCTCTATATACAAGTAGGAAGGGCTTACAATAAGGAAACAATAATAAATATGGATCCTATACAAATAAGGAATATACTATAATTGATACAAGAAATATACTTAACAAATATAATAATTATACTTAACATATTTAACATGCTGCCAACTCCGTTGGAGATCTTCGAATCCCAAGATTATGTCGAAAGTCAGTGAAGATAATAGAGGGCAGTCCTTTAGTAAAGATATCTGCGAACTGAGAGGAAGAAGGGACATGAAGGACTCGAACTTGACCCAGTGCTACTTTGTCTCTTACGAAGTGAATGTCAACTTCGACATGCTTGGTACGCTGATGCTGCACTGGGTTGGAGGATAGGTAAACGACGCTAATGTTGTCACCGAAAACAATTGTGGCTTGGCGCAGGGGTTGATGTAGTTCAAGTAGAAGATTTCGGATCCAACTAGTTTCAGCAACGGCATTCGCTACGGCTCGGTACTCGGCTTCTGCACTAGATCTAGAGGTGGTGCCTTGTCGTTTGGAGGACCATGAGACGAGATTGTCCCCTAGAAAAACACAGTAGCCAGATGTGGATCGTCGTGTGTCAGGACAGCCGGCCCAGTCGGCGTCGAAGTAGGCCTGTAGGAGATTTGAGGAGCCGCGGGACAGTGTGATCCCATGAGTAGAGGTGCCCCGTAGATAACGGAGAACCCGTTTCAAGGCAGAAAGATGAGGCGTCCGAGGGGCATGAAGGTAGAGGCATAACTGATGTACTGCATACGTGAGATCGGGTCGAGTGAAAGTAAGATACTGAAGAGCCCCAACAAGAGAGTGATAAAGGGATGGGTCGGGGACCAGGTCACCATCTGTAGCGGACATTTTCCCTTTGGAGTCCACAGGTGTAGAGATGGGCTTACTATGTAACATGCCTGCTCTGTCCAGAATCTCGTGTGCAAACTGAGTCTGATGTAAGAATAGCCCCTGTTTGGTGCGCTGGACATTAATGTCGAGGAAGAAATTAAGTTCCCCCATATCAGTCATGGCGAATTCACCTTTTAAGCGTTCAGTGATCTGAGATAGTAGTAAGGTGGTCGAGGCTGTGAGCACAATGTCATCAACATAAAGAAGCAGGTATGCCATGTGTGTTCCATGTGTGTAGACAAACAGGGAGGTATCAGTCTTGCAGCCCTGAAAACCAATATGGCGTAAAAAACCAGCAAACCATTGATACCAAGAGCGGGGTGCTTGTTTTAGGCCGTAGAGAGCCTTCTTTAGTTTGCAAACATGGTGGGGGCGGGAGGGATCCTCGAACCCAGAAGGCTGACTGGCATATACAGTCTCTTGATGGTGGCCATGGAGGAATGCATTCTTAACATCCAGCTGATGTATGGGCCAGCCCCGAGAGAGGGCCAAACTGAGGACAATCCGGATGGTGGCCGGTTTAATGACCGGACTAAACGTATCGCTGTAGTTGATGCCGAAACGCTGGTTGAACCCTCGGACTACCCAACGAGCTTTGTACCTGGACAGATCACCTGTGGGGCCAAATTTGTGTCGAAAAAGCCATTTTCCAGTAATAACATTTTGAGTGGGGAGGGGGGGTACTAATTCCTATGTATTATTCTTTATTAGAGCATTAAATTCATCACACATTGCATCATACGAGTTAGGATCTTTCAGGGCGCTACGATAGGTTGGGGGAAGAGGTGAGATGTGGACTGTAGTGTTGAGGTTAAGGATGGATTTGGGGCAGTGGATGCCAGACTTAGCGCGGGGTGTCATTGGGTGTGTGTTTGTGGAAGTGGAAGGATTGGGCTGGGCGTGCGTAATGGGCTGTGTCGTGGGTTGGGCTAGATGGGAGGGTTGGGCCGAGGATTGGCTGGGTGAAATTGGCTGGGCCGAGGATTGGGGCTGGGTCGGAAGAAGGGAAGTGGGCCGTGAGCTGGAAGGGAGGGGGATTGTGGGCTGGGCCGTGACAGAAAGTGGGACAGGGTGGACCGTGAGGGGTGGCGAGGGTTGGGTATGTTGGTGGGAGATAATGATTTTGTGGGTGGTTAGATCGAGGCATCGAAATCCACGTTGATTAGAGGGGTAGCCGAGGAAAATACACCGAGTGGACCGGGGGATAATTTGTGAGGAGTAGTGGCGGAGATGTTCGGATAGCATAGACATCCAAAAACTCGAAGATGGTCGTAGGAGGGTGGTGTCTGAAAAAGTACTTCGTGGGGAGTGCGTTTGTGGAGGGTGGTGGTGGGCTTGAAAGAGCAGGGTTCGGATCGTGTTATTGATGGTTCGGATAGTACGTTCGGCACGACCACATTGTTGGCTTGTGTGGGGGCAAGAGAAGCGAAAAATAATGCCTAAGGAGTTAAAAAGGGTTTGAAGAGGGGTGTTACGGTATTCTGTTCCATTGTCACATTGTACAGTTTTAATGGTTGTGTTAAAATGATTTTTCACATAAGCTATAAAATTTGTTAATTGAGAAAAAACATCAGATTTGTGGCGTAAAGGAAAAACCCATAAATAATGAGAAAAATCATCAAGAAGAAGGGGTTTTATGGGTTGAGAGGGGTGTGGGCTAACGGGTTTGGGTAGAGGGAATGTGTGGGTTGAGTGTAATGGGCTTGGGCCAAGGTTTGGGGTGGGTTGGGGCGTGGGCCCAAGAGCCCAGCCCACTGTTGAGTTGGGTGAGGGATCTGCCACGGGTTAAAGTGTCCAGGGCTTTGCCGAGAGTGTCCTCCTGCGTTTTGTCCGCGACCACGACCGCGAGTCGGCCGTCCACCGCGTCCGCCATGCGCCTGCCCTCGTCCGTCGTACCCTTGGGGCGGTCCATTACCGCCACTGCTGTGTCCGAAGTGCTGTCCGCCTTGACCGTCGTAGCCCAGGCCGCGAGGGCCTCCTCCGCCGTGTGCTGCCAGCGCCGTGCCTTGCTCACCGGCGGCAGCATGAGGTCACCGCTGTCCCTCGAGAAGAAAGAGAGCCGACCGGGTCTCCATGAAGGTTGGCGGGGGTTTCTGAAATTGCAGAAACGTGGCTTGAGTGTTGAGATCCTCCGGAAGGCCACGTAGGGTTTGCAACACAAGTTGATTTTCAGTAACCGGGGCGTCAACATCGTCAAGCCAATCGGCAATGTTTCGAAGTGTCTGACAGTACAAGGCAATGGTGGATGTCCCTTTGACAGTGGTGAAGAATTGTTGCTCCAATTGCATGGCTCTCGCCGCTTTGTTATCATGAAATAAGTTGTGAATGGAATTCCAGAGATCTGCAGCGGATGTAGTGGAGAAGATGATGAGATCCGACACTTCATCGTTGACGGTAGAGAGAAACCATCCTTGGATGAGAGCGTCTAGTTGGATCCATTCAACTTCATCTTTTCCAGTTGAGGTTTTCTTACCGGTGATAAAGTCTTCAAGGTTAAAACGGCGGACCAAAAGAAGCAAAAGACGGCTCCATTTTTTTGTAATTGGGTTCCGAGAAGCTGAGGGTAATGGGAACATGGAGTTTGACGTTAGAGATCGTTGTAAATGCAAGGTGAGGGGTGGGTGGGGGAGAGTTTGGTTTTTCCGTAGCCATGGAAAACATTTTTGGGAGGGGTAGGTTTTAGAGAGGGGGTGACGGCACAGAAGGGCTGCCGTGAGAAGGAGAGAGATGTGGCGGCAGGGAGATCAACGCCGAGCGGGAGAGGGGAAGAAGAAGGTTTCTGGGTTAGCCTAGGAATGGCTCCGATACCATGAAGATTTATTATTTTCTATGATTAATACAATGAATCCACCTCCCTTTATATACAAGTAGGAAGGGGTTACAATAAGGAAACAATAATAAATATGGATCCTATACAAATAAGGAATATACTATAATTGATACAAGAAATATACTAAACAAATATAATAAATATACTTAACATATTTAACAGAGAGTAATCACGACAATAGGATGGTTCAAATGATGAACATCCCACCACTAATGCTAGCTAGGTCAAGATTACGTATTCTTTCCTAAGTCTAGAGAATTTCTTCAATGCATGAATCTGGCTGGTCATCGTACATCAGCTTTTCTTGGTAGTAATCATCTTGATCACCATGAATTTCATAATAATCCCCAGAGTTGTCTTGGTGTGGAGAGTATCCAAAGCTCTGAGACGGGGTATCGTATGGTGGTTCCTGATGGTATATGTAATCATTAAGACCATTATTGACTAAGAAGCCATCATAGTAGGAGTCCTGATGTGGATAATATGGTAGTGGTGATGATGGATAGTAATTGGATTGTTGTGGGTAGTAATTGGACTGTTCGGAAAATGATCGTGGGTGGTTAGGTTGTTGGTCGAACGGAGGCAGATCGTAGTAACCATCTCGAAAATTCACTTTTAATGATTATTACTGGTGGCTTATGGAAAAGAGGTGAGAAGATCGACCTAACCGGTCTTCACCCAAGCTAATTAAAAAAGGTAAACTAAGGTCGTGCCACTCCCTGGAAATGGCGCCATTTGATGATTGTGTTTTTGCGGAAGTCAACCTTCCCAAGCAAAGGTTAGTTTTCTCCGAGTGTAGTGTCTCTCGAGGAGTGTACGAAGAAAATTACCTAATTTTTCTAATTAGGCGAAGGTGAGGACATGCCTAAATATCTTCTTGATTCGATTTGAAAAATAAAAATTACACTATTGAGTGCTTTTTGAGAAAAAAATAAATAATACAGGTTTAGGACTAGAGTTTCGGCCAAGGCATCATTTGGGCTAACTACTCTTGTCACATATTTAATCAATAAATGGAAGAATAATATTTCTGTCACAAATATTTCATTAACTCATCCTCTCTCAAGCCAAAATTAATGTGTTCTAAAAAGTTTGGCTTAATTAATTTTATATCCTCATAGACAAGGAAAAAACTAATTTCCAATCATTAACTAATTTTTCTCTCGACATAATTAATTAATTCAATAATAAAAATAATTCTAGAACAATTATTTCGACTATTAAATAAACTTAAATAGTATATGCTCAAATTTAGCCCATGACCTAATCTGGACCCTAACCCATACTAGATATTAATAGAACATAAAATAAAAGAACATTTTATTAAAAATTGTATAAATAATTTTACAACATAGAGCAAATCCGAGGCCACTTTGGACTATCTAAACATATTTATACTAATTTGGAAGAAGGCTAATTTGGAATGAGCTGGGACGCATGGTTTTTATAGCGACTGAAGAGCCAAGGCGTGCGCCTGGGGCCACTTTGGACTATCTAAACATATTTATACTAATTTGGAAGAAGGCTAATTTGGAATGAGCTGGGACGCATGGTTTTTATAGCGACTGAAGAGCCAAGGCGTGCGCCTGGGGCTGAGGCGCACGCGTGTCCGGTGCCTGGGCTTTTGTCCTGTCAGATTCTCCACCAAATCTCGTGATTTGGCACTGGATTTAGAATCTCATCATATATACCCAGGCGTGCGCTTGGGTGTAGGCGCGCGCCAGTCCGAGTTTTGAACAGGAATTAAGCCTAATTTTCACATTTTTGTCATTTTGTTTCAATCTTTTTGCTCTAAAGCCTGATTCAGCCTCATCTTAACTTATGATCTCAAATCTTTTAATGGGATACACCACCACATTTGAATTTACATTTTTTACTCCCTGGATTTTCACAATTCTCCCCTGTTACTCCGTAGCCTTCCAGTTGTACAATTTTCACAGTTTTATACCACTTTTGACCCAACTTTTATGCTTTTTATAACAAGACATTAATTTTGTGCATTTTTAAAATTATAAACAAAAACTAATAAAAACTATTGAGAAATTGTCTTGTTAAATCCAAAATTGGACAATAACATATTGAATATAACGAAGATAAGTGCGTACAAAACAGACTTATCAAGTGTATTATTTTTAATATTTTTTACTAAAATTTTTTAAGAGATATTGTTCTTCAAACTTTAAGTTCGAAAAGCAAACCGGATAGTTAAATTTGAATAGATGGAGTATAAATTTTAACTAAAAACTCATATAAATATAAATATGAGACGAAAAGCAAAAAAAGCCTTGATGTCTGTGGAGTGACTATTTACAATTAGGCTAATCATATCCCTATAAATACGATGAGTAATGAGTACTAAAAATGAAATAAATGCATCCAGGAATCTAGAATCTATGATTCCAATTTTATAGCCTAGGACTTGCATGTGAGATGTATATATACATGTATATACACATAATCATAATCATGTAGCCTTGGAAATTGAGCACATCACCCTTTTGGGTACATTTAACGATGAATAACGTGCAACGTATGCTGTTATAATGTGTTCCGTTGATGCAAATGCAGGTAAGTTTTCTTCCTCTATAGGTATGGAGGAATTGGTAAAACGTATGCCCGAAGAACTTTATATGCCCAATGCGATCTAGTGGCGATATATTGAATGTCGCATCAAGTGGAATAACATGATTACTTTTACCAGGTGGAAGAATAGCTCATTCACATTTTAAAATCACGTTGAACCCGGATGAAAACTAAACTTGCAACATAAAGCAAGGAACTCCACTAACAAAGCTCTTAGTGAAGGCAAAGTTAATTATTTAGGATAAAGCACTAATGACATATAAGTATTGCTTTGAAGCTTAAAATAGAAGTTTGTGCGATATTCTACAATTTTCCAATTGAATGAGTGAAAATCAAACGCTCAGAGAAAAAATAATTGTCTTTGGTGGAGATTTTCGTCAGAAATTGCCAATAATTCCAAACATTTTTACGTTTTATAAATAGTTATAAAAGTACTTCATTATATTAATCCCTTCGCCCCAATTTAGATTGCAAATTGAGAATTACGAAGTAAGATCTCAGTCATTTGAATAAGTTTATTTTAAAATTTGTGTTGCGTGTCGGCTTTAAGGACATCACTAATTGGCGGGAAAGAAGGGGGAATATGATTATGTGGATGGGGAAAGAAGAAAATGATTAGAAAGGAGAGAAGGTTAGAGGAGAGAGATGAGGAGAGGGGAATAATAATCCCTGGAGAGAAATTTTATGGCTGGCTAATTGCTTTTTTATATTTATATTTGTTTTTATACAAAATGAGCAATGACATGTGGAAAAGAATAATGAAAAAATAAGGAAATGATTAGAAAAAAGTGAAGAAAATTAAAGGAGAAAGTGGGATGTCATTGGAAATAAATGAGTAATATAGAAGATGAACAGAGGAGAATAAATAGTGATGTTGTGGTGAATTGAAAGAGGTGATTAAATATTTTAAACCAAAATAAAAGTAAGAAAACTAAAGGAGCAAAACCCTTTTGTGAATACGGAGTAGAAAAAGAAAAAAAATGATGATGAGCTATCATCTATCAATCAATGATGTGAATAAAGGTTGGCACCTTTGAGAGTAGCACTGCTTTCCCACTAGTCTCTCTAATCACTTTTCTCTTTGTTTTTTTTTCTTTTTCACGTTCTCAATTGGCAATGTAAAATATGAAAATGTTAGCTCAATTTCATAACGAGGAATGCTAGGGGTACCCCATTTTGTACACCATGCATTCTAGCTTTTCATTTATTTTTTTATTTATAATTTTTTTTCTTTCTCTTGCTTTGTGTGGTGGAGATGGAGGAGGTACAAATGGGGTACCCCAAATGGTGTACCCCTAGCATTTTTGTTTCATAATATACGGAGTATTTAATGGGAATTTTGTACTCACCTTTTTTGAGCGACTATACTTTTTTTAGAGTAATGCTACAATCACAAATAACTTGGACACAAATTTGCTATTCATGTGTTTAAATATTTATTTTATAAATGATTTAAAATCATTTTATTCTTTTGGGAAAGTGCACAAATAGCAAATTTGTGTAATTTGTGTCTAAGATATTTGTGAATCTAGCATTACCCTTTTTTTTATCACTTTTGAGCTACTATACTTAATTAGTTTTTAATATTAGTAATAGTTATTCCAAAAACATATATTCATGCTTTCTATTTATAAATTTTACATAATTTGTACCCAAAAAATTAGACATAGAATTAAAGACGATGGCAGTCATTAAATCTTTAGTACTCCCTCCGTCTTAAAACCATTTTCCCGTTTGTATTTACGAGGTTTGACCGATTTTATTTTTAATCAATTTATTTGATTGTAGTTCTAGGAAGAAGGGAGTAACAATTTCACATCAATGGAGTAGGATTTAAATTTTTGCATTAAGAAAAAAAATATAGATACGGAGTAATATTGATCAAGGACATAAATTTTTTTTTAAAAAAAAAACCGACATAACGAGGGTGCAAGGCTGCAAGCTTTCAAGATTAATTTGCACAGAATTCAAATTAAACAGTAATTTACTCATTTTACTGAAGTGCCAAGATCCGTACACAAAAATATTACAATTGTATTATATGCTAATTCTTGATTTTTTTTTGTAGTGACATATGGATGTATGAGATGAATGATTGAGGAAAACCATGTTGCTTGTCTAAAAACCATTAATAGAAGTTTATAATTTCATTAGTGTTAAAGGGAGAGGTGTGTGTCTTCATTAGTAATAGCCTCCTTGGCTCCTTATATAGGAGAGAGCTACTTTAGGATTTACAAGATTGGGTCCATTGGACCGGTACAAATGTATTACACAATATACTATAAATTCTATCTACACAACAACAAACTACTTTATAAATTCTTTCAACACCCTCATGTTAGCATTGGTTTGCTAAGCCTCATGTTTTGATGTTAACAAACAATATAAGAGCTTAACGTTTGTTTAAGTGTTTCAAGTAAAACAAGAATCCATTAAGATTGGTACTCAAGAACGAAGTCGAAACACTAAACTAGCGTAGAATATAGGTAGAAACCGATGTAAGGATATGACTTTATATACCTATATTCAAATTCTTGGATTTATGAAAGACGAACAACTGCGAAAGCATTTGCCAAGGATGTTTTCATAAGCTCAAAAGCACTCACAAAATATGTTTAAAACCATCCCATAAACATTTTCAAACATCTAAAAGGTTTTAAACTCAAACACGAAGGATTAAGGGAATTTTGGAAAAATCAAGACAGTGGCACGGTACCCTAGCGGTACCCCAAACGGTAGGGTATACCGCCTACACGGTACCCCCATACCGTGTAACGGTACCGGACGATAGGCGTAGACGGTTGGCCCAACCCGTCCTAACCAGGTACCGCCAGAGCCGAATGGATTTTTGGTGTTACACGGTACCGAGGTACCGCCACTCACGGTACCCCCCTACCGTACGCACGGTACCATGCTACTGTGTGAACGGTACCGGCCTACCGTGACCGTTGGGTTACTGTTCCTGATTTGAGATTTTGAATTAAATCAACCCTAATCACCTCCCAACGGCTAATTAACATCTTCCACTATAAATACAAGCCTAATCCTTCATATTTCTTCAAGAAACAAAGCTCTAAACATCCTCTCTTTTTTTCTAAGTGTGTTCATCCTTTTATTAATTATTTTCAATATTTTGGCTATTTTAAGAGCCTTAAATTCCTGATTTTTATACACACACTTTGAGCTTGTGTTTCTAGTTATATACTCTCATATTCATAAGTTTGAATTGTATTTTTGAGAGAGTATACTTTTCTTCTACACCCGCTAAGTTTTGTTCTTCATTTTTATATTCAAGCCGTTGTGTAGAACTTCTGTTTGTGTTCTTCAAACACATCTTTATACGGTCGAGAATAGCCGTTAAATTCTCATATTGTATCGGTCGAGGATAGCCGTTTAAATCCTTGGGTAAAGGTTCAAGGATAGCCTTTGAAATCCTTGGGGAAACGGTAGAAGATAGCCGTTAAATCTTCGTTGTAAACGGTTTGAGATAGCCGTTGTGAAATCTCGGAGTGAATCCTATTGGCAAGGGTTGTTTGCCAAAACTAGTGTGGTGCTTTGACGGAGTTCAAGAGACCGAGACTTAGTGGATTCGGAAATCCTTGAGGAGGAGCCTCGAGGTACTGGAGTAGGGGTTTCCCGAACCAGTATAAAATCGGTGTGCATTTTATTTACGCTTTTATTTCTGCATTTTATATATTGCTTCCGCATTTGCCAACACCGTTTTTATCAAACTCCGAAAAGATTTTAAACGCCTTATTCACCCCCCCTCTAAGGCGTGGGCACAACGTATAAACCGACTAACACCCCCCCCCCCCCTTGTGTTGGGTTGTAGGTAGAATAGCAATATCTTGATGTCTTGTCAAACCTCGTCAAGTGTCAAAAAAACTCGTGGGAAAAAAATAACCTTGATCGAAGGAAATAGTACCTGTTTAGAGATTTGTGATTTTGACTTCTTACATTAAGTCCATTATTTCTTCGATCCTTACTCCGATCGCTATCATTCACGTACCTTGTTACCTCATTAAAAACCTTACAAGGTAACAAAACTCTATGAAAAAAATAAACCTTGGTTGTAAGGAAATGAGTGTAAGGTACATGCGGAACTTTCTCAAGAATCAAATCTACCCCTGATGTGTGCATGCCTAAGGGAGATTAGAGAGTCTACGCAACCCAATATTTTTCACATGTTTCTCGAATGTGGCCTTGGGTAATGACTTCGTGAATAAATCTGCCACATTCTCCTTAGATTTTATTTGGTTCACTTGTATCTTGAGGAGAGTTTGTTGTTGTTGGTTAAAGAAAAACTTGGGAGAAATGTGTTTGGTGTTATCGATCCCCTTTGATGTATCCAAGTTTCATTTGCTCGATGCCATTATCCTCATAGATACATGTGGGTTCTTCAGTGGTTAAGCTCAAACCACTAGCCCCTCGAATATGTGTAATGATAGTCCTTAACCATATACACTCGCGGACAGTCTCATGTCAATACATTATCTTAGTGTGAATTGATGAGGAGGTTACAAGAGTTTGCTTGGTTGATCTACAAGATATTGTCGTGTTTCCAATAGTGAATACATAACCAGTTTGGGAACGACCCTTATGTGGGTCGGATAGATACCCTGCATCAGCATACCCGATTAGGACATCATTCGGCAGTTCTAGATTTAGAAATGAACTCTCTTCTTCAACACTTTTCTTAAATTCCATATGTTCTTTTGTCCTTTTGAAGGGGAAAAATAGTCCCAAGTCACTGGTCCCTTTTAGATATCTAAATATATTTTTGATACCGTTCCAATGATATTGCGTTGGCGCAGAGCTAAATCTAGCTAACAAGTTCACTGAGAATGATATATCTGGCCGAGTACATTGTGCTAAGTACAATAATGCACCTATTGCATTTTGGTATGGAATTTCAGCTCCTAGTACCTCTTCGTCCTCTTCCTTTGGACGAAATGGATCCTTTTTAGGATCTAAACTTCGGCCGACCATGGGAGTGCCAGCAGTATGCGCTTTGTCCATGTTAAATTACCTGAGTACCTTTTGAACATATGCAAACTGGTGGATTAGTATTCCACCCACTCGATGTTCTAGTTCAAGACCTAAACAAAATCGAGTTTTCCCAAGGTCGTTCATTTCAAATTCTGATTTCAAGTAGCTTGCGGTTTCTCTTATTTCATCAAGAGTACCTATTATATTCATATCGTCTACATAGGCAGCTACAATTGCAAATCCAGAACTTGTTTTCTTTATAAATACGCAGGGATATATTTCATCATTCTTATATCCCTTCCCAATCAAGTAGTCACTCAGGCGAGTATACCACATCCTACCGGATTGTTTTAATCCATAAAGTGAGCGTTTTAATCTAATCACAAATGCACTCCGTAGTTTAGAGTCATTCGATTTGGGTAAGGGAACACCGTCTGGTACTTTCATATATATATATATATATATATATATATATATATATATATATATATATATATATATATATATATATATATATATATATATATATATATATATATATATATATATATATATATATATATATATATATATATATATGTATATATATATATATATATGTATATATATATATATATGTATATATATATATATATATATATATATATATATATATATATATATATATATATATATATATATATATATATATACATATATATATATATATACATATATATATATATATACATATATATATATATATAATATATATATATATATATATATATATATATATATATATATATATATATATATATATATATATATATATATATATATATATATATATATATATATATATATATCTGAATCAAGATCCCCATAATTAAAGATATGCCGTAACCACATCCATTAGTTGCATTTTCAATTCATCAGAAGCCGCTAAGCTCACTAAGTACCGAAATGTTATAATGCCCATTACGGCAGAGTATGTCTCGTCATAGTCAATTCCAGGGTGTTGTGAGAAACCTTGCACCACAAGGCGAGCTTTATATCTTAAGATCTCATTCTTCTCGTTATGCTTTCTCACAAATACTCATTTATGTCCTACAGGCTTTACACTTGGAGGGGTTAGCACTACCGAACCAAATACATGTCACTTTGCGAGAGAATCTAGTTCTGCCTAGATTGCTTCTTTCCATTTAGGCCAATCTGCTCTTTGTTGACATTCTGCAATAGAGCGTGGTTCGATATCATCGTGCTCTATAATTTCTAAAGCAACATTATAAGCAAATATATCATCGATGTATATTGAAGATCAATCTATTAGCACATGTGCATTTCCATAATCCATTGAGATTTCTTTTTTCTCTTGAATCATATCAATCATCAGAGCGTCCTCCAATAATAATTCATGGACATAGCTATAACCACAGATAATCTCATGTGATGGATGCTCTACATCGATGATTAACGGATTTGTTTGTACCATACATGCCCTTTTCTTTCTTGGGCGAGTGTCTATCGAACCAAGTGGTCTTCCTCTCTTCCTTTGGGGAGCCACAACCGCACCCGCACTTCCACTAAGTGTGGGTGCAATGCCTTTCATTATGGCATTGTGACCCTTGTTTGGGACTTCTAACCTTGCAGGTACATTTGCAGCTGGTATGTGTGATCTTGTCAGTTTTGCTATATCATTGAATGAATCGGGCATCGAATCTACCACGTTCTGAAGATCAATTATTTTTTTTACTTCATTTTCACATTGTGAAGTACGAGGATCAAAATGAGACAAGGTTGGAACACACAAAGATAATTCATGTCATTCTTTTGGAAAATTGTTTTCCTTATCTCCCCTAATGACGGGAATGTTATCTCATCAAAGTGACAATCTGCAAATCTCGCAGTAAAAAGATCACCAGCCAACGGTAGAATATAGTGAATAATTGTTGGTGATTCATATCCAACATAAATACTTAATCGTCTTTGAGGACCCATTTTAGTGCGCTATGGGGTGCAATCGGCACTGACACTGCACAACCAAATATCCGTAAGTGTGAAATATCAGGATCATAACCAGTCACCAACTGGTATGCAGAAAACGGTTTTGCATCGGTAAGTCTAAAACGAATAAGTAAAGATGCATGCAATATTGCATGACCCCATGCAGAGATTGGCAAATTTGTGCATATAAGCAAAGCCCAAGCTACCATTTGTAATCTTTTAATCTTCCCTTTTGCGAGACCATTTTGTGTATGTACATGGGGTACATGATGCTCTACATCGATCCCAATAGCCATGCAATAGTCATCAAAGTTCTTCGAAGTAAACTCTATGACATTATCAAGTCTTATAGACTTGATTGGGTGGTGAGCCCTCAAACGAATAATTTGTGCCAAGAGTTTCGCAAATACAACATTTCTTGTTGATAATGTGACATGTGACCAACGTGCCAATGCATCAACAAGAACCATAAAGTACCTAAATGGACCGCTTTCTGGTTGGATAGGCCCACATATATCTCCTTGCATTCGTTATAGGAATTGTATATTTTCTTTTGAGTCTCTAGCATAGGAAGGTTTCGATCCTATTTTTTCTAAGGAGCGGGCTTTATAAAAAGATTTTTGAGCCTTTGACAACCTAATGGGGAAAGATGAGACGTGAATGATTCTTCTGTTACATTAAAAGTCATTCTTCTGCTTTGGGCAAGATGAGACCCAACACTATACATTGTGCTAGGATTTTTCCTTATTTTGTCCTTGCTACGAAAGAATGGATGATCGTGAGAATTTTTTAAGATACAGATCATCATACCACGGCCAGGATGGCCCAATCGATCATGCCAAAGCCTATAACGGTCAATATCCCATATTTCATCATGGTTTATAGAATATGACTCAATTACTCGAATTGTAGTGATGTCCAATTCACTACTTTTGCCTTTAAATTTTTCTAAATTGCTGTAACGCCCTCAAACCGGCCTAGTTTTGAATAAATAAATATTATTTATTTATTGAAACTCATTATTTTAAATTAATAAATAATGAGATTTCGATCCGTTCAATGATTTCCAAAGCTACTGTATTTTAATTATAAAAAGATGTTTTAATAACGGGTCTCTTGACATTAATTAAGTAAATAAATTAATTAATGATTGGGATGGATCCGGAAGTTTCAAAATAAAAGTCCTCAGAAAAATTATTGAACATGTCATTAAATTCGTTTTGACTGTCTGATTCCAGAAACGTAAACGGATCTCAATTCGGACCCGTTTAGGGGAAACACCACATACTGTTCAGGTCAGATTTTACATAACGGAGTAGAATTTAGGGAATTAATTCCCCACTTGACTCTTTCACACGCAATTCCTCTCCCCACATTCATCCACCATTATTTTCCATCAATTGCCCATTAATCCTCATCATTACCCATCCCATATAATGACTCCTTTCTCTCTTCACTTTCCCCACCACACTTGTAACCCCCCCCCCCCCCCAAACATTCACACCCTCACAACTCTCTCTCTTATTTTCGGCCAAGGCAGCAGCAGCTCAGGGAGGAGTTCCGGCGAGTAGACGAGGAGGAAGAAGAGAGCGAGGTGTCCACGAGAAACCATTCGTCGTTCAACGTTGTCAACCGTTCGTTTATCTCGTTCCATCGATCTGTCAACCCCTTCATTTAGAGGTGAGTAGTTGTTCCCTCTAATTCTAGAACATTTAGTTATAATCTATGTCGCTATAATATTCATAGGAATATAGTACGCAACCTACGTAGAATCTATGCATGTTCGTAGGTTAGCCATCAAAACATTCACTACGTAAAACCTATAAATATTCGCCTAGGAATCACTAGGAATATATTCAACAATGTTTGTATTAATGTTCTAAAAAGAATCAAGGTGTTAAGTATTCAAAATGGATCAAAACGAAGCTAAGGACAGAGGAATGTCTTCGGGACGGTCGACCACCGCTACGGACGGTGGACCGTTCCCTCGGCCATTCCAACAGTCACCACCGTGACGGTCGACCGCCGGCTGTGACGGTGGACCGTTTGTGTCCTAGACCCAGGCCATTCTTTGGGCAGAACTTCGGGCAGTTTGTAGAACGAGCCCCGTTGACCATATTGACCTAGAATCCATTTGTATTTTTGCATGAAATATTAATCTTCATTATATATGTTATTTAATTGGAAATCAACTATATCCATGAAATATATTTTTGCATGAAATATTAATCTTCTATCCATCACATCTTACTTTTACCAATCACATCGGAGGCAAAATTGGAAATCAACTATAATTTAACACTTCCTTATTTTTGCACCAAATCAAAATGGGAAGTCTTTTTGCAAACGGATGGAATACATTAAGATAATTTAATTTATCAAATTATTAACGAAAACACACAAATAAACAAAAGTTATCGAAAATTTAGAATAGTAACCGACTGGGGTAGTTAAATATGGGAATAGAGAGAGTATTCAAATTATGAAAGACTGTCTAAATAGTCATGTTAGTTCATGTCAATAAACATGTTTGGTCGCTTTTTCTGATCTCCATAAAAATGGAGTATGGTATGAATCACAGATCGGAGAGAACCTGTTATAG
Source organism: Cuscuta australis (assembly GCA_003260385.1). Classification (NCBI taxonomy): domain Eukaryota; kingdom Viridiplantae; phylum Streptophyta; class Magnoliopsida; order Solanales; family Convolvulaceae; genus Cuscuta; species Cuscuta australis. The sequence continues at coordinate 860,870 of NQVE01000150.1, read as the reverse complement.
TACTCTTTCTAGTTGATATTTGTGTTATCTGATATTTGTGTTAGACACAACTCCGAAACAACTTTAATCTAAAAACGTCTATGCGATTCATAATATCTATGTTTTCATGTCCTTAATTAGTCTGATGTACGTAAATGTCGAGACAATAAGTAGCGCCCAAATCATCTATCTATTCCTCAATTATCGCCAACAATCACTCCCCATATATATCTCGAAAAAATTGCTTAGTGCATTTTTTCCCTAGTTTAATTAATTTATTATAGAGAAAAAGATTAATCAATTAAGTGTATCATATGAGAAAAGGAAGGTCCGAGGAAGGTACATAAGATCACGATTTAACATATAGTTTCAGATGCCATTGATTCTTTCTGTCTATGGGCTATATTTAATCATCTTTATTTTTTTTAAACTAAAAATAAGTGAAATTTGCACTGGACTAAAACATGTGTAAAATTTTCTAATATAGTACTTAAATTTTTGTATTTCTTAAATAGGACTTAATAATGTCTAGTGAAAAGAATAATGTCAAAATGATACTGACATTTAGTGAATAATGACTAATGGATAATTACCAATGATCCTACATTGGGAAATAAAAAGATATGGTCATATGTTGAGAAAGTCATTATATTTTAGTCCTATTTAAGTAAATTATTCAAAAAATAAAGGCATTTTACTAGTAGTATATATTCACGAAGATGATCCTAGAAATAATCTACTAGCTAGCTTAATTAGTAACAACATTTTAAATTACATAAATAGGGCATATAATTGTGTGATGATGTTTTTTTTGTGATGATAAATAATTAAGGTATTATGGTTAAAGAAAACTAGATGATGATGATGGTGGTGGAGGTGATGATGAACTATAACATGCAGCAGCTGCAGTTAACCTCTCCTTTAACTTAAGTTCCTCGTTTGGATGATAACATCAACTAAACCATCATGATATGATGACATATACATACATCATATATATATATGCGGGGAATGATGATGATGATGATTCATAAAACTAACTTTCAATGGTGCAATCATTTCAAGTCTGAAGAACAAACCCACGGCTCCGTCATACCTTCGTTATTAGGCTCCTTGTCTCCTCCGTTAAAATTTGACGCCCGGAAGTTGGTTTCTCCGTTATCGCTAGGCTCGCCGCCGTTGGAGCTGCGACGACGGTGTTGATCGCCGGTTATCGCTCGGAGCTGGTCGTCGCTGACGCCCGGTGGTCCCCGCCAGCTTCCCGGATCGGCTGCGAGTTGTCCATGTTCCGAAGACACCAGCCCCGGGAGGCCGCCGGCGAGATCCGCGCTGATGAAGTCGTCGTTGACTTTGGGCGGCGGGGCAGTGGACGGAATTTGGAGGGGATCTCGGGGGTATTTTGGGGATGATGACTGGAGGAGGGAGGAGAGGAGGGAGCTGTGCTGAGCGCCGCCGCCGGCGAAGAGACTGCTGCTGCTGTTGTTGTTGTAGGAGGCCGGAGGCAGCGGGAGTAGCGGAGACTGTTGCTGGGTCGGCGGGATTATTAACTTCTGGGGAAAGGGGCGGCGGAGATACGGCGGCTGATGGGGGGCGGCGGTGGAGGAGCCGAAGAGATCGAAGCGAGTTCTGGGGAAGGGCGAGGAAGAAAAGGGAGGCGCCGGAATCCCGGTGAACTCCTGAACCATGGCCCTGAAATTGGAGGTGTCCGTGGTGAGGACGGTGGTCGGCGCTCTCCTGGAAGCGCGGGACCGTTTCTTGGAGTTCCGGATGACCCGGCTGTTCTGGTCCCTGCCGTTGGGCTCCGGCGCGTGCGGCGGAGAGGGGAGATACTGATGATGAGCGGCGGCGGAAGAGGGACTGATCTGATTAGCGGCGGCGGCGGGAGAGGGGAGAGATTTATTATTATGATTACTAATAGAGGGCCAAGAGGAAGGGGGGGAAATCGGGAAGTGGGTCGAGGGAAAAGGGAGTGGAAGGGTCGAAAAAGGAGGAGAGGAAGGCGGAGGAGGGGGTGAAGAGGGCGGAGGAGGAGGCGGGGGGCGGCGGGGGTTGGGAGAGTTGACCGGCGATCGTCTTGTTGAGGAAAAGGGAGTAGGAATCGTACTCCTCGTCGCCGCCGCTGGAGGACTGAATGCTCCCGCTATTATTGCTTGAATCCATTAAATTATTACTACTATTATTAATCGGGAGCAGCGCCAGTATTAATTAATTAATCCCTTTTCTCGATCTTCACAATGAAAAAGAGGCAAGGGCGGAAAGAGAAAGAAAGAATATAATCAATATATTCTTCTTCCTTCACACAGTCATTTCCGTGATCTCCCTCCTCCCTCTCTCCTTTTTATTCATTTGTCTCGATCTGAGGAAAAGAAAAGGCTAGGCACCACTGTACTCTCTCTCTCTCTACATATATATATGTGTGTATATGGGTTGATGATGATTGATGGAGATGATGAGGAGGTTGTGTGTGCTTAATATGGGTTGCGGTTGAGCTCCGATCCGATCATCATCACCATATACTTAGGGTTTTTCGCATCGATAGAAGAAAGAAGAAGAAGAAGAGAGGGAGAGGGAGAAAGTATATGTAAAAGGGGTCGACCCGAAAGAAAAAAGAGTGGGGTCTCAATAAGAGGAAGAGCCGGTGGCGTGGGTGTGGTCTAGATGTGGATGCACCTTTTTTCAATTGAGAGAGAAATAATGAAATACACATTTGTGAGATACCAAAAATGGATGTCTATCATAGATTTACATACGAGTAAAATAAATATTTTTTTTTACTATTTGAATAATCATGAATTTATTTTTTAAAAAATGTAAAAAAAAAAATTATATGAGAAGGTCTACAAAAATAATATGCACCCAAAGTGCACCATAGAAGCACTCCTTAGAGAAATAATGAAGAGAGGAGAGGACGGTCTTTTCACCCACCTTGTTTGATTTTTGTAATTTTTTTAAATCACAAAATAAATAATAAAAATATTACGGAGATTATAAATTTGACATATTAAAATTATATTATCTTCATCCATGAATCACTCATATTCAACTTTTGACTTATGATTAATTAACAAGTATGTGATATATTATTTAGATAAAACAATATTTTGACAATATTACATAAAATAATCGAATAAAATTATATTTTATCAAAATTTAATATCATTTTTATTTAATTAATAATCAAATTTTATCATTTTAACTATAAAAAATTCAAACTGGATAAATAAATATTCATGTACATATGTCGATATGTCGTATCTTATACTCCGTAATAAACTAGCCTATTTATTTAAAATTTATTCTATAACTAAACACTCTTTTTGACCCCAATAAAACTATGCAAATTATTACATGTACCTAATAAAGTCCATGGTGGACCATTATATATGCTAAATAAGCATTTTTGAAATTAAAAAAATGTGTGAATTTTTGTTTAATACCCCGAAATTAAATAATTGACACCAGTGCTTCTAGAAATTACTCAATTTTACATCAATACTCTATGTGCCAACTAAGCTGAATAGGTGGCATTTTAAATGGAAACTAGATAATTCTTAAGTATAAGTTGTTAATTAATAATAAAAATAAAAAACATTGAATGCATTATAATTACCCCCTCCATGTCGATTTAAAATTTAAAAAAAGTGTTAAAACTAAATAATAAAGTGTTTATATTTTAATCGGATAAATTATGAATAGTATTTCAAATAGAAGCTTAAAAAATTTTAAAGTTGATATTGTCAAGAATTTATATTTTAAATATCTTTCCAACGAGCATAAATTTGATTATGAAACATTTACAATTATCTTTATTTTATCTCAAACATGATTTTCCTTTATTTTTTATTACTTCGTAGTTACTAACACATACTTAATAATTTACAGTCATCATTAAAAAATGCTACGTATTTTGTTTAGTTGGTAGCTCAGAATATATGTATAAAATTCAGCAATAATTGGGAGCAGTAATGTAAATTATTAAATTCCAGAGTATTTACAGAAAATCACAAATTTTTTAAAGTATTGGTGTGAATTTTTTCAATTTAAAACTGTATTTATTAATAAACAAAGTGTGTGGCATTTCGGTCAAAAAAGTCACAACTATAAATTTACGTAAAGTTCTAAATAATGATAGGTTAGTTTTTAATTAAGATAATATTTCCTTCGTTTTTTCTTATTCATTACTTATATTTCAACAATGTGTGTAGTATTACTAATTGTTATTGCAATGAAATTAAATTAGAACAAATTAGAAACAATTTAAATTTGAACAAATTAGAAATAATTTTAAATATAATTTTTTTTCTTAAAAATTTTTATTATTATGTGTAGTCTCAACTACAAAATTATTCCAAAACATGATAAAATATTTTAGTTGAAGGATACTAATAAATAACGTGTATTCATGAAATATAAGGTTCTTAGTTGACTTTTTTAGAGTCCTTAATATATACATTTTTAGTATTAATATTTATATTTATATACTTATAAATTTTATATAAATATGAAATTTAAATATATATTTCAAGATTAATTAAATTATAGTAAACTTACATTATTATTCAATATTGTTTTTCGAATTTTATGATCACATTTCTAAATTTTTGACCATCGAAAATCAAATTGTACTCTGTATTATACTCCGTAATACAAATTGTAATTACGAATTTAAGATTTCTTTTTAAAAATAGAATGGGGATCTTTTTATATTTTAAATATTAAGCTTTCGAACTAAAGTAATATTTATATGGTTTCAAAGTCTACATTTAAAATGTGGATCTTCTCACATATTTTCATGGGCTTACATGTGAATATTTTCTTTTCTGCAAAAGGTCCACTTCTTAAATGCTACAAATTCATTAAGAACCATAAAATGAACATGGAGTTTAGGGCCGCGGAAGAATTTGCCTTCAAAGTACTTCTATGGTACATCTTGGGTGCATACCAATTTTGTAAAACTTTTCACATAAAAAACTTTTTTTATATTTTTTATTTTTAATTAAAATAAATGCTCATTTTAGTAGTTAGGATTTACTTATTTTTCTTTTATGAAGGTTCATGGTGAACCTTAGCTTAGATCCACCATAAAATTTGTCATGTCTTTAAATCGCCTTGACGGTATGTGTGGTGTGCTAGGTTAGACGAAGCATGAAAGAAATAAGATCCATTCAACAAAAATAATGTTGTGTTTTCCAAAAAACGAGTGTTACATTGTTTTTTAATACCTCTGTGTCTCATAATTATCTTTACATTATGCAAAACGAAGTAAAATTTTAAATTTTTTCAATTTATTTTGTATAAAGATTGGTAATAAATTAAAACTTACATATTTAAAAACTGCATCAAAATTTTTACAAAATATGTGGTGACAAGAATATTTTATTTTATCCAATAATCAATGAAAATACATAAATAAGTAAAAGTTACCGGAATTTTAGAATAGCAAAAAAGGAATATAATTTCAGGAGGTAGGGAGTATTAATTATTAATTGACTCTATTAAATATAATATTCATTTTTATTTTTATCGATCTAATGATGTACGATAAGTTAATGTTTTCTTCTCCTCTGAAACTCGGATCTAAGTAAACTTTCCCATTAATATTTGAAAGTGGACTTACTGCCAGCCAGCTAAGAGAAAAGTTCTAAAATAACGTTGTATTTTCTTTTTAAATAATTGATAATATTACTTATGAAGCACATCATTTCTCTCTCTTTGCATAACTCCCGATTTCTTAATTTTATATATTTAAAAGATCGTGTCTCAGATAGGGGTGTAAACGAACCTAATCGAAGCGAATATCGAGATATTTGAATTTGTATTTGCTTATTTTTTTCGAATACGAATCCGAATCCGAATATGAGACGACTTAAAAATAAAATTTGAATTTGTATTTGATTAATATTCGAATACTTAACGAATCCTAAACAAATATTTTAATAATCATACTGCGTAATTTATATGATAGAGCAACATAAATTTTGAATAATTTAACTTACAATACTTCTTATACTATATCTTAAAATATTAATACATTTTCACCTCACACAAATTATATTTTATAAAATATAATTATTAAAAATCATATGCTTTAGATTTTGGTGTTACGTTAATTTGTTGAGTTCTTAATAATTTAAATAAATTTTATACTATATTACTTTGCTCTACTATATTGATGTTGAAACATGGTTTGTGTGCATATACATATATTTGAATTTTCGAATATCACCCGAATCGAATATACTCCTATTTGTATCTGTGTATGTTTAATATTTGAAACAAAAGTGATATTTGAATTTGAATTTGTATTTGAATAATGCGAATTCGAATCATTATATTCGAATACAAATCACGAATCGAATTCAAAATATTTGATTTTTTTACATCCCTAGTCTCATATAATATGAAACCTTAATTAGAGAGAAAATGAGTATTATTAGCATCATTGACCATCATTAGAGCAAACATATAACCCACTCAATGAAGTCCCATAAGTTGCATTTGAGGGGTGAGTGAAATTAATAAACATTACCATGTGGTAGAAAATTGTTTCCAAAAGACACTCCACTTTTGGAAAACGTCATTGTCCTTTGCACAATTAAAGAATTCAAGAAATATTATTAAAGAGTATTTCCTTTGTTTCCAAAATAAAGTTCTTCATTTGATTTTATAAAAAGTTTAAAAAGAGTAAACTAATTATTTAGTTGAAAGTAATGCGGATGAGAGAAAAAAAATTTAACCACGTAAAATGTTTTAAAAATGAAATGAATATTTTTTTTGAAATTTTTCGAAAAGGGAGTGAGGAGATTTAAAAAAAACAAGATGTAATTTTCAAAGAAAATTGTTTTATCCGTTCAATTCAAATTAACCAATTCATTAAGCACTTCTTCCCTACTAATTTCTTAGTAGTTTATCTCAAAATACTCTATAAGGCCTTTGGCATTCCGTAAGAATTTTGGTTTCATCATATATCACCATTTTTTTAGTATCTTCAAAACAATCTTAATCACACATTATATTACTCCCTCGGTTTAATAAAATGGCTCCTATTTTGACTTCAAGAAAATAAAGAGTGTATATTTGTATGACTTTCTAATTCCCTTTGATGTGATGGATAAAAGTAAGATGTGATGATAATAAAGAAGTATGATGTAATAGCTAGGAAAAGAAAAAATATGGGTAAAAATGTGTTTTTAGTAGAAAATGAAAGTGTTTTGAGGAAAACAAAAAAAAATAAAAGATTAAGTGTTTTATGAAACAATTTTTATTTAGATGCAAAATCGAACAAAAATATTTATTAAAGGGACGGCGTTGCACGAAAAATGGCCCCCCAACTATTTGATTGAAAATTGAGAAGACAAAATATTGATTGATAAACAAAAAAGATGAGGCAAGAGAAATAAAGGAGGCAAAATATGGGTTAGATTTGGTATGTGAAAAGTGGGAAAGAGGATGAGAGGTTAAGTACGCGTAGACTTGGATTAGCTTTTTGCAAAAATACGGCAAAGGAGAAAGGCAAGTTACGTAGGGTGGGGGGTAGGGGTGGGATACTAACAAAATTACCACTGTTAATTAATTAATTACGAGCACTAAAAATGGGTAATTAGGCTTTCTTTTTTCTGCTTTTGTAGCTAGGTGATAATGATGGAATGAGGTGGGTAAGATGCCAAAATTGACAAGATGGTTGAAAGGTATTCGACGCAAATTATGCTTATACTCCCTCCGTCCCCCATAGATCTTCTTATTAGTCCTTTTTATTTGTTCACCATAGATCTTCTCATTACATTTTTTAATACTTAAAATACCACAACTACCCCCACTTACTTTATTTATTACATCTCACCTACCTCATTTAATACACTCCACCCATTTTCATTAAGGGTATTATGGTAAACTTTCACCTTTTTTCAACTCTCCTAAAAAACTGCAAAAAAGTCAAAACGAGAAGATCTTAGGGGGACGGAGGGAGTATATATATTCATATATATATATATATATATACTCTCCCATAGATCTCTACCATCCATACCTCATACGTATCTCCTGCCAAATACCCTCTAACCCATCTTATCATCTAGCCCACTATTCCTTTTTTTTTTATCACTCATTTCTCTTCAAATACAAACTTAACACAAAGTATTTATTATTCAAAGAAATTTTGTGTTAACGTTTTTATCTAGTTTGATTTTATATAATTAAATTTTACAAAATATGTTGATCAAATAATTAAAATTTACGTTACTTATTAGTTCAAAAATGACTTAATTAAATGTATCCTTTTCTTTTCTTTAGGTATTTTGTTTAGTTGTTGATTTTGTAATAATGTAGTTATGTCACCATAATTTTGTGATATTTGATTTAAATTATTTTTTTATCAACATAATTTTAATATTTTTATATCAACAAGGACTTAAATCAATAACCTAGACATTTATGTCCTATATCGAGTATTTTTAATACAAATAATTTTGTTTATGGAGTAAAAAATAACAATTAAATTACAATGCCTAAATTGCCATCCAACATAGTATCCACCACACATTTGCTTCTGCCATCCTTAATATATCGTTGCCATCAGTTACACCACCAATCACCGGTGTTAGTCATAAACATAGTGTCAGCACACTAGCTTTCGTCACCGCTATAATGTTGTAATCACTATTGGAATGCTTAAAATTGCCTGAGAATGCCAAAATGGAGTCAGATAAATACAAATCCAAAATGTAAATATAATACTAGCATCATAGCACCATAATGTCACAATCACTACCAAAACCCTGAAATTGTCAAAAGAATGCTAAAATGGCATTGAATCAAAAGAAAGCCTAAATGCAAATATAATGTCACCATATATCATCATTGCCATTATGTCATATTCCCTACCAAAACTCTTAAAATTGTCAAAAGAATACCAAAATCGCACTCGATCAAAATAAATCCAAAATGCAAATACAATGCCACCACATATCGCCACTACCATAATGTCACAATTACTATTGGAACCCTTGAAATTGTCAAAAGAATGCCAAAATGCCAATCGATCAAAACAAAGCCAAAAATGAGGGATAGTTATGAAACCAAAAACAATATCAAGCGCCAAAACAATGTCAAAAATCAGTATCAAGTGTCAACACCATGTCAAGAATACCGTTGAATTCAAAAGCAATATCAAACGGTGTTTTGTAATGCAAAATGCCACCAAGATAAATACTTGATTCACAACAGAGAACAAATCAAATTGGAAACAATGTTAACAATATCATCCTTAACTTTCAGAAATATACTAGTTTGAGGCTAGGGGTGTACACTGATAAGTCATTTTTGGGTTAGTTCTTTTTATTCTTTTTTAGGTATTTTTAATAATTTTAGTATTTAATTTTTAGTTGTTTAGCTTAGTTTTATTTTAATTCTAATTTTTACAATCTTTTAGTTTTCTTTCAAAAAAAGTAGTTTTTAATCATTTTTTTAACATTTTATTATTGTCTTCATTTTATTTTTTCTTAACCCAAAATTATCAGATACCTTATCTTTAGAAAAATATAGCATAAGACCAAAATGAAGTTCAAGTTTGGAAAGAAGATATTGAACTTGGGCTGAAGCCCAAACCCATCAACAAAATAAGATGAGCCCAACACCTCTTTCTCCTCTTCAGTCTCACGCACGGAAAAGGAAAAACAAAAGAAACGGAGACTTCTTCTCCGCAAGAAGCCAATGCCCAGATCGAAGTAACGCACATCTTCTCCAACGTCTCTCCGCCAAATTCGCCCAAACGCTCCAACGGGAAGAAAAGCTTCCACTATAAATTGAGCACAGAATCACCAGCTAAAACGGGGGGAAGCAGAGGGGAATCACCGAGAATAAAGCAGCGGCTCTAGCCGCTGCTATCTACGCAGCGGCTCTAGCCGCTGCTATCTACGCAGCTCCGACGGCGGTGGGCGGTGGAGGAGGCGACAACCAGCGGCGGCGACGGTAGCGGTTGCAGCTCCGGTCGACGGTAGGCGGCGGTCTCCAGCACCGTTCATGGTTCCTCCAAGCTTCAATTATTCAATTTCTTCATCTTCTTCAACAATTGGTAACCCTATATTTGTCACTTTCTTTTTCTTCTCCAATTTTTTTGTAAAAGTTGTTTTTCAATTCTAATTTACACTTTTTTTTACCTTGTTTATGTTAATTTCTTAAAATTCTAAAAAAATGGTTGGTGTTCTTTTATGGGTTTTTTTATGTTTATATTAAATCTCTTATGAATGAGAATTGATTCATACTAGTTTTTCATCAATTATTGAGCAAGTTGTTGTTGAATTGGTTGAATTGTATAATTTGATTTCATAAGTAGGTTGGTATGTGGAATTCGGTTTTTGTTGAAGCTATTTTAGCTCCATAAGGTAGTTAAATGAACTCCGAATTCATACGTGAATCTTTTTTGTGATTTGTGTTTGCTGATTTTAAGGAATTTGGACTTCTTAGCCCCATAAGTTGATTCATTTTTCTTAGAATTCGTTATTGAGTGATTGTGTGTTTTCCCGTATGTTTGTTCGTTATTTTCATTGAATTAAGGTTGTTTAAGCTCAAAAACAATTCTCGATTTATTGAAAATATGTTGTGTTCATTTATGTGAATAGAAAAAACGTCATTGGTTTGAGAAGTTCATGGAAATCTGTGAAATGTGCTCATCATTAGGAGAAAAAGTTTGTTAAAATGCATAAGGTATTGGCGATTTGTGAATAGATTATGTATGAGAGTTGAATGCATAATAGATTCTATCTTTTATAAACTTTTTCTATAATGGAAGTATGTTCTCATGCTTGAATAGAGAGTTGGGGTTCTAAGGTATATTTCAAAACGGGCCTTTGAATTGCATGACTCCGGGCCGTGTGGAGAGTTGACAATCCTCCATATCGTGGTTAAGGAAATGAATCGACTCGGTCTTTGATTGATTTTTTCTATTCTTAAGTGCGTAAGTTACATAATATATTGTCTACGTGCCTATTATACGTGTAATGTTTGATTTGTGTTCGTTCTCTTTTTCATTTTGTTTCGGGTTCTTGGTGGTGTTTTTTTGGGTTTACTTTAGTTGGAGAAGTTGATTATCTTTTGAGCTTGTTTTCCCCCATTTTATCAAAAAACCAAAAAAAAAATTAGAAAATATAAAAAACCAAAAAATACTTACTTTTCATCCAACCCCCCCCCCCCCCCCCCTTGTTTTCTAAGTTATATTATAAGTGTTTATTTATAAGTTATAAATATAAGTTTTTATACTTATATATACTTAGGTATTTGTTTTGTTTTTATAGTTTATATTATAAGTTCGTTGTTTATATAAGTCATATTTATAAGTTCTTATGTTTATTTGAATATGTTTTATTATAAGTTTTATACGTAATATCATATGTGTAGTAGTTAGTTTTATTTTTATTTCGTGACAATGTGTTTGCATGCTTAATTGATTTCAAAAGTACAAACTTTCTCCGTGGGATCGACCCTTACTTGCCCTAGCTATAGTTTTTATTTGATTATATATTGGGGGTTAGCTAAGGATAATTTATAAATTTTTAATTTGTTTTGGACCGCACGACAAGTCCCCAACATACACCGATCTAGAACTGGACCAAATCAAAATTGAAAAAAATTGGAAATCAGAATTTTACATAGAGGACTGAAAACTGGACATGTTTGATTCTTGTTCGGAACTGTTTGGACCAATTTTTTCTGGTCTGATGTGAGTAAAACCTGGAAAAAATGGATTGAGTGTTTGGCATAGTATCTATTTTATTTATAAACTTAAAAAATGATATCTAGTAAAGAATTTCACATTTCATGAACTAAAAAAATTTCTAATCTTTAGAAATTGGTGTCCATTTCAAACGATGATATCTAGTAAATGGTGTCTAGATTCAAAATAAGTGTCACGATTAAAAAACATAAACGTACTATCTAGTTTTTTATAAACTAAAAAATTATATCCAGTAAAGAACTTCAATTTCTATAAACAAAACAAATGTCTAGATTTTAGAAAATGGGTTTCAATTGCATATTAGGTTTGGAGATTTAGAGGATTGAGGAAATAGGGCAGGTCTTAAAAGATGGGCTACTAAAATTTTATTATGGGCTTTGCAGATTTGGATTACATATTTAGAAGTGGGCTACTAATCTAGTTTTACCGGCCCAACCTAATTAAATTTCAGATCTGGACCAGAATTAATGGGAATTTTATCGATCCAAAGAGTATGAACTACCTGACTACGTACCGGTAAAAACCCTGTCCTACCCGAAACCAACTATTCCAGTCTAGTACACAAGTTTGACCCGGTATCTGTTCAACCCTACTTGAATTTGGTGAGGATGAGAAACCAAGGTCAAGAACCCAACTAAAGGAAATGAGTAATGGTAAGGGTACACCAAAAGGTGTACCCCAAATGTACACCACCCTCTTTTTCTCCACACATTTTTATTTGATTTTTATTTACTTAATTTTTTTAAATTTTTTTGCCTTTTTAGTGGACAAGGAGGGGGTGTGGATATTTGGGGTACACCTTTGGTGTACCCCTAGCATTTTTCAAAGGAAATTGATTCATCCGTACCCATTTTGGAACAAAATGTATCTATGTAGAAATATAGAAATAATATACTGCAAATACATGTATGATAGACCTGTGCAAACAAGGGTCGGTCCGTTTGGCCCGCCCAGCCCGCCCTTTAAAAAAAGCGGATATGGACAATCTTTAATACCCAAATGGGCGGGTCGGCCCAAGCCCGAATTATATATGGACATATTTGGAAGTTACTTTTAGCTCATCTAGGCCAACAGGCCCGCCCATATTCATCAAATATACTAGTATATTAACCTGTGCCATGCACGGGGTCGAAAGAATTTATTGTTGATTCTGAATTTTTTCAATCTAATATATTTTCCGAAATCAAGTAAATATATTTCTAACACGATTTTTAATCAATAAACAACAATACTAAAGTAGAATATATAATATTTGAGGAATTAGAAGTGTACTCTAGAAAGTTGCTCTAATTTTAATTTTTCTAAAAAACTCTAGGCTACACAATATTTTTGGTATGGTTGTAAGGATTTCATTGTTATCTAGAACTAATATTTTTAATCATGTATTTGTCTTCACTCGTGAAATAGTAACATAAAGTTGATCATGACTAAATACTAAATTGGTTAAATATAAAACCCTAGAGTATATCAAAAGACAATGTTTGACATTGACTTTTGTTAATAGTCATAGCAAAATATAAGACTATTGAGAATTATCTTTTCTAGAACTTCGGAGTTAGTCTTGAATTAGATGGTACCAAATTTATTCGAGGTATATAAATCTTTTTTCCCAAATCAATTTCCCAAAACCACAATGGCATTGGTAATGTTCTTTTGGAGCTCATCAACAATTAATATTTCACTATTACACAATCTAGATATTTGGTCAATATTTTTCAATAACATAATTAGTACCTCCTTTTAAAAACTATTTTATGGTTTTGCATCCATGAACATTTGATTTCATTAAAAAAACTAAATGTTTCCCAATCATCTTCAACACCTACATTTGAATATGCTTGGCATGAAGAATCTGAACTTAGGTACTCTTTATCTCCTTCTAGATAGGATTGGACAACTTCATTTACCATTCAAAAGTCTCGAGGGCGGGTGCCAATAATGCATTATTCTAAAACAGATTTAGTTTTCATGTTCTCTAAAAGATTTGGATAAAAGAAGTCCACTATACTCTTGAGGAGATATTTGTGTCAAGAATCAAGAATTAAGACAGGATTTCGATGTCAACAATTTCATCAAGTACTTATCCAAGATTTCCATCTTCAACTCTAATTATCCAATAAAAAGCTTGTGTGTCCAATTCGTGCAAGAGAGTGTAGATGAATGCAATCTCATATTCTTGATCAATGTATGCATATACAACACAACCATATTTTTGAAGAATTGGCGGTAGCACATGCAATTTCTTCTCTCAAAGCATTGAGTAAAACATTAAGAATAAGGATAAAATCACCTCCAAGTATAGTTATTTTCCCTCCGAATGGTTTATTTATGGAGTTATTGTCAGTGAAGCTCATTACATCTCTCATTATTTTCCATTTCATACAACAAATTGAAAATTCTAGATCTTCTGAATCTTTACTTTTTTTTATTTTTTCTTTATACCATAACAAAGCTTCCCAAAATTCACACATAAATGTTGGATCCTAAAAATTGATGATCTCCAAAGAAAAAATAAGATATAATATAACCAGTCTTTTATATATATTTAGTATTCTACACAACTTATGTGTTGCGTATATAATAATCTAAACATACTTTTAATTTTTGTTTCTCTAAATGCAGAATTATCTAAAAATGATTCCATTGATGTGTCTTGAGATGATGAATCTGCCACCTCGACATCTAAATTTAAAATATATCAAGTGTGTCCACCATATTAATTTATGCAGTATTTGCTTACATTATTTCTAATATCTTGTGCATATAATTAGTTAATAAAAAAGACAATTGTTGTATTATCACCTTTAAAGAAATTAATTGTGTGTGTTATAGAAGATAGATCAATTATCTTTGGTCTCTTTTGCACTTGAAAGCGCGACAAAGTGTGTGTATAATTGCTCTATAGTTAGAGCACCGTGTAGCTAATTTTTCAGGAAAAATTAAATATTTAATTTAGAATAATAGAAATATCATCTATCACATCATAGAGTACATTTTTTATCAAACATGTTCGATGATGTGAGACTATAACCGATGATGACCTTTCTCCTTCTATATCTGTAATAATCATCATAAAATAAATATTGTAATTTTTATCTAAAATATTTAAATATTAAAAAATTATTATCCACTAATATTTTTTAAATTCTTGTCAATGGTCAAGTGGATAAATAAGCGAGAATATTACTTATTTACATTATTTTGACATGGATGTCAAAATAAGCACATTTTAAATTTTTCAAGAATTTTATTTATAAGTAATTCCACTTATAACAATTTATATATATTATACCATAAATAATTCAATTAGGAATATTAATTAATAAATAATTTCTTACACATAAATACCCCGTACCAAGATTTCATCATTTTACAAAGTTATTTATGAAAAGTAGTAAGTTTTGTGACACAAATCTATAAATTTTTATAAAGTTAGCAATGAAAAATAATTTTAAAATAAAAATGATAATTTTAAAATGGAATATAATTATTATTTGACTTAGAATTTTTTAATATATACGGAATAAAAATTCTCTATTAAATAAACATGTCCATAAAAATCATTTTCCTTTTATATATTTGTTTCTCCTTTTTAGAAATTGGAAAATATCTCCAATTAGTATTAATTCAAAGCAAAAACTAATTTTCACATGTAATTTCTTTTAGTCGTATCACTTTATCCGTTCTTAGAATAAATTTATCTTTATTATCATTGTTCTTGAATATGAGTTCTTTTTTAAGTTTTAAAATATATTATATAACTTAAATATTTTTCAATAATGAATTAAAATATAAAAGTTTTTAAACACGATTATGTATCGAAATATGTGTGTAAAAAATACAAAATTTAATTCCCATAGAAGAAATTTTTTTGGTTAACTAATTCTTGAAACATTACTTGATGACATGGCTTGCTAACATGTCAAAAAAATACTCAATAGACATGCCACATGTTACAATTCTAGAAGTCTAACTTTTAAATTTTATATATAAAGATTTAAAGAAAAAGTAAATATTCACATGTAATATCTTTTAGTGTTTTTTTCAATTTCAAAATATATTATTTAATTTAAATACTTTCCAACTATGAATTAAGATATAAAAGTTTTTAAACGCGATTATGATGAGAAATTTATGTGTAACAAATACGAAAATTAATTTCCACAGAATAAGAGGATGTTTGGTAGTGCGCTGCTTTTCAGAGTTTAGCTTATGCTATGAAGGAAAGTAATTTTACTCTGTTTGGCATGTCAGCTTCTTCTTTTCTCCACCACTATTTTTTACATAGAACACTGTTTCGGAGAAGTAGTAATGATGTGTTTTTGCTTTCATCTTCTGTAAAAATCACTTTATCCATAAATTAATCACTACCAAACATCCTCTAAGTGTTTTTGCTAACTAATTGCTTAAATATTACTTGATGACATGACATGCTGACATGTCAAAAAAATTGTCTGATTGATACACTTTCGTTGATGACATGGCTGATGAGTCGTTTAAATTTTTTCAAAAAACAAATTCCTTAAATATCCAGCCATTCATTGGATAGGGTCCTTTAGATCCGAAATAATTAAGAAATCACAATTGTTGCACTTCCTTTGATGACATGGCAGATGAGTTGTTTAAAATTCTGTCCCGTCAGCATGCCAAATGTCATCATTCTAGAAGCTGAACTCACAAATTTTATATATAAAGGATTTATTTTATTTTAATTACCTAGCCAATATAAATTTTAAAATTTTCTATAATTCATGTATAATAGTTTAATTCACTCACCTCTTTCAAACAAAAATCAATACTCTTTTACTGAATCGGTATGATGGATTTATTAATTATGCAACAATATCTCTATTATGCTTTCTATATAAATGTGGTTACTGGTTATTAAATTTTAAACATTAAAAAAGAGTTCAATGTTTTTTTTTAAAAAATTTGTACAAAAAAAGTTTTCTTGATGTTTTATCCGGGCCGGGCGGCCCGGTGGGCAGTCCGACCCGCAAAGATGGGCGGGTATGGGTAAAGAGTTTAGCCCATCAAATCTGGGCCGGGCCAGGCCTGCCCATGTAAATGGGCTAATAATTTATATCAAATCCAGCCCAGATCCAGTCCGGATCCTTATTTGCACAGGTTTAATGTATGGATATAAATATGTGAATAATGTATTTTTGTGTGGAAATCAAACCGGTAGAAAACGTAAGTTTTTTTGGTAGAGCTGTAAACGGATAAAATCTGCCTCGGATATACAACATCCGTCTCCGCATCCGTTTAGCCGAAACATCATCCGTATCCGAATCCATTTAGCCGAAACATCATCCGAATCCGCATCCAAATCCGACGGATGTTTTAACTTTCAAATCCGAATCCGAAACCGTCGGATTTTTTTGGATTCAGATATATCCGACCAAACATCCGTTTAAGTATCCAAATTTCCTAAAATCCGAATATCCGATTATCCGTTTACACTATTAGATATCTGAAAATCCAATATTCGTATCCGATTATCCGAAACATAAATAAAATTAAATAGCAACCAGTTCAAAAAAGAAATTAAACATAGCACCAAACATATTAATTGTCAATTGTCCAACTAGGGGTGGACACGGTACGGTTCCGGGACGGTTCCGGTACCGCCACCCCATGTAACCAGAACCGTCACCATGCCGGCCGGTACCGGTTCCCGGACCGGCCGGGTTCGCCCCCCCCCCCCCCTATTTTTTTTTTTGCTTTTTTTTAAATTTTAAAAGTATAAAATTGTAAATTTGCAATTGTTTAAGGAAAGAATGAAATAAAAAATCTAAAAATGTAGTTGTTATTTAAATATTGAAAATGAGTAATACACTAACGGAAGAACAACCACATTTAATATCCTGACGGTTCAAAAAAAGCGACGAGGTAAAGAACCGTAAAGAAACTCTCGAAGGAGCTTATATATCGCTCACCTAAAAAATTAATTACATATTTACATTAACATAAAAAAAATTTATAACTTATTCTTCAGAACTCGGACTTCATCTGTGATTGCATTCATGTAATGCTCCGATTCGAGTTGGTACGATGACTCTTGAGCCCGACGTCTTGCCAAGAGCCAATCTTGGTTGCAAACCAGTGTTTCAAGAGATTCAACGTTAAGACAACTTCGGTAGTTGGTTAGAATGTTGCCGCCAGCACTAAATTCTCGTTCAACTGCTACGGTTGATACTGGGACGGACAACACTTGTCTTGCTAGCATGCCGAGACATGGGAACATGTGTTCGTTCCGCTTCCACCATCCGAGCACGTCAAAATCGACATCGTCGTCATCGTAATCGCATGGCACACCCTGGTACATAGCAAGTTCGTTGTGCGAGCTTACTGTTGTACCACTTGAACTCGTCGAAGACTGGGCACGTTTCCCTTTCTTTGCAAGAAGGCCACCGACTATGCCGGCAAAACCTTTTTTTGATTTCGGGGGCGGAGGTGGTGCTGTTTCTTCTTGTATAGTACCGTATAATCCTTGATATTCCTTAAACAAATCCTCAAAAAGAGTTATAGCATTATCTCTTTCATTTTTCCATTCTACTAAATAGCTGTAGTAATAACTATTTTTATATAAAAAAACAACTGTAGTAATACTCAATTAGAATTTTAAAATTTTCAATCTTAAATCGTGGATCACAAATAATACCTATTTTATAAATATCAGGAATGTACAAATAATAAGTACACCATTTATCTCTCATAGGAGAGACATAAGGGTACAAATCTGGATCAGCCATACTTTCACGAAAACATGTTGCGATTGTAATGCACTCTTTAAAAAATGTATTTGTAGTTGGTTGGTAAACATGAGAAAAAGTAAGAGTTGCGTTATTAAAAACTTCTAATACGGCATTCAATTTTTCAACAATAACAAATTCAAAAGGATTAATGATTATACGAAGTTCATCCCTAAAAAATTCAGCAAGTTCCTCTTTATATCTTAGGATCTGTGCAATCAATTTGTAAGTACTATTCCATCTAATGTTGATATCTCTGGCAAAACTTATTTCTTTTTTACCCTTAGACTTACAAAACATCTTCCAGGATCTCGAAATAAGACGAGCCCCCCAAATTTTTTTAATTCCTTCTTTAATATTTGTCAAAACTCCGCCCATAGCTTGTAGTCCCTGTTGAACACATAAATTTAAAACATGACAGGCACACCGTTGATGCAGAAATCTACCCATAGTCGTAGACGGTGGGCAAATTTCTCTAAGTCTAGGAATAGCAGCAGTATTATTAGTAGCATTATCAAAACCAAATGAAAAAACTTTTTCAGATAAGTTATATTCCCGCAGAATACTCTGAAGCAATTGGAAAATATTTTCAGCAGTATGCTGATCATTGAAATCACGAAATGCAAGAACACGTTTATGCATAATCCAATCACTATCTATCCAATGACAAGTAACACCCATATAAGACAAATTATGATAAGTTTCACCCCAAATATCAGAACAAATAGCAACACGAGAATTAAAATTGAGAAAAAAATTTGCCAAATTAATTTTTTCCATTTTATACTGGCGAATAATTTCTCGTTTAAGTGTTTTTCTTGAAAACCTCGTGCTTGAGGGTTTAATGCCTGTTGACAATAATCAATAAAACCAAGTTTTTCAGAAAACATGTATGGAAAATTTTCTTCACAAATCATTTCGGCCATTTTTTGCCTATTTTGCTCGTCGCTATAAGCAAAAAGGTCGCCCTTACCTCTGTTAGCAAACCGAGAAATTTGGGTTTGCACTTCTTGTCGTCCCTTTTTTTTTGGCCTCGTATTTGGCGTACTCCACGGGATGCCTCAACCTTAGGTGTTTTTCCGGACCGCCATAACCGCTGGAAACTCCCATTTTTATGACGGTCCCGCAATGTTTACAAGTTCCATAAACTATGCCATCTTTTGTGTCTTTGTCAAAATGATAAACAAATAAATCTGATTTATATTTTTTTTACCTTTGTCCGGACCTCGAGAGGTCTCGGGCTCACCTGTCTCCACGTCGACGTCGTTGCTTTGCGGTGTAGGCTCATCGTCCCCGTCAAGATTATCCAGTCCTGCTTCATCAACATCCTCGAATAGACTATCAAGAGTGGGGAGATTCGCGTCTCCTCTATCAGAATAAATCTGGTTGAATTCTTCATCCGTCATAGCGTCCCCGATTAAATAATCTGGGACAGTAGGAAATGAAGAGACGGAGTGTCTTCCTCGAGAATCGCGTCCGCGTGAGGTCGAACCGTCGGAGGTGGCTTTAGCTTTGCCTTTAGTCAATCTTCAGTTCACGTCGCCCATATCCACGGATCATCTACCGGACTCCCTCGACATTTTAATATATTTTTTTTTATTAAAATAATATATTACTTTTGGAAAAATTAAAAAAATTTCGAAATTTTATATATTAAAATTTCGAAAATTTCAAAAAATAAAGAATATATTTAAATTATTTAAAGATTAAAGAATATATTTAAAAATTAATAATATTTAAAATTTTGAAAATTTTTAAAAAATTTCGAAATTTTATATATTAAAATTTTGAAAATTTCAAAATTTTAATGTATAAAATTTTTATATTATTATATGAATATTAAATGTATAAAAATTAAAAAGAGATAATAAGATTGAGAGATTGATAAATTGAGAGAATGAGAGAATGAGAGATGGATTGAGAAATTGAGTGATTTTTTATGTAAAAAATGTGAGAATTTATAGATAGTTTCTTCCCCCCCCCCCCCCCCCTCCCCTCTTCCTCTCCCCACCTCAACGGCTAAATAGCCGTTTGAGGTGTGCCCCCCACTATTTTTTTGACTTTTTGCAGGTGGCTTGGCTTGGGATTAGAAATGAACAAAAAAAAATGTAACCGGTACCGGAACTGGACTGGTACCTCCGGTACCGGTACCAAAAAATAGGTACCGGAACCGGTACCGAAATGGGCGGTACCGGTACCGGTTCCCGGAACCGGTGACACGGCGACGACGACGGTGACGGTGGCGGGTACCGGTGGTACCGTTGCCGGTGACGGTACCATACCGGTACCGGTACCGTGTCCACCCCTATGTCCAACACTCCATCAACAAGCCTATGTGCATGATATCATGTTATGATTATGAATTAGTGGATTCGCCTATGTGTATGTTCGAACTGTTAGATATTTCTCACTCAGCTTCGTTGTTGAGCGTGTAGCCTCTTTTTCCCCTTGTTACATGTAGGTAATCATGGAGGGGCTGACCTTGGAATACATCCTGGAGGGCAGCATGACGGAGAAGATGTACAAATGCAGGGATTTAATAATGTTTGATTAAATTATAAGGCTTCCACACCGTTTGTATAAACTCCGATATGCATTTAAATTGTTTGAGTTAAATTAAATGTTTTTATTTCTTGAAAAATATTGTATGTGAATACCAATCTAGTAGCAACCCGGTTCGTTAACCTATTTATTCGGGTTACGTGGGTTGAGGTATTACATAAGGTCCTTCTCAATGACCTGGAGCTTATGAATCGGTTATTTTAAAGAACTGGTGCAAAAGGTCCTTCATGACCTTTTGCATCAGTTGTTTTGAAACAACCGATGCAAAAAGATCCTTCTAAAAAAATTAAAGGAGCTTATGATCGGTTATTTTAAAGAACTGATACAAAAGACTTTTTGCATCAGTTATTTAAATAACCAATGCAAAAGGTCCTTCCAAAAAATTTAAAAAAAGTTAAATGACCTTTTGCATCGGTTTTTAAAATAACCGATGCAAAAGGTCTAAACGATACACGTATTTTAGCCTTTTGCATTTGTTTTTTAAGAACCGATGCAATTGGACTAGTCTATATGCACGTTTTTGTAGTAGTGCTTGCAGATGTAATTGGGAAGGTTGTTAGTCGAATTACACCAAAAAACCATATCGTAGAATATGTTCTAGAGCGGGTGATGGAAGTTACATTGGAGGACCATAAAAATGTGAATATCAAGATTCTCGTAATTATTGGTTTTTTTATTCTATTTAATGATTTATTATTTCTTTAATTTTTTTGAGAGAATCGACTAAATTATACTTTGTGCTCTGATCATATTGATCGTTTGATTGATGGTTTTAATAAAAAATATCAAAACCCCAAATTCTGATGATACAAATGGTGAAATCTAGGCTATACAATGGTGTTTGCATTATATGTTCCATTAGCATTTTGGAATAGTGTGACACAAACGTTTAAATGAGTAAAGATTGGTCTTTTTTAATATTTCAGAACGAGTCTTGATTACTACATTTTATAATGTCTTTAGTGAATGAAAAATTAGAGGAGGTTACGAATTTAAAAGAAAAGTGAGTTCATACTTTTTTATTGTGTTTATGTTCTTGCTATTATGACTTAATTTAACTCTTTAAATTTAAAGGTGGAGATTATTAACATGTGGTGGGGATAGTTTAACACAACATTGTAGTATTGGGTCAACACAATTGAGGCCAAGGGATGATTTTATCCACACAATGACCATTTGACAATAATCTCAATTCCTCTGTAATATACATCATAATAGTGTATGAGTATTCACTCATGGGTAACTTAATGTTGAAGTTTTAAAAGTAATAAAATGTAATGCCTGAAATAAGAGTTATCCACTGAAAATATGCCAAAATAATAGTTTCATGTTTTTATTCCCGAAATAGAAATTAAAATACATTTACAATATCAATCATGACTGTATACATTACCAAAAAGTATAGTAAAATACTCATGTACAATATCACATTACCAGAGTAAACTCTTATTGAGGGAATAAAAATATGGAACTTCTCTTTTGATACTTTCTCTAAATTTTACTCCTATTTAAAGTGATTTCTAAATTTGAAATTAATTCAATTTTTGTACTTTAAAATAATGAAAAATTATATATTCCATTATACGGATTATATCAATTTGTATTCTTGAATAATGATCCCAATATAATTTAATACTCCCTCCGTCCCTAAATGTTTACAACATTTGCTTTTTCAGCAGTTGCAGGAACTTCTGTTTATTTCTACGTTTTCATTGGTTATTTGATAAAATAAAATATTTTTTACACTAATAAATTGAAAAAGCTTGACATTTTACCTCAGGAATACAATTATGACAAATATTTAGGGACGGAGGGGTAATATAAATACAAGAAAAATGCTAGGGGTACACCAAAAAGGTGTACCCCATTTGTCCCCCACCCCCTCCATCACCACACAAAAAGGCAAGAAACTAAAACAAAATTAAATAAATAAAAATAAAATAAAATTGAATGATGGATAAAGGGGTGGGGGACAAATGGGGTACGCATTGCTCTAAATACAATTGTGCATACTATTTTCTTGAAATTGTGGTGCATGATTTTCAACCCTATTAGTCCAATTATTCTCCAAAAGGTGAAATCGTTCATTCCGGGCTCCCCTCACCCCCGACTCGACGGGAATGTGAGAGGAGGTAAATCACGGTGACCCAAGCACAACACTTAGCTAGACCATATCTTAGTGCGCACCAGAAACTACCCTCATTTTTCAGAAATGATCGCCCCACACGGTTGCTGCCAGGTTTCGATGTAATTCTTCAAGGATTGTGCGGGTCCTATTAGTCCACTTGGGCTACTCGTGCCGGTCCTATTAGTCCAATTATTACTACTATCAGTAGTCGCTACTGGCTAGTCAGTGTATTATCTGAGTGGCCATAACCCAATCAATCTCACCGGGTCTTGCTGATTGTCGGGCCGCCGGCCGTCGTTATTATACAGTACTCCTGAGCAAAAAAAAAAAAATCTGCAATGGCGGCCGCTAGAGCGATGGTATCGGCGAGCAACACTATCACGACCTCCATACTTTCCAGAGGCCCTTTCAGAAGTCATACCGCTCTAAATATCTGCCTCAAGCGCGCGCCGTCGCTGAAGAGGCGGCTCTTCACTTGCAGCGCCATCTACCGGCCCCAAGTTCAGATCAAGGAAGAAGGCAAGCCTGAGACCCTCGATTATCGCGTCTTCTTTGTTGACAGTTCCGGCAAAAAGGTGTTCTGATTTGTTCTGTATTTCATTTTACAATTTCTTCCCCAGATTCAACTTTTGAATTGATTTCCCGTCATGTTTTCTGTTGTCTCCTTGTTTTGGGACTGAAATTTGAGGTATGGGAATTGCGAAGTCTGATATTTTAAGGGTTTGGCAAAACAGGCCAGCGATTAGCTAGCTGTTATCAGCTGATAAACTAATTAGTAGCTCATATGTTGTAAAGGTTCTTAAGTTTCTGGAAAAAAATAATCAGAAAAGCTTATTAAAATAAGCCCCGAACTTATGATATTAGGTATAAATCCCTCGATCAAAGCGTCTTATTTGAAAATTTCTTTTTTAAAAAAGCTTAAATGAAATTATGAGCTAACTTACGGTTTCCCGTTCTGTGTAGTCCTTAGTGATTCTTTGTGAGTTGTATCTAGAATTGAAGTCCTCTTTTCATTTTGAGGCAACACTAATTTTTAGTTGAATTAGTTCTTCCTGCTTTGGGAGAAAATCTGTTGAAGAGATATAAAAAGAAGGAACCGTCAAGGAACTAACTCAAGAACAGTGGTTGGAGTGTTGGACACATTGTTTAAACGAATGAGTTCAAGCTCAACAGCATTATCATTGACATATTTCAGGTTTTATGCTCCTTTTTCTGCCAGTCTTGATGCATACTTTTTCGTTCTATGTAGGTGTCTCCATGGCATGATATACCTCTTCACTTGGGTGATGGTGTCTTCAATTTCATTGTTGAAATCCCAAAAGAATCGAGTGCAAAAATGGAGGTTGCTACTGATGAGCAGCACACTCCCATCAAACAAGATACCAAAAAAGGGAAACTTAGATACTACCCGTAAGACTTCCACACTGACCAAAATCTTGAACATTTCAAATAGATGTAAAAAAAGTATGCAATTATGCACTGTTTTGTTTCAAAACTTGAATATGTCCCACTCTTCTGTTAGGTACAATATTCATTGGAATTATGGATTGCTTCCTCAAACGTGGGAAGACCCTTCATTTGCAAACTCTGAAGTTGAGGGAGCCCTTGGAGACAATGACCCTGGTATCCTCCATCTCTTTCAACATATTATCATAGTAAAAAGAATGTCGAGGCGTACCTGAATCATAATTCTTTGAATATTTTGTGTAGTTGATGTTGTTGAGATTGGTGAAAGACGTGGCAAAATTGGCGAGGTGCTAAAAGTTAAACCTGTAGCTGCTTTAGCAATGATTGATGAGGGAGAACTTGATTGGAAGATTGTGGCAATTTCACTAGATGACCCAAGAGCATCACTTGTTAATGATGTTGAGGATGTTGAGAAACATTTTCCGGTATGTTTGGGCACCATGAATAACCTTTTTGTGCAATAAGAGTTCTAATGTTACTTTCTCAAACTTTCTTAATTTCTTAGGTTGAATGAGTGATTGCCTAATTGGCCATGTTCATTTCCCATGTTTGAAGTGCGGCCGGGTTTCATTCTTCGTTTCCTTTCCAGCAGCTCCATTTTGGAGCTTTTGGAGTTAGTGTAGCGTTTTAGCTACAATAACTCCCCCTTTTCAAAAGTATCCCAACTTTTTTTAAAAAAATACTTACTTTTTTCCTTCTCTAAATTTCCCTCAACCTTTAAAAAATATCATCATCAGTATTTTTCATCACTACGGTAACAACTCAAACAAACACTTAGGGGCTGTTTGACATCTTCTGAATAGATAAGTGCTGAACCAGTAAGGGGCTGTTTGTTTCAGCCTCTTAATGGTTCAGATGTCTGAATGATTCAGCACTTAATGGTTCAGACTGTTTGTTTCAGCCTCTTAATGGTTCAGATGTCTGAATGGTTAAGAGATTTGCCTCTGAATGGTTAAGTATTATACAGAGTCTGAATGGTTAAGAGCTGTTATCTGAATTGATCAGACATTTGCCTCTGAATAGTTAAGCAATATACTAGCTCTTAATGGTTCAGACCTCTTACTGGTTCAACACTTAATGGTTCAGACCTCTTACTGGTTCAGCACTTACCTATTCAGAAGTTGCCAAACAGCCCCTAAGAGATCTGAACCATTAAGTGCTGAACCAGTAAGAGGTCTGAACCATTAAAAGCTAGTATATTGCTTAACTATTCAAATGTCTGATCAATTCAGATAAGAGGTCTTAACCATTCAGACACTGTATAATACTTAACCATTCAGAGGCAAATCTCTGAGCCATTCAGACATCTGAACCATTAAGAAGTTGAAACAACCAGTCTGAACCATTAAGTGTTGAACCATTCAGACATCTGAACCATTAAGAGGCTGAAACAAACAACCCCTTAAAGTCTATATTTCTTAACAATTCCTAATAGCAGCCCCAACGGCTACAAACAGCTGAATCGAACAATTCCTAATAATTTCCCCCTTTCTTTCAGGGCACACTTACGGCAATCAGGGACTGGTTTAGAGATTACAAGATCCCTGATGGAAAACCTGCTAACAAGTTTGGTCTTGGAAATAAGCCAGCAAACAAGGTATATTCTTGAATGGGGCAACTATTTGGTTGGGTTTAATTTTCCTTTGTAATTCCTAGTATGTAATTAGCAACTGGCATATACTTCCCTTGAAATCGCAGGACTACGCCCTGAAGGTCATCACAGAAACCAACGAGTCTTGGGCTAAGCTTGTCAAAAGATCGATTCCATCTTGTGATCTTTCACTTGTTTAATTTGCAGGTTTTAGAGTATAAGATGTGTAGCTTGTTGACATTAATAAAAGCTTGAGTCTTTCAATCAAGACCTGATTTTTTTTATTATTCTTGCAATGAAATTTCTTTTCTTGGTGCAAATCCGGCATTCTGTGTTAGCTGCGGAAAACGAACAGATCGGCTGCATTTATTTACGTAATACGGAGTAGCAGTTTATCATTTTTAGGCGTTGGAATCCGAAATGAAACGTTGTTTTTATCCAAGATTGAATAGATATGAAGATAATGTAAATTGAACCAATGTGATCCACGTGATTGAGCATCCCAAATAACACCATCTTATAAAAATAATATGTAATTCCGTTTTATTTATTTACATATATCGGGAGTTTACTCGTTTCTGCTTTTATGATTTATATTATTGATTCATTTATGTATAAAAGCAATCAAGTTATAAATATAGAGGACTACCACTGCTCTCAGGACTAATGGTGCAACGGTTTTTAAATATAAAAAATCATGAGTATTGTATTTTTACTAAGTGCTCCGTAGATTATACATGAAAAATTTCATACTCCGTATTATAAAAGATTTTAAATTACATGTATAAATATAATTTCTTTTCAAATTAGTTTGAATTACCAGTTCAACGAGTAAACGTATGAACCAATGTGCATGAAATGATTCGATTTTGAAAGCTATAATGACAATTAAAAATGTGCATGAAATTAATGGGAAAATATGTTGGTGCTTTTATTTGATAAAAATCAGTGGTGTCATAATTAGAATTTGTTGAATGTTCATGCTTTTTTTATACTTCCTCCGTCCTAATTTATAGTGCCTGTTAATTATTCACAGTAGCAAACTTTATTCACGTTCTTTCTCAATTTTCATTAGCAATTTGATAAAATAAAATACTATTGTCACTACTAGTTTTATAGATCTTTTGATGTAGTAATTTAATATCTAATTTTTATTTATTAACTTTATACCATTTGTCATATAAAATGATTTGAAAATAATTCCAGTCAAACATCATAAATCGAAATAGACACTATAAATTGGGACGGATGGAGTAATAAAAAATCTTGAAATAGTTCATAAAATACTATTTACTATTAAATTTTCTACTTAATCTTTTATGCAAATACATTTAAGGCGCCATAAGTTTTTTTTAATTTAAAACAAACTTTAATAAATTATTTTGCTGCAATTTAGAGATGAATGATGTATAATTGGGAAACTAATTTCAGAGAGAGTAAATTTGTAGCTCCTAGATAGGAATTGCGAAAAAGGTTCATCCTACATTTTTTGGCCCCGTTTGGTATCAGCGTCAGAGATTAGCGTTAGCGTTTTGAAAAAGCTATCCGACGGTAGCCTTTAGCGTTAACGTTTTCAGAATTAATCTGTACCGTTAAAATTTTACTAAAAACGCTAACACTAATCGAAAACGTTGTTACCAAACAAAGCCTATATGAAACCGGTTGGTAGCTCAGATCATTTCTCTCTTTTTCAAACACAATTTTATAATTTACTCCCTTTATCCCATTTTAAATTGTCTGTTTTCCTTTTTTCTCCGTCCCAAAATAAGTTGTTTGTTTCTTGTTATCGTAAACTTTTAAAAGTAAAATATCTAAACTACCCCTAAAATAAGTTACTCTTCTCCACTTTATCTTCTTATTCATCGTCACCTCTCTTAAAAGTAATGGCAATTTCGCAAAGTCAACTCTATTTTTTCTCTTCCTTAAATATGCTCCAAAGTCAAAACGGGCGATTTAAAACGGAGCGGAGGAAGTACTTTTTAACGCTTTGAAATCAAACTACCTAGTAACCTTTTTAGAGGAAGATAGTTCTTTGGGCCAAATTTTAATTTAAAATGATAAAACTTATGACGTCTTAAAGTTATCTGTTTGAAATTACTAGTAAACTTAAAATAAAAAGTATTTTCTAAATTATTTCAAGAAAATGGTCGAAAAAAAGTTCAAAATTTTAAAAATTTTGACCAAAGCACGGCTTTTGATTTTTGTGAAATAAAAATACCAATTTATTTATAATTTTTTTCAATATTAGGTATGCCATTAATTTTTCTACCCTGGAGTATTAGTTTTAAATATTTATTGACAATGTATCTTAAGTTATCAACAAATATAAGTTAATGCCTTTACTTGAAGGGAGAAAGACCAAAGTAGGACTAAAACATTGAAAATATACCAAAATAGGACTTTCATGTTTTTATTCCCGAAATAGGACTTACATTACCAAACATGGTTATATACATTACCAAGAAAGTATAGTCATTTGCACATGTACACACTGCCACATTACCACAATGCAAAGTCACATTACCACAGTGCAAAGTCCTATTCCGGGAAAAAAACATGAAAGTCCTATTTTGGTACTTTTCTCTATGTTTTAGTTCTATTTAGGATGATTTCTATTACTTGAATCACAAATTGCTGATATACGTGCTTTTCTTTTACTCCCTATCTCAAAATCTTTATCAATTACACAAAACCAAATGAAATTTCAAATTTTTTCAATTTATTTTATTTAAAAATTCTTATAAAATAAAAATATAATTTACATATTAAAAAATTACGTCAAGAGTTTTCTTTTCCAAAATAATAGATGACAAAATACTTTATTTTATCAAGCAATTAAAGAAAATGTATAAATAAACAAAAAATTGTGTGATATTTGAATAGTAAGCACATCCTTGTGGGAACAACCGGAGTTAAAAAGGCAAGTTTGTAAATTTGAGTGCATCTTATTTTTAGGAAAGTGTTAAAAAGGCAAGTTTGTAAATTTTGTAAACTTTTTGTGTGTGAGTTTAGAATTACTCTATTACAAAAGCCTGTTTCCAAGGTTTTCTCTTTGGGCATTTGCAAATTCAGACAGTGTGGAAAATGCAATCCTGGAAAAATCTCTTCTTCTCCTCGTTGAAAAATCGCTCCGCAGCGCCTCGCAATCTCCTTAAAGGGTAACCTTTTCGCATTACCACTTTCCAGCTTTGATTTTCCATCTCAAAATCGTTTATTTACTGCATAATTTACTGGTTATTGGTGGTCTGTGGCTGCAGTCTGGATACATGCTCTATTTTAGGACTAGACATTTTTTTAAAATTTTTAGTTCTTGGTGTTAAGAGCGAGGTAATTAGCTAATATTTCCAGGAATCAAGTGAATCATGTTATACTATTCAAAAATAAGGCCCCGTTTGGTACACGGAATTCAAACTATGGAATTGAAATTGAGGACTTCAATTCCAATTCTGGTGTTTGGTAGCACAAAAATTATGTGGATTTGGAATTGATAGTGCAAAAAATGAATTGGAATTATCAGAATTCAATTCTATGGAATTGAATCCCATGGAATTTCAATTCCAATTCCATCAATTCCGTATACCAAACGGACCCTAATAGTAATTCAGCTATGAGTGATGTGCAAAATCTAATTTTGGGGGCATAAATGAAAAGAATTTTAAGTGAAGGGAAACCTCATTCTTGATTCTTAAAGATTAGAAAGCACAAAAAGGGTGCATTTTATGCGATTTTTTGAGCGTTCGATTGACCTAATTAAGCAGGTTATCTTTAGGCTGAAACCAGATCTTGTAGGGCTGTAAACTTAGAGATAGAGGCAGATGCCCAAGAGTAAAAAATTGTGAAGGATTAGTATTGGGCAAAACTCAAATCCAAAAAAAAAATCTCAAGAAGTGAGGCCCCGTTTGGTACACGGAATTCAAATTATGGAATTGGAATTGAGGACTTCAATTCTAATTCTGATGTTTGGAGGCACAAAAATTATGTTGATTTGGAATTGATAGTGCAAAAAATGAATAGGAATTGGTAGAATTCAATTCTATGGAATTGAATCCAATGCAATTTTAATTCTAATTCAATTCCAATTCCGTCAATTCCGTATACCAAACGGACCCTGAGTGTCGTCTAACACTTAAATTTAAAGAATTCAAATTTTAGAATACTCTTGCATCAGTTGTGAAGCTAGTGATTGAAGAAGAACACCATAAATGACTATTTAAAAAATGTTTTCAAGTAGCTTGCTCATATACATTTTGTGTCTACGGAAGATTCCACTCTACCAGTTATAAGAAGTCAAACGGACAGAAAGATGCTCCTATGTTGTCTGGTCAACCCCGGAGTTCAGCCTCAGGTTCATGGAGATCATATGCATTAGTATGGAACCTTTACTTGAACTTCATTTCCAGTTCTCTTTGAATTACTCTTTGTGGCACGCGATTTCCATTATATTATTTTCTTTTAGTCTCATTTTAGTTCTACTTGTTGCAGCCTGGGGCTCTTTTAGGTGGAGTTGGAGGATTAGTTCTTATTTTACATTACAATGATGAACGGAGAGCAATCCCTAAAGGTGTTGTTCAACAAAGCAATTTTATGATGACACTTGCACTTAGAGAACATAAAAAAAAGTTGTACATTTGTGAAACATGACTCCTTTTATGGGACAAAATACAAATGGAGCAATGCATAAGCTATGAGATGCTATATTAAGTAAATCTTTACCATTTTCATTGTTTCAGGTCAGGGCGTAAAGTTCGAAAGTACAAATCAAGGGCCAATCATTGGTCGCCGGTTCAGTTTAATTAATGAGGAGGGCAAACCAGTAACTGAGCAGAGCTTCCTGGGAAACTGGGTTCTTCTCTATTTCGGTTACACACATTCTCCTGAAGTTGGACCAGCTGAAGTCCGGAAGATGGTGAGAACCATTGACATACTAGGTACTAAAGTTGAGCTGAAAGATGTGAATCTTAGAGCCTGTTTGGCAAGGCTGAAAATGGCCGAATCTGATGGAATTGTGGATAAAACGGCTGATTTGGTTGAATTATCTGAAGACATTATAAATAAGTTAAAGAAAATATACTCTTAAAATGGATTGAAAAACTCTTTGTTTTGATTTCTGTCTCAACCATATACCAAAGATGAATATATATAGGAAGAGTCTCAACAAGCTCAGAACTCAAAAAAGGAAACAGTACTATACAAGGAAACAAATATTACATCATAAATAATACGGAGTATATGCTGAAATATATGCCAAGGTATATTTCCACATATATTCCTTTCCTTAACACTTTTGCTGCATTGTGTAGAAGGATCAAAACCGGATGTTAAGATTCTTCCAGTATTTGTTACCATTGATCCTCAGCGTGATACCCCTTCTCAACTTCGTGCGTATCTTCGAGGTAAGATTTTTTCAAGCTGTTTTTTATGTGTCTTCTGAAAATGCATAATAAAACCAGAACACAAACCCCCCTCGAAGTGTGTGATTTAATTAGTTTATTTAGTGTTCCAGTAATGTCCCTGTGTTCCTGCAGAGTTCGATCCAAGAATAGTGGGATTGACTGGACCAGCCTCTGCAGTCAGGCAGATAACAAAAGAATACAGAGTGTTCTTTAAGAAAGTTGATGAAGAAGAAGATGATTATCTGGTCGAATCTTCTGAGAACACGTAAGCCTTGGCTCCTATTCTTCTTCATTGATCTCTCGCTGTTAACTCGCATTGCTTACTTACCTAATGTGATGGCTGTAACCATCTTTAAGTATAGAATTTATCAATGGCACATTGTGAAATTATCATTGGTAGGTATTTGTTGAATCTGAAAATGGAAGTGGTGAGATGTTTTGGAGTGGAGTACAGTGCAGAGCTTCTCGCGGACGAAATTGAGAGGGAGACGGGGAAGGAGACCAATGCCATTCAACAGCATTAGGGTGGGGCTTGTAGACTAAAGAAAACCAAATGTGTGATTTTTGTTTTAGCAGTTTCAATCCATTTGCTCACTTCATTCCCCACAATCAACTTTAAGTCTTAGCCTCCCATATTTTTTCATAGGGCTCAAGTTAAAAGCCTGTTTTTGGCATTAAGAAAAGACATTGAATTCACCTCCCCATTGCGCAATCCTTTCCCCTTACTCCCATTGCGCACCCTGCCGTCTCTCCCTCCCCATTAAGCAACACTTCTTTGTAACAACCCACCGCCCTCTTGACCATCTCCGACCCCCCCCCCCCCCCCCCCGACCATTGTACTGCCCATATGATCTCACGAAAATATGCTGATATACTTCATACTCCGTATGGTTGCCCTTAGTGTTGTAGTCAGGAGTCAAAGCTGGGCATTACCTTTTCTGCACCCCTCTATATCAGCCGGGCCCGGGCTACGCCACCAGGCGGAGATTACTCATCTTAAGAGGGTGCTCTCTTGAACCCTTATGTGGGTTAGATAAATGGATTAAACATTAATATATTCCGTATTTGTTCACCAAAACTGTGACCAAATTTACGCCATCTCATTTTCCACTTTACAGACATAATTCGTCTTAAGCACAGACAATATTTGTTTGAGCGACACAAATGAGTTGTCGTCTTTAGCACAGTCTATTTGTTTGAGTGGCACAAATGAGTTGTGTTTGTGAGGTGCAAAAAAATAGGGTGGTGCAAATTAGTTCTTGAATATTTTAGATAATTTATTATCATTTCTATATTGAAAATGGTATGTGGATAACTAAAAAGTTAAACGGTAAATTCTAGGTGGATTTAAGGTCTACGACGGACATCAATATAGGCAGGTAAATAAATGCTTATAGGCGGGATGATGATCATTTATTTTCAAATCATAGGTTCAAAATAGATGCACTAGCCCTGACAAAAATTGATTTGACCTATTTTTTGCTTAAGATTCGATTTGAAAATACTAAGTTTTGAACAAAGATTTTGATGATCAAACAATCCGATCTGATCTACTCACTAGCCAATACTCAATCTTTCGAAATTCTATACTTTAATACTCTCTTCTTCCCAATTTTGATTACATTTTTTTCTTTTCTCGATAAGTTTTTTTGTGTATTTTCATTAATTATTTGATAAAATAAAATATTTTTATCACCTCTTATTTGGTACTCCGAGTAGAATTTTTGACGTAGTTTTTTAATATGTTATTTTTTATTGATGTAATAATTTGTAAATAAAATGATTTCAAAAGATACAGAGTTTTACCTGGTAAATCTCAATTGGTAATCAAATTTGGGACAGAGGGGTACGAAAAATAGAGTAATAAATATAAGGATATGTTCTTTTTTTCTTATTAATTATCTTTAGTATATAATCGTATATTTTCAAATGTGTTTTTAATGATATCATATAGTTATCTTATACTACCTCCGTCCCAAATTATAATGTCTGTTTATTATTCACAGGATCAAACTTCATTCACTTTCTTTCTCTATTTTCGTTAGCAAATTAATAAAATAAAATATTCTTGTCACTACTAGTTTTGTAGATCTTTTGATGTAGTTTTTTAATATGTAATTTTTATTTTTTAATTCTATACCATTTTTCATATAAAATGATTTGAAAATAATTTCAGTCAAACATCGTAAACCGAAACAGGCGTTATAAAATGGGATGAAGGTAGTAGATTTTTTTAAAATTGCAATATATTAAAGTAAATTAAAATTCAAAAAAATATTCTAATAGCTTTGGTATATGTATTTTGATATTTTATTATTATTTTTAGTGTAAAATGCAACTGTTGTATAAATTTAAATATAGTAAAAGTAATGTGCATAACCTATTGGTCGACTTGAACTCAAGGACATTAGGTCATGAACTTGTAATTATGATAGTTTAAAGGTCAAAAGAACTCTTATTTTGATTGTTTCAGTTTTTAACACTTATTCAATGTGCTCTCCCTTTATTTAAATCAAAGCAATCAAACACTGGTGGGCATTGCGCAATTGGAAGGGCAAGAAGTATCAAGAGGTAATATCTGATTTTGATTTCTGACTATTGCGTTGAGAAATGACTATGTTAAGCATACAGGACATGTTTGGGAATAGCATTAGAGATCAGCCTTAGCATTTTAGACAAAATTTTAACGGTGCAGATTACTTTGAAAACGCTAACGCTAAACGCTGTTCGTCGATAGCCTTTCCAAAACGTTAACGCTAATCGCTAAAGCTATTACCAAACAGGCCCATAGTCTCTTCAAATACTAGGTGTAGAATCCACAATTTGCCAACAATCTATTGTTAAAATCTAATTTATCCCTCTCAGGTTATCGTCTAGCAAGTGCTGAGGAGTCCTCAGAGATTGGGTTCATCCTGTTTTATCAAAACAATTAAACATATTATCATGAACTCATACATACTGTGCAAATTAAAATTTATTTTGCGGTATGAAATATTTTTTGTATAAATTATGAAATTGCATTATTTTTACATTTTAATATAGATTGATTAGGATAATGTTAACTATGAACATAATGATAATAATAATGGTGATAATAATAATAATAATAAAATTGCAATTATAATTAGAATATTATGTAAAACACACCTAAATATTTTTTTAGTAATTAGTAGAAAATGAAAAAGTTCAAAGAAACAGGAAAGGATTGAAAAATACTAAAAGGAATCAGAAAAAACTAAATGTTTGTTTACAAGTGTAAAAAACATGATCTAAGAGGGAGAGATTTAACACCAAATTTCAAATAAATTTAATTAAAAGTAACTTCAATGAAATATAAAAATTCACAAATAAGATTTTTTTTGTGGGATATGAAGAGACTAAAGTAGGCGAAAAAGTGTGCCCTAATTAATCGGATAATTTTGCCTGCATGCAAGCAAACTTGAATTTCCATTTTATTCCCTCCCTTCCTCTAAAATAGGTAGATGGTCTCAATTTCTCCATCACCGGGACTCCAGCTTTCCCACATGATCCACACATACAACAATTAAGGAAAAATCAACCCAGCAAAAATCCAAGATATTTAAATAAATAAATAAATAAATAAATAAATAAAAAGAAAGAAAGAAAGATTCATCCTTTAAACTGTTCCACCCTTTTTTCCGTGTAAAATCTCATAAAGGAAACAACACACATTGCCTTGTTCTTGATGATTGCCACACCTTCCGGCGGAGGGTACCGGCTATTTCCTGAAAGAAGGCCGGCCTCTGGGAATTGAAGCCCCGCCTTATTAACACAATCTGATCGGAAATGGGAGACATGTCTCCTGAGAAAAGATCGGGTTGTGGGCTGTTAAACGCGGTGTTTGGGAGGAGGAGCATATGGCCGAGAAGATCAACCTCCACCGGCTCACTTCAAATGCAGAATCCCAATAATGTCCCCAGAGTTCCCAGCACTCCCAACTCCCCCAAGACCTACTATTGGGACGGTCCAGACATTGCCCAGAAACAATCCTCCCCTGCTGACCGAATCATCGCCCGTCCAGGCCCCAACCATTCGCAGAATCAGACCCCACCCAAAGTTTCTTCGCAGAATCAGACCCCACCCGTTCATCAGCAAATTCACGCAAACAGCAAGAGAACACCCAATGTTGGGAATGAGAAATATAATAGCAGCAGGAAGGTTCCCCAGGGGGCAACAGGGATATCAGGGGAGCTAGAGAACATGATCTTGGATAACCAGAGGTCGGCGGCGGGGAATGTTATGTCATTTGGGAGTCTGGGGAATGTGAGACAGACCGGGAGCAGTAACAATGGAGAGGAAGAGAGACAGCCCGGGAAGTATGGTGTGAAGGGCAATTTGGTAAACAAACAAGAAAGACGTGATGAAGAAGAAGGGGGTGTGGCAGAGAAGAAACCTGCTGCTGCTGCTGCCTCACTTTGTAGAGCTATATCGACGCGGATGGACCCAGAGGAGTTGAAAATATTGGGGAACGAGGATTACAAGAACGGGAGGTTTGCAGAAGCCTTGGCTTTGTATGAAGCGGCAATCTCCATTGATCCCAATAAGGCTTCTTACCGGAGCAACAAATCTGCTGCTCTCTCTGCTCTGGGAAGACTTCTTGAAGCTGTTTTTGAATGCAGGGAAGCAATCCGGATCGAACCCCATTATCAAAGAGCTCATAACCGTCTCGCCACCCTATATCTCAGGTAATGCAGTTAAAAGACTTTTCTTTTTTGGTGGAGGAACAATTGGGAATTTGGGTTCATCGTTTTCAAAAAACCAAGTAGAACTACTTACGCTTCATGTCTTGGTTTCTTATTTCTATATTTGTTCAGATTGGGAGAAGCAGAAACTGCAATGTATCATTACAAACGAGCAGGGCAAGAAGGAGATCCTGATGTGATGACCAAGGCTAGAAATCTTCAACTTCATCTCTCCAAGTGCACGGAGGCGAAGAAGCAAAGAGATTGGAACAGCCTCGTTAAAGAAAGTGGGCTGGCAATATCAGCTGGTGCCGATTCTGCACCCCAGGTACATACAGACACCTAAGTACCCAACGAACCAAGCCATTCCTTTGTCAATCAAATTCTCTCTGTTAGAGTATAAAAAAAAACTTTTCTCGGCCACGACCACAAGCTTGATCTTTTGGTTGAGTTGGTTCCTTGACACTCTCTTCAATATTTATTGGGGTGATTTTGTTGATCGTCCAGATATTTGCGTTGAAAGCCGAGGCACTGATACGGCTCCATAGGTACCATGATGCAGACGAAACAATGAAGAAGGCCCCAAAATTCAGCGTTGATGAATGCACCAAGTTTCTTGGTCCTGTTGGTAATGCAGCCCTCCTGGTCATACAAGCTCAAGTCAACATGGCTGCTGGAAGGTTAAAATACAGTACTAAATGCAAGATCAAAACAAGAACAAGGCTGTTGTTGCCTCTGTTCTTCCACATGCAATCAATCTGGTCTGAACAGCAGCAAACATTTTTTGTTTGTTCTGCAGGGTGGACGAAGCGAGGGAGGCAGCGGAAAATGCAGCCCGGCTAGACTCAAACAACAAGGAAGCAAGCATAGTGGCTATGAAGATGCGGGCGGTGGCGAGTGCGAGATCAAAGGGTAATGAACTTTTCAAAGGCGGGAGGTTTTCAGAAGCATGCATTGCTTATGGGGATGGACTTGACCATGATCCCTACAATGCTGTCTTGTTGTCCAACCGAGCTGCCTGCTGGATAAAGCTTGAGCAGTACGAGAAAGCATTCGAGGACTGCAATGCTGCACTTACTTTCAGACCATCTTTCACCAAGGCTAGACTTAGGAGATGTGATTGTCTCTTCAAGGTTGGCAGGCTTTACTTACTCTCTCAGCCTAGTGCCCTAGACTAAGCAATTTCAATAGTTTTTGCAGAGTATCTCATCATCATCATCATAGGTTGTCTATTGTGCTTCAGAATGGTATTTAGGAATCCGTTTCGTAAGACCGATTTGGTGACATCCATTTTAGCCAAATAACTTCGTCAAAAGCTACTCGGTAATTATAATGCCGATAAACCGTAAAAGCCAAAACAGACTACCAAATTAACTAGTACAAGTTAATTTGACTTTTTTATGATTAGTCTAATGGCAGTTTGTAGGCATCTGCCCTACTGGATGGTTCGGGGAAGCCAGATTATGGATTGATCTAGGGTCGTTAGGTTCATTTGTCCAATCCAGACTGAGCTAGAAAGGTGTGATGTGTGTCATACACAGGCTGTCTATTGAATTTGAGTGTTTTTATATTTGTGAGATATATCAGATCTCTTCATGATTTTTTAGGAAAATTAAGCTCAATCTAACAATTATAATCTTGGAAATAACTCCTTTTTGAACATTTTGGTTTGATTGATAGATGGGGAAGTTGGAAGCCTGTATTCAAGATTGCGAGGTATTAGTAAAAGAGTTGCCTGAAAATGAAGAGGTTTGCAGTATGTTAAAAGAAGCAAAGGTGCAGCTAAGTAAACTGCAGGGTAATGGCAAGTAGCTCCAGATGAAAACTGGTGTTGACATTGAAGATGAAAAGCCAAATCAGATGGATTGAGATAGAGAGCTCTCGAGTTTGAAACTTGCTACATAAGAAGCGGAGGGGTGGAACGGTCATATTACATGGCAAAGAAGGGAAAGAATCATTTCAGAACCTAAATTAGGATTAGAAGTGAATAGATTGCACAAACATTGAAGGAACAAACAATGATTGCTCATTTTTCTTCATCTTCTAATGTATACAATGTAATTATGTTTAGTTTAGGATGTTTGTGAATTAGTAGATCAATTATATGTTTATATAAAGAGGCCGTTATCTTTATGCACAGTTCCGTAACTCTTTATTCTTAATTACAACTTCCTTAGCCAAAATCCCCTTTACTAAACATAATTACATTACATACATAAAAAGATACACAACTTTGTAGATGTTCTTAGCTGATAGATTCACTACAGTAATTTAAAATAAGGATTCACTTTCCTTGAGAGGAAAATTCAATAGAATCCAAATCTAACTCTCTACCAAGGATTTACTTGCCTTCAAATGGGGAAACATGTTTCCATATAAAGCAATAATTTTATATGGTTAAACATGGCAACAAAAAAATATCATTTGTTGAGTATACATACATAAAATAAGGACAGTGCCAAAGGGTAAGGTGAGATCTACAGCACACAAAATAAATTGTATTAAAGCATAAGTTTTTACTCAACCTTTAAAACTCAACCTTTTTCAAACATTGTTGATAATTTGACATACAAATAATGGTAAATGAAGACATTTTCATGACATTATTTTTCAGTTATTGAACTTTTTTCGAGTGAACTAAGCCCCAAATTTTCATTGAATCATACCAAACTTTGCGTCATTTTTGTGTCCTTGATATTTTTAAGATCTTGGGAAAAAGAAACTATACGAGTGAGAGGTTTATGACCTTAGATTCAAGCGGGGGATTTGTGATTACTAAGAAATAAAAAGGACACAAATATACGAA
Source organism: Cuscuta australis (assembly GCA_003260385.1). Taxonomy (NCBI): domain Eukaryota; kingdom Viridiplantae; phylum Streptophyta; class Magnoliopsida; order Solanales; family Convolvulaceae; genus Cuscuta; species Cuscuta australis. Next base: position 821,758 of record NQVE01000150.1, on the reverse strand, counting down.
GGGATCCTACTGGATTATTAATTACATACATAAAAGGAGAACAACAATATTATTAATATTATTGTTGTTACATTATTATATCCATGCCACTTGATTGATTGCATTATTCACAAAATTGGGCAATGCAAACAAGGGAAGAATTCTAACTTGACCGCGCCGACTCGATGGCCGCCACTAAGTCATCTAGCTTGGCTCCGGTCACCTCTTGGACAATCTTGCCATACTTGAGAACCTTGAAAGTGGGAACAACCCTTACGCCCAGCTCCATTGCCAATGGCTGCCAAATTCACAAACCCACAATATGAGAGGGGAGAAAAGGAATGTGAGGTGGAGGGATGAGCGCTCAATATTAGAACACCAACAACCTACCTTGTTTTCTTGGTTGCAATCCAACTTTAGAAAGACAACATCAAGGTACTTTGCAGACATTTCTTCAAACTTGGGAGCCATGACCTTGCAAGGACCACACCTATACATCATACCAAAACCAGATCCAAGTTTTTTTCCCTTCAAAATAGCAATTCATTATACCAACTTTTGTAAAAAGTGTTGTAAACTAGTCAAAGATTAATAGAGATTAGGCTAGATTTAGGTATGATCTTGTGGTGTAATCTAGTCAATCCCAAATAGCTTAACCTTGAAGCTTAGCTCAACTGAAATATTGAGCCTCAGCTTGAGCGTGATCAAGCTCTATTTTGAAACTCGATCTCAGTTCAGCTCAAACTATTCAAGCTCGCCTAACGTAAGCTCCACTCTTTGTTTATTCATTCATATATATAACTGTCATAACAAAACTTGAAATTTTTTGTTAGAGGACCAAGAAAAATGGTTTATATTGTAACTAGCCTCTCACGCGAATGCAATTCGGGCTCTACATCAAAAAAATTTGTTGAAAATCAAATCTAACTAAAGAGTTCTATAATACCATTTCTCAAATGTTGAAAATCAGAACACAATTTCTCAAATCCATCAGCAATAATAACTTGCAAGGAAACATAAATGATAGAAGGATGGCAGAGCTACCACTGAGTATACATGTCGACCACAACCGGTTTATCACCGGCGGCTTCAATAATAGGCCAGAAGGTATCTTTGTTGACCTCCGTCACCTTACCAAACGACGGAGTAGTGGTTTCCGTAGGCGTGGAGGTCGATTCCGAGCTCGCCTTCACAGTCAATTTCAGCCGTCCTCCTCCCGATTTCGAGGTCCTGGGCTTGAATCCGCGATCCGCAGAGACGCAGGTCACAAACTGATTGGTGGACCAGCGCGAAGAATTCAACATTACAAGGTTTACTCCCGCCCTATCGCCTTGAACTTGAAACGCCATTAGAGAAGAGAAGAGAGTGCTATACAGTGTGTGTGGGTGATGAGAAGAGAAAGATGCGCGGCGGCGAAGCCTCTTGAGCGGTGGTGCCGGATTCTGATGTTTGGATGCCGTTATTTGAATGACAAATTGTGAATTTGGGTACTTTTTCTTTGTGTGTGGCGGGGAATGCGTTTGGGAATGTACGTATTTGGATAACAGTCCGTAATTACTTCATCCGACTCAGAATCTCAGATAGAGTTTAGATCTCGGACGTGGATTCGTGGAGGGCCCTTGGCTTTTTTGATTTTTATACTCCGTCCAAATTTATGAGATAATTATATACTCCCTCCGTCCCCCTAAGATGTTCTCATTTTGACTTTTGGTAATTTTTAAGGAGAGTTGAAAAAAGGTGAAAGTTTACCATAATATCCTTAATGAAAAATGGGTGGAGTGTATTAAATGAGGTGGGTGAGGTGTAATAAATAAAGTAAGTGGGGGTAGTTGTGGTATTTTAATTGTTAAAAAATGAAATGAGAAGATCTATTGTGGACAAAGAAAAAGGGCTATTGAGAAGATCTATGAGGGGCGGAGGGAGTATTTTTTAAAATTATTTTATTTATAAATTGTTACATCAATAAAAAATAAAAATTATATTAAAATTTCTACAAGAATATTTTATTTTATTAAATAATCAATGAAAATACACAAATAAAAAAAATATCGAGAGGAGAAAAAAAATTCTAATCAAAATTGGAATAGAGAGAGTTTCTTTTATAATTTTTACTCCCTCCGTCTCAAAACGATTACAACAGTTTGACTTTTCGGTCAAATTGTGCAATGTTTTGACTACAAATTATGGAAAAAATATATATTTAGTTATAATATAAATTTAGTACAATTAGGTTTATTTTAAAATATATTTTTGAAATATCAAATTTTTATAATATTTAATTATTTTAAACTATATTTAATTTCTTGTCAAAAGGTGTCCCAATTTGACTAAAAAATCAAAGAGTGACAATCTTTTGGTGACCGAGGAAGTACTAAAATTTAATGGGAGAAAGATCAAAGTATGACTAAAAATTGAAAATATACCAAAATAGGACTTCCATGTTTTTATTCCCGAAATAGGACTTACATTACCAAACATGGTCATATACGTTACAAAAAAAGTATAATAATGTGTATATGTACACTGCCACATTACCACAGTGCAAAGTCTTATTTCGGAAAAAAAACATGAAAGTCCTATTTTGGACTCAATAAGACTTCCCCTGTCTAAGTCTGGGTCCGAGCGCCCTTCTCTTCAGGTTCAGAATTTGTTCCGTGGCCTTTCCAGTCTGGGTATAAATACTCTTCTAGTTCCGGATGCACGTGTTGAGTGATCCACGGGCGCCTAACCGGTTCTAGGACCTTATGTACGTACATACGCAACTCCTAATATCGCCCACATCTATACACTCAGATCCATACTATTTACCACTAAAAATAATCTGGATTTAAACTATCCAAAAATACCTTTTTGGTTATTAGTGTCGCCATCAAAATCATCACTTTTACGGATTCGAGCATATAATGTTTTACCATAAAGTCTCTAATATAATATCGTCCATAATGTCCTTTTAATCATTAGACATCATTTAGTCATGTTCATGGTTTGAATCATGTTAGCAACCCAAGTCTAACTCACATAATATAGTACTATGATTCTTTTAGTCTAACCCGTCCGATGATATCGTTTGGTTAATAATACATCTTGGAAAATAAGGGTTGACATAATCAATTTTGGTGTTAGGGTTCTTATGTTCTCAAAACATTTATTTTAAGTATTTTTGGAGTTTAAAACATGGTTATAAGTCAATCAAACAAATATCAAACATTTATCATCCATACAATATCAAAAAACGGCTAAAATTTGAGTTGGAACGTCAGGTGATCGATCCCCAAGGGGTGATCGAATCAATTTTGGTATTAGAGTTTTTTTTCTAGTAAAAAAAACATTCATTTTTAGTGTTTTTGGAAGTTAAAATATGGTTATAAATCAATCAAACAAATACCAAATATTTATCATCCATACGACATCGAAAAACGATTCAAATCTAAGTTGGGGCGTCGGGTGATCGATCCCCGAAGGGGTGATCGATCCCCCGAATCAAGAAAAACTGCGTTTTAGTAATATTTACCCCAGAGGATTGATCCAGAGGCTTGGATCGATCCCCCGAACCTTAAGAACGGGTTTTGGGACTCTTTTCCATCGTCGGGTGATCGATCCAGCGCCGGGGATCGATCCCCTAACGGATCCTATGTGCTTTTGGGTTCGTTTTAAGCTACGGGATGGCTCCAAAAGTGTATATATTGAATATATATTCTACTTTGAATCTCTAAGTTGTGTAGGAACATTTTTGGCACAATTTTGGGCATTCTCCGTCACCGACGATTCATGGGTATCAAGTTGAGCGTTTTATCGGGACTATTGGTATGACTAACATAAAATGACATGTAGGTATATGAATTCATGTATTATGAATGATTCTAAGGAAACTAACATCGGAACAAGTCTGGGGTACAGACCTTAGGGGAAACAATGATCCTACACATCACGTACGTTCAACGAACGGCCGTTACTATCTACTTCTAGCTTTCCGTATCTTGAGGTCTTCTCTTCACACCTTGATATTGCAGAGGTATAGGGTGTAAGAAGGGTGTTAAAATGAGTATAATAACGATAAGAATGAAGTACACTCACTTACCTAATATTAGCTTCTCAAACCTCCATTAATGGTGGATGAAGCTAGAGGATGAAGATGACCAAAGTTGCAGGGATTTTTTTTCAAAGTGTGGGAGTGTGAATGAGTGAAGAGAGGTGGTCTCCTTTTATTCAAAAATCATAGATGCCCTTTGGGTCATCTCACACACGCCCCACCATCACCATAGTCCAAAAATGATGAGAGAGGAAGGTGGGTGTATGTTGAGTGGGTTGGGAACAAGATGATGTGTGGGATGGGGATGATGGGATGAGTATAATTGTTAGGAGTGTTTGGGAATCCTGGAGATTGAAGGGGAATGAATGTAGGTTTGGGTTGAAATTCTTGTTCCGGAAGAAATAGTTTATCTGTTTGAATTTCAGGTTGTTTTTCCAAACGGAGTCCGATTTCGAAACCAATCACGTTTTTGAACTCGGAAAAATAAATGGAGTCTAATGACATACTTAAAATATTTTTCTTAAAATTTTCATTTTTCAGGCCTTCGGGGCCCACACGCTTGAATTTCGGTATTTTTATTATTTAATTTTTAGACCGGTTTTCGTTGCGTTACATTTTCATACTTTTTTACTCCTATTCAAAGACATTGGACTCCTATTTTAGCATTTTCATACTTTTTTACTCCTATTCAAGGATATTTTTTTATAAAAAAACTTGAATCAACTTTTTAAAATTAATTTATTTTTTAATGAAAAAATATAAAAATATTGTTATTTTTAAAACATATTTGAATATATGTTCGATTCGGGATTTTTCGATATGGGAAGTTATCTCGTACCAATCCCAAATACCGGACCGATCATTTGGTTTGGTACGATTCTTTTTCGGTATTTTATCAGTTTGGTATTTTTCGGTTCGGTAATCTCTTTTTTTCAGGAAATTTCGGGATCGATTTGATACTTACCCACCCCTACACGCTTTATCATTATACTCTCTCCGTCCTTGAATAACCTTCTTGTTTCGGATGATAATGTTTAAACGAAAGCATTTTCAATTTAACTAATTCAAATATCGGGGAGAAAATTTAAAAAATAAAATTTACGAGGCATATATTTGAATAGTATTTCAAAAGTTCTAGAAAATAATTAAGGAAAAATTATCTCAAATAATCCCACCTTTTAATGCTCTTTAAAAAATAATTCTACTTTTCACTCTCACCAGAAATAATACCACCTTCCCGCATATGTGCGAGTTTTGGGTCGCCGTTAAAAAACTAACGGTCACTTAACGGAAATTTTGAAAAATGCCCGTTTTTCGCAAATAAATGAAAGATGAGATTGTTTTAGGTAAATTCTCCCTTTTTCGTTTTTTAATTTCTTTAAATGTATTTTTATTTTATTTTTTTGGAAAAAAATACCAAATTTAAGTGTTTTTAGAGTGAAACTAATTGTTTTTTTCAATAACCAATAATATGGTAATAATTAGAAAAAAAATTATTCTACACAATAGAGCTAATTTATTAACTTCATAACTAACTACTCCCTCCGTTTGGAAAAAGTGTTCATCTTTTGACTTTGTGTAAAAATAAGGAAGTATTAAATTGTAGTTGACTTCCAATTTTGCCAATAGGTAAAAGTAAGATGTGATGGATAGATTATTAGAGATAAAGTATGATGGAAGGGTAAAAGTGGTTTTTTAATAGAAAGTGGAAGTGTTTTGTTAGAAGAGAAAAAAATGAAAGAGGAAGTGTTTTTGATAACGGAGGGAGTACATTTTTTTGTAAGTTGCATTTATTGTATTTTTTTGAGCTGCACTTCAAATTATTTTTTAATATTACATTATTATTATTTTTAAAAAAATGGCACTACAAAATTTATGTATATTTTTCGATAGTTCTATATAAATATTTTTTGTGAAACAACATTACAATAGTTGTGAAAAGAACACAACAATTTTTTTCTCTAAAATAGAACTTTTATTTTTATAACTCATTACATTTTCTGATGTATTGCAATTTTTCCATGAACACTCTGAAATATTTATTGATAATCTTATATTGCAATAAAATTTTCTTTCTAAAATGGAACTACCCAATTTGTGATTTTTTTAATAATTCAATACAAATTTTTTTCCCAAAATAGTAATTCAAAAGTTGTGAAAATGACACAATATTTTTTTTCTCCGAAACGGAACCCATAAATTTTATAAATCACTACAATTTTTTTATTGTAATTTCTTTCTTGATCGATACTCTGAATTATTTTTGATAATTCAATACTATATTTTCCCAAAACAATTAACAAAATTTGTTAATCGTTAGACAAATCTCTAACAAGAGTGTATTGTTATATTTTTAAAAATATTAATTTTAAATTCAAAACTAAAAAAGTAAAAAGTAAATTTTTCTAAAATAATCCCACCTTTCATTTATTTGCAAAAAACAGGCATTTTCAAAAACTTCCGTTAAGTGGCCGTTAGTTTTTTAATGGTGACCCAAAACTCGCACACATGCGAAAAGGTGGGATTATTTCCGGTGACAGTGAAAAGTGAGATTATTTTTAAAAGAGCGCGTAAAGGTGGGATTATTTGAGATAATTTTTCGAATAATTAATGATAAACTTACTTAATTTTATTATGGAAAGATAACTTTCAAAAATGAAAATGTACTGCCTAATGAAACTGTCAATATGTTTACTGTGCGCCAGCCAAAAAAGAAAAGCCACTCGACTCCGCTGGGGATCGAACCCAGAATCTCTGGTTTCGTAGACCAGCGCCTTATCCATTGGGCCACGGAGTCCGTTATGTACCCCCTTCTTGGTTTTATATATTTGTAATTGACGTTTTCACCGTTTCAAGTTATAATTCCTATCCTTTTTCTTTCTTTTTTAACTATTTTTTTAGACATCTTTTTTTCATAACTATTGACACAAGTCAAACTACACTTTTTTCTTTGTATGCTCCGTATTTTGTATAAGTTGAAATTTTTAATTTTACATCAATAGTTAAATAAATTAATTATAAATAACTTGAATCAAATATTATAATCTAAACTCTAACACTATGTTTGGTTATTTGGAAGGAAAAGAAAATAAAATGATTTTCTTTCATTTTCGTCACCAAAATGGAAAGAATTTAGTTTTCCCTCCACTTGGTACATTTTGCCTTCTCATTTTCTTTTCTTTCCATTTTTTCCTTTCTTTTCCTCTCTAACCAAACAAGAAAAATTGTTTTCCATTTTTTTCTTTTTTCTTTCAAATTCTTTGAACCAACCATAGTGTAAATGGAGGATTAATTACAAACAAAAAAATATTACTTGAAAATACTCAATATGAATTCTCAGAAAGTATGCTAGCATGCTCTATAATGGGCAATGGGCATGTTGATGAAATAAAGCACTGAAGTTAAATAACTTTATAAGGTGATCGACAACATTAACATTCTTCAATTTAGAAGGTGCTCATTAGAGCATTTTTAGTGATTTTTCTCGCTTTCTTATTTTTCTCACTTATTTTTAATGTTACATATTCTTCACTTATTTTTCTCACTTTATTTCTTGAAATCTTTTTTAGTGCACCTTGAGTACATATTATTTTTATAGACCTTTTCACATAATAATTTTTTTGTTTAAAAAATAAATACTTAATTAAATAGTAAAAAATATTTATTTTGCTCATATATGTGTGTGTGTGTGTGTGTAGGTACAGGGTGAACCTTGGTGGACCTTAATTAGGTCCACTGTAAAATTTGTCTTATTTCTTAGCTTTCCACGTACCACTCAATGATTTTGCATAATTGCATGCTTTTTCTTCTATTTTTAATGGTGTACTTCTCTCACACACTAAGTCGCGAATTCATTCTATTTACATATTTTTAACTCAAGAATATCTAAAATAACACTAGTTAATTATATATCAGTTGGTAACATAAGTTTATTTGAGACACCTACAATGTCACAGTGATAAAAAATGGTTCCTATCTCTCTAACTTCCACCCTAAATCCCACTCCTGCCCCACCCCTCCCTCTGCCCCACTCTACCCTCTCCCTACCCTGGCAGTACACTGCCAGAGTGCTAGGCATGCAATATATTGCCAGGGTAGGGAGGGGCAGGGGTGGAGGGGTAAGGGTTATATTGGGTTACAATTGGAGGTTTAGGGAGGTTAAAGAGGTAGAAACCATCAATATATTTTACTAATGGGACACCATAAGTCTCTCAAACAAATTAGTGTAAGCAAATGACACCATCTAATAACACTAGTGGCATTTTAGACTTCCTATTTTAATTAATATAATAAATTAAGTTAATTTATTTCTTAAAAGCATTTTAAAATTAAAAAGTATATTTTTAAATTAAAAAAAAGACAAAAAATGAATACAAAATTAATGATTGAAAAAATCCTAGCTTCCTACCTAAAACAGTTGAATACAATGTTTTTTAATTTTTCTATAAATGATTTTTCCAGTTCAACTTTGTTGAATCGTATATAATATTTACCTAAAATCTAAATAGTGAAACTTGTAATTTGTTCATCATCTCCGAATTAGATTATCACTTTCATTTTTAGAGACTTAGAGTATCTCCAATATAAATACCAAATTCTTTGATGAGATTGTTTAATTCCGAGCCATTCTTTTTATAATAAATGTTTTAGTGTTATCACTTCTTCACATGCGGAGTTCGATTCCCGCTACCGATCTTCGTGCTTAAAAAAGATTGAAAATGTATATTGAACAAATACTACACACACTTAACATGTAAGTGAAACTCATGAAAATAAAGCTAGGTAACTCCAATATTTTAGTGTTTTCTATGATCTCAAGCCTCATGAATCATGATTTATCTCATAGTATATTATACGAGTATTGCTTAAGAGCTAAGAATGAAAAGTGTGTTCCTAAATCCACTCATCTTTTTTATATATTCACATTTTTGTGAAAAAGTGACAAATTTATCCTTAAAGTGTAAAAAGAATTTAAGAAACAACATATAGACTAACTTAAGGATAAAATTGGACATTTACCATAAATGAGATAGATAAAGCAAATAGAAGGGTGAATTTAGCAACACTATGTATAGGATCATCCCTCTGAATAGGTTTTGTCTAAATGCAATATTTCTTATCCTTTTATTTATTTAAAAAATTGAGACTGCTAAGAATAATTGAGAGAAAGAACTCCAATATAATTTTGAGTCCGGTTCCATGGCCACGAGATTCCAGTGCCCACGGAAACCATTGTCCCCATACGGACCTCCGTTCATAAAATTGATGAGTCCTACCCCCCTAATCCTCCCGGTAAACCCTCCTGCCAAGTCCCGACCCAAACTAATCACCTCACCTACGTCAATTGCACCTCGTAAGTATAATTGACTTTAAAGTCAAAACTTTTAACTTTATACTTACGAGGTGCAATTGACGTAGGTGGGGTGATTAGTTTGGGTCGGGACTTGGTGGGAAGGTTTACCGGGGGGTTAGGGGGGTAGGAACCATCAATTTTATGAACAGAGCTCCGTAGGGGGGGCAATGGCTTCCGTGGCCACTGGAATCTAGTGGCCATGGAACCGGGCTCTATAATTTTTGGACAGGGTAGGAATCATTAGAGTGAGGCATACGACATTTATGCTGAAACACATCAAAAGATTAAATTCAATTGTTTACTTAGTTTTACTCAAGAACTTAAAAATCATGTGTTTTCTCTTCAAGTTTCGATACATGACTCTACTTAACGCTCCTCAAGTAGACATTTAGGTCATTTTGTCTCTAATCAGTTGACCACTTGCAAATGAACTATCATCCCCTTGTTTTTTTAGCGCCAACAACTAATTAAACTACCATGAGCCACTGGGTATGGACTTCTAGATAAGCAATCAGGTTAAATATTCACAAGCTACTGAATTTGCATTCCATACGGTTAACTGGGCTAAATACTAGGACCGCTAGGAATGAATTTCTAGACGAGCACCTTGATAGACGAGATGAGTTAAAATTGACTTCGATACTATGTCAAAACTCCGGTGGGCCGAGAAAAATGGACATATTATCGGATAAAATTAACCATTTACAAATAAACTCAAGATCCATTTTCTAAACCAAAAGCTTAACTTGATAGGTATTGCATATCCACACACACAAACACACACACATGTAGTGGTATTTCTTTAATTTTTTCGACGTGAGAACTCAACACTCCCCTTCATTTGGTTATTAGCATAATATAGTTAGCATTTGGACAAACATGTCTAGCATCTCAATCTCTTATAGTTAGCCATAGAATAGGTACTAGACGAACACTTTGACAAACGAGGTGGACTAAAATTGGCTCAGCTATCATGATAGAGTTTAAAATAAGGAAAGAGTTACTGGATTAGGATGTAAGATACTTGAGTTAAACCACATTAAAAGATTCATTTTAATCGATTACTCTCAACTTAAGAGCTTAAAAACCTATTTATTTTATCTTCAAGTTCCAAGTTTTGATGTGAAACTCTTTTTAACAAATTTTCTGTATTTTTGTATGTCTAATATGTACAATACAAAATAAACAATTTGATACTCCCTCTGTCCCGCATAGATCTTCTCAATAGCCATTTTTCTTTGTCCACAATAGATCTTCTCATTTCATTTTTTAACAATTAAAATACCATAACTACCCCCACTTACTTTATTTATTACACTTCATCCACCTCATTTAATACACTCCACCCATTTTTCATTAAGGGTATTATGGTAAATTTTCACCTTTTTTCAACTCTATTTAAAAACCACCAAAAGTCAAAATGAGATCTTTAGAGGGACGGAGGAAATCTTTAGAGTGACGGAGGAAGTTTCATTTTACAATCTCATAGTATATCATTCTAATTCGGTTTTTTTCTTCCCCTACTTGAGAGCATCAATTAAGTCGAACCAATATTGGACATATGCTCTTTTACCCGATATGGCGGTTCCTAGCAATCTCCTCCAGGAGGCAGGCATATATGCACCTTTTTTCCGGCAGCAGTCAAGCGCACATATACCGCCAACGAAATATTCAACAGCACCTCGCGCAGCCTCATCGCCGAACTTCCCGTCGACTACAGCATCCCGCTGACAGCATTTCAGCCTCACTATTGCCGTCTGATAGCCGGCGAGAAAGGCGACTGATCTCGCCGCCTGAGAATGTCGGCGGCCAAATCGACAGCTCCGAAATTGAATCGTCCCGGTGGGAGCTCTAGCTCGAAGATCTGGTTCTTTTCGCTTCTCCTCACCATCCAGTACGGCGTTCAGCCGCTCATCTCCAAACGCTTTGTCAGGTTCTCATTCTGCTGCTAATTTGTTCTATCGTGATCGATCTCCGTAGTTGTTCTTCGAAATCAAATCAGTATTATCAATGACTTCCCTACATATGTCTAAATTCAATTTGTATGTACTCCGAAGAATGCATGTTTCTTCTTATTTTAGAGAGTTGATACTCCCTCCCTCAAAAATTAATCACTTATAATTCTCAGTCACTAGAATACACATTTTGGACCTGTGATTCAATTTAGTCTGGTATGTTGGACTGAGTCAATTAGTCCCTGAATCTAAAAAAAATCTGAATTGAGCTAGTCCCATTACGGTATAACTAAGGCATGTTAATTGACAAAGAACTAATACACAAGGTCATTGTCCTCGCTTCATTCAACAAGCTAACTCAATATTTTAGTAACAAGTTTCGTATGAAAGACTAATTTGATTCATGTTTTCTCATAAAGGGACTATTTTGAGTCAACCTAACATGCGAGGGCCAAATTGACTGTGGAGTGCACTTACAGTAATTTGAGTCATCCTAACATACAAGCTAACTCAAAATTTACAGTTGCATGTGCTAAAATGAGCATTGACTCAAATTATAATTTTTACTTTGTTTTTTAATAGAAATTAAATATAAATGTTTGACGCGAATTCTCAAAATAACATCCATTTTGGGAAGGAGGAAGCTTTTAATACGATCAATTTTGGCATTGCCAGCAAGTAAAACATCATTATCTAATGAAAAATAGTTGCCAGCTTAAGCATACTTGCTGGATTAACGGTAAGTGGAATTCGAAGTTAGAGCTAAGGCTAATAATACTTGTTGCAGCTAATGTTATCTTATATGCTGTTAAATCTTTTTGTCGTATCACCCCTAAAAATGTTCTCTCTTAGATTCATGTTCTTCTTCCTGCAGCCGAAACGTGATTGTGACATCATCTGTTTTAGCATGTGAGGTAGTCAAGGTAATGTCTTTGTTTTATTTTTATATCACTAAGCTACCATCCCTCTCTCAAATTTTTGGTTGACCTTCAATTCATTGTTTTGTATATTCAGTGGCATTGGTATTCAATTGCAGATTACTAGTGCTTTTATTATCATAGCAAAGCAAGGTAATCTGAAGAAACTATACAAAAATTGGACTTTGGTTGGCTCGTTGACTGCCTCTGGACTACCTGCCGCTATATATGCGCTTCAGAATAGCTTGTTGCAGATTTCATACCGAAATCTTGATTCACTCACATTTTCAATCCTGAACCAAACAAAGCTGTTTTTCACTGCATTGTTTACATTTTTCATATTGAGGTATGTGCTTATTTTTCATTTATTACTACTGGTTCTGGCAGTGACATATATTGCTAACTGGTTACTAGTTAGTAGTTCTCAGCCTAATAATACATTAAGTTGATTGCGAGTGAGGTTATGCGCAATTGCATACTGGCTTAGCAAAAGGTGTAACATAAGTACCCTGGCTGTCAAATCAAGTTTCTGTGATCTAACTCTGATTATAATTTTGAAGAGCCTCAACTTGTAGTGATGCTATTGTAATTATGTTTTTTTTTCAAATTTGGCATGCGAACATATTTTGAAGTCCAATTTTTATGTTATTTTGTAGGCAGAAGCAATCTATTCAACAAATCGGGGCTCTTTTCTTGTTGATCATTGCAGCTGTCCTTTTAAGTATTGGAGAAGGCTCCAGCAATGCATTTGGTAGTAATAATAATAATAATAATAATAATAATAATTCCGATGAAGTCTTATTTTATGGGATTGTTCCTGTCTTGGTAGCTTCTGTACTGTCTGGACTAGCTTCTGCATTGTGTCAATGGGCCTCTCAGGCAAGCAGACCTCATCATCGTTTCTCTATGCTATGCTAAGTGCTGACCACTCTGTGGTTGCTTATTTAATACATTTTCTTTATGACTGTATCTCTACTGTATATACAGGTCAAAAAACATAGTTCTTACATGATGACAATAGAGATGTCCATAATTGGAACCCTTTGCATGATAGCTAGTGCTTTCAAGTCTCCAGATGGAGAAGCTATCAGACGTCATGGATTCTTCTATGCATGGACTCCATTAACATTGGTACATACTCTTAATGATATATATAGAGAAGTGCTTTCTGTTTTTGTTTTTTGATAACCTAGGATATGAGTCACTTTAGCTTCATTGCTAGTGGAGCTAAAAGAGTCACTTATTACTAGGTTTTTGGTCTGGGTAAGTAATGGACAAAATCCAAACATCACTTTAAACTTTCCTTGCTTTGTATTTTCTACAAGAGTACCAGGGTAGGGTTGCATATATCTTGATCCAGGCCCCAACAGAATTAGGATTATATTGGGTTTGTTGTTCAAATGATTTAAAATTTAATCCATAGTTTGTTACCGCAGCCCTATCCAACAGTGCAAGTTTATGAAATACGGAGTACCATATTTGTTAGATGAGATGTACTAATTTAAAAAAAATTCCTTTGTTTGTTTTTGTGTCTGTTAACAATGGTGCTAAAAGAGTCGCTATTGACATTGTTTTATATTCAGATAAAAAATGGACATACTCAAAATGACATGTTACACTTCTTTTGCTTCTATGAAAATTTTGGATAGTTAATGCAACAACGGATCAAGGGTCTAGCATATATAGACTGTGTTTTTATAGGGATAAGATGGTGTATATTTAAACCTCAATTCCCAACAGAGTTGGGATTATTATACATGGAGTACGTATCTATTTAAATTAATTTGTTTGGTTTCAGATCCCTGTCACAATCAATGCAATTGGTGGAATTCTTGTTGGTCTTGTGACCTCCTATGCTGGTGGTGTACGGAAGGTAAGTATCTCTACAGCAATCCTCTAATTCCTTTTGTTAAACTCACATCCGCTTTCAGCTGAAACACTCTTCTCACCTCATTTATTTACTAGTGACTAGGGTCTTAAACAAATCAAATATCCGGATAATCAATTTGCATGCAATATTTTTTAAAAGTGTTCAAATTCCTACTTTTAACATTCAAATTTCAAAATCATCTCGTATTCAAATCGTCTACTTTGTACATAATTGATTCGCTTTGAATGTTCAAATTCAAAATTCTTATACTCTGTTATTTTTTTTCAAAAATGTTACTGCACTTGCTCCAAACAAAAATCATGTTTCACAAAGCATAACTTTTGAAAATCACTTCTTCCTATATTTAGATTTTTATGTCAGTTTAATTCAGTTTTATGTAAAAATTACTCCCTCCGTCCCAAAATCATCTTGTTGTTTGCTATTTCGGGTTTCTGATAACGTTTGTTTACGTGTGCGTTTTTATTGATCATTTGATAAAATAAAATATGCATGTGTACTTGTTTTGTAGAACTTTTGATGTAGTTTTTAAATATGTAAAATGTATTTTTTATTTATGGACCGATTTATAAATAAAATCCTTTAAAAGAGATAAAATTTTACACGTTCAAAACAAGAAGATAATTTTGGGACAGACGGAGTATTAAATTTGCTTAAATACTCATTTTGGAACAACTGTGAATTTTAAAATATCATTTGAATCAAATATGCTTGTCTTCATTGTCATTTAATATTTTAATCAAAATGTGTATTTGAATTCAAATTTGTATTCGATGTATTTGAAGTCATATTCCAATTGCAAATCAAATCAAAATTATTTGCTTCATTAACAATTCTATTGTTGGTTGATATTTCAGTGTTTTGTTGTTGTTGTTGCAGGGTTTTGTCATGGTTTCTGCCCTTCTGGTGACGGCTCTACTGCAGTTCATCTTTGATGGAAAACCTCCTTCAGTGTACTGCCTCATAGCACTTCCACTGGTCATGACCAGCATCTCTATTTACCAAAAATACCCCTACCGTCTCGAGAAGAAGGAATTGTGAAGGTACAAATATCGTGGCTGCAGGGAATTTCTTTTGCGTATATTGCCTTCACCATACTACAGATACTTCTGAATTTACTAACACACATAGAGAGCTTAGTGTTCTAGCTCTGTTGTACAAGCAAGCAAAGATTTTACCTCTTACAACCCTGGGAACTGATTGATACTCCCATTTATCAATGGTAATTTTGTCATTATACCAACGTGTAAACTGGTGGTGAATAATCCATAAGAGTATATGGTTACAGTTTGATACATATCTCTCTCATTACATGCCCACATACACACTCTAACGATGTTTTTCTAAGGTTAGTAATTTATAAACACTTTGTATTGAGGTTTGATAAATTAAAAAATCCCCAAAGACAGAAATAGTTTAACCTCTAATGTGCTTTTGAGAGTTTTAATTGTTCAAGATTGAGATTCAAAATCGTAATCTAATGCACACTCTTCTACCAAATAGACCTGGAAACCGTTCCGAACACGTACCAAAACCGATGGTTCGAGAACCGGCCCGTGTCCAGTCCTACTATCAAGACTATCATTGATGCTGTTTCAATTCATCATGTACAAGCAAGAGTAAACAGAAGCCAAGAATCAACATTTTTTTAAAAAAATATAGGAACCTTTTTTTTTCAAATGGGTGGGGAAGAAGGTGAAAGGAATGATAAACCAATCCCAATTCCCAAGTGAAGAAATGCGCAGTCCCCAATCTGAAACGTAGTAAATGGTGTTCGAATGCTTTAAAACGAATCTTTAGTAGACAGATTATGAAACATGTAACCCAGATGTTCTAATACAAGGCCTGTCCTTTCCCTTCAAAATCTACGAAACTAAGGCCCCGTTTGAAAATTTGGAAAGTGACTCCCAGAAACTGGCTTCAGGAAACTGAGTTCGGCAATAAGTCTGAAAAATGCCTATTCCTGTTTGGTTCATTTTCTAATAAATGATTATTTACAAAATGAAATTTTTTTAAAATTATTATTAACTTTTCTACAAGTTGATTTACCAATGCGAAATCAATAATTTAGATCCAAAAAATGAGGCTAGATTGCTAACCTTCGAGATAAAAAAAATGAGCCAAGAAGAATTCAGATCAAACTAAAAAGCACTGATTCTGCGAGAAAATATGAAGATGGGGATGGAGACGGTGTGGATGGTGGCGATGGAGATGGGGGAGGGCTAATTGAAATGGCGACAAAGACTATGGAGATGGCTGTGATGGAAAAAGCTAGTTGCGCGAGAGTGGGCGAAGAGCAGAGAGAGAAGAAGAAAACCGGAAAATGACTTCCTTAGAAATTATCCGGAAGTCAAATTCCAGATTTTGGCCTTCATTTTCCATTTGACCGAGGGTTCATTTTCCATTGACTTCATTTTCTTGATTTGCCAAACACCGGAAAATGGGGAAAATAATTCCAGAAGTCATTTCCCCCCTTTCCGAACACCCCTTTCCGAACAGAGCCTAAATACAAACATCGAACTGAGAAGTGAACAAAAGTGTTAATAAATACGGAGTAGCTAACGAAAAAGGTGTTAACCTGAACTAAACTGAAAATAAGTTGAAAAGAACTCTAACCCAGTTCTACCACACTAAGATTTTCAAGGACATTATACTTGAAGAAGAAGAGAAGAAGAAAACCCATGGAAAATTTAGGTGAATATCTATATTGTTTTGTGATCACATATCAGTTTAAAAAGGAAGAATTAATGCATTGATCTAAAGTAACATGAGACAAAAAGTCATCATCCCATTGAAAAACAACTACAAACATAGCTTCTCTCCAGTCTCCATAAGACAAAAGGGTTGCAAATGAAACCAACTCTTCAGTTATTAGCATTGCAAACAGTTCTAAGAATGAGATAGAAGTTCAACTCTTGTCGCTTTTACTTCAAATTTTAAAAACCCTACCTGGAAGCAAAAGACTTCATACTGCTCCAGGGAAACTTGACTGCCTCAGCCGCCTCAGAACCACCGCGACGAACATTCCTGGTCCGATCTCCACCGCGGCCCCGATCAAACCTCATCTCCGGTCTTGATTTCCCTCTCTCTTTCTTCTCTTCAAGCCAATGCATTTTCTTTGGTTCACCATCCTCAACTATGCTGGACTTCAACTTTGCTCTCGCCTCCTGCTTGTACTGTTCAATCAGGCTGATCGGATAAAGATCGGGCGATATGGACAAAGGATTCTTCAGGGTGACATATGCCTTCTTGTAGTCCGGCTTGGCGATCAATAGCCCGCCTCGCTTCTTCTTCTTTCCATCCATGTTTAGGGTTTGGACCTTCTCCACCTCGAATCCGTAGACAGACTCCAAGACCCTCTTTATCTCAATCTGAGGCAAGTGACTTCTAAAACTCCAATCTTCGGCCAATGAATAAAATACACAAAAAAAGCAGTAAATGGACAAAGACAATGTACCTTCGAAGCAGAAGGGATGGTTTTGAGGGCAATTTCGGTAATATTGGAGAACGAAGAGGGCATGAGAAGTTTGATGGGTAGGTTAGCGAAGTGCACGACTCGTCTTCCCAATCTGCTTCCCATTTTCCTTTCCTTCCACCGGAAATGTGAGCTTTAAGTCCCAAAAATGGCTTCCTCGCCTAGGGTTTCGATTTTAAAAAAATGCAGACTTCCTAAAACAACCATTTAGATTTAAAAAAATTAAAATACAAACATTTTAATGAGCGATGCTTATCTATATATAGAGACGAATTAAATGAGCAAATCAATCCAAATCTGTTTGCATGTGTTAATGAAAAAGAGAGACGAATTCATATGCGCGAAACAGAGGCTTAATCTGATAATCATTCATCACCAAACAGAGCGAACGAACAATTCATTTAAACAAGAAATCGGATTATTCGAAAAGAAAATAAAGCATTCCAAACAAGGAGAATAAATCAAAGAAATCCCACCTAGAGAACCGCCGTGGAATCGGAAATGGGGAATCGGAAATACAGATCGCCGTCGACGGATCCGGTCCGTCCGTATCAAACTATGGAATTCTCTCTTTTAGATTTGGTGTGCTGTAGCGGTTCTAGCTTCTCAGAAAGGTGAACACACTAGACTTGGTGGGAGAGCCTTGCAGGGCCTAATTATAAACTACTCGTATACAAGGAAAGCATTTAGGAAAGAAAATGATATAATTAAATTATAATAATAACATATAATAAAATTTTAAAAAATTATAAATACTATACATGTGCATCATGAAAGATCACGTCCATCGAATCTCCTCCTATTGTCCAACCCGGAACAAACTAGACACGAACGGCTCATAACATAAGCATCATGGTGGTTCAACTATTGTCAATCTCGGCAAGCGCATTCTACATACTCTTTGAATGTTTAGATATATTTTTCAAAAATGGACTGAATTGAGATGAGAGGTATGAAATGTTTGGAATATATATATATATATATATATACATACATATATATATATATATATATATATATATATATATATATATATATATATATAAAAGTAGTATATTAATTGGACGATCAATCTACTCATTTAATATGATTTGACATAATGTATACATGGAGCCACTCACCAATTTTACTACGCACACGGTTCTAAAACAATACACTACCCATTTATTTATTTTGATTTGACATAAGTTTGCATCAAGCCACGCACCAACATTACTATGCATGCGGTTCTGTATCAATACACTACCCATTTACTTATTTTGATTTGACATAAAGTTTGCATCGAGTCACGCACCAACTTTACTACGCACGCGGTTACATAACAATACACTACCCATTTATTTATTTTGATTTGACATAAAGTTTGCATCGACCCACGCACCAACATAACTATGTACGCTGTTCCATATCAATACATTACCCATTTATTTATTTTGATTTGACATAAAGTTTGCATCGAGACACGCACCAACTTTACTACGCACGCGGTTCTATATCAATACACTACCCATTTATTTATTGTGATTTGACATAAGTTTGCATCAAGCCACGCACCAACATTACTATGCATGCGGTTTTGTATCAATACACTACCCATTTACTTATTTTGATTTGACATCAAGTTTGCATCGAGTCACGCACCAACTTTACTACGCGCGTGGTTCCATAACAATACACTACCCATTAATTTATTTTGATTTGACATAAAGTTTGCGTCGATCCACGCACCAACATAACTACGCATGTGATTCCATATAAGTAGACTACCTATTTATTTATTTTGATTCGACATAAAATTTATATCGAGTCACGCACTAACTTTATTACGCACTCGGTCCTGTAGGAATATAGTACCCATTTATTTATTTTGAATTGACATAAAGTTTGCATCGAGCCCCGCACCAACATTACTACGCACGCTGTTCCATATTAATGCACTACCCATTTATTTATTTTGATTTGACATAAAGTTTGCATCGAGTCACGCACCAATATATGATTGGAAATAGAAAATCTATAAACTAAATGGATTTGACATAAAGCTCATTGAGCAACACAATAGATTTGACACTACTTTTACTTTATGTTGGTGCAGGGTTCGATGCAAACTTTATGTCAATTCAAAATAAATAAATGGGTACTATATTACTACAGGACCGCGTGTGTAATAAAGTTAGTGCGTGATTCGATATAAATTTTATGTCAAATCAAAATAAATAAATAGGTAGTGTACTGATTTGGAACCACATGCGTAGTAATGTTAGTGCGTGACTCGATGCAAATTTTATGTCAAATCAAAATAAATAAATGGGTGGTGTATTGCTATGGAACCGCATGCGTAGTAAAGTTAGTGCGTGACTCAATGTAAACTTTACCCATGATTTGACATGAAGATGCCCAACCCATAACCGCGTCAGTCAAGCCACTTGGCCCGGTCCATACCCGAACTCATTACCCGATGATTTTGGCAGGAACATTGTTCCCAAAACCATCCTAACATTGTATATAGTAGGATTTGTTAAATGAGCTTTTTAACCAATCCATTAAATGACTAGATAGAGAAAATCTTTATATTTGATGAATTTGACATAAAGCTACATTTTTTCTAATGTTACTTTATGGAGCCACACAATGCTCCAACAACTCATAATGATTAGACATAAAGCCACTTTATGGAGTCCATCCCTATGAATCGGACCGTACCCGTAACTTCTATTGCCCGACCCATACCCAAATTACTTAGCCTCTTCTTTTGGTGGGAACACTATTCATGAAGTCATCTTAGCATTGTATATAGGAAGATGAGCGCAGTGTTATTTGGGGACTATTTACCTGTTCATTCCAAAACTGTTATAAGTCCAAATATTAGATGATGCTTTTTCTTTACAAAAATGAATTAAGAACTTGTTCTTTTTCCAACTTATGTTTATACTATTTTATTTATTTATATTAGAATTAGATCATATCAGATATTCAGATTATATCAGATCATATTAGGAACACTTTTAAATATAATCATAATCAGATAATATCAAAAAAATAGACAAATCAAGTGAAAAGAACAAGTCCTAAGTATATAAAATTAGATATATTTAGTATAAGTAACTCCTAGTTCAGACATAACATTCTTATTTGTTCGATTACCTTTTTATTTTCTTTAATTATTTTTATATACTTTTTTCAATCACTTTTACATACACATTCTTATTTTGTTAGTTAACGTTTTTTTAATGGGTACAAATCATTTCGGGTGGCATTTGGCATGAACATGTGAAGAGGGAGAATTTTACTTTTGAAGAACTATCGCCATAGCATTAATATACACTTAGAATATCTAATATAACATTGCTATGAGATATTGGAACTTGTGTGGATGCAATTCCAAAGTTGTCCTTGCATTTCACACTGTCAAAAAATGTTTTTAAATTGGTATACACTTCCAGAACATGGACATAACACACTGCCGTCATACCTAATATAACATGTGTCCACAATTCCAAAATAATGAATAATCATTCCACACTGTCAAAAATGTGTTTAAGTTAGTATACATTTCGAAAACATGAGCATAACACACTACTAGAAAGTGTAGTTAAGTATTGTAAATCATAACACATTGCATAAAATATGGGCATAACACAGTATCAGAAAGTGTAGGCATAACATGACTATTCCACACTGTCAAAAAAGTTGTATACACTTACAATTTCTTTTATTAAATATGTTTAAGCAGTGAGGAGTGGCACCACGATTCTAAGTGCTATGTACAAGGAAAGAGAATAACCTCCTAAAATTATGGATCTCAATAAATATAGTAAATAAAATAATAAAAATACTGCATTATAATAAAAGAGTATGATTGGAAGAGATCTACGCCATAAATAGTCAAATTTGTGAAAACAATAATGACTGGTATATGTGTAATATTAGGTGTCTTAGAGTACTACATAGGTTGATTTCTATTTTACTTTCTCACGAAAATTTCACTCTCACTATTTAAAAATCACGATTTTTTTGTTTATTTGTGTCTTTTGATTGATTATTTGATAAAATAAAATATTTTTGTCACATCTTGTCATATAGAACTTTAGACGTAATTTTTAAATATGAAATTTTTATTTTTAATTTCTTTACTAATCTTTAAATAAAATGAATTTAAAAATGTTGAAATTTTGTTACATTTTGCATAATGTGTAACAATATTTTTGGAAGGGGAGAAAATAAATAAATGAAATCACTTTCAATAGGACTATAATATAAAATTTATCCTCAAAATAAGGGTTCTATATTTTTACTCATTTGCACTGTAACATTATGATACTGTATAATGATATTCCAGTAATTTCACTATATGTTTTAGTATTATACATTGAAATTATTGACATTGTACTCATATTTTAGGAATAAAAATAAAAAATTATTTTAATACTTTCTCTCTATTTTATTTTAACTTAATCTTTTTACCTATAAATAACCCCACTAAAATACTTTAAGGAGGCTTAAATTACAAAATGGTACTCTTAAAATTTTGGAAAATGGGGTGTTCCGGCTTGGTTGGCGGTTTCATCTTCGACCCGTATATAAAAGGATGATTCAAAGCAGCTTACGCATTTCTTACTCCGTTCTTCCATCCCTTCTTCTCCGTGTGCTTCTCCCTCATATATTCCACCGATCCAGATCTGATCCAGCCAAACAAAAAAGCAGAGGAGATTTCAATCTAAACGCGTCACAATGGCGGTGGTATCGCCTCTGGCCAAGTATAAGCTCGTTTTCCTCGGCGATCAATCGGTCGGCAAAACCAGCATCATCACTCGCTTCATGTACGACAAGTTCGACACCACTTATCAGGTTTGATCTCCATTGTTTCTCCATCGCTCGCAAATCATTCCTATTTTTCTCCCTCGTTTTTCTTAAGATCGCCGTCAGAAATCACTTCTCTGTGTGTTGTTGATGATCAATCATATTCGTACATGGATGGTCACATGGACATATACATTTCAGTTTTTATCCTAAATGACATGAATGCACTGTGGCGGATCACGATTTCTTATTTGATTTGTGCTTAATTAATGAAATGTTCAGATATTTGGATGAAGGTGACATCCAATTGGCCAATTCTCACCCTCAAACTCCTAGCTCTCAAGAGTTTATCTGCTACCGTGGGTCTGGAATATAATTTGGTCATATAAAACCTAAGAAGGATACAATGCCACATCAATGCCGAGGGTTAGGGAAAATTTTGTTTAGATATAATTATTTAGCTAACTAGTTCTTGTGCAATTTTTAATGCAGTGTGAGGCTAGTTTCTCATATAAACATGGTTGATACTAACGTCATATTTTAATCTATCGAATCACATAGGATAGTGGATGTGTCATCTTAAATGTGAAGTCGCTTATTCCACTTTATATACTCCGTAGTATATTGCTGGATGTTGAAGCCTTTCTGACAATATGTTGCAAAATATAGGCTACAATTGGTATTGATTTTTTATCAAAGACAATGTATCTGGAAGATCGGACAGTTCGCCTACAACTCTGGTAGGTTAAAACTTTATTTAAACACTTTCAAGAGGCAACCTATGCTGATTGCTCACTAAGAGATTTATCTTATAACCTCTGTTAATTCACTGCACATGGGGATACAATACGTAAGTATTACTACATTCATTGTCTTTTAACATTTCATTACATCTCCATGAAGGGATACTGCTGGCCAAGAGAGGTTTAGAAGTCTTATTCCAAGCTACATTAGAGATTCTTCTGTTGCAGTCATAGTATATGATGTGGCAAGTGAGTTAATCCTTGATCAAGAGTAGTGGCCGGTCGTGACAGAAATTTCCACACATTTCTGCCATAAATTAGGATATCAAAACTTGATTTTGTTTCCCCTTTCAATTATCTTCACACAATTTTACCTTTCGAATGTGACATAATGCTTAACAAGCTGAGCAATCAAATTTGCAGACCGCCAATCATTTTTGAACACATCAAAGTGGATTGAGGAGGTACGCACCGAAAGAGGTAGTGATGTCATTATCGTTCTTGTTGGAAACAAAACCGATCTTGTTGACAAAAGGTGAGGCGGGGATTTCTCTTTCTTACATGTTTATCAAGTGTATTGCCTAAATGATGGATACAGGAACATGTGTTTACTATTGCATATTCATTTTTTACTGATGCTCTTAGCGTGTTCTTCGTAGCATTGTAGCATTGTCCTATTGCTTTTCTTGTACCTAAGATGATTCTGCTACTTAAACTAACAGGCAAGTTTCTATAGAGGAAGGAGATGCCAGGGCTCGGGAGTTTGGTGTCATGTTTATAGAAACCAGTGCTAAGGCGGGATTTAATATCAAGGTATATGGTAGATCTTTTTGTTGGTATTTTTTTGTAGAACTTTGTATTATTTTGTTTACTGCATTTGAAGACTTTTCTTTTATTCAGGTTTGCCTCTAGGAAAATATATTTCTAGAAATTGGTTTATTTTACATACATTAACCACAAAGCCTTATTCAAAGTAACTTGGGGGCCATTTGTTTCGGATTTTGGGTGTTATTTTGAATAGGGGGAATATTTGAGGAAGACAAAGTAAACATTTTTTTAAAAAGCAAGAGATATTTTTTTGTGAGAAAAAGTAGCAAGTCTAATTGAAATGCTACAATAACGATAACCGCTCCAATTTGGATGTAAGAGGGAAACATAGCTTGAAACAACCTACTAAACGGTTGGCCGGACACAGCCTTGGTTTCATGGTATTTACTTTTGAAGGGAAAAAAAATTATGATTTCACATTATCTCCCCGTGATAACTCAAAACAATATAATTTCACTCTTCTTGATAAGATTGAGAGAGAAGTCCTCGGGATCGTATAATGAAGAATGTATTTCTCACAATTTTTCCTGAAAAACATTTACGAGCATTTTTCCACAGCAAGCTGTATATTCATGCAATCAAACAGAGCGTTAGTTAGATCAACATGTTCATAGACAAGGCCATCTTTACCTTAAAAGCCCATGTATAGATAGTTGCATGAACAGCATTTATATTTTAAGTTTGTGCATTGCAGCCTTTGTTCCGTAAGATTGCGGCTGCATTGCCCGGGATGGAGACCCTTTCAAGTGCAAAACCGGATGACATGGTTGATGTGAACTTGAAGCCACCCTCAAATACCTCTTCTGCAGACCAACAAGGTGGAGGTTGCGCGTGCTAATGTTGTTAAGTTGTTTATAGTTACATGGAACAAGACGAGGAAGAAAAAAACAATTTGGAAATGCAAACAAAAAAAAAGAAGCAAATGCACAACTGCATGATCCAGGTATCGATGTGTTCTGGAACAAAGTTTGAATGCCTCTATACTGTGCCGAGTTTAACTTTAATGTGGTTGCTACTATGAATCTATGAAACATGAAGTTCATATTTTAATTTTCCCGAGTGAAATTTAGTAATTTTAGCGAGCTTTTAGTTTGGTAGAGATCAAATGCTTTGTACGACCCATACACTGATTCTCCAAACTACGAAAGTTTTTTGTTCTCCCAAATATAGAAGTTAAATCAAGATTCATTAACATGGCTAGCGCAATTGCACATTCAGTCACTCTTGGCAATACCACGTAAATAATTTTGAAATTCAACCTCAGTTTTCAACATTACCATGAGAAAACAGCACATTCACTTGTGTAAGAATCAATGAACCCACTTATTAACCAACATTTTTCCCTAAATAAGTAGTTGAGAACATTATCTACACAATAAAATCCCAGTGAATATGTTTTTCGTGTACCATACCAATTTCACAAGTGTTTCATTTTTCAAAAATTATGGAATACTATCCACATCATCATGGTGCGAGTGTGAAATGTCGCCACTACTGTCACGACCTTACTTGGTAAGCCCCGTACCATGGCCCTAACTAGCAAGAAAGCATGATGAAACACATAATACACAGGCCAACCTTATGAGATTCGAATGTGGGACCCAGAGACGAGCGACTGGTATCCCATTCCAATGGCATTATAAATATATGTAGAGCAGTAAATCATCTTCCAAGAGCTGGGGAACACAAAATCTCAAACTGATATTATTGGATGTGAATTCATATTCGAATTATGTACAATAAAGAAAAGCCCCCCATAACCTTCCCTAAAGAACACACAGCTGGAAAACAGGAGTAAAAAAACGATTACAATCATAGCAAAGCCTCCACGGGCAGCTGCAGAAAACAAAGAGAAAGTTCAATCAAATGGTACCACCTTCGGCAATCTGTCTGACTCTCAACGTTAGATATATCAGTACGAGTGTCCCCATGCTAGACCTACAATAATGTCAAGATACGGGCTTAGTTATTAGCCATAATTAAACCCAAGAAGGCAAGAAGTAAGTACCAAGCGAACTAAGGAACTGATTAGATTGGTCAAAAGCAAGGCATTACAAGTGTCACGTTATTATGGAAGCGAAAAGTTGGTTCGTCTAAGGAAACGTACAGAATAGAGAAGAGGAGAACCACTTTTCTTGAATTGAAAGAGGCAGAGCGCTTGTATTTCCTCAATCTGCTGGTAGCCATATCATAGCATTTCTCATTCATGCTTTTCTCTATAACCATAAAACAAACAAAAAATCCCACACATTAGAACTGGCAGCAGGCAGTCATGAGAACTATCAACCCATGGCTTAAAAAGCATGAATTTTGATGTTAAAGTTCAATGGCGATTCCTTCAAGGATTACATGTTGAATTTAATAGAGCATTTATTGAAAATAATTACCAAATAAAAAGATTCGAAATTCAAGATTTTCTACTCATGGGTGAATGGTTTCAATCATTTATATTGAACACTGGTAGTTTTCATCTTTCAAATCCCTCTGAATTGATAGATAAGATTCGTTAACTCTATGGAACAAAGACCGTAAATTAGTTTACCTCGTGAAATTAACTTGGGCAATTCAATGCTGCTATTCATAAACAGCTGCATCAACTTCCCTCCCAGCTGAGATGTAATCTCTCTCTGCATTACTCTCTGCAACACACACACACACACATTATTAGTTTATGACTTGACTTGAAAGAATGGTCTGCCATGTCAAGAAAACCCTAACAAAAACACTTACTGCTAAAGAAGAATCATCCACCTTCAAGTTCCCACTAGTCTCATCAATGCAGCTAGCTTTAGAAGCCTCCAACTTCCCCTTTTCAATATCTACATCTATATACATGGCATGATTTTCAGTACTGTTCATCTTCTGTTTGATCTGGCTTCGGCAGTTTGATTGGTAATCAATGGCGGCTTGAGTTTTTGCTACATTCGGATCTGAAAGAGCATCAAATTGTTGGTTTATGGTCCTTCCATCACAGAATACAACAGCAATTGGGCCTTCTTGGCTATACTGTAATGAAAAATATAGCAGCTTCTTACTTCTTTAACCACACTACTTCAAGTCATAAATACACAAGCAACACATGGGAAAGCGCCAAAGGGGAAATGGCTGCTTTATCTGGGGCAGAATATTCTTACGAGACCTAGTGAGTTGAATCATAATTGGACCGAGGTCACTCAGCTTGACCATAATGAACACAAGCAAAACAACATTAAATGATTGAATCAAATTGGCTATAACTAGTCTAATCCAACACATTAGTGTCCGATGGGGTTGGTGACATTAACTTTATAGAGCTAACTAATTGCATAAAATAAACTTACGCCATAAATTAATGCAAAATACATTGACAATATTTTATGTCTGGAATGGCTTCATAAGAATAAATAGAACCAAGTCTCTGGGATATTTCAATTCGTGCTCTAAAAAACAAATAAATAGGACATGATAAACTAAAAACCTGATAATCAAAAGAAGGATCACAAGAATGTTGAGATAATGCAGTAATATTCAAGAGAACTACAGAGAACAGATATTAAAAGCAAATTGCAGTTCATTGGATGAACCACACAGAGGAGAAAACTATAACACACTCCGTATATCGTTTGTGACAACTTAGAAATTCATCCAACCGGAGCTTTAGTTTTCCATGTACTTTCATGAGGACTATCAAATACTCTGTATTGTTTTATTTTTTTATGGACATATAGCATAAATCTTGGGGAAAAAATGCATATATAGAGACTGATAAATGATATCTGTTCTTGATGGAAGTCATGGAACCAGGCTGCTCAAAAGACTAAGTCATGCTTATAGACTAAAGAAAAGCAACAGCGACTATAATGATAAAAGTATAAAAGAATATAGGTATATACAATGGGGAAATAAAAAACCTGGATAAATAATATGTAATAAAAATATACGCCACAAGCCCATAATAATTACAATCTGTAAAGATGAAAATTTGATTCTTTTTTACCCCTTTGTAGAAGAACCACTTATAAACTAAACAAAAATATTGTGTTGTTTTCTATGAAACAGTGCCTTATAAATTAGATCATCCGTGGGATCTGAAGAAAAAAAAATTGTGACAAAAATATGTAAATTAATTGTTTATATGTTGAGCAAGTTTTACCAGGTCTTATTTTTGGTCAAATCAATCCTTCGCTGAACATTTCTCTACCCATACCATTGATTCTCAAAAAATTTGGTAAAAACAATTGACTTTCTAAGCATTTATTAATCCTATCTTACTACTCCGCAGTCAACTAACATTTAAGTAACTTTTAATGTCCACTCAGATGCCAGATTTTTCACGGGACGCTAATTAACTAATTTTATTTCAAAGTGGTCGTTGAGTAGTAAGGCTATTAATGAAAATAAAATGGCGCACGGGTTATTCTTTTTAACTGAAATGGTTCAGAGACTTACTGAAAGTGACGCTTCAAACTTAATATTTTGAATAAATATGCGAAATAATTCAGTCCATTGTACCAATTTAGACATTCTCAAAGATTTCTGCTATTTCAACAGTTTCTTAGGACCTGTTTGGAAATGGCATTATAAATTAGCGTCAGCATTTTAGTTAAAATTTCATCCGTGTATAGCTTTTTTAAAACACTAATGCTAACTCTAACGCTATTTCCAAATAGGCCCTTAGCAGATTTAACGACTTCCGTCCTTTTAGCCCTTAATCCTCAATTAAAGAGAAATGCTTCGTTCACAAACAAAATGGTCACACGCCCGACAAACTTACTATTTATGAACTTCAATAAAAAAAAAAAATAGTTTGGAATAATTCTAAATTGAGAATTTAAACTATAAATAGTAAGTTTGTGAATTTTGTGACCATTTCTGGTTTTGCTTCTTCTACCAGAACACATACCAAACAAAGAAAAGGAATGAAATTATCCAGAAACACACAGAGACGCACAAAAATGAAAAACAGAATCTATGAGTGCGCTGATTTCGGGTAGAAGAGGAAAGACGAGATTCAAGCAAAGGTAGCCGAAGCTACACGGAACGGAATCCCTAAAGTAAAAGCTGAAATCATTTCAGAACAAGGAATCGCGTGCTGCGGAAGAAGAAAAAAAAAGAGCGATTGAATCAGATAAACACAAAAAAACTCACCACTGCGCGCGATTCCGCCGCCATTGATGGAGAGATTCGGATATGAAGAAGCATAGGATCCTCAAGAGCTCCACCGCATTGCAGTGTCTCTGCGGCGGCGGCGGCGGCGTGTACACCTGAATCTAGCAGCGTAGATGTTAACGTTCGTGTATATATATATATAGAATACACAGTAGATATACTCCGTGTATATATAGACGGAGAGGTCGGGGTGAGCGTTACAATGCCAGAAAAGCCCCCAAATCACGACAAACACTTACTTGGCGCATCTTTTTTACTCTTCCCGTGACTCGCCCGGTCCCTCATTCCCCCTTTTTTTCTTTACTTGCGTCAATTCTAACGGCAAATAGAGCCGGGCCTTCAGTACCCTGGTTTGTAAAATACTCTCCTCTCTTTTTTAGATTACAATATTCTCTTTTAGACAAAATTTAGAAAAAGTTAAATTGGATTAATAGCATGGACACTCCTTGTGGTTTACAAAAAGAGCGTCAAAACCCCCCTGTTTTCAAAAGTTATTTGTAAAGTCCCTGTGGTTTCTAAATAGAGCACACATGACCCCCTACCTATTTTTAAAGCAAAAATGACATTTATGCCCTTTGTTTTCCTCGATCTTGAATTTTTCTGATTTTAATTTCCTTTATTATACAAATATATAAAATAAAATATATGCTTCCCATCTCAAATTAAAATTTATCATAATGTACTTTTGAAAACAAAATATTTTTTGGAGAATGTTACAAAAAAATGAAAAATAAAATATTATGAACAAAGTAAAAAGTAATAAAAGTTAAAAAAAAGTAATGAAAAGAAATAAAAATATAAAAAATAGTCTTTTTCTTTAACTCCTTAATTTAAAAATGAAATATGAAGAACAGAAAGATGAAATAAAATATGGAGTTAAAGAAAAAGACTATTTTTTATATTTTTATTTCTTTTCATTACTTTTTTTAACTGTTATTACTTTTAATTTGTACATAATATTTTATTTTTCATTTTTTTGTAACATTCTCCAAAAAATATTTTGTTTTCAAAAGTACATTATGAAAAATTCTAATTTGAGATGGGAAGCATATATTTTATTTTATATATTTGTATAATAAAGGAAATTAAATTCGGAAAAATTCAAGATCGGGGAAAACAAAGGGCATAAATGTCATTTTTGCTTTAAAAATAGGTAAGTGGGACTTGTGTGCTCTATTTAGAAACCACAGAGACTTTACAAATAACTTTTGAAAACAGGGGGAGTTTTGACGCCCTTTTTGTAAACTACAGGGGGTGCCCATGCTATTAACCCGAGTTAAATTAGTATTTTTTCCCCCCCAAATTACCCCCAAATAGTATAGAAATGGGTGGGTGGGTGAGATTTTGACATTGAAATGATAAAGGAGAGGGAGGGTAAAAAAGTTCATTTGGTGTAAAAGTAAATACTTTGTAATTCTTTTTGGAAAAAAATAAGAGGGAATATTGTAATCTAATTGGGGACGGAGGGAGTATGTACTAATTGCTTCTCTTTTCAGTACTTATTTTTTAAGTTTTGTAATTTCAAAATGTTCCATTCGTACCTTCTTGTTGAGACTGCGTGTGCCCTCACCCCAACCCCGCATTAGTATGATATTGTCCGCTCTGGGCCAAGCCCTCACGGATTTGTTTTTGGGCACCTCCCAAAAGGCCTCATACTAATGGGCCGGGTGAACCTATATATTTTGGTCCATTTTTTCTTCTACCTCCGGTGTGGGACTTGAAGGAATCCCCAACACTTCTTTGATCATTTTCTGATCATTTCTCCAGTGAAGAAGGAAGACATTGGTGCATATTTTCTAAACCATAGGAGATATTAGTGCTGATTTTTATTTCTCGCTTATTTTTTGTTTTTTTCCATTTTTTCCTTTATTTGTTTCATTTAGTAATAAAGGTTTCTTTAAATTATTTTTATAATGTTCTTAAAATTTAAAGTTATTTTTGTTTGAAAAAATTAACATATAATGCATATGTACGTCTAAAATTAACAATTTTGTTTTTCTGAAAAAAAGTAATTTTTTTTAGAACCTCAAAAAATGAGGAATAAAATAAGAAATAAAATAAAAATAAATATCCTTTTTGGACATCTCAATTCTAAGAACTTTTTTAGGCATGTCCAATTTTTTGTAATCACTTTTTTCGCGCATTTTAATTTTTTTTCATTTCATTTTTCCATATTTTTATTTTTTTAATATGGGTTTTTTTAATTTTCCAAAAAAATATTCTAAGTAACAAAAAGTAAAAATATTTAATTTGAGATAGATGTAATGTACATTAATTTTTTTTTATTTTTATTTCAAACACAAAGAATTTAAAAATTTTTAAAATATTATAAAAAATTGAAAATAAATTTTAAAAAAGTTCTAGGAAAATGAAAAAGAGATGGAAAATATTTTTAAAAAATGAAAGGAAAAACACAAATAATAAATGAAAAATAAGAAATGAACACGAATGCCCCCGATGGTTTAGAAATTATGCGACAATAACACCTTTCGCCGAAAAATGATCGAAAAATGATTAGAGAGAGTGTGGGTGTAACGTTTTGAAACTCATCAAACCTATGGGCTCATCAGGGTTGGTGGATCACCAAGAACCCGTCCCTATTATCTATACCAGACTACGGTCTTAGTACTTTACTTGGGAGTCATGATGGTTCCCACTGGATCAACGGGTCATGCTCAGGGTGGAATCCCCACCTGATGGATCACCAGGCAGTTCAAGGATACCCGTAATACGTTTTTACCTATTTGGCCATTGGGCCCAACAGGCTCCATATGCATTAGACTCTTACTTCTTAACTATGTGTGTCAGTCCCGAGGATTCCCACCAGGTAGACTTACCTTAATGAGCGTGTTGGATCAACACGAAATACTTTTATGTTGTGCGCTTGATCAGCCCACTTGCGTTTGAAACACAGAATTCATACACTTAAGATAATCACATAAGTGTTGGATCAACACCATGCAACAGGATTACAACAATAAACAGTCTAGTCTGAGGTGTTGTCACCCCCCACTTCTCGTCATGCAACACACCCAAGCTTCGAAATCAATCCTCGACGAAACATGAATTATTGTCCAGACCAGGTACCTCATGGTACCCTTAACGGTAAGGGGTTTTGTCCCCGCGGTACCAGGGTACCGTCCCATGGTACGTGGGTACCGACTGGAAGGCATGTTGCTCTTGCATGGTATACCTGTCACAGTAGCCGCTACTGACTTGGCAGTAAGGCCTACCGTCCGCCCGATACAAGGGTACCGTTTGGTGACAGGTACTGCCAGAGGAAGGTTGAAACGAGGAGGGTGGCGGTGTCTCGTTACCGTCCCGGTGGTACTGACCTACCGTTAGCCGCGACAGGTTTTTTGGTTTTTCTGCACCAGCTCATTTCCCCGTCAAATCAACACCGATTTCCTTAGTTCAGCATTCAAAGATAATGGCAACACATATTGAACATCATGTAATCATGCAATATCAATCATACGCCTAATACATGCGTTCTACCTGTGGATTTCATGAAAAAACCAGGAAATCCCGAATCAACATATCATTTACGTTTTTCATGCAATTCAATCACTATAATGATTATGGACATAGATTTCACGCCTAATTGTTACTATAACGTTAGAGTTCCACGTACTCATCCCGAAACAATGAAACTTAGTCACAAATGAAAGGTTTGGATGGTGATACGATGATGGGCAACATACTCCTCTTTCTTCTTCGCTTCTTCTCTTCTTCCTCCTCTTCTTCTCGGTTGCTTCGTTGCTGCTACATTGAGAGAGAGAATCTAGAGATAGGGTGAGGGTTCGTGCGGTGTGTAAAAGTGCGCATGTACGTTAGGGAAGGGTTTTATATATCTAGGGATTCGTGCTTCGTAATTAACTAAGGTACCTCTGGGAAAAATACACTTTTCGGGCCAACTTGCTCCGAATTTAGATCTGTTTTCACTGTTGGATACGTCTCGTCAAATCCTACACAACAGTATAAGTCTTATAATTTATTGACAAATAGTTCTAATTAACTCTCGGTCCGTCTCAATAATTAATTAATTTTTTTCTAATTAATTAATTCTGATAGGCCAGGTTTCGGGGCGCTACAGAACCTTGTGATGATATTCTTCCATGTGAATTTCTTGCATTGTTGCGTGGTTATGTTCGCCAATGCTTTGGCCTCAACCCATTTCGTGAAGTAATCAATGGCCAGATTACAAACTTTTTTCTTCCCTGGGCTATTGGGAATGAACCAATGATATCAACCCCGAATCGATGAAACGGAATGACATTCGATACAGGGTGATCGTATGTACCCGGCCTACCTGGGTGCTTATAGAACACTTGGCATGTTCGTCATTTCTGAACGTACCTTTCGCAATCTTGGACAATTGTGGGCCAATAGTATCCACGCAATATGATGCGTTGGGAGAAGGTCCGAGACATTTGGTGTGCGGAGCATACCCCCTCATGAACTTTTTCAATCACTCTATCTGCCTTCCGGTTGGTTAGACATCTCAGGAGTGGTCCCCCGAATGCCTTCTTGTATAACATGCCATCAATTACTTGGAAGCGGGGTGCTCTAAGTTTGACTTTTCGCACCTGGTCGTCTTTCTCTCGTAAACTTCCATTCTCCAAGTACTTTAGTAGGTCATCCATCCAATGATCATCAGCACCTACCGTGTTTGTACCTGCCTGGTCAATTCGTTCGGCTTTCATGATCGTAGAAATTTCCTTTTTCAATGCTAGCCCAGTCTAAGACCTTGAACCGGGAAAGTTTTGAAACATGTCCTGGTGCTGACTGTGTTAGCTTTGAAAGGAGATCAGCATCCGCGTTCTCCACATGGCTTAAACTCAATGAACCCTTTCAGCAAAGCTAGCACCAAGTCACTGTACTGCGCCATTCATCCTTCCCGGGCCTCCATGGTACCGGTTACCTGCCCCACAATGAGGCTGGAGTCAGATTTGATTCTTACCACACTTATTTTTAGTGCTTAGGCGAGTCGGAGTTCTCCGGCAAGAGCCTCGTATTCAGCTTCATTATTTTTTAACTTGAAGTTGAAAATAAGGGCATGACATTTTTTGAACTCTTCCGATGTGGTAAACACAACACCGCCTCCATATCTTTTTGGCCCGATTGCTTTGTCCACAGCCATCTCCCACCATTTTGCTCTGTGGGTTGGTTGACCAGTAGATCAGGACCAAGACCGGTCATCTCTACCAGGTAATCCGCAAGGGCTTGGCCCTTGATTGCTGATCTTGGCTGGTATTCTATGTTAAATTGAGTCAGCATCATCACCCATTTCACCATCCTCCTAGAAGATGAAAAAATTTGGTAATACCGCTCCAAGAGGTTGGTCGGTAAGGACGTCAACGGTATGAGCTTGAAAATACGCTGTTAACTTCTTGGCAACAATGAAGAGTGCATGTGCTATTTTTTTCATCGTCGTGTATCTACTTTCATCTCAGTTTAGTGCTTTGCTCACGTAATAAATGGGCTTTTGTGCCCCGTCATCTCTTATTAAAACAAAGTTTACACCGTGCGGGGAAATCCCTAAGTACAGATACAAAGTTTCACCTGTTTTGGGTTTTGACAATACAAAATATGACATCAGGTACTCCTTCAACTCTTCAAATGCCCTCTGACATTCCTCATCCCATGCAAAGGCATTGGCCTTCTTCAGGACTTTAAAGAATGACATGGATCTCTCCGCTGACCGGGAGAGGAATCAGCTGAGGGCTGCGAGGCGCCCGGTAAGTTTCTGCACGTCCTTGACCGAGGTCAGGGCTTGCATTTTGGTGATGCCCTAATCTTCTCTGGGTTGGGATCTATCCCCTTCTTTGTCACCATGAACCCAAGAAACTTCTCGGTTTAAACCACGAAGACACATATCTTGGGGTTCAATCGGAGATTGTTCCTTGCCATGATCTCGAACGACTTCCTCATATCAGCCGCGTGATTCCCCAATACCCGGCTCTTGATCAGCATGTCGTCTACGTAGGCTTCCATGGTCTTTTCCCAGCAGTGGTTTGAAGAGCTTGTTCACCATGTGTTGGTATGTTGCCCCTGAGTTTTTCAGACCAAATGCCATCACCACGGTCGGTGCCAAAAATGATGGTGTAAATTAACCACCATGCAAACTGTACTAGACCGGGTCTAGAATAGTTTGTTGAGCTTAGAAAATAAAGGAATGTGGAAAGCAAGAGTGACTGGTAGGACTGTAGGTGCAAGCACCTGTAATCCAATTGTTATTAAGTATGCAAGAAAGTACTGGGAATTATTACAATATGAATTCTGGAGAGGTGAAATTCGGATCTCTTCATTTGAGGGTTACACAAGTATTTATAGGAAGCTAGAGGGGACAAGGCGCCGCACACCCACGTCAGGCCACGTTTTTGGGTGGCGCAAGGTGACTGCCTTTGTCCCTTAGTGGCTTGTCTTATCCCTTTATTCTCTTGTCATCTTGCTAGGAAAGTGACTTCCTTGTTGTGAGCGTGTTGGATAGATTGTGCGAATATCTTTGGTGATTTTTCGTTAAATTCAACCGCTATCGTCCAACCTTCCCTAGATCCTTTCATGTCGACACTTCCTAGCCATAGACGCCCTACCGGTTAGGTTTACGCATGATGGGTTTATGTAGATTGAAGATGATCAAAAAAAGCTTCGTAATTTGACCAGTAAAAGAGTCAAAGCGTATCGGTTGGCTTTCTGACACCGACTGGTATAAACCTTTGTCGTATAATTCTTCTATTATAATAATTTATCGTTTGACCGGTCAGACACTGTGGACCCAACCGTGGACTGGTCCTGGGTGGAATACACCCATCAATGGTATCACAATTTGACCAAAAAAATCAAATTTTGACAATCTTGTAAGGTTGAAGGGAGTAACTTATTTTACGTTGACCTTTGTTGTTATTTTACTTTGACATTAATTCTTTAATATAAAATTTGAGAGTTTGAGGTCTAGAATGATGACATGTGGCACTTTTAGAGTCCTATTTTTTTGACACCTAAGCCTACGCGCGTCTCTCCCTAATCAGAGTAATCGCTCTTTGATTTTTTTCACGCTTCTACTCTTCGGCCTTCGCCAAAGGAAAGAATCCTCTTCCTCGCTTCTGGAAATCTTCTTTGTCCACTCTTCATCGTCAAAGGAAAGAACTTCTACACCGAAGGGAAAGTGCCGCCTTACGAATAATTGGCGAGAGAATTCAAGAACTAGGTTTGTTTTCAAAGTTCATATGCAATTTTGATTCAAATTGGGCATTTCGATTTCCACAATTTTTATTCAATTTCTATAGATTCCTTATTACCCCAGTTTTTTTTGGTAATTGTAGAAGGGAGAATATGTAATCACGAAAGACTCTACATCATGTTTTGGATTTTTATATCCAATTCTTAGGGTTTTTCCTTATTGAATTTGTTAATTTCTAAAGGGGTTTTACGAATTACTGCATGAGGGTTTTAGATTAGTACTAGAATTTCACTAGCTCAAAGGAACGACATCAACTCCTTGCCTCAGGCTCTCGGCTACCGTCAATCCTAGGGTGTTTAGATGCTATGACATTTTTATGGTTTATTCAGTTTTTTTTCAATTTTCTTCTCTGACCTTTGATAGTCTATTATATTCAAATATTAACTACATTTCTCTTATGGATTAAATTCAAGAATGGTTAATTAAATTCAAGAATGGTTAATTTGATGTTTTAAAGAATTCAGTTTATATTTGACAATCAATTTAGAAGAAGCAGATGATTTGAGTTTGTGACTCAGGTTATATTTGAGCATCTTTCACTTATAATATTCATTTTTGCATACATAACACTTAATGATGACAATGGTTTATATTTGCCATTTGAACTAGAGAAATCAGTGTAGGTTTACCTTGCCTATTTGAAGAAGGTAAGGTTATTGGCATCGAGGTATTATATTATTGTCTTACTTTTATAGATCAAAAACACACTTAATGCATCAAATGATGTTTTATGAAGGTTTTTTTAAACTTTGATAAATTAACATGAAGTTGGATGTTAACCTACTTGGAGAGTATGTGAAGATGTTTAAAAGTTTCTTTGATAAACAGTCAGTGGAACATGCTGTTGTTCTGATCCAATATGCTAAGGTCAAAATGTTTCAAGGTATTATTTTACAAAATGTAATGTTTGGGACCTGTCTGCTCTTGAATCCAGAAATTGGACGAGGCACATGTTATTGGATGGTGAGTATTTTTTTAATTTATGTTTGTCTTTTAGAATTTCTTTACTACACGTGTAGGTTCTGTATGAATTAGCTAATTCATTTAATGACTTTGTATTATTGTATGGAGTATTTCGTTGTGTGGGCGTATAGTTGGAAGATCAAGTCATTGGAAGTAGGAGGTTGACGAGTTTATAGTTCGGCTTCCCATATCCAGTGTTTAGTGTTGGCAGGAAGACTCCATTGTCAAACAAGGTTCAAACTTTGAAGTATTACAGGTAGACTAACACTTCGAGCTGCTAAGAGGTAGGCAATGTGATTGAGTTCAATTATCTCAAATGGTGATATTGTTTGCAATGAGATTATGATACTTAGATGTTGGTTTTGATGATTATCCAAAAATGTTATGGTAGCATCAGATTTAACCCTTTTTGGCGTGGGAAGATGAGTACATAGTAGAAGAGGGGAGATGCTAGACCTAGATAATACTTTGTGAGTCAAGCACAGGCAGGGGGAATCGACAACTGCAGAGCACAAGCTTAAAATTTTAAATCCAAGGTCTGACCCCTTTGAAGAAAAGGACAACGTGAAGCTGCCAAGTTACAAGAGAGACAATGTTAATGAAGATGCTTTCGATAGAAATCAAGGATTATGGACCCAGATATGATGATTAAATCTTGTACTCAATCCATGGCTACATTGAACCAGCTCAAGTCATTTGCTACAGGAGAACACATTTTTGACAAGATAGCATGGGGCGTCAGAGCTAGAGTTTAAAAACCTAGCCCTTGGCTTTGTGATTTGATGGTGTGCTGCAACGGTACAACACCAAACAGAGGCCACGGATGACAGCGACGGTGGATAACCTACTAGCGAGCACCTAGAGCTGAACCATCGTGAATCTAACACCAAATCCAGTAAATTAAGTGTCAACTAGAGCCGAACCATCTGAGAATTCAACACTAAAACAAGTTTGTTATATGAATGCTCCTGCAATTTTTTTGTTTCCGATGCAACAACTCATGAAGATTGATGAAGAAGGGAGGATCCATGAATTCACAAGGAGACCAAAATAGAACAACTAAAATCTATGAATGTGAAAAAAAGAAAAAATGAGTTCTACATATTCAGATGGTTCCTATGTAGTGTATGCCACTGTTGAGGTAGTTAACAGTGGTGGGGATTGGTTTTATTTAGCTTGTAAGTGTAATAGATCTGTGAGAGCGGATGGTACCATGTACTATTGCATGCACTGTGCATCCATGTCGTGTTTTGAATGTTACCCCAAGGTTTTTTTTCCTTTTCCTATATTCATCTTTCTAAACATGATTATTCAAAATTACTTAAAATGCTTAATCTGTTTTTGGTAGATATTTGATCAAGCTAGTAGTTAGGGATGATTCCGGAAAAACTACGTTTGTTTTATTTGTACTAATTTCATCCATGAAAAATGTCATCCATGAAAAATGTCTTAAATTAAACTATTTACCAAATGAAATTATTTCTCTTAGACGTATAATTAATAAAAGTGTAAAATAAAAAAAATACTTAAATATGGTTTATTTCCGCTATCTTTTTTATCGAAATTATTAATAAGTACTCAATTTTTTTGTACTTATAGTGAAAAATAGATCTCATTCATAAAAAAATCTGGAAAACACGAGATCAAATATAAAAGAGTAATTAGGAAACATATCTCAAATATAAAGGAATGCATTAGTCATGTTTTCATGATAAAATTACTTTTGGGAAATACCTTTGCGAAAAAAATTGAATTTTGTACCGTTAGATCATGGATTACCGTTTAAGTTTCAAAGAGAACAGTTTCCAATATCTTTATGTTTTGGCATGACAATCAATAAGAGTCAAGGCCAGACATTATCATTTGTTGGATTATTCTTGACCAAATCGGTATTTACTCACGATCAACTTTATGTTGCAGTTTCACGAGTGAAAAAACTAAGAAAGGATTGAAAGTGTTAGTTTTAGATGACAACGGTAACCATGAAGTTTTCCAAAGAATTTGGATTTAATTGATACGTTTATATGTTCTTTTCAATTTTTTATATATATGAATTTTTTTTATATATGAATTTAAGTTAGCATATGTTTATGTTGTATCTAACATTCTATATTATATTTACATTTATTTTTTTTATTATTTACTTAAAACAAAAAATTAGCAGAATTAAAAATAACATGCGTTCGAGATTTGGTTACTAGTTTACTAAAATTGCCAAACACCATAAAGGAAAAAATAACTTCCCCAAATCATTTTCCCAAACCTAAGTTTAATGTCTTAGGTAGATTTCGTTAAAATTTTGGTAATTTGGCTAGTTCTATATTATCATCGGTATTGCCGCTTTTTTCTAAAATTTCCTTTTCCAAAATGTTTAGCTCCGAGATTTGGTTAGGAAATTTGAGTGCACTAGTTCCCGGCGAAGTTCAATACCCGACCAAGATTTCGTCGGAATCGATTAAAGTAATTAGCGGGGGAGGATTGTTTCTCGAAGATTCGGTTCCGGCATCGTTCGTATCGTCTATCACTAACCGGAGTTCTTCTGCGTCATCCTCTAGTACCGTTTCGTTTGCTGCTCGGTGCGATCGCTGGAGATGGATCGGTGCGGCGGAGGTATGCCGGCGGGGAGGCCGAGGGATGTTCTTGTCTGTGTCATTGACGGTGAAGGGAGAAAACGGCGAGGACTCGAGCGAGATTTTGGGGCCGAGCGGTGAGAATGGCGTGGCTAGAGAGGCAGAGGCGTATCGGCTGACGGGGGAGGAAGAGAAGCCTAGGGTTCGTAGCGGAGGTCAGCGCGCCTTGAACGTTACTAAGCATCTCTGGGCTGGAGCTGTTGCCGCTATGGTCTCTAGGTAAGATTTTTCAACAGGAATTAGGAACAAGGAAAGTAATATGATATTTCAAATGCAAATGCAATGTACTCTGTAAATTAGCAATAAACTTGCAAATTTTTTCACTTGTGCTCCCTTCTATCATCATTAGTTACATATTTCAGCAATGCCTAAATTCACATTTTCCTTTGATTCTGTGATGTGTCTAGCAGCTTATTTAAATTTTTAGCAAAAAATTCAAGATTTTATTCCTCCTTTGAATTACTTTTTGTTAAGAGAAGGAACATTAGAAGGAGAAAGCAGTAGTGGTGCAAATTGAAATTTTCCGTGTATAAGAGTATAAGACTCCATTTATTGTTCTGTCAATGTAATGAAGTGAATGGCTAAAATTCTGCATCTCTAAGAATTTCAGAAAGTAGTAATTGTAGTAACAAATTTTTATATAATCAATCTTTTCACATGTTTGACTTTCATAAAGATTTATTGGGTGCAGTTTAAAACTATGCATGCTATTAAGTGTGGGCTTTCATTAATAGTCTTAGCACTTATTCTACTCAGTAATATTAAATGGGAGGCATGGCGTTGCAGATGTTTTGCCATCCGTGATTAAAAACACTGACTCTAACATGTCACACAAGTATACCACCTTCTTTTCTGTAGTGCAGAGTAGCTTTTTGTTTTATACTGAGTCTTGCCTATTACATAGTTTTTGCATATAGTCCGCTGTACCCAAAACGTGACATCTAGTAAATTCTAAATACCTTCATTTTCTTGTGTTTGTCAGAACCTTTGTTGCACCTCTAGAGAGACTAAAACTGGAGTACATGGTCCGTGGTGAGCAGAAAAAACTTTTTGATCTCATCAGGACAATTGCTGTCAGTCAAGGAATTAAGGGGCTTTGGAGAGGGAATTTGGTCAATATTTTACGCACTGCTCCTTTTAAGGCTATAAACTTCTATTCTTATGAAAAGTATAAGGACCGTCTGCTCAAATCATCGGGCAATGCAGAAACAACAAACTTTGAGATGTTTATTGCTGGTGCAGCGGCTGGTATCACTGCTACTGTGCTCTGCATACCCATGGACACTGTGAGTAATATCTTACAACCGTTAATGAGTTTTCTGATTTATTTTTAGAGCAAGGATTTATGAAATACCAGTCCTTGGGTGAAATTAACTTCCTCTTATTGCACAAGGAGGTTTAGGGTTTAGAGTAGTTGGGTTAACCTTTGGGCTTTAGTTTGTAGTTTATGCTGGTGCATTTTATCCTAATCTGTAGCTTGTGGATATGTATTTTATGTGCTTTGGATCTAGTTGAAGTTGAAGTGTTGGTTTGTATGCTTCAAATCTTTGTGTTCTTATTTTGCTCTTACTCTGTTTGTGGTACTGGGTTTTCTTTTTCTGTTTACTTTGTGCATACATACACCCTCCCCAGATCCTACTTTTGTGGAATTTTACTGGTTTTAGTTGTTATTGCAGAAAAAGTAATAAGCTATTACTTATATTCTTGAGGTGTACATTGAGGCACCTCTTCAAGGTGCTCCCAATGGAATAAGCATAAACATTAAACATTTTTGTTGCATAATAGTGCTTTTCATTAATGAAACACACGGTTTACTTATTGGCATATCATATGTTATCCACTTATCCATGGATATAACTTCAACATTACTATCGTTGCTACCTAAATTTTTGTGCTTCAGTTTTAGTTTAAATACCCATGCAGTCACAATAAGTGAAATTTGGAGCAGGTTTGCAATGTCACAGTGACTAGTGAGTTAGTCTGATACTAGAGTTTTGCAAAATATGATCCCTCTACAATTGAAATTTACAGTTTCTATCTTCGGCTATTGAATTGAACAACATGGTAAACTAACTATTGATTTGTACTAAATTTGATTACTGATTACAAGAATCATCAATCACTTGGGCCTTGACTAAAAATATGTAAGGTCAACCCATATATGTCTTGAAATCTCTCAGAGTTGTTGACTTGTTGATTTATAGTTCCATTTCGAATGATTTGATTTTTAATATTTACCCTCGGATTCAATGTATGTTTAGTGATTTCGGGGATTTACAAAATTGGTACAAGAACAATAGTAGATTTTATAGCTTACTGCTTACATTAAAATAAGAAAGTGTAAATAGTTGTGGGGCCATTTCTGATATTAACTGTTTGATACTATTATATACTCTGTAGTACCAACTACCAAGACATGATACAATAATCTGAGATCGGCTATCTAGAATTGTATGGAGTAATTCTTAAACACCAGACAGTATGCTCTAGGACATTCTATACTTCAAAAATTGCAATTTGATATTCCAATGACGTCATTGAGTAAAACGGAAAATGGGTTTTAAATAGTCAGCTTTGGTTTATTGCTTGTACCTATTTCAGGTCAGGACAATAATGGTAGCACCTGGAGGGGAAGCCCTGGGAGGCATAATTGGTGCTTTCCGTCATATGATCCGAACCGAAGGGTTCTTCTCCCTTTACAAAGGACTGCTTCCTTCTATCATAAGCATGGCACCCTCAGGTGCAGTTTTCTATGGCGTGTATGATATTTTGAAATCGTCTTATTTGCATTCACCGGAAGGGAGGAAGCGGCTACAGAATATGAAGGAACACGGTGAAGAACTGAATGCATTGGAACAATTGGAGATGGGTCCATTAAGAACTTTGATGTATGGGGCCATTGCTGGTTGTTGCTCTGAAGCTGCAACATACCCTTTTGAGGTTGTGAGAAGACAGCTTCAGATGCAGACAAGTGCTTCCAAGATGAGTGCACTGGCAACTTTTGGGAAAGTTATTGAGCAAGGTGGCGTTCCCGCTCTTTATGCCGGACTTACTCCCAGCTTATTGCAGGTATCTCACGCCTCACTTTGCCTGACTCCACATTTTTTTTGCTAAAGATATTTTCTTATGTTTGGCTTTGCCTTCTGAAATGCAAAAAAAAAGTTAATTTTTTCAAACTTTTCATATGTTTATATATTTCTTACTCGTTGTTTAGTAAATACTACGTATATATATAGATAAAATGGATTTGGAGAAGTATTTAATAAAATAATTATACTGAGTTTGATGTCTGAGCCTTTTTATTTTCCCTCAAGTTTTCTTTCCTTTGTTTGCCTCATTTTCTCTCATCTACCCTTCAGGTTTTGCCATCAGCTGCTATAAGCTATCTTATGTACGAGTTCATGAAGATAGTTCTCAAAGTGCAGTGATTAGACAAGAAAATAAACAGGTTTGATGCGTTTATCTTCCTAGATTGGCGATGGGCCATTTACTTACCAAAAGATGGTTGTTTGCGGCTCGCAATTGACATTATTAACCTTATATAGAGTAGAGGATGCAATGCCCAGTGATGTAGCACAACATATAGAGAGAATTTTCGGAAATGCTTTGGCTCTCTAAACCACTCTATATGAACATTCAACAATAAATCCAATATTTCTTGCTCTCACCTTTAACCTCATTAGTGATTCTATAGTCTATACCATTTGGAATTAAATCTTAACAAAACCAGTCAGTCAACAACAGACCCAGTAAAAAAATCTTACAGTGTGGGTCTGAGAAGGGTGTGTGTGCGTGTCAATTTTACTTTTAGAAAGTAGAAAGATTGTTTCCAAGAGACTCCTGGCTCAAGATACAAGACCACATTGATGTAGGAAAGTAGAACGAACAACATAAGAATGCATGCAAAACAG
The DNA here is from genome assembly GCA_003260385.1 of Cuscuta australis. Lineage (NCBI taxonomy): Eukaryota > Viridiplantae > Streptophyta > Magnoliopsida > Solanales > Convolvulaceae > Cuscuta > Cuscuta australis. The sequence goes on along the minus strand of NQVE01000150.1, from coordinate 777,895 downwards.
TGCAGAAACTACAAATTTAGGTGCAACAAAACATATGCAAAAACTACAAACTGAAGTCTAGAGGACCATCTTACCACTCCAATCCTAGACTACCATATGCTGTTATTTAAAATCATATCCTCAGTTTGCGGTGGCGAAAAGGAGCTACATGCATTCATTTGTTTAGGTGTTCAAAGTAAATAGGTAGCACACACTATGTGTTGGATCATAAAAATGTTTTATACCAAAATGCTGGGTTGCACATACCATTTGTTCAAGGCAAGATCGAGAAGTATAAAACATACATAACATGATTTTCTTTTAGCAATTGCAAATAAGACTCATATCAAAGAGTAAGTGTATACAATAACTATCACACAAACAACATAAACTTGACCCTACCTTTGCAAAAAAGTTAAAATCAATCGAATATGAAGACAAAAACTAACAAACATCAACTTTATTATCATTTCAAAACTTGTATTGGAAATGATGAAAGAATATACAATTACAAATCAAAGAATACAATCAACTACTATTTGAGAATAAATCACCCCCACTTCACCCTTCATGCACTATAAACAATATACTATTATCTATTTCCATGAACAAACAAACAAACAAATAAATGACATTGTCTTTCCACCCTCCGCGTGTATGCATATATACATGTCTGATCAGAAGCGTGGCCCTTCCAAACGGATGTAGTCATAGATGACACCGTTAAAGCGATAACCTCCTCTTGGTTGCCGCAAATATATTATGTTTTCTCCCTCCACAAGTAAAGTTCCTGAAAACTCATAGCTCGCAAGTGTATACAGTCCATGAATCCCGTGTCTTGCGATGGCATTGTCCCTTCCACTTCCGTTTGTTGAGAATCTTGGGCGTGAATTCAGATTGTTTATCAAAACCTAGTACACAAATGTCGTTATATGATACCACTATATTCTAAACGCTATGCAACCTTTGTTACATATAGTAATACAAACCTCAATCCTGGCTAAGTTGGTGGCAGCTAATGCTATCCAGAGTGTATAGGTTCTTGTCGGGCTAACATTCTCGAGTTGGAATGAAATTTTCCATGTTGCTGGTTCATACTTGTCGTCCCCAACTTTCCTACAACATAATATTTTGTAATGTTAACAAAAAATTGACTGTCAAAAACAAAAAGAAGAAGAATAGATTTCTAAATAAGGGGAGGCAAAGGTTCTTTTTAATCACAAAAAGTACCTATTGACATGAGCGAAAAACCAATCTTTTCGATAATCACTTTCTCCGATTTTATAGACCAAATCTTCAGAAGGATATATATCCGTGTAACGATCCCACAATCCATATTGCCTAAATCTGTAAGTTTTGAAATTTGTTAGTTTCACTTTGTGTGGGGAAGGCTGTATGTGTGTGTGTGTGTAGTTAATTAGGGAATATCAAGTACTCGTAATTACTTTTCGGTATGATTGAGCAGAGCGTAGTTCATGAGGCCAGGTGAAGGATCAGGGATAAAAAATTCTATAGCTTTTCTATCGGGGATGCCGATTTCCCAAATGGTCGGACCATTTCTAGGGGGATCAAACTCAAGCTCTCCCAGACTGGTTTCTTCTCCTGGTTTGATCATAATCTCCTCTTTGTTTCTATAATCTCCAAGAACTCCAGGAACCCAACCATACAGGTTATAAGTTCCAGATCTTACTGCATTGATCTTGAAATACCCATTATCATCTGTTTCTGTCCAAAATTGATAGCCCTATATATACAAAAAATGTTCATCATTTGTGTTCTCAATTCATCTTGAAAAATAAAACTTGTTCATTAGAAAGTTATATATAATTTCCAACCTTGGCATCTTCCTGCCAATATCCATCTTCTCCTGGTGGGGCCATGCCTACATATGCACCTTTTGCTGGGATAAGCTCTTTACTGAGGAACCTATATATATATACACACACATTTATATATAATCCATTAATTTATTACATACTCCCTCCGTCCGTTTAAACATGGGATGTTTTGATTTTGAAGAGATTTAATGGGAGTGTATTTTGGTATTGAATTTCCAAAAATGTCCTTTGATGTGATGGGTAAAAGTAGGATTTCATGGGTAGATTATTAGTAAAAAGTTATGATGTGATGGGTAGGGTATGAAAAAATAAGGGGTAAAAGTGACTTTTTAATAGAAATAAGAAGTGTTTTTTGGGACGGATGTAAAAAAAGAGAGGTTTTCAGGAACGGAGAGACTATAGTATTGGTTTTTAAAATTAAAAGGCTGTGGAAATTAAAACAAATCAAATGAATCGAAATTTTAAATTACCTATCACGGATTAACAATCGACCCGTAACTGTACCGCGTTGACTAGCACTTGGATAGTCTTCAGACTTTGGGAAATTGTATGGCCAACTTTTAGTCTCTACAACCATCTAATTATGATGATGATGATGATATACAAAACAAAGTATCTCATTAGTAATTAACTAATTTCATACTAATTTAAAATGTGATATGTATTCTCCCAATTAACTAGTTAAGTTAATTAATTAGTACCTGGCGCTTAGCATCTTCCCAAAGAGATTTGGGATCATTTCCTTGATCAGAGTTGAGATACATAAACACAGGGCCGAAGACCTTTTTCCAGGCTTCACCATTTCTCAAGCTTACACCATAGTTATAACCGGCATAATGCGAGCTGAAAAATATCTAATGACCCAGCAACATAAAATGAAAATCAAAATCTTTTTTCTAACAAATATATACAAAGTAGTAATTTAGGAATATCACTAATTATATAGAGTATTAATGACATACCGATAAGGCGGTTGGACCAGCATGAGAGGTGAGGTCTTGTCTTATCGGCCCTCCAGAACGGAATTCGTTGCCACCCGCGATGACCCAAAACCCAACATGTGGTTTGGCACAAATCCATCCATGTACTTTATTATCCTTGCTTTCTAACGAATATTGGTATTTATCGTCCACCTAAACAAATATTTTCGCATACCACAAAATTAATCCAAGAGTTCAAAAATATTAAGGGAATATAAGATAAGTACATATATCCCGGTATGTAATAAGATGAATATACAAATGTAAATATGTATACCTCGCCCTTCATACTTGGATTTGATGGGTTGGTTAGTAAAACTGCTTCTTTATAGTCGAGGGTCTGTCCAGTGGAACGATCATTGTCGTTTGGCATTTTTCTTTGTATGTCATCTGATATTGCCATATAATTGAACCTGTACGTGCATACGCGATTAATTGAATGCAATTAGACTTGTCATAATAATAACAAATAATAAATAAAATAGCCTAGCCTACATATAAAAAAATTAATTAAAGTATATGGTATATACGTAGTGCATCTTACAATTTCCTTTGCAGCTTGATAGCAACTCGAGCTTCGCCGATGTCTACGTCAGGCCATCCTTTAAGATGTTCGTAAATCGCATACGTGTAGAATCCAGATTGACCAGACAACATCACATACCTATAACGTACAAATTAAATCAGCTATAAATAACCCTATAGCATTATATATTTTGTTTATTTTGGGATTTTAATTTTATCATTTCATTGAAAACATGGATAATGATATCAAAGATGTAGAGTATGTAGAGGTACCTTTTATCTATGTTCAAAGGAACACTAGAATGATCTCTTGGATCATACGTTTTTGTGAAGGAGACTTCAATTTGATTTTGGTCTGATGTTATTACCCTGAAGCTTGTTGCTGGTAGCCTGCGCACAGCATTGCATGCATGATCATCATCATGATATGGCAATAACCACGATATGGAAAAAGACTAAAATAGGAGTAAAACATTGAAAATATACCAAAATAAGAGTTCCATGTTTTTATTCTCGAAGTAAGAGTTAAAACAATTTACACTGTCAATCATAACCCAATACATTACCAAAAAATATAATACCGTGAAATGTCCATGTACAGTGCCACATTACTTACAATACGAATTCCTATTTTGGAAATAAAAAATGAAGTTCCTACTTTGGTATGTTTTCTATATTTACTCCTATTTAAAGGTGATTTCTTTGCATAATAATACTGCCTTATTACTAGATTCCTCGAGTTTGATTGTTTACGGTCTTTGGACAAACACTTAACCATTTTAGTCAATGCAATAATTTTGAAAAACTCCGATAAAATAATTCAAAAATGTTTTTTTTTCAATTCCAATCGCGTCAAGTTTGCCACAATATGTTTTATATACATAATGCACACATAATATAATCATGACTAGTTTACCTAAATAGGACTAAAACATAATGACTTTCCCAATATAAGACCATATGTTTTTATTTCTCAATATAGGACTTTTGATCATTATTAAGCAGTCATTATTCAAGTAAATTTCCGTCATGACTGGACATTATTCCTCCCACAAGGTCATTATTAAGTCCTATTTAGAGAATAAAAAAGTTTAAGTCCTACATTAGGAAAGTTATTATGTTTTAGTCCTATTTAGTGCAAATTTCACTATAATCATATATTGTCTACTGGGTGAAGTTTAAAAGTGCTTATTAACAACGTACGTATCAAAGTTGGCAACGCCATTTCCCATTCCTGGCGTGCTCCACACAATATCCCAATATCTGCATACAATTAATGCAAGTGACATTGCATGCTTGCTTTTAGAATAATTTAAAAAATATATATTGTCAAAGGGTTTTCATGCATGCATGTATAATTTTATTAATTATTGGAATATTTATTATTATTATTAATTATTATTGTTATTATTACTAATATACCCTCGGTTTGTTTCTTTAAAGCCAGATTCGAGTACGTTGCGGATTCCATGGTATTCGATCTCTGCAATTCCTCCGGTTGGATTTGTCAGTGTCACTCTCACCAGTCCATTGTCCATCACCACCTACACCCACCATAAATTTTTAATTCTTTTATTCGTCGAGTTTTCTTTAAACATTATATGCATGCATATCCATGTAGGTTTTTTATTACAGTATACTACCTCGATCCGTCCCTGAGTATTTGTCCAATTTTTACTTTTTTCAATCAATCGTTTTCAATCTTTGACATATAATTAAATAAATAAATACTGTATTTTAATTAGATAAAATAACATTTTGAAAATATTTCATATAACAAAATCTAATAAAACTATTTTTGTATCAATATCTAGTATTATTTTTATTTAATTTGAATTCAAAGTTAACCAATTTTGACAAAAAAATGTCAATAGTGGAAAAATATTCAGAGACGAAGGGAGTAACTCCCAATTATAAATTTGTAATTATGTTTGGTAATTTGCAATGTCCATAGAGTTTAGATTTACATGCGTCCGTGTGATGTCAAGTCTCAATGGTGTAGATGCCTTCAATTCTTGAGTGTGTTTTGCCCAATTTGACCTGTAGTTTCAAAGAAAATATTATTAGCACTTCTTAATAAATATAGCTTCTTGTGTATACATATACAATTCAAAATATAAGGAAGACATAAATAAATGAAATGTCAAAGGAAAACTATAATTTCTTATATATTCTCTCGGTCCCATTGATTTCTTTACCGTACATTTTACGATGTTTGACGACTTATGTTATTTTCAAGTCAATTAATATTTGTTTAAATATTAGTGTAAAATTGATCGAAAGAGTAATACTTTTAAAAAAATTAATTACCCTTTTCTTGAATTCAATATAATAATACTCGATCCGTAATTCTATAACGCATTCTACGTACGTACATTGTATGTATATATACAAACTGCAACTGTATGTAGTACGTTGAGTATACATGCATAGTTACGTTGGCTGAATAAATGTATAATTTGTAACGTTAATTAATTAGAAGAATTAAGCAAATCCAAATGAATAACAACATAATTAAACATACGATGGATGGCGATGAACCCCTTTCCTAGTTGCTTGGCTAGGAGATGTAAAGAGCAACAAGCAGCACAAAGCAACAAAGAACCTCCATCCCATACATAGCGTGCTTGCCCTCACGCACCAAATTTTTTGCGACTTGCCCGCTGTAACACTCGCCATTTCTGGCATCGCACACAACAAAACGTCACACTAGTTAAGAACAAACGCAACGACTTAAACAATTTTTTTGTTCACGTGAATTATATTAGGAGCAAATAATAAAAACGAGAATAATAACAACAAAGAATTAATTAATAGAATTACTAATAAGGGAAAGCTAAGTGCCTGGCCGGTATGATGTATAGTACTATAGTAGTTATTGGAGACGAGGAGAGAAAAATATATGGACGCAGGATATTTTTGAATTAAAGGGTTAATTAAAGGGAGTATTTATAGGTTTATTAATTATGGTGTGGTACGGTTTAATAGTCCTAATTTAGTTTTTATTATTCAAACTTGCGTAGGCATGCGTTTTAATACCAAGAGAAAACAGGACTGAGACTGACTTTTACTTCCTCCCATTCCAAAAATATCTTTGCATTTAGCTTTTCAGTCCCTAGTTAATAGATCTCGATATATTAAAAGTATCCCTCAAAATTAATCTAATTATATTAAATTTACGTCATTAGTAAAAATATCTTTTTCAATATTTGTGGTCAAAATTTATAAAATTTGACTAATAAAAATAAAATGTAAAATTTTTTGAGTAAAAGTCTTAATTACTAGGTCCTTATACTTTTCCAAGAATACTTAATTCTCAAATTCTTAAATTATTTTAAGTGCTTCTCAAGTTTCTGTACTTTTTAAATGGTGCATAAGAAGTCCTTCCAGTGACTTTTCTGGCCAAAACTCCGACATATCGTCCATTTTTCTTTTATATGTAGTGTTTAACATCATTTATGATTTGGGAGCACATCTTGAATAAAAATGAAAAAAGGATAAAATATCATTCTTTAAAAATACTCCCTCCGTCCCAAAAAGATGTACACCTTTCAAAAAAATTACGTCCCACAAACTCCTACCCATTTCTATTAAAAACCACTTTTACCCCTTACTTTTTCAAACCCTACTTATCACATCATACCTTTTTCCTAATAATCTATACATCGCATCCTACTTTTACCCATCACATCAAGGGTATTTTTGAAAAGTCAACACAAAATTATCTCTCCCTTAATTTTAGCTTTAGTCAAAACGTGTAAATCTTTTTAGGACGGAGGGAGTATATGTTATGCCAGTGATATGCAACAAAACTGTGGGAATTCGAAGGACTACTTATGCACCAGTCAAAAAATATAGGGATATAAGGAGTACCTTTTTAAAAATAGGAATCTAAGAAGTGAAGGGCAAAAAGAGAATAATTTTTTTAAAGAAAAATTGATAGTATGCCGTAATTTAGGTAGGAAAAGTCAATGGAGAGACTATCTATGGAGTATGCACTAGTTAGAAAGTATAGGGATCTGAGAAGCACTTAAAATAATTTAGGGACTTGAGACGCACTTTTGAAAAAATATAGGGACCTCGTAAGGCTTTTACCCAGAAAAAAATTATGACTGAATGAAGAAGTATTAGTTATATATTACTCGTGTTATAATACAGATATTTAAATGTTTTCTGGCATATAGACAATTTTCGACATGTATTGTGGAAAAATTTATGCACCACATGTAGTTCTAATTAACACGGCAAAGAACATTACATTGCTTTCTTCCAATACTAATCTCCGACTCATCTTCATCAGAATAAAAGTCATGATTCTATCCCAACAAAATGGAAAAAATGCTCTCCTTTTCCCAACAACAAGTTTTGTCACATGTTTTTTTCCCACACATTTTCCCACATTGTTTTCCCACACATAATCAAGCTTAGCTTGTATACATCAAAGAGTGTTTAATTGTCACGAACAAAATTTTTCCGTAACAAATTAAATCGACATCGAAGGTGTGTTTTACCATCACAAACAAATGCAATGACATATACGGAGTACAATGCAATAACACTAATATATATACACCACTATTACTTGTACATTTTTGACTTTTCATATACATTATATTGTGTCACATATAATATTATTGTATGTAAGGAATGGTATGAATAATTAGTCTTGTTTGGCATTACTATTAGAGATTAGCATTAGCGTTTCGAAAAAACTATCTGACAGTAGCCTTTAGCGTTAGCATTTTGAGAATTAATATACACCATTAAATTTTTATCTAAAATGCTAAAACTAATCGAAAATGTTGTTCCCAAACGAGGTTATTATATATCGACATATATATTACACAAATGAGGAATTTACGTAAATATCACTAAAACATAATAACTTTCCCTAAATAGAGCATCATATGTATTTTTTTCCTAATGTAGTACTTTTAGCCATTATCCATTAGTTATTATTGAAGTAAATGTTTGTCATCACTGGACATTATGAACATTATTAAGTATCATTTAGAGAATAAAACAGTTTAAGTCATATTTAGGAAAATGACTTACATTTTAGTGCTATTTAGTGCAAATATTTCTAAAGAAATACTACTTGGAACTTTTGATATATACTTTTTAAATATGTAAATTTTATTTTTTATTTATATACCAATTTTTAAATAAAATAAATTGAAAAAACTTAGGATTTTACTTCGTTTAGCGTAAAGAGTAAAATATTTGAGGACGGAAAGAGTATTGAAAAATAAATAATGTAGGTATTTTATTTTTCAAATATTGTTCACGGGTACATTGTTTCCTTAAAAAAGTATTCTATATAAAGTAGAGAATAAATCTAGGGGTACACCAAAATGGGGTACTCCATTTGTACACCAGGTAAACACACGTGTCTGTGGATCACAAACACTAGGTATCCATGTTTGTCTGGGGTACAAATGATGTATCCCAATTTGGTGTACCGCTAGCATGCCCGTAAAGTGGATATTGAGAATGGAAAAAAGTATTAAAAAAGCGTTTTTGATGAAAGTGTAAATTTTATTCAAGATAGAGAAAGTACTTCAATTTGCCAGACAAAAGTTTAATACGTACTCCGTGATATTTGTCCCTCTTTGAATGAAAAGAAATCACTCTCTGTACCTAAATATTTTTATCATCAAAATAGGAGTTTGCGTTATGGCAATATGACACTATATATGGAGATTTTATAATATTTTTTAATAATGTATTTGACCATGATTGATAATATAAATAAACTTTAAATCGTATTTCAGGAATACAAATATAGAACTCCTATTGTCATATACTTTTAATAATTTACTACTCCGTATATTTTAGTCTTTTTTCCCTTAATCTCTCTTTTGAGCAAGAAAAATATGCAATTTAAATTAGGCCCCGTTTGGTATACAGAATTCAAGCCATTGAATTGGAATTAGGAATTACAATTCTAATTCTAATACTTGGTAGCATAAAAATATGTAGATTTGAAATTAGTAGTGTGAAAAATGAATTGGAATTGGAGAATTCAATTTCATCTAATTCAGTCCAACAAAATTTTAATTCCAATTCCGTCAATTCCGTGTACCAAACGGACGCTTAATTCTTTCAGTTCTGTTTGAATTTCCACATATACAATTTAATTATTTTTTCCTTCTTGGGAGGGTATAGTATATAGACAATTCTGCGTTAGAACACTACTGTAGCCAGTCAAATACTCTTCAGGATGGGACTTTTCAAAACCGTTATGTTTGGTGGTAGAGCCCAACTTTGGCGAATTCCCAATTTTCCAAAGAATTGGGAGGGCACTCTGCACTTTCCTATTGTGTTGTTGTATTGAGATAACACTTACAAATGGAGTTAAGGAGGGTCAATTTCATAGTTGTTGAATTTTCCATTTGGATAAATTATCGTATTAGTCCATGTGTTCTGGAGGAGCTTAAGAGACGATGTAATGCCACGTACGCCACATGTGTGTGAGCCTTATGAGGTTTGAAAGGGGATGACCAAAAGATGATGGTACAAATATTGATTATTTTGGTTGTTTGGGCAAATGTTTATTAATGTTCCATAGGTTTGGAATTCAATAAAAAGAGTGAAAGAAAACTTGGGGAGTGAAAGACATCACATGAAAGAGTGCAACGTATATTAACACCTCATTCCAAATTTGGTGTTATGGCAATTGGGTTGTGAAGGAGGTCGTGGCACCCACGCCACCATAACACACAGCCTGAAATTCATTGGTTTTTCAAGTTTGCCCTTTTAATTGTCAACTTTCCCTGCTCTTCTTTTTCCTTGCCCACCCCTACTTTGTGTTGGGGTGCAAATTACCTCCAACATCAAAGGAATAAGAGAAAGAAAATAAAAATATATTGGTTTAACTGAACCTATTATTATGATGTGTTTTGGAAGGTGCCATTTTACATATACAAACATATAGGGGCCAAATAGCATCAATGCCCCCTATGGTTTAGAAAATTAGCATCAATACCTCCATTATTTTTAAAACTTATTTCTAAAATTTTCGTAGTTTCACAACCTTACATCCACACCCTCTAATCATTTTTTGTGTGATTTTCTAGAAAATAAGAGACATTGATGCATGTTTTCCAAATCATGGGGACATTAATAGAGCTCATTTCTTATTTTTGTTTATTTTTTACTCTTCTTTTTTAAACTCTTTTTCATCTCTTTGTTAATTTGAGCTCATCTCTTTGAAATCACGGGGGACATTAGAGCTTAATTTTTGTTTTCTTATATATATATATATATATATATATATATATATATATATATATATATATATATATATATATATATATATAATATATATATATATATATATATATATATATATATATATATATATATATATATATATATATATATATATATATATATATATATATATATATATATATATATATATATATATATATATATATATATATATATATATATATATACACTAGCGTTGGAATGCGCATTTGCGTATTGGTTGCCCGGTGGGTACCTTGTTGCTGTTACTAATATATTTAAATATTAAACATAAGCATAGTGTTTACATGATGGAGTCAAAGGTACATGAGTGCATGTCATCAGTAAATAGAGGCATACTATTTACATGATGGAGTCAAAAGATAAGTTGCATCACTAAGTTTACATTGTTGCCTACTGGCATTTGCATTACTGTGTTTTCTCTCGTGAGTTGACAAAAGAAGTTTGGGAACATGTTTGAGAGGACGCGCATGCATTATTTTTTGCCTTCACACCATTTCATATTCGAGGTTTGGAAAACGGTGTGAGTATTACGTAGGTGTTTGTACAGAAGCTGGCTGTAATTGCTTCCTAAGGCTTCAGTTCAGTCGATCTTTTGTTTTTTCTCGTTTTGATCGCCCACGCCTTCGGATTGGTCTGTGAGAATTCTTTTAGGTGCGGTCGCGTGAGAAATTGTCAGTGCTTCGTTGGTTGAGAGACTATAAAGGCATAGGACTGCGTATGTTGTTTCGTTCCTTCCCTGGTAATTTGGTAGTATGATTTTGATTGCAGTTATGGCTGTCATTGGCCAAAGTTGGTTGTTGAGATCGGTGCAGTTGATGTCTTCAATTGGTGCATTCGTTTGCAGAATACGCAACAGCTTTTGGAATTCGTGTGTGAAGATTGTCATAGCCAATGCTCCAGTGTTGTCAGTTATTTCCACGTTCATATTGTACCTGTTATGTTTTAATTACGATGAGTAATTTGATATCTTTTAATTTTGATCATTGCTTTCTAATTGGAAAGAGAATGGAGTAAAAGAGTATACCGTTTTGTTGTGATTGAATTTTTCTTTCCGCAGTGCAAGCATTTGAATGTTATTCCTTCGGTGAAGATTACCTTTTTGTTGCAAGTATCGCATCCTATATAGTATGGTGGAGGACCATCTTCGAGGATTATGATATGTCCTTCGATCCAGAAGATTTGTTCCTGTTAGAAATCAAAATGAGGGGTGTTATGCCGTGACAGAGCACAATGTTTAAGTATGAAATGGTTAATGGTCGTTTAATTCAATTTTTCATTTACAAAATGAGTTCTAAGGTATGCATAGTACAATATATTTCGTTAACTCGGGCACTTGTATTATTAACATGACGAGAGTATCTTTGCAGGCTTACATTTTCAGAGACTACTGGGAAGACATTGGGACAATAAAATCTTTCTATGATGCTAACTTAGTCTTTACTGAAGAGGCGTTTCTTTATTATACTCTTTTTTTCCTGAAAATAACTTTGGATTCTCTGTGATAGGCTCCAAAGTTTGAGTTCTATGATCCAAAGTCACCTTTCTATACGTCCCTAAAGTTCCTACCGCCAACCAAAATTGATAAATGCAAGGTAATCTGCCGAGAGTGACCTGTATCTCTCTCTATTCCCAATAATTATAATGACACATTTAGAAGGTTTTTATCTTATAAGGGAATGTTCTTTTTTAGATCAAGGACACGATAGTCCCCCACGGGCGTTTCTTAAGAGAGTGCACCGTGGAGCACTCCATTGTTGGTGTACGTTCTCGATTAGACCGTGGTGTTGAAGTGAAGGTTAGTGAGTGTCTTTTGATGAAGAGTGGAAGAATAAACCATTGTTCCTGTTTGAAGAGAAGAAGGCAATTTGCGACGTGTATGTTACCTTGTCATCTAATGTTTTCACGTGACAGGTAGTTGACTTTAAAAAACAATCTGGACGTACAAATCGAGCAAGTGTGTCGTGGTGGTGATCTTTCTAGAGAAGGTTTTCGATTGATGTTGTGTTTGATGTGCTCCTGTAAGATTAAATTTGGTGTGAATCTGTAGTTTAAATTTGGAAAAATAATAATTGTTGATATACATACCATTCTCTTAGAGTAAGTGCCTGAGGGGTTGTGGGATTTATCTCTATGGATGTGCCGTAACGCGTTGTCAAGGATAGACCTGCATGTATAAAGGCAGATACATGACTTTAGGGTTTTAATTCTTTTTATGGGAGATATATGTATGTATGTATGCAGTTTGTGATAGGAGAAGATTTGGGTTACCTTGGAAAGATGAGGCAGCAACTCTCTTTGTGAATATTAGTGGATACCTACCACTTGAAAGTATCTTCCCAAGTTCGGAGGCTTGGACAGTTGCGAATTCGTCCCACATGGTGAGCATAAGCGGTTTGCATCTGCTAGGTGAAAATAGGGTCATAATTTTGAAACCAAGAGTAAAATAAAACACTGGACAAAGTTTTTACGAACATGCAACAAGGGCATAATTTTAAAACCAAAAGTGAAACAAAATAATGGACAAAGTTTTATCTGCACATGCAACAGGAGCATAAATTTAAGACCAAAAGTAAGAAACAAAATGTGATTGGGTTCATAGTAATCTGCTACTAAAATTTTAAAACCAAAGGTGAAACAAAACAATGGACAACAACTTTAATCCAACAAGGGACCAAAAGAGAAGAGACAACATTTGTGTTGGGAGGTCACGGGTCTCTTCATAAGAAACATTGAGTTCTTAAAGTAGAAGAGTACCCTCCCTAAGAAAACAACTCCGATCCATCTTCCTGATTCAATCAATCATCAAGTTTTTAAAGTAGTAGAGACAGCATTTTTATGAACAATCATACGGATCATTTCCATGTATACAGCAAGTATCTAATTTTTAAGGAAAATTAATGCAAAATGGAATCCTATCAAATTTACGTGAGAATTTAATTTAATGGATGAAAAACCGTTTGCTTGATATTATTGTTTTCATGGCCAACGCATGGAAAAACAAAATAATAATGCATATCGAGAATCTATTCATTTCCAAATGTAGATAGAAAGGCAAAAAAAAATACTCCCTCCGTCCCCCTGTATTCGTCCACATTTGACTTTTGAAACTGTTCATCTAAGCACTTTGACTTATCAAATTTTCTCAATGTGTAAGCTTAAATATAGTCATGTGTGATCTTGTTTGATTTATCTTAACATATAGATTATTAATATATAATTTTTATAATTTTTTAATATACAAATTAAAAGATAAAATGGATTAAAGAAGTGCATTGGATGGTGTGTAAAAATGAAAGTGGACAAATACAGAGGGACGGAGGGAGGGAGTAAGAAGCAAACCAGCAAGTCAACAAAGAAAAGATACGCTGCGAAGTATACACTGGTAACTATCTGAGTACAAAATAAACAACAAAAAAGTTAGTTAAAAAATTTAATTTCAAACAATAACCAAACCACAAGCGCACACACTGAACATAATACAACTCATATAAGAAAAGATCTGGCATCAAACACACAAGACAATGTCAGTGTCTCCCCAATAAACAGAAACACAATGAGAATCCAGAGGCTGCTCTTTTCACTATCTCGGACTGCTAATAGGCTTATAATTCTTGCACTGCTAAATCCAGAAGCAGATTTCTAATGCAAAAAATGTCAAAAAAGAAATCTACTACATTAACAATTTCGGGTTTTGAAACAAAGAATTCGTCATTATAATAAAATTCTACATCAATTAAAATTTAATTTTATCAAATTCAATTTTATAAAATTTGCCTTAACCTATGGAGTTGGTTATGGAGTTAGAAGTAAAAAACCCCATTAAACTCAAATCAAAAAGGTATAAAATCACCATTTAAATTAAAATCAAGAAAATAAAAACACATAATACATTCAAATAAAGAAAATAAAATTACCAATTAAATTCAAAATAAAAGAAGTTAGAAAGAGATCAAAACAGACATGGATCAGATAATTCTAGTCTGGAAAGTTTTTTTAATCCACATGTACCAATTCGGAATCAATACTCATCCCTTAGATGTATCAAAACAAAATACAAACCCAAAATAGGAGCTCGCCTAAAAAAGAACTAACAACATAGGCACTCCCAAATGAACATGCAAAAAAATTCAAAACATCCTGATCTTTAAAATCAAATGTGTGATTAAAATTGAACCTAAAACATGCTATAAGAGAACGGATGAACAAACTGACCATATGGGCAATTTCAATACAATTCAATTTTAAAAGAAGAAGAACAAGAATAGATCTAATTTTTTTTCACTCCAACCCAATTCGAAATGAGCATGCAATGAATCCATAGATAAAAAAAATTCTGTTTTTTTCAAATTCGCACATAGAAGTCAAAAAAAGATTTAAAAAAAATGGAAAAAAGAAAGAGAGATGGAATGACAAAAACCTGGAGAAAGTAGAAGTGGTAGTGAGAAAATCCATTCCCCATCATCTTCATATACCGCCGCCTGAGAGAAGAATAGTGCGGTGTGCAGTAGAAGGAAGAGAATGAGTGGATCGCACAGTAAATAAACGATGTTATAAACAAACGGAAAAAAACACATTATAAAAGCAATAGGCAATTATAAAATTAGGGAGATATATATATATATATATATATATATATATATATATATATATATATATATATATATATATATATATATATATATATATATATTATTTAAAAAGCCATAGATTCACATTTTTATTTTCCCGCCCATTTCGTGTTGTAGAAAATATGGTAATTCTACACTCCATATGGTAATTACTAAATGCTAATTAAACGGATCATTAATGTGGTTACCGTAATTAAGTAATTACTCAATTAAAATTACCGTGAATATAATTAATTATATGTAATATTCCTCTAATTTGGCTATGGTAATATAAAATGTGTCATGGTACCATGTACTGATGATGATGATGATGATGATGATGATGATAATAATAATAATAATAATAATAATATTATTATTATTATTATATAATAATAATATAATAATAGTAATAATAATAATAATAAACAAGGCTAATAAAATATATATATTATTTTCGTATTATGTTCACTAATTTATATATATGTAGTAATATCTAAATGGTAATTGTATTGAATTATATTCACTAATTTATATAGATGTAATAATATATACTAAATTATTGCATTTAAAAATGGTAATATATACATGTACTTTGAACGGATCATTAAAGTCTCCTATTTCGAACAGTGGATTTGTTTAGTATATGGTCATTAATGGAGTTACCGTAATTATGTAATTACTCAATTAAAATGGTAAGTGATTTAAAGTAGTAATAAAATATTCAAACATAATTACATTAAAAACGTGTAATATTTTTTGAATATAAAAACGTATGAAATAAAACCATTTATACAAATGGTAATAAAAGGTAACTAAAAACGTATATAAAAAATGGTAACAAATAACGTATATAAAAAAGGCCTCTAAAAAATAATCTAATTAATCTAATTAATAACTACCGATAGAACATCTAACAATGGTAATTAAAGAAATAAGAACGTATAACACAAAAGGTAATTAAAAATGTAATTACCATAATAAAATTTAATTGTATGTAATTAAAATTCCGGATTGTATGTAATTATAATTACCATAATAAACCATAATTGTATTAATTACCATAATTACCATTACCATAATAAACTTTAATTGTTCATGAAAATTAATTGAGTAGTATAAATACGCTACCTTACCGCGCCAGAAAAGTAAATGAGTGTTCAGTAAACGAGAGTTTTAAAGAGTTTTAATTAATCGGTGTTCTACCTTCATTTTTGTACGAACATGGGAATGATTACCGCCCTAAAAAATGTTCATGAAAATTCCGGATTGTTGATGATGAAGCTAAGAGCGATTAGAGTTTACTATGTTCCTGCTCATCCTCGAGGGCCGGAATCATTGGATATTGTTTTCCACGACTTAGAGGTTACATTCAAACAAGCTTTGCAAGAAAATGTGGTTTACTTAATCATGAAGGTCAGGGTTATACGCAATTTCCAAGGCACAAAAACTACCAATCAACCTTGCATGCTCCAATTTTTGGGAAAGACCAAGATTCAAAAATTATCGGAAAATGGATTTTCTAATTTTCAATTCCACTTTAAGAGTTTTGAAGATGTACTCAAAACAAAGTTTGCTGACCAAGTCTTTTTTAGTTGGTAAGAGTCATTTACATTTACATAACTTAAATACTTACACATATGAAATAAATTTCATGTATTATGATTATGAAATTTATAAAATTGTATTTTTATGGATTATCAGATATAATTGGGAAAGTATGGTGGTCCCAAAGTGGTGAAATAGAAAGTCTAGAGGGGGGGGGGGGGTGAATAGACTTTGTTACAGATTTAAAATCTTTTTCGTTTCTTTTGAAAACGTGAAAATAAGTGTTAATCTAGAGTTCTTGTGAACTTTAGATTGTGTGCGGAATTTGGTGGGTAGAGTGAGCAGTAATCATTAATAAATATGGATGGGTTAGTTTTCACAGTTAATATAATTGCAAGTAAGAGTGAAGATAAAAGAGAGAGACACGCATACTTTAACGAGGTTCGAAGGTGGGGTAATCCTTCTACGTCCTCAAAATCCACTATGTAGTTGGTTGTTGAATAATGAACCAACAATTACACTTGTGTGAATTTCTGCACTGTATATCTTTGCAAGACCAATGTTGCTACTGCACTCGTGCTGGCTTTGTTGTTCCTTCGAAGGTCACGCTTCTTCAACAACTGCAAGATCCAAATAGGACTTGCAAGACCAACTTGTAAGAAAGTTGACCTATCCCCTTTTTAATCAAGAAGTTTGATCAAAAAGTTGTATCCTTCAACGTGGTGTGGTACTTGAGGCAAGGAAACCTTCAAGTGTTTACACTATAGCTCTTTGGAAGGAGGAGGAGTTTGCTTCTGGATAAGGAGTTTAGAAATCTCTCTTTATCAAGCTTTTTGGGCTAACTGTGAATGAGATAGCTTTAGTGATTGCTTCGTTGTGTTGTTGTATCAACGTATCTCATCGTCCTCTCTTCAGTCTTCCAAGGATGCTATTTATAGCTGGATTGGATAATCTATCCGTTGAATCATAATAGACTATCCGTTGCATTTGCTGGCTTCAATTTTGAATGAAGATTGTGATTTGAAGATTCTTCGTTGAAGTGGGTGTTTGGACGTACCCACCTTTGAGAAAGGATTCCTTTTTCCACAGAATCCGTCTTCTAGCCGTTGTTCAAGAATTCAAGACTGTAGCACTTTACTCTGTTTGTCTTCTAGTGCTTGTTTAGGAATTCTGGGCAGGCTCTTTAATTTTAGAGGCCCAGACTTTGTCTTCGAGTAATTTGTTCTTGAATCAGCACAATTATCTTCAATCTAGCTGTTGAAAATCAAGAGATTGATTTTTCCTTGCCAACGGGTAGAATTTTTTCATTCAGGACTTAGATAATTTTCTAAGTCTTTTCTCACTTGTCCGCTTTCTAAGAATTCCGGTCTTCAGTGAGTCTTCTGATTCTTAGCTGACAAATCCGGAGGAGTCATTTTCAGACTTCCGGGTGAGAAAGAGATCCGCGCTAGTCTTCCGATTTGGATGACTTAGCCTTCAGCGGGTTGTAGCGAGACATCCGGTTCTTATGTAGTCTTCCGGATCTGAGGATTTTCATCTGATTGAGAAATCCTTACTTGTCTCTGACATTTCCAATCAAGATATCCAATTTTCATATCACTGAATTTGATTAAGTCTTCAGGCATCAAAACGCTTAAAGAAATATTACAGTTTTATTGGAAATCTCAAGAGCTCGGTTTTGACAATATTTCTAAAAAGAAAAATTAAATTGAATATTGGGGGAGGCTTAAAGTCCCTAATACATTCTAAATACATCATCATCAAAATCTATAATATTTTTCCCAACAATTTCCCCCTTTTTGATGATGACAAACAAGTGTTTAAGAGTTCCGGTCGCTGTACTGAGAACTAATTTTATAACTTTCTTTTAGTTTCTCATAATATACAGCTTGTTAACAAAAACTCTTAAACAAATACAATTCAAATTACAATAATTCCTAAACCAAGTCTTGTCTTGAGATTTTGTGATATCTTCCGCCATTGACCGTTTTCAGCTCCAGCAGATTCTGCTTGGCAGAGCGGTTGGCGTTGCGTTTGATAGATCTCTATTATCCAAAGTGGATAACCAAGATCTAGGAAGCAACACATCTCTCAAAAAAAATAAAAACAAAAACAAGAACGAAAAACGAAGAGAAGCGGAGAGAAAGGAGGCGGTGGTGGAAGAAAAGAAAAAGACAGAAAGAAAAGGTTTTGGAAAAGAGAATTGATTGTGAAAAATTTTTAAAGATGAAGGAAAAAAAAAAATTTAAAAGAAATTTTGAAAAAGAGTTTTAGAAAAAAATTTTGAGAACTCCTTGAGAGAAGGGAGCAGAGGCAGTACCCAAAAAAAACTTGTAAGAAGAGTGGGGCGACTGCTCAAAAAAGATTTAGAAAAAGTAAAGAAAGGAAAGGGGAGGGGAAGGAGATCAAGGTAAAAATAAAAAAGAAAAATAGAGAGAGTGTTGTTCCAGAGAAAGTGTATGGTATAATCTTGAAAAATACGAGAATTACACCATAAACTTTCTCTACTGCCGAGAATTGCACCATAAACTTTGAATTACTTTCCTTCTCACTAGGATTTTCTCCATTGCCGTCTATGAGGGTGAGAAAGAAAAATTTCTCCATTGAGGATATTTTCTTGGTGTTTTTCTCAAATAGTGAACTTGAAGACTTTCATATTTAGAGAGTTGTTTGTGATGGAAATGGATTGGGATATCTTGATTTAAATAGGGGAGGAGGAGGTTCACGGGTTCCATTAAGTGGGTAGTTGGAACGGTGAGAGTAAAGGAGTTTCAACTTCCAAGAAGTTGAAAAGTAAAAGGAATCTTTTACCAGTTACCAAAGAATTGAAACTGTTTTAATTAGAGAATCGGTTTCGTTTGGTTTGAGAAACGTAACTGTTTTAGTTTGGCTAAGCCCAAAAGAGTGGCCCAAAAAGAAAAGAAAGCTATGTACTAAAGGGAAATTATTCATATTGGGTTCTCAAGGCCCAAAATAAAACTATCATTTTTCATTCCCTATAATTCTAATTTCTAAAATAGGACGAGGTAGTACCAAAACAAATATGAATTTTAATTTTAAAAAAAAAGTGGTACTATTATTCCAAAGTCCTTTACATTATAAAAATCCTAAGGACCGGTACTTTTAGAGCTAGTTGGAAATGAATTAAGGACTAAAGCTTAGTTTAAGAAGACAGATTTTGTAAAGTACCTGAATCGGAGATTTCCAATTTTAGTACCAAAACTGAGATATCCGACTTCCATTGCTTAGAGCTTATCAATAATTCATAGCCAAAGACAATTGTTAGCCAAAACTAGTTAAGTTCCCCCTGAATGTATGCGCCTCAGAAAAGAATAATTAAGACAAAATCATACTTGAGATAAGCATAATAAGCGCAATTAAGACATAATTAAGCAATGTTTAAACCAATCAAGCAATGTTTAAACAAGAAGGTGTTTTCATCAAAACAAATTAGTGTTTTCACATACTTTCCCCCTGGTTTGATGAAAAGAACCTTCAGTTCCTTTTGCGTTTTGAAGATCCGGCAATCTCACTGATGCCCTGCATGTTCCCACACAGTTCTTTGATACGTCTTAAATTTTCACGCCTTTCTTCTGATTGAGCAGCATCTGAGAAGTGGTCAACAACTGCACCTATAAATTCTGTTCCATCCAGTCCTGAGCTGGATAGGTGTTGTGCTGAGTTTTCCGGATTTCTTTGCTGTGCTTCAAGGATCAGATTAGTCATGTTCAGATGAGAAGGGATATAAGATGTTTCTCCTTCGTTGACTGCAATAGGGAGCTGTGGTATTGGAGATGGACTGTGTTGTTGGAGAATCACTTCCATCTTGCGGTTCCCAGTATGTGCACCAATAAGTCTGAACAGCTTGTATGCTTCCTTTTGATTGTGAATGATCACCTTCAAGTAGTCTTTGATTACTACCTGGTTTGCTGAAGCTACTGCTAGGGCTGATCTGATGTCCATTTGGAGAAGGGACATTTGTTTTTGTAGACCAACTGTGACACTTGCTATCTGCTCTATGACTTTGTTGAACTCTTTGAATTGAAGTTGATTGTCAGAGGCATATATTTCCATATTGTTGCTCACAGTATCACTCAATAGAGAGATGGTCTCTAGAGTTTTATCTACTGATTTACCTATCTCCTTTAGATCTGAGTTGTGTTTCTCTTCTGATTTCTCTAGCAGTTGAGTGTACTTAGCTTCCATTTGCTCTATCTCTTGCCTAAAGGAGGCATGTTGAGATGCTAGGGCTGATTCAATCAGCCCTTGGACCTTCTTTGTCCAGATTTCCGGTATCTCATCCGGAAGGGTAGGAGTGGAGGAGCTATGAAAATGGAAGTTGGTTACCTGATGAGAAGATGGCGTTCTCTGGAAGAGTTGCATATGAAGAGATTCAGCATCTTCTTGTATATCTTCTTCATCAGTAACCTTCAGTGTTCTTTCAGATTCACCTTCTGCTTCTTCAAGCGCAAAGTTTGATATATCCCTAGAGAGGGAGTCTCTTTCTTCATCTGCATTCTGTTCTTCAAAAATGGCTACTGGAGTTTGACAGACCTCCACTTCTGCCATTTGAGTTTCCTTTTCAGCTTCTCCAGAGTTCCTTTGCACTTCAACAGCTTGCTCTATTGTTTCTGGAAGAGCTGACTGTTCTGGAATTTCTGCTGACTTCTCCGGGATCTCAGTTTCAGTAGGATTTAAGATCTCACAAGGAGTTGTGAGAGTCTCCAAAACTTGAGATTGGATTAGTTGCTGAAATTCTTCTTCTTCTGCTGCTGTTTCCTGGTTCTGTTCTTGTGGGGGAGGGGTTGCCTTCTCTTGAACAACATCAGTCAGAACCATTTCAGAAGCATGTGAAGTTTCCTGAAATGCAGGTGAGGTTTCCGTTTCGAAGGCAGGTGAGGTTTCCGGAAATGTTTGGAAATCCTCAGCTGTTGCTTCAGAAGTGAGAGCCACTTGATCTTCTGTAGCTTTTGAGAAGACTGGCTTGAAGACTGCAGTGTCTTCATCATCTGCTTCACAGTCTGAAACTGGTGTATTGGCCAGGTATTCCAGATGCAAGTCTTCAGGGTTCCTTTGCCATACCCAGTAGTCATCCAAAATCTGTTCACAGTTGTGGTTGACTGGTATTCCTAAGCACTTCTTGATGATTTTCTCATTCTTCAGCTGTTGGTCCCAATTACACAGTTGCTCTGCTGAATTCCCAACTTTCCAGGCTTTCCAATCATAGTATAGCTGCCGGAATTGGTTATCTGCATCATCTGTTTGAGGCTGAGATAAGGTTGGAAGGCTTTGGACTTGAGGAATTTCTTCTTCAAATTGTTGAGGGCTCCGGTTTTTAACAGAGGTTTCCTCAGCAGTTTCCTTCTCCTTCAACTCATCCGGATTGACATTTCCAGATGTTGATGGAGAGTTGATCTTTCTCTTTTTCTTCCTTTGAAGTTCTCCATGGTCAGAGACTTCTTCTTCTTCTTCCAAACATATCAAGGCAAGGTTCTGTGGTGCTTCAATGGAGGGAGACACCACTTTCTTCCTTTTGGTAGTCTTCGTCATATGGATGAGTGGGACGTTATCTGAAGAGCTTTCTTCTGCAGTGGCACTAGTACCAGCTCTGTTTTCCCCTTTTGAAGACAGATAATATAACCAGTATCTTTCTTCATACTTCTTTCCTTTAGAAGCAATACCCATAGATTCCAAAATATGTCCAAGGTATAGTCCTTGACAGAGATATTTCTGGTTGGGCTTTCCCAAATGCTTTGAGATGGAATTGAAAAAGTGTGCAGCCCAGTTTACCTTAGTTTTGGTAATGAGAGCGTTGATGATGAAGGCTCTCTCCTGGGTGATGTCATCGGCATGACCTCCACTTCCACACTCGAGGCAAGCGATGACCAGTTCTAAAACCAACTTATAATCGTTGTTTAGATCTGCTTTCTTCGCTGGGCCAGAAGGAATTCGCCCAGAAATTCCAATGATGTTCCAGTCCAGATTTTTGACTGGAAATTTCCCAACTTCAGTTCCAGAATTGGGAAGGCGAAGCTTTTCTCCCAATTTCTTCTGCGAAAGCTTCACTTTTGTACCCCCAACAGTGGACTTGATGACTGGAAACGTCCTCTGTGGGTCCTTCTTTGAATGGGCAGTTTTGATTTCTCCATTTCTGTAGAATTCAAGAACTTCTTCCTCGAATTTGAGGCGAATCTCCATTTGAAGAAATTCAGAGAGTTTCTTGAGCGGCTATCATTTCCAGATAGCTTTGGAAGAATGTTGGTGAGGAGCACTTGGCTTCTAACTTCTGGAAGTGGACATTTGCTCCGACAACCTTCATTTTCTCAGAAATTTGGGTGAAAATTCGAGAAAGAAAGGCCTAGGGTTCTTGCGAGTTCTTGAGAATTTTTCGCGAAGAAGAATTTTTGAGTGGGCGGTTGAGATCTGAATAGTGGCGATTGGGTTTTAATTTAGGCGATTTTTGCGGCTAGTGGCGATTGGGTTTTTGACTATTCCCAAGGCCACGTGCCTACCCAATATTTTGACAGACGTGGAAAGTAGTTCGCCACGTGTACCGCACTTAGTCTAATTGAATTAGACCAATTTTGTGAAGTAAATCGAAAAACTTGGCTTCACTTAGTGGTTTTGTGAAGATATCCGCCAGTTGTTCTTCAGTTGAGATATACTCAATTTTGATGTCTTTCTTTTCCACATGATCTCTGATGAAGTGATGCTTGACATCAATGTGCTTAGTGCGAGAATGATGCACTGGATTTTGAGAGATGGCTATGGCACTTTGATTGTCACAAAAGATTGTCACTTCCTTTGTTGAGCCAAATATGATGTCGTCCACATAGATTTGGACCAATAAGAGATCTTCACCATCTTGTAGTTTGAACAATGTCTTGTCAATGACTCCTTTGGTAAATCCATTGTCTATAAGAAATTGAGACAATGTATCATACCAAGCTCTTGGTGCTTGTTTGAGTCCATATAGCGCCTTTTTGAGTCTATACACCTGATCTCCCTTAGTGTGTAACTCAAATCCTGGAGGTTGTTCCACATAAACTTCTTCCTCGAGGTTTCCGTTGAGAAATGCGCTTTTGACGTCCATTTGGTAGACCTTGAAGTCTTTATGAGCAGCAAAGGCTAGAAACAGCCTTATAGCTTCAAGTCTAGCAACTGGAGCGAAGGTTTCATCAAAATCTATACCTTCTTCTTGACAATATCCTTTTGCAACTAACCGGGCCTTGTTTCTGACAACAGCGCCATTTTCATCCATCTTGTTCCGGAAGACCCACTTTGTTCCAATAACATGTTGGTGAGTAGGTCTGGGAACAAGTTTCCAGACGTCATTTCTGGAAAATTGGTTGAGTTCTTCTTGCATTGCATTGATCCAATCGGAATCAACTAGAGCTTCTTCAATATTCTTTGGTTCCACTTGTGAGATGAAACAAGCAAGCATAGCTTCTAGATTCTGTTGGGCACTCCTTGTGCGAACACCAGATTTAATATCTCTAATGATCTGTTGAGGAGGATGATCCCTTAACCAACGAAGATTGTGTTGATTGGGATTGACTGGTTGATCTAGTTCAGCTTCTGGTTGAAGAACAGAAGTTGTTGGTGTTTCCGGATGGATTGGCACTGAGTTGCCATTTCCGGAATTGTCGCCGTTTGAGATATCCGGAATATTGGAAGGCTGGCCAAGATTTCCGGAAGGCTCAGCACTGTCTGAATCCGGATTTCTCTGTGAAATCTTCAGAGGCAGACTTCTAAATGGAATGAATTCCGTGGGATTCATTCTATCTCCTTCATTGACTTCTTCATCCTTGTCTGATAGATCCAGAACCTCATGATCATGCTTTGATGGTTTGTCAACCACATGTTTTTCATCAAAAATAACATGTATTGACTCTTCAGTGATCATGGTTCTTTTGTTGAAGACTCTGAACGCCTTGCTTACCATGGAATATCCTAGGAAGATGGCCTCATCTGATTTCTCATCAAAAGTGTTCAGATGATTCTTCCCGTTGTTTAACACAAAGCACTTGCTCCCAAAAATATGGAAATATGATATATTAGGCTTTCTCCCGTTCCACAGTTCATAGGGAGTTTTGTTGTGCCTTTTATAAATCATACTCCCATTTTGAGTGTAGCAGGCTGTGTTAACTGCTTCAGCCCAGAACCTCTTTGGTAAGGAAGCTTCTGCTAGCATGGTTCTCACTGCTTCCTTCAGGGTTCTGTTCCTTCATTCAGCTACACCATTCTGTTGAGGTGTCCTTGCTGCAGATGTCTGATGAAGAATTCCGTTTTCTTCACAGTAGTGAATGATGATTTCATTCAGGAATTCTGTGCCTTTGTCAGATCTGATCTTCTGAATGGTCTGACTTGCTTGGTTTTGAATCAGCTTCATGCAGTTGGTGAGTTTCCCTTGAGTCTCCTTCTTGCCGTTGAGGAAGATTGTCCACGTGTATCTTGAGTAATCATCAACTACCACAAGGACATATTTCTTTCCACTTAGACTTATTGGTGTAACAGGGCCAAATAAGTCCATGTGAATAAGACTTAATATCCTTGTAGTTGAGGGTGCCGATTTTGCTTTGAAGGTGGACTTAACCTGCTTTCCTTTTTGGCAAGCATCACAAATACTTTCCTTTCTGAATGCAGCTTTGGGAAGACCTTCTACTAACCCTTCTTTGGACAGCTTGTTGAGAGTTTTGAAGTTGAGATGACTCAACCTCTTATGCCAAAGCCATAGAAGGTTAGTGTCACCTTTGCTGATTAGACATGCTTCCTTGACATTGTCCCACATTACTTCATAGATGTTCCTGATTCTCTTCCCAGTGAGAATGACTTCATTAGTGGATATGTTCTTGAGAGATGCCATGTCCTTGCAGAATTCCAAGGAATAACCTTTATCACAAAACTGACTTATGCTAAGAAGGTTATAATTGAGACCTTCAACATAAGATACAGCTTGGATGGTTAGTCCCTTGTACACCAGATTTCCTAGCCCTTTGGTAAGGCCAAAATCATTGCTTCCTCCAAAAGTAACTCTTGGACCATCACAGGGAATTAGATTGCTCAAAAGGCTCGCATCACCCGTCATGTGTCTTGAACAACCACTGTCTAAGTACCAGACACCTGGGTACTTAGCGGCTTCCTGCATTAGGAGGAGGAAGATTTTGGTACCCAATTAAGTTTGGGTCCGGAGTAGTTAATGGTGTGTGTCCCTACATCAAGTTTGAAGTTGCAGGGAATTTTCCTTGCAGCTCTAAACTTGTTGGGATTGTAATAATAGTTGTAGGCATAAAACTTCCTACGTGCAGGACGTGCAATTTCCTATTTCCTCCTAGCAAACCTAGGTTGATAAGACCTGTAGTTTTGTCTAGGTTGTGCATAGTGTGACCTGTGTCGGTTATAAGCATACTTAGGTGGCACAAATAGTTTCTGGGGTGGAGGATGACTATATCTTGGCATAGTTCTCCACTCAGAATTTCTTGGAAAACTCCTATCTACCCCATAATGAGTATAGCCTCGTGTATAATGGGGATTAGAAGGTTTTCTTCTGAAATTATTTCCTTTTTGAGGTTTGTCCAGCTTCCTATAGTTCTTAGGAGGGACTACCTTTTTGGGAACTTCTGTTGGTTTCTCCTTTTCCTTTCCTTTCTGCTTATTTGGTTTAGCAGTAAGTTTAGGAGGGATGAAAGTTGTTCTCCCTTTCTTTTTGGAACTGGAGGGGTCAAACCCAAGTCCTTCACGACCCTTATGTTTGGTCGTTTCAAGAAGCTTATCCACTGCTTCTTTGGACTTAAGAGTCCCTAGTTCTTTGTTAAGGGATTTCACCTTTTCAGAGAGAGATTCATTTTCATTCTTGAGTTGAGTGATCTCATCCAGTTGACTTTTCCGACCTTCAGTCAACTTGAGATTCTCTTCACTCAATAGTTTGTTCTCCTCTGTTAAGGAAGAATGTTTGAGATTTATTTCCTCAAAATCTACCATTATCTTTTTGAACTGGTCAAAAAGATTTTCAGAAGTTGGTATGCTTTCATAAGAAGATGAGCAGGAGGTTTGTGAGGTTACCTCTTGATCAGCATCATCTTTGGCCATTAGGCAGAGAGTGTCATCTTCTGACATAGTCCACCTATCCTCATGGTTGGACTTTTCAACTCTGCGCTCCATGAAGACGAGAGCTTCTTCATCTGAGCTTGAGCTGGATGACTCGTCACTTTCAGCAGCAACCATTGCCTTCTTTTTCTTCTCGTTCCTTTCTCTTTCTCCGTACTTCTCCACCTTTGGGTACGGGCATGCTGACTTCCAGTGGCCAGGCTTCCTGCAATTGTAACACAAATAAGATTCAGGAGGAGAGTCACTTACCTGTGGCTTTCCCTTGGATGGCCTTCTGACTGAGTCAGCTTTCTTGAAGAACTTTTTGAACTTCCGGAATTGCTTGACCATCATGGCAAATTCCTCATCGTAGTTCTCCATTTTTGAACTTGACGGCTGGCTGGAGGAGGGTGTGTCACAGTTCCTTGTGCATGTCCCTTCACTTGATGGGACTCTTGGAGTTGTCATCAGTGCCGTGGGGAAGGGAGTGACTTGTTCTTCCTTCTTCTTCTTCAGCTCGTGCTCATAGGTTCTGAGCTCATCAAGAAGACCTTGGACAGTGTAGTTCTCCAGATTTCTTCCTTCTTCCATGGCTGTGGCTTTGGTGTACCACTCAGTTGGAAGAGATCTCAGCAACCTTACATTCTTTTCTTTGGGAGAAAGAACGTGGTTAAGTGATGCAAGATCATTCAAGATTTTGTGGAATCTTTCATCCAGCATATCAAATGATTCTCCGGGAAGCATTTTGAAGCCTTTGAACTTCTCAAGCAGGACTTCTATCTTCTGCTTTCTCAAGTCCTCTGAACCTTCACATAGCTTCCCAAGACCTTGCCATATCTCCTTGGCAGTCTTGAGATGCTTAATTTTGGAGAAGGTGATGGGGTCAAGTGTCTTGAAGATGGCTGCTTTGGCGACGTTATCCAGATTGTGCTTTTTGCAATCTCTATCATCCCATTTTTCCTTGGGCTTTGGAATGTACTGGACTACGTCTGGAGTTGCTGGATTCCTCTCAGGATTCTCCATTTGGATTTTCAAGGGTCCATCCTCAAGCACCATCCACATGCAATCATGTAGAGCGTAGAGGTGTGCTTCCATCATGATCTTCCAATCATCATAACCTAGAAGAGAAAACTTGGGCAAACCGTGATCCATATTGTTCACTATTTTGATCGCTTTTCGTTAATCTAAACGTAGATAGTGAGAAGTTTGCTTCGATACCAATTGGTGGTCCCAAAGTGGTGAAATAGAAAGTCTAGAGGGGGGGGGGGTGAATAGACTTTGTTACAGATTTAAAATCTTTTTCGTTTCTTTTGAAAACGTGAAAATAAGTGTTAATCTAGAGTTCTTGTGAACTTTAGATTGTGTGTGGAATTTGGTGGGTAGAGTGAGCAGTAATCAATATGGATGGGTTAGTTTTCACAGTTAATATAATTGCAAGTAAGAGTGAAGATAAAAGAGAGAGACACGCATACTTTAACGAGGTTCGAAGGTGGGGTAATCCTTCTACGTCCTCAAAATCCACTATGTAGTTGGTTGTTGAATAATGAACCAACAATTACACTTGTGTGAATTTCTGCACTGTATATCTTTGCAAGACCAATGTTGCTACTGCACTCGTGCTGGCTTTGTTGTTCCTTCGAAGGTCACGCTTCTTCAACAACTGCAAGATCCAAATAGGACTTGCAAGACCAACTTGTAAGAAAGTTGACCTATCCCCTTTTTAATCAAGAAGTTTGATCAAAAAGTTGTATCCTTCAACGTGGTGTGGTACTTGAGGCAAGGAAACCTTCAAGTGTTTACACTATAGCTCTTTGGAAGGAGGAGGAGTTTGCTTCTGGATAAGGAGTTTAGAAATCTCTCTTTATCAAGCTTTTTGGGCTAACTGTGAATGAGATAGCTTTAGTGATTGCTTCGTTGTGTTGTTGTATCAACGTATCTCATCGTCCTCTCTTCAGTCTTCCAAGGATGCTATTTATAGCTGGATTGGATAATCTATCCGTTGAATCATAATAGACTATCCGTTGCATTTGCTGGCTTCAATTTTGAATGAAGATTGTGATTTGAAGATTCTTCGTTGAAGTGGGTGTTTGGACGTACCCACCTTTGAGAAAGGATTCCTTTTTCCACAGAATCCGTCTTCTAGCCGTTGTTCAAGAATTCAAGACTGTAGCACTTTACTCTGTTTGTCTTCTAGTACTTGTTTAGGAATTCTAGGCAGGCTCTTTAATTTTAGAGGCCCAGACTTTGTCTTCGAGTAATTTGTTCTTGAATCAGCACAATTATCTTCAATCTAGCTGTTGAAAATCAAGAGATTGATTTTTCCTTGCCAACGGGTAGAATTTTTTCATTCAGGACTTAGATAATTTTCTAAGTCTTTTCTCACTTGTCCGCTTTCTGAGAATTCCGGTCTTCAGTGAGTCTTCTGATTCTTAGCTGACAAATCCGGAGGAGTCATTTTCAGACTTCCGGGTGAGAAAGAGATCCGCGCTAGTCTTCCGATTTGGATGACTTAGCCTTCAGCGGGTTGTAGCGAGACATCCGGTTCTTATGTAGTCTTCCGGATCTGAGGATTTTCATCTGATTGAGAAATCCTTACTTGTCTCTGACATTTCCGATCAAGATATCCAATTTTCATATCACTGAATTTGATTAAGTCTTCAGGCATCAAAACGCTTAAAGAAATATTACAGTTTTATTGGAAATCTCAAGAGCTCGGTTTTGACAATATTTCTAAAAAGAAAAATTAAATTGAATATTGGGGGAGGCTTAAAGTCCCTAATACATTCTAAATACATCATCATCAAAATCTATAATATTTTTCCCAACAATTTCCCCCTTTTTGATGATGACAAACAAGTGTTTAAGAGTTCCGGTCGCTGTACTGAGAACTAATTTTATAACTTTCTTTTAGTTTCTCATAATATACAGCTTGTTAACAAAAACTCTTAAACAAATACAATTCAAATTACAATAATTCCTAAACCAAGTCTTGTCTTGAGATTTTGTGATATTTTCCGCCATTGACCGTTTTCAGCTCCAGCAGATTCTGCTTGGCAGAGCGGTTGGCGTTGCGTTTGATAGATCTCTATTATCCAAAGTGGATAACCAAGATCTAGGAAGCAACACATCTCTCAAAAAAAATAAAAACAAAAACAAGAACGAAAAACGAAGAGAAGCGGAGAGAAAGGAGGCGGTGGTGGAAGAAAAGAAAAAGACAGAAAGAAAAGGTTTTGGAAAAGAGAATTGATTGTGAAAAATTTTTAAAGATGAAGGAAAAAAAAAAATTTAAAAGAAATTTTGAAAAAGAGTTTTAGAAAAAAATTTTGAGAACTCCTTGAGAGAAGGGAGCAGAGGCAGTACCCAAAAAAAACTTGTAAGAAGAGTGGGGCGACTGCTCAAAAAAGATTTAGAAAAAGTAAAGAAAGGAAAGGGGAGGGGAAGGAGATCAAGGTAAAAATAAAAAAGAAAAATAGAGAGAGTGTTGTTCCAGAGAAAGTGTATGGTATAATCTTGAAAAATACGAGAATTACACCATAAACTTTCTCTACTGCCGAGAATTGCACCATAAACTTTGAATTACTTTCCTTCTCACTAGGATTTTCTCCATTGCCGTCTATGAGGGTGAGAAAGAAAAATTTCTCCATTGAGGATATTTTCTTGGTGTTTTTCTCAAATAGTGAACTTGAAGACTTTCATATTTAGAGAGTTGTTTGTGATGGAAATGGATTGGGATATCTTGATTTAAATAGGGGAGGAGGAGGTTCACGGGTTCCATTAAGTGGGTAGTTGGAACGGTGAGAGTAAAGGAGTTTCAACTTCCAAGAAGTTGAAAAGTAAAAGGAATCTTTTACCAGTTACCAAAGAATTGAAACTGTTTTAATTAGAGAATCGGTTTCGTTTGGTTTGAGAAACGTAACTGTTTTAGTTTGGCTAAGCCCAAAAGAGTGGCCCAAAAAGAAAAGAAAGCTATGTACTAAAGGGAAATTATTCATATTGGGTTCTCAAGGCCTAAAATAAAACTATCATTTTTCATTCCCTATAATTCTAATTTCTAAAATAGGACGAGGTAGTACCAAAACAAATATGAATTTTAATTTTAAAAAAAAAGTGGTACTATTATTCCAAAGTCCTTTACATTATAAAAATCCTAAGGACCGGTACTTTTAGAGCTAGTTGGAAATGAATTAAGGACTAAAGCTTAGTTTAAGAAGACAGATTTTGTAAAGTACCTGAATCGGAGATTTCCAATTTTAGTACCAAAACTGAGATATCCGACTTCCATTGCTTAGAGCTTATCAATAATTCATAGCCAAAGACAATTGTTAGCCAAAACTAGTTAAGTTCCCCTGAATGTATGCGCCTCAGAAAAAAATAATTAAGACAAAATCATACTTGAGATAAGCATAATAAGCGCAATTAAGACATAATTAAGCAATGTTTAAACCAATCAAGCAATGTTTAAACAAGAAGGTGTTTTCATCAAAACAAATTAGTGTTTTCACATACTTTCCCCCTGGTTTGATGAAAAGAACCTTCAGTTCCTTTTGCGTTTTGAAGATCCGGCAATCTCACTGATGCCCTGCATGTTCCCACACAGTTCTTTGATACGTCTTAAATTTTCACGCCTTTCTTCTGATTGAGCAGCATCTGAGAAGTGGTCAACAACTGCACCTATAAATTCTGTTCCATCCAGTCCTGAGCTGGATAGGTGTTGTGCTGAGTTTTCCGGATTTCTTTGCTGTGCTTCAAGGATCAGATTAGTCATGTTCAGATGAGAAGGGATATAAGATGTTTCTCCTTCGTTGACTGCAATAGGGAGCTGTGGTATTGGAGATGGACTGTGTTGTTGGAGAATCACTTCCATCTTGCGGTTCCCAGTATGTGCACCAATAAGTCTGAACAGCTTGTATGCTTCCTTTTGATTGTGGATAATTTTCTAAATCTTTTCTCACTTGTCCGCTTTCTGAGAATTCCGGTCTTCAGTGAGTCTTCCGATTTTTAGCTGACAAATCTGGAGGAGTCATTTTCAGACTTCCGGGTGAGAAAGAGATCCGCGCTAGTCTTCCGATTTGGATGACTTAGCCTTCAGCGGGTTGTAGCGAGACATCCGGTTTTTATATAGTCTTCAGGATCTGAGGATTTTCATCTGATTGAGAAATCCTTACTTGTCTCTGACATTTCCGATCAAGATATCCAATTTTCATATCACTGAATTTGATTAAGTCTTCAGGCATCAAAACGCTTAAAGAAATATCACAGTTTTATTGGAAATCTCAAGAGCTCGGTTTTGACAATATTTCTAAAAAGAAAAATTACATTGAATATTGGGGGAGGCTTAAAGTCCCTAATACATTCTAAATACATCATCATCAAAATCTATAATATTTTTCCCAACAAAGTAGTTAGTCGAACTGCGCCCGAAACCCGTATGGTTAATAATGCCCAGAGCAAATGATGGAGGTTACCTTGGAGGACCACAAGTAAGTGACTTTTTAATAACCGAATTCATTTTAATTAAAAAAAATATTATAGTTTGAAAAAATTACTAAACAATTCAATTGCATGATACGTTATTTTATTACGTCAATGTTTTTGCATTGATGGATTGAGTGCATCGGAATCGACCCTTCCAATATTGGTGTTGCAGATGGTGAAACCTAAGTTCTACAATGGTATATTCATAAATTAATTCAAATTAATTTTGAAAGACATGTACCCAATGATTTAATTCTAATTGTATATTTTTCAAAACATTTAGAGCAAGTGTCTGTTACAACATTTTACTCTGTGAGCAAGGTTTTACTCAACGATGAGTGTGATGAAGTTAAAACTTGGAGAGAAAAGTAAGTCCAAGTGTATTCTTGCAGATTTTTCGTTTCTAAAATATAATCAACGTGTTGTTTAAATTTTTAAAAATTGTAATCATGTAGGTTAATATCAAGTGGTTATCATTTAACCCAGAGTTGTAGTATCGTCTCAACACAATCAAGATCAAGAGATGATAAAAGAACTAGCAACTTGAAAGTAGTCTCCATTCATGAACTAAAAAGCATGAGCAATGTAAGACATTTTTTTACATGTTAGAAAAAAATTAAGTTACTTTTCACCTTAAATATATTGCATATTCATCTATGCTAATACACTTATTTTATGTATTCCACAAAGAGTAATTTTTAAATTATTGAATGAGATATAATTTAAAGGGTATACACGGGATTTACTAATTAAATTAGTAAATAGTTAATAATTTAGGAAATAATATAAATATTTATTGAAATACGTGTTCATTTGAATAAGTTTAATTTAGTTTTAATACCAGAGTAATAAAAAGTAAATTTATTAATTATAAGAGTTTAAGTGAGAAAAGTAGGCTTTAATTTTATTTTCTTTCCTAAATTATTCACTATTTGCAAATTTCGTTAGTTTATAAATTGCGAATAAGATTAATTTTTATGAAAACTCTACTTGCAACATAAGCAAAATTAATCATTTGGGTCTCCGCTAGCACAACTCTTGGTGAAAGCGAGATTTTTGTCAAATTTTACCAGTTATTCCAAAAGGAACAAGACAGGACATCATTAACTCAACGATTAATTCTTCATACATTTGGGAAGACTGCACTGTGTTGCGTTTGACGAAAAACATGCGGCTGCAATCAATGATTCATGATAGTGGTTACGATCAATCATTTGAATTCGACAAATGGATTCAGAGTATTGGTGACGGGAACGCAGGTGATGAACATGACGGCTATGATGAGGTGATAATTCCTGATGACATATTACTTCCGTCTTCTGAAGATCTAATAGCCACTATAGTGAATTCAACTTATCCAGACTTTCAAAAAATAGCCAGTGAACTGAGCTACTTGCAGGAGCGCGCAATTTTGGCTCCTACATTGGATGTCGTCGATTCCATAAACGAATATATGACAGCGATGAATCCAAGCAGCAAGACTCGAACATACCTTAGTTCTGATAAAGTTGAGAACTCAGATTGCAGTTCAAGTTTTTTTGGTGACCTACACTCTCCCGAATTCTTAAATAAGATTCGTGCTTCAGGTGTACCGAATCATGAATTAACTCTGAAGGTAGGCACGCCTATTATGTTGTTGAGAAATATTGACCATTCAATGGGTTTATGTAATGGTACACTGTTGATAGTAACCCGGTTGGCTAATCACTGAATACAAGAAAAAATATTATCAGAAAGCCACATGGGTGAAGAAGTTGTTATTCCAAGACTATCATTAACACCTTCCGATACAAGCATTCCCTTCAAGTTTCAAAGAAGACAATTCCCTGTGGTTACTTCGTACGCAATGACGATTAACAAGAGCGAGGGACAATCTCTGAAACATGTTGGACTACTGTTACGGAAACCTGTGTTTAGTCATGGACAGCTCTATGTTGCAGTTTCAAGAGTAAATAATCGTAGTGGATTGAATATTCTAATATGCAATGAAGACAATACTCCCACAAACACTACAAATAATGTAATCTATAAAGAAGTCTTTCGAAGTTTGTAAAACATTGTATTTCTGTACCTTAAAATAATATAATCTCTATATTTTATTGCATCTTATTTTTTATCATTAAAAAATAATCTGAATTTAATAACATAAAAATGACCCGTGCAACGCACGGGTGTGATACTCGTATATATATATATATATATATATATACACACTCAATTTATATGAAATTAAATGTTTTCATTTTTTTGTTGTCTAGGATAAAAAAATTGGGAAGTAATAAAAAATAAAAATATGGAAAAACAAAATGGAAAAAAACAAAACATAATAAAAATAGTATTATACAAAAATAATGTAATTTTTGGAACAGTTGATGTTCCCAAAGAAAAATGAGCAACAAGCAATTTTATTTTCTATTTATTCCTCATTTTTTATGTTCCAAAAAAAGGTTTTAGTCCATACTTTTTTATTTCAGAAAAAACCAAAAAAAGTTTTTAATTTGAGATGTACAAATGAAGTATAAGTTAATTACTTTTTATTTAAAACAAAAATGTTAAAATATAAGAAAATTATTTAAAAAAATTAAAAATAAATTTAAAAAACCTTCATAGATAAAAAAATAGAGGAAACGTGGAAAATAATAAAAGGTAAATGAAAAGTTAGAAATGAGCATCAGTGCCCCCATATTTTTTTTGAAAGAAAAAAAGGCATACATTAGTGCAATAAAAATAGAACGATACAATCAGGTGAAGCAGAAACCCATATAATGGTATGAATATCTACTCTGCGGGCTAATGTATGAGCAACCATATTATTCTCACGACAAACAAATTGCACCAAATAAGAATGAAAAAAAGATAGTAGACGTTTACACTCCATAATAACACAACCAAAATAAGAAGAGAGAGACGAAGTATTCTCCTGAAGTGCCTTCACAACTCGTTCATAATCCAAATAAAGCACCAAATCTCGAATGCCTTGCATTTGTTGATTAATACAGCGGGAATAAAATAATAATAATAATCCGAACTTATAAACCGTTCGGATTTTACAACAAGAAATAAAGACAATAAAACTGGAGTCTTCGGAAGCTCGAACGGACTGGGGGAACACGAACAGACAGCAAGGCCGTGACTTTGGAGAAGATGATCGGAAATCGGGGATTCGCCGAAGCAGTTTCTCAAAGTGAAGGTTAGGAAAGAGGAGTCGCCGAAGCTTTCCTTAAGGTAGTATTGCCCGCCTCTCGCACTGGCAAACGTGGGCAATCTCCTCCCAGGATAAAACCGCAACGTGCTAAGTCTAGAGCGGTAGAAAAGAGCACCGGCGAACGAGAACGACGGAAAGTTTTCGACGGAAAAGATGATCGAAGATCGGGGATTCGCCGGAAGAGTTTTACTGCAGAGAGAGAGAGTTTTCGAGTATGTTTTCATCTCTCGACCAACCTCTCCTTAAATAGGAGGAGGCTTGGCTGACTGGACAGCCCGGACGGAGATGCCGAGGAGTCTCAGGCGACTCTTCGGTCGGCCATGCATGCATTTCTCTTGGACGGTACTTCGTTAATCACGAAGTGTCCACGCGTGTTGAAATCCGTCTCGTAAAAATTTAGCCATGCCTCGCCGCAGACACGACGCGACACGCGCGTGCCGAGCCGGACGGACGGCGCCGGCAGCGGCGCGCGAGATGTCCTCTTCTTGTTCCTTTCATAAGCTCAATTCAATGCCTAAGCTTAAATATGAGAATACGAAAGGTTTAGAAACCGGTGTGGGACAAAGGCATTTACTCTACCTTAGTATTCAACTTTGAGAATTAATTTCTCATTCACCCGAGCACCGTTTATGACGTGTCATATGTCAAGACGTTCGTCTTACTTACGAGATTAATCGTCCATAATTATTTTGGAAAATAATTTTGTGGACCCTACCGAATTTATGTCCGAAAATGTCCAATTTACTTTAAAATTTCCAACAACATTTTCACCCAAGAAAGTACCTTCTTGAAAGCCTTAGCTTCCGCCATCAAAGGATCAAGAGGGCATACCATTCTTCCAATGTAACAGATCAAAAAATTGAAAACCTAAAGACGACAAAGCAGACTTTGCAATAGCAGGCACTGGATGACCAAGTCTGCGATGCCAAGTAGACTCTTTGACGGCTTGACACATGACGGATGGGCTTGGATGGGAGGGTGTACTTTCCGTGCTCACACTAGTCCTTGTACTGCATCTGGTTCGTGGTCGTGTCCACTATTTGGAAGTTATTGAGCTCATATTTTTCTTTAATTAAAAGTAGATCTCAAGAATGAAGAAAGGAATCTTCTTTCTCTTCGAATTCTACATAGCAACACAGGGAGAGTTTGAGGGAGATTGGTGACGCTAGGAGATGCCACCAGTGATTGGAACGGTGATGGCGGCGGAAATCTCTTCCTCCAGGCTACAGTTACGATTGGAGATGGATGTGGGTTACTACTCCGGTGCACCCTCGCAACTTAATCGACGATGGACTAGGGTAGCGACCATCAAAAAATAGATCTAGGCTATGGCATCGACGATCGGAAAACAAATCTGACCATATTAGATCTATGATCGGATTGGGGAGAAGTTGGGCGGCGAAGATTAGATCTGACCGGATTGAAGTTAGGCACAATCATTCCGGCGAAGAAACAAATCTGACCGGATTAAAATTGGGATCTGCGATCGGATCGAAGAGGGAAGAGAGAAAGAGAGGAAGACATTATTGAAAGATTGAGATTGGCGTAGATGTGGGAAGGTTGGGGTGAATGGTGAGGGGGTATATTAGTCATTGAATAATCTAATTTTGGAACTGGGAAGATAGTTTTTTTAGGACGGGGAAAAAGGAAAGTGGGAAGAACGTTTTAGGACGGAAGGAGTATTATTTTTGACAAAATATGAAAATGTAAAATTATTTGAGATAGTGTTTTTGCCTTTTATTTTTAATCGTTCCAAAAAATTTAGGGTCATGCTAGGATGCCACTACATGGATGCTATCATGGGTGCATCCATGCTTTGTTAACAAAAATGCTAATCATCATTGCGACACAAATGGTAATCATATGTGCGAAGCATGAGTGCACCACATCCCATCATTTTTCAAAAATTTGAATTTACTACTCGACACTAGGTGTGAGCAATTAAACCGAATCGATAGTCCCTCCGTCCTAAAAAGTCTTTCCTGTTTACTATTACGGCCTCTCGATAACTCAAATTTGTTTGCGTGTTTTCATTGATAATTTGATAAAATAAAATATTCTTGTCGCCTCTTATTTTGTAGAGTTTTTGATGTAGTTTTTAAATATAATTTTTTTATGTGTTATTTCCATACCAATTTTCAAATAAAATCATTTTAAAATCTACAGGGTTTTGCACGTTAATCAAAACAAGAAATCCTTTCTGGGACGGAGGGAGTACAATTTAACCGAATCGACCTCAATTTTAAATTCGGTTTCGGTTTTTGGTTTAATGTCTAAAATATTTGGTTAATTCGGTTATCGGTTTCGGTTCTGGGCAATGTTAACCGAAACCGACCGAATAACCGAGCCCATAATATGTATATTAAATAGGACCGTGCTACACACCCCCACCCTTGCTACCAACCTTGCCTCCACCCACTTCTCCACCACATATTTATCTCTACCCATTCTCCACCCACCCTCTAATTTTTATTTTCTTGCCTCCCTACCACATGTTTATATAAGGGGCATAGTTGGTAGCAAGGGTGAATGTTTTTAGCATTTTCCTATTAAATATATGTAAGCCGAGACCAAATCTTTTAAATTATAGCCAACTTAAACAATCCAATTCCCAAATTTGTTGTCTGACCCAATCTCCAAGTCCCAACCTCGTCTCCCAAGTCGGCAACAAGTCCCAAATTGGCAAATCCCAGTGCCCAAATCGGCAATCACCATCTCTCGGTCCTCACCAATCGACAATCACCATCTCCCCGGTTCCGGCGTTCCTAAACCGACGCCTATCTCCCGGCAATCACCATCTCTCGGTCCTCACCAATCGACAATCACCATCTCCCGGTTCCGGTGTTCCCAAACCAACGCCAAGATCTAATCGGCAATCACCATCTCCGTTCCTGCGTCACCAATCAGCAATCACCAGGTTTATTCATTCTTTTTTTGTTGCTAATTATTATTCTTTTAGATGCATTACTCCCATGTTTTATGTTTAAGCCTTTTATGTTTGTGGACAGATTTTCTTGCTATTACTTTGCTTTAAAAATTTGAGAAATGTTTCAATATTGGCAGTAGGCAGTAGGTTTTTAGAATGAAAAGTTCGGTTTTTTCAAACCGACCGGACCTGATCGATTTGTCTGGGTTCTGTTTGTTCGGTTCTCGGTTTAATTCGGTTCGGTTTGGTTCGGTTGGTTATTATGGTTTTGGGCCAAAAGCGGCCAAACCCGGCTCTCCCCTACTCGACATGTAACACCCCAACCCGCATAACCCAAACCCGTGAGACAGCGGACCGGTGTGCCACTGGATTGGTATCCGAATATACAACATTTTCAAAACAATTTAAAACAAACATTCTATCAATACATATAAAAATCCATCGGAGTAATTTAAAATAATGCAGAAGCCTTTTTAAAGTCAAACAACTTGGGATGTTGCCCGGAAACGTAATAAGCATTAAAGTTAATTAAATAAAGCATAACTACAGATTAAAGAGACAGCCACACCATCGTACATTTCCTCCTCAATGCCCTCCGGGATCGGCTATAGGTTCATCTGTCTGATCACCTACGGACAGCAAAAAGGAAAACAACGCTATCCGCTCAACATTGACGCTGAGTGGCACTCCATTGTAGCACAAGAATAAACATAATAATCCAATGATTAAGATCGCGCATATGTTTATCCTTTTAATAAAAATCAATTCAACTTTACATTCGGTTCTTTAGACGGTTGACCAACAGTCAACTTATTTTCTTTCTTTTCAAAACGATTTAGGTGTTAAGGATTCCTCATTAACTCTTTGACCACCGGTCAACCCAATTTAGACTTTCACGAAAGTCAAACCACTTAACTTTTATTGCATGTGACAGAGATAGCCTCAATCCGTAATACCGAAGATAGCCTCAATTCGGTGGAGGTAGGATCCCTCGGGCGATTGCCTCAAACCCAAGATCACAGACCCTCGTGCGCACGTCTTAACCTCACTGACCAGGCCCCGCAGCCGCCCGAGCAATGGCTAGTTTCTATGTTCGACATAATAAACCAATTGATCCTAATTACTGATTAGAATTAATTAATTAACTTAACTAATTCAGTAAAGTCTTGGATTTAACTATTCGGTCAAACCTACGTCAACAGAATATCCAGTCAACGCCTAAGTCAAACGTGACCTAACCCAAGTCAAACTCAAACCTGTTCAGTCAATTCACAATCCTCAACAATTCAATTCAAATAATCAATTTAATTCAATTAACCAAATCTAGCCAAGTTATAGCATAAACATATATAACGATCTGAACCATTAAATATATTCTAAACGCTATTAACTTCATAGTACGGACCTGGATTACGCCGAAATCGAATCGATAGCTTGAACGGAAGACAAATCAACGAAATCAAACGAACGGGTCAAATTGAGCCAAAACACGAAATCGACCAATCGATCTAGCGTGGAGATAAATCTGTCGGCGGTATCAACCCAGGGCAGCGGCTGGGTGCGGCGATGGTGGCGGACGCCGGCGTACAGTGGCGAGGCGGCAGCAGCTCCCAGAAATCACGAACAGAGGAGCAGCTCCGGTGATAGCCTCTGTCCGGCGAAATCCCTAGCTGCAACAACGGTGAACCGGCGATTATCAGTCCGGTGAGTCGCAGCGACCGCCGGCGAAGGTGGCGACCCGGCGTGGGGCTGCTCCTGAGGTCCAATTGCAGAGGAAATTGCGAGGAAGATGAAAAAGAGACTGACCTGAGCTAAGGGCGACGGCGGCTGGAGGCTTGGCGGCGGTGCAACTCGACGGTGATGGGCAGCGACTGGCGGCGCTGCAACCCGACGGCGGTGGACGACCGACGCTGGCAGTGCAGGCGACGACCGCGGCTCGAAGATTGGGAACCGTGGTCGGCGGCGCTGGACCTGGCGGTGAGCGGCGGACCTCTAGCGAGGGAGAAGCGGCGGCGATTGGCTGGGGAAGGGCGACCGGCGATGAGCGGCGACTGGCTCAGGCGACGCCGGCGTGGTCGAACGGCAGGGGAGGATGACCGGCGAAGAACGGCGACTGGCTCAGGCGGCGATCGGAAATGAAGAAGAAGAAGGTGACGATGTGCGGTTCTCACAGATCCGAACGAAAGAAGATAGGTTTAGGTTTTATTTAATGATCTCATTTCTAAAAGGATTGGGCTTCGGACCCAAAATACCTGATTAAATGGTCATAACATGAGCTCCAAAACTCCGATTCGCGAGCCGTCTGAACCGACGCGATCACAAAAATATTTCCTACGAGATGACATAAAAGTTGGGCTTAGAATCCAAATTATAATTTTAACCCCTTTTTGGGCCCAATTCATAATCAATTGCTCTAACAATTTAATTAATTCTTTTGGGCCAGATTTCGAGGCGTTACACGACACAATCCACAAAAAAATCTTAGCTCCACTCCTCCCTCAGTAATCTTTAACGGATTGATTGTTTCTATAAGATGGGAAAAAATCAAATCAATGCCTTTACAATCCAAATTGCGAATCAAAATAAGATTATTATTATTATTATTGCGTGTAAAATAAAATAAGATTACGTGTAATATTTGTTTGAAAATAGTTCGTTGAAATGGTGAAATAACAGAATCTTTTCTCTCATGTATGAACAATAGGGGTGCATACAAATCAAATAAAATGTATTCGATTCGTGATTCGTATTCCAAAATGATGATTCGTATTCGCTATATTCGAATCCGAATACGAATTGTATTTTAGATTCGAATTATATTCGAATCCGAATACAAATATTAATAGATTCGATTCGTTTATTATTCAAATTATTCGAATATTATAATTTATAAATAAATTTATATATATTCTAATATATTACGGAGTAAATATTTGTGTACATATGTTAACATATTTTAATATATTAAATTTTTGTGTACATATAAATTTATATAGCATATTTTTACTACATTTTACATTATTATAAAATAATAATTTAATGTCTTTAAGAAATCTATTTTAAGAAAAAATTTCTAATATTTTCGAATTCGAATATTCGAATACGAATTCAAATACGTCAAACATCTATCAAATCGAATACGAATATTTTTTAAAATTCGAATTATATACGAATCTGAATTTGAATACATATCACTTTAATAGAATACGAATCGAATATTGATATATTTGCTTAGATTCGATTATTATACACCCCTAATGAATAATAAAGAGTATGTTTGGCTGAAGGTCCAGATCTTGTCTTTCTTTCTCTCTCCCCTTTCCTTTGCTCTAATTTGATTTGATTATATAATAATAATAATAATAATAATAATAATAATAATAATAATAATAATAATAATAATAATAAATCAAAATGTGTTTTGATTCATAGCTGGGGTTGACTGAGAATCAATAAAGATTGAGAGAGAGGATTTGGGTTGAAATGGATTGGGACAAGCATCAAGCGGCGCAGCTGCCGGCTCATCCGCAGGCGGCGGAGGAATTGGGCGGAGGAATGTTCGTGAAAGTGATGACGGACGAGCAAATGGAAGTCCTCCGCAAGCAAATCGCCGTCTACGCCACCATTTGCGAGCAGCTCGTTGATTTGCACAAATCAATCACTTCCCAACACGATCTTTCTGGTCTCTTCTTTCTTCTCTCTTTGCTCCCAATTTCGATTTATTTCTAAACTGTGTTAATCCATCCATTGCTTAAGAGCTTAAGATGATTAGATATGGTTAGTTTCTCTGCATGTTCTAGCTTGGTCAAACCTTTTTAGGAAGATATGTATTTAAACGAATCGAAGTTATTATCCAAGCTCATCATTTTTAATCTGAAACTTGTTTTTATGCCTTGATGATGCGTAGTGGTGAAACTTCCAGTTATGATTGACATGATAAGTTTGTTTCTGGATTGTTCTCTATAATCATCCTGTGAAGATCATGATGAAATATGGGTTCCCAGTTTTTTATTGGATCCGTCATGGCCACTAATAGGAACTCAGCTGTGAACTCCGATTAATTTTTTGTTGAAGTTCATAATGAGTTAGAGTTGAAGAATTAGATATATTTCCCCTTATGAAATGGGTGTTCATTAGCCAGTAGAGACATCATTGCCTTGATACTTAGAACCTCATTTGGACCAATTTGGTGGCCGGGGTTGAATTATATTTCTGGGAATTAGCTATAAGGAGTCAGTTAAAATCATGTTCCGGGAAATGAAGGTTCCAAAGAATAACAGAACTCCCCAATTTTTCTAATATAAACATGTTAATGCTATCATAGTGTTTGATCACAAATTCACATACATTAGCTATTTTTATAACTTGTATGATGCATGATATCATAAACGTAGATTGGTATGCAGTTATAGTTTGATCATGATGTCTCAGGGGCTAGGATGGGGAATTTCTATTGTGACCCGTTAGTGACATCGGGTTGCCACAAAATCACTGGTAGACAGCGGTGGACCCCAACACCTGTGCAGCTTCAGATTCTTGAGCAGATATTTGATCAAGGCAATGGAACTCCAAGCAAACAGAAGATCAAAGAGATAACATCTGAACTGTCCCAACATGGGCAAATTTCTGAAACAAATGTTTACAATTGGTTTCAAAACAGACGTGCTCGATCAAAAAGAAAACAACAGGTCACAGCAACAAACAACGGTGAATCAGAAGTGGAAACCGAGGTCGAGTCACCCAATGATAATAAGAAGACTAAACCG
The DNA here is from genome assembly GCA_003260385.1 of Cuscuta australis. NCBI lineage: Eukaryota > Viridiplantae > Streptophyta > Magnoliopsida > Solanales > Convolvulaceae > Cuscuta > Cuscuta australis. The sequence continues at coordinate 734,682 of NQVE01000150.1, read as the reverse complement.
GATGATTTACCCTCCTCTCACATTGCTATTTCTAGGGCTGAAGATGACTGCTACCAAACACTTGTTGTCAGCTCCGGGATGCTTTCCATTGATTCAAGATACACTAAAGCTGAACCTACATTTCCCTCGCAGAGCGCTTCAAAGCCTTCTGGCAATTTTGGCCACATGTCCTATGGTTTATCAAATCCTAGTACGTACTTCAGATATTCTTCCCTTTTTTAAATTACTTGCTGAACTGAAAACTCTTGAGCTCAACTTCAATAATTTATGGAGTAGTTTTTATTGCCACAATGGGAAATTGAGTTGAACATAAAATAAGCTATAAAAAGAACAAGCCCAATAAAACAATGTACCTATCTACTTGATATTATTGTACAACTTGCTGCAACCAAAATTAAAACTAAAATATCAGACCACATTTCAAAATTTTCTTACTTTACAGCATTTTCAGGATTTATGTGATAATCAAATTAAACCATGCCAACAGTTTAAGTGAAGAAACATTCAATGTGTTTTGTGCATCGGTGAGATCTTCATGCAATCATGAAAAATTAAAACAACAAAGTTTGCATATCATCACTCATCAGTATCACAATCTTAGGTTCGTATAATAATGCATGGACCTTCTCACCTGGCCCTTTTCTGACATTTTTTAGGCCTAGAGTGTAAAAAATAAAAGGGCCCAATAAAAACATTAAAACTCAGAGTGTAAGAAATGTTTTGCTAATACATGCTTTATTTATCGAGGGAACTACCCAACTAGGACCAAAACATGCTCCATATACCAAAATATGACTTTCAATGTGTTTATAGAGGTCCTATTTTGGTGTAAGATTAATGTTTTAATACTATTTAGGTAGATTTTTTTTATTTTTTTGCCTTAAATAGAAAATTTGTTTTCCATATCTTTTTTTTCCTTTCAAATTTCATGAACCAAACATAGTATGTGTCATGAATTTCTTGTTACGTTATGATGGGAATCTTCAGTTCTTATCAAAAAAGGAAAGTAATTGTTACGGCACATATTTCAGAGTATATTTGACTCCGTACAAAGTAATTTACAGTCAAATAGCTGTACAAAGTTTGAATATAATATTCACTTCGAAAGTACAGACTATGGAGTAAACTAATTGCAAGCAACCTTGATTTAATGTTAATTGGTGGGGGGGGGGGCTTATGCAGTGACTGAGAATATGTATGCTCAGTCGATGGAGTGTTTAATAGTGGTTTCTAAACTACTGTGTACATATTTTTGGTGAAAATTTGACTGTTGCCATTGTTGTTAAGCAATTGAAGATGATGAGGATCAATTTATCATTTGGAACACAGGGTATGTTTGGATCCTGGGAAATGCTATGGAAAGACAAGAAATGAGCCTCTTAATAGTTGTTTGATTTACCTTGTAATTGCATAAGAAAATGAAATTTGATTTTTTTACTTAAAATGCATAAATTGAGATTTTGCAGTCTTTATATAATGATCCGTAGACAATATGAGTATCAATAGATATTAAAAGGTAAAAAGCCTCCAAAGGTTAGTCTGAGGCAGGCTTACCTCAATTATGTCTCTTCAGATGGATAAATAAGTTGTGTATAAATTGCAGGAATGGAGCAGATAATGGGAAAGATTGAAGTGCCAGGGGGCTATAATCCTTATCTTAACCCAGAAGATTATAATTTGATGGGCTGAAGCTACAAAGATACTCCGTATTATTACTTTACAAAGAGTTGGGCAAACCTCTGATGATGATGATGATTGGGAAGTCACCTTGGCGTCTCATGCATTTTCCTATGCTTCTGTCATTTTATTATCAACTCAGCAGGGATGAAATTAAAGACTTTCATGCATGGATATGAACATTTATAAATTACTTATAATTTCATATATATATGTGTGTGTGTGTGTGTGTGTGTTTGTATGTATGTATATACTCCCTCCGTTCCTAAATAAACTTCCCCTTTCGTTTTTTCTTTGTCCCCAAATAAACATTTTTTTCCCTTAAAAAATCCTTTTTGCCTCTTACTTTTTAGTAAAAAGGTATTTTTGGAAAGTCAACACAAAAGATATATTCATTTTAATATAACAATCCTTTTTTTCATATCCTACCTATCATACATACCTTTTTACTAATAATCAATATATCACATCTTACTTTTACACATCACATCAAGGGTATTTTTGGAAAGTCAACACAAAAATATCCATCCCTAATCATCAAAAAGTCAAAAATGGAAGTTTATTTAGGGACGGAAGGAGTATATATTAAAATGAATAAATGTAAAAATTAGACGTATCAAAATTAAATTGTAAACTAATCTCAATTATGGAGCATTAAATTAGCATTTTATAAAAATATCTTTTTTCAGATCAAAATTTTTAGAGTTTGATCAAAAAAAATTAAATTCGTTTTTTTTTTTTTTGCAAGAGACGTGTAGCGAGCCAAGCACCTAAAATAGCCACTTGATGTAGAGATTCCGACACTAGGAAGTGGGGTCTTTGAGAGGCTCAAGATACCGGCCAAGGATCCCCGGCCAACCCACTAGCCATCTCGGCGCCTTGCAGGGTCGAGTCCTCTCTATAGATCGCGGGTAGTCAGTCAACATTTCAACAAGTCTTGCCGAGACAAATCATCAACATAGTCAGTCATTTCATAGTCATAAAGATTTTTTATTTTAAAAAACCTCAAATGTTGTTGCAGGTTAAGGTTAAAGTAGCAGGTTCCATATTTTTTTTAATTTTTCCATGCATTGGAATAAATTTAATTATCAATTAGTAATATTGTACAGTAATTAATAGAAATCTTTTTTTCATTTTTTTCAATTCGTTTTACTAAACACGAGAAAAGAAAATATGTTGCACCCGGAAGCTATATATCAATGCATGTGTGCATATCTGTGTATAAGTGTGCATGCGCAGGCGCGTACTATCCACGTACATTCAAATATTACAAGAATATATATATTAATTACTGAATATTAAAATGCATAATAATTAAATCCTGTATATTAATTAAATGGAGTATCGTATTAATTATATTTGTGAAGAATACAATATAATGTATGACTAAAAAAGAACAATTTTGATTTAATTTGGTGTTGCACAACAACATTGAGGAGGACCAACAAATGTAACGCAAGCACCGCCAAGTTTGCCGGCATTCTTACAATTGACTCTGCATTCCGCAGGATTGTCCATGCAAGAAGGTGTTGTCGGTGGCAAACAATAATATGAAGGTGGACCGTATAACACATTATTATTGTTTCTCGATTCTCCATTCGCCATTATTACTGGACTTTTGAGTATACCTGATGAGAAGAAAATAAAAAATGTACTTACAAATTAAAATTCGGTGTAATAATTATCGAAAAAATAGATTAAATAAAGATTATAATCTCAAATAAATAAAAATATAAATAAGATAGAGCATACTAATAGTACCATAAGATAGTAGAATTGTCATCATAAACCAACATAGTGTAGTCCCAAAGGTGCATCCATTCGACTTCAGGCTTCCACCAAAACCACCCATTTCTCTTCTTTCTAATTTATTCTTTTTTTTTTCTTACTAGGTATTGTATATTATTGCTTATTATTTAGATGAACAATGGTAAGTACTATATATATTGTACGTGTTACGTTACACAAAATGGATGTGTACGTGTTTGTGTACTATATATATATATTATTTAGTTACATATTTAACTACACATGATACGTACGTTACTACAATATCTCAAAAAATGGCATGTTACTACGGAGTACATTAATTCATAATTACTACCACATGTCTAAATAGTATAGTGTAATGCAAATTAATACTCCATCCGTTCTCAAAAACACACTAGAATGATTACTAATAAATTAACAGATACTCTATCCGTTCTCAAAAACACACCTCTTTCATTTTGTCCACTTCCAACAAAACACTCTCATTTTCTATTAAAAAATCTATTTTATCCGGATGGCGTAAATTCCACCGGGTATGAAAGGTAGGTAATTGGGTTGGGTTAGGGAGACCTAACCGGGTAAATCCTTAAATATAATATTTGAGACTCTCTTTGTTAGAAAGTCGCCTTGTGTCAAGCCTATGTGGCTATATTAAGATGAGATAACAGGTCTTTATTGGTTGCTTATATGACAAATTTTATTAATGGTGAATTGACCTTCCTTTTTTATTTTAAAATAAAATTTCAATAATGATAAACTTATGTTTAAAATTATTCTTATAAATATGGATGGAATATGTTCAAAATAGTCTCGAATTTTAGCAAAATTTTACGTAAAAAAGTTTAGGATAAATAAAGAATTCATTACTTCGTGACATTAGTTGAGTATTTATGTTTTTTATTAATAGAAAGAAATTTATTTATTTGTTATGGTATGATAAAATTAGTTATGTTATAGAATAAAATTTGTGAAAGATAAATATAGTATTGTCCGGAATAAAATGATTAAAGGAAAACAATTAAATAAAATATTCTTATGATATGACAAAAATTATTATGTTGTAGCAAAAAATAAGTCATAAATAAAATTGGTATAATCACTAACCATTTTTAGACTAGAATTTTTTATGAATCAATTTTTTAACTAAGTGCATACTCAAAAAACAAAATTTTGATAATGATCTATTTTCGTTTAAGAGTATTCTCATAGGAAAGGATCAAATATGTTTATAATTGATGCTTTGTATATAAAATTGAGATTTAATCTCTAAGAAGCTAACATGTGGTGTTGCTTGCGAGACATTTTTGATACATAAATTATAATATGGAAAGTAAGTAATTAATATTATGGTATGAAATCATTTAGTATAATTAGTTGTGGATGAGATTAGAGATATTCGATTTTATAATAAATTATTTCCTAATTATGCAAATTTTTTTATTCAATTATAACAAAACTTCTAATGAGTAATTAATAAAATACTTCTTCACTTAAATAAATTTTATACTCCCTCCGTCCCAGAAAATATTTCCTGTTTCAAAAATGGCACGCCTTTAAAATGAGTAATTTTAGTGTTATTTTTTAATTATGACTAATTTATTCTACACATCGCATCCTACTCTTTTATAAAGTAAGGGCAAAATTAGAAAATAACACCAAAATTACTCATTTTAAGGGCGCGTTTTTTTTTAAACAGGAAATGTTTTATGGGACGGAGGGAGTATTTTCTATTATTGATTTAAATTAAAGAAGTTAGTTTTAATTTTATTTATTTAAATATTGATGTAAGTTAATAAATAGAAACTTATTTTAGAACTACAATAAAACTTTATAAAACATGAGATGATTAGACTATAAATTGTTAGAACACGTAAAATATACTCGATATTATTTGGTAATTTAATTATATTAATTTTATAGTTTGATATAATTACTAGACAACTTATGGTTAATAGTTCTTAGATGATTTATGATTTAATTTAAAAATATATTATTTTTTATTATTTATTATGATATTTTTAAATGTTAAATACATTTTTAGTCCCTTAAAAATATGTGAGTTTTGTTTTTGGTCCCTGAAAAATATTTTTTGCTTAAATCATCCTTACAAAATTTTTGATTTTTATAATGATCCTTATACATGATTAAGACTTTTAATTTGTTAACACAACACATTTATTTAGTACTCAATAGCTTAGTTTTATATTCCCAATTACTTCACACACAATTTTGATGCCAATAATTGTGTCCTTTATCAAAATGCATTTCCAATTTTCAAATTTTTATTATATTATATAAATAAGGAATTTGAGAACTGGACATATGTACTATGAATAAGTACACAATTTAGGATTTGGAGATTGCTTTGGACGTAATTAGAAATGCAAGACTAAGATGTTGAGTATGAAATAAATATACTATCTCATCTAATTATAAGTGCTAATTACGTTTAGGGAGTATTTTCAAAATAAAATATTTTGTAGGGATGATTTTAACAAAAAATATTTTTTTATAGACTAAAAAAAAAAGTTGTCTATTTTATAGGGTATAAAAACATATTTAACCCTAATTTTAATTATATTATAAAATAAAAATGATCAAAATAAAATATATCGATGTGACTTATTATATTATACTAACATTATTTATGATTTTACTATCATTGGGTACATTTAATTAAAGAATAGAGACACTTATTTTAATTGGATTATTAATTTTCAGTTTTAAATTTTTCATTTCATTTATAATAATACTTTAAATAAATATATTAACTACTCTCTTCATCTCTAAACAAATTTCATATTTATTTATGATATGATTAAGTGAAGTTAGTTTTATTCTTTTTATTTAAATATTGATGTAAAATAAAAAATAGTTTTAATCCCCATATTAGAAATCTATAAATTAATAGATAACTAGATTACTTTTTTAAAATATCAAGTGTTTAAACCAAATTAATTAGAAGGAATATTCAATTTGACTTTTACACTTTATCTTGCTAATTTGACTTATTATTGTAATCAAAGTAAGTTTACACTGTAACTTACCATTTTTCAAGATGTAACTTAGCACTTATAATTTTATAATGGGAGATAATTTACTTTATTTATGCATGAAAATAAAAAATGAATGGAGTGTGACTCAATTCATTTTTATAATAATACTTTTTCATGAATCAATATTTTTTTCTTCATCTCTAACAAAATTTTCAATTACTTAATACACTACTCTCTTCGCCTCTGAATAAAATTCACGTGATTATTTGTTTATGATAAGTTAAAATGAAGTTAGTTTTGAATATATTTCTTTCATTATTGATATGGAATAAAAACAAACAACATATTTTAAATATTACATTAATCATTTAAAAAAAGAGAGATGTTTGGGATATAATAATGTTCAAGTATAAAAAAGATTACTATACATAATTTTATAAGTAATTATTTTAATTTTATAGTTTTAGTTAATTACAAGAAAATTTATACTTTATAGGCTTTTAGATGCTTTATCATTTTAGGGTATGATAATTGATTTAAGAAAATTATATAATGTACTTGATTAAAATAAAATTTCATTTTTGTTTATAATATGATTAAATAAATTATATTATTTTATTTATTTGAATATAAAAAATAAAATGAAAAATATATCTAAATTAATACAGAGTATTCTATAAAACATGAAGTGTCTAGATTATTTTTTAAATGATCAACCATTTGAATCAAATAAATTTATAAATTTTTTTATGGGTTTTAATAGTTTCTTATTCGAACATAAAGGAAAAAAGAATTACATGAGAGTTTGCCAAATGTATTTATAAATTTCCATTCATAGTCATAAAATTTCTAATATTTTTTATTATTTTTTTTAAATTAATGCATTGGAGAAGAATCATTGAAATTTTAATATTTATTTAATTTGTTTTTTAAATTATACAATGCATAATTCAAGATTTGACAGCAATGTGAACTGAGACAAATAATCAATAATGTTATTCAAATTATTTAGACATTCCAATCTCTATACCATATATACGTATGGGGGTAAAGAACACTTTCTATTTTTTGGATTAAAAATTACTCCGTATATTTTAAGAAATCTCCCTATATAGAAGTAAAAAATTATTAAAATACCAAAATATGAGTCTTAAGTCTTTTAGTACCAAATAAAATATTAGTATGATGACAGTGTGATGTAAGAGTATGCAAATGCATTGGAGTGTGATGGAAAAGTGATAACAATAAGGCATGTGTTATATAATAAAGAAGCACTATTTTTTTAATTTGTAAATTTTTTCCCCTTTAATGTATTAACTTTTAGCATGGATATACTAAGCATTTACATACTTTTGTATAGGTTTTCCTCATAAATAATTATTTTAAACTAATAATATAAAACAATTTTAAAATATACAAACCAATGTAAATATTATTCATAAAATTTGAAAGCAAAATAACATTACCCTTGAATTTAATTAGAATATTGAAACAAAAAAATGAAAAAAAACATAAAATATAACCATATAATTTTCGTTAAAGAGCAAAAACTAGAGATCTTTTTCGAAGAATATTCGAATATATTGGTGAATATGAATTTTTTTAAAGCCAAATCTTATAATTTTAATAAAACATTAAATATAGTAATTTTCAATATTACTTGCCTTTTTTTTAAATTCTAAATCTTATAAATTTAATAAAAAACTAAATATAGTAATTCACAATATAACTAATTCTCTTTTTAGATTTGTGACTTAAATCACTCAATTTTAGAGTCATATTAATAAAAATAATTGATACCCTTAAAATTCAATTACAAAATGTTCAGATATAATTCAATGAATGTGTCGTTTCATCTATCACCATCACTCAAGTTTAAATACATACGTGTTCAGAAAGGATTAATATTCTGATTAAAAAAAATAGAATAAGTATTTAAACTTTATTTTCTTTTTTTAAGTATAATTGGTAGGAGCATCCAATTTTTCTATAACAATTGAGAACATGGAAAATTAACTTAACGGGAGATAGACGAGATCAACTAGGAATGTAAGAGAAATGAGAGATGGAATGCTTCAACAAAAAAACACATAAAAAATGTGCATATTTTTACGATTATTGTTTATTTTAGCAATTCAACATACATCTACCACAATAAAAAATATCTTTTGGAGGTTTCCTAGAAATCATATGTAATTAAACTCTAAAATCGTTGTTTTAGATTTTTTACGCATGCTTCTTTTTCATATATAGTATCCTAATTAATGCACACGTATTTAAAATTTTTGTAATAACTAAATTAAACACAATATTGGTGGCTATAATTTCTTCGTGTGTGTCAATAGGAATATAAAAATTATACTACTTGAAAAATACTATTAGCAGTCCAACGGGGATGTACAAGCTATCAGAGCTTGAAGACAGGTACCAATAATGTTATACGAACAAAACTCATTCGACAATGCATGTGAAGCATTGGAATTATTAACCAATGATAAAGAATTTATGTTTTCATACTTTTAATAATGTGTAAAATTTATATTTCTTATCATAGGATTGCTATTTTTTCATACTTTTAATAGTGTGGAAGAAAAGAGTCAATTTTTAATCAATGCAAAGGGCTGAGGAGGAGAAGAATCATATTAATGCGTGAGAGAAAAATCATATTTTTTTGTTGATGTAAATTAATGTGGCAGAGAAGAATCATGAATTTTCTAATCGCTAAATTATAGGATAAAAAATCTAAGATTTTTAAATAAATGTGAGATAGAAGAATAATAAAATCGCTAATGTTTTTGTAGTATATATTTTGAATTGAGGGGTGAGAAGAGTATATATTTGAAGAAATTTAGTAAACCTAGATCATTTATTTATATGAAATTTAAATGGTATGTACTATAAAAAAAATCAAATTGTTTAAATATTTGATATTGTACAATCGAAAAAAATTCCGAGTCTGAATATATTTCTTACTCTTTTGTAGAGTGTAGTGGGTATTGTGGAAGTAGAATTGAATGACCTCTCCTCTCTATATCACAGATTATTTATAGAGTAGAGGAGGCTCAGTAGGTGCATGGAAGCTGCTTACTTAGGGACAAACGATCAGACAGCATCCATCACCATACAATCAGAATATATTGATTGAATACAAGTTTAGGATAGTGCCAAAGGACTTTTCCACATTGATCTCTTGAGTGACGGGTGTGGGTCCCACCGCTGATCTCCTAGATACTAGGGTTTGGGGTGGCGGATTCGTCGGACCGTGATCTATAGGTCGAAACCCAAAAGTGAGATCGGTCAAATTGTACGGAGCCCGAAACTTCATTCCTCAAAGGTTTATAGAAAGTCCAAGATAGTGACTGGTCTCCCAATCCGGGGGTGACCGGTCATCCATCAACTTCTCTAAACTAGCTTCCAAGTTTCATCTTTGAAGACCGAAATCGTGACCAGTCACCTAACTCTGGGGGTGACCGGTCACCAAATATTGCCCCCCAAAAGTCTCTAACGACCATCCTTGAAGACCTAAAGTCGTGACTAGTCACCTTAGTCCGGGGGTGACCGGTAACCTAACGCCGTCCCCCAACTAGTCCCCTAACCAAGTCCGGAAGACCCTACCCGTGACCGGTAACCTTAGTCCGGGGGTGACCGGTCACCTAACACCGTCCCCCAAATAGCCGCCTAGACGAGTCCGGAAGACCCGACCCGTCACCGGTCACCTAACCCCATAGTTGACAGGTCACCTCGGTACAGACGGGTACACTTGGGTATGTAATATACCCATCAATAAGCCCTCCACTTACCGGTTTTGTGAGAATCACCAAGACTGGAAAGTATTTGAGCTGACTCATTCCCTAGAAGTGAAGCACCCTCGGGTATCGGGAGCCAATCTCGAACCTCCTCCCTAGCGCCTAGGCTTCGAAATCAACATGGTTTCAACTTTTAAAATCTAGATATTAGGGTTTTCCCCCTAGCCTCTTTCTTTTTTGGGTTACCCCAAAAATCATAACATATTTTTAAAATTCAAAATTCAAAATTAAAAATTTGAATTCTTCCCCTAGCCTCTTCCTTATTTGGGTTTCCCTCCAGAATCATAACATATTTTTGGAATTCAAAATTTGATTTTGAATTCTCCCCCTAACCCCGGTCCCTCCTTCTTCCTCTATAAATATATTCTTTCCCCTCAAAACCTCCTCACTTCTCACTTCTTCAAATTTCGAAATCTCTTGGTCTTCCCCCTCCGCTCAACCGTTTCCATCTCGGTCAAGTAAGTATCTTAGCCCTCCCAGTCTTATTTTATTCATCCAGTAGTATAATCCCATGTCTTCTTGTAGCGATTCTCAAGATGGGTCGGGCTTTTCCACTTCCACCGACCCGTCGTCTTCCCCTGGTACGTCGGCGTGGTCCGTCTCTGACCGATCGAACCAGTCCTCTGTGGCCATGGTGGTTCCCGATCTCATGCCCCTGAACCAGATGCCCAGCCGATTCGACCCCGAGACTGACAATTGGGGGGAGTTTGTCGCGTCGCTGGACGTGGTCCGCTACCACGCACTAGACTTTCAACCCGTTCTTTGTATCCCCACGAAAATCACCAAAGTTTTATTGAATAAGGCGCAGAGTCTGATGCCCTTGGGATACATCCTTCACTATAACCCCAATCATAAAAACATCATAGATCCCCACGGAAGACCACAGTTAGGTTTCCATCTATCTTTATTGGACACCGGTATCCTCTTTCCCCTTCATCCCCTTCTCGTCCAGATATGCAAAAGATTTTCCATACTCCCGGGTCAGTTGACCCCAAATTCCCACGGGTTACTAAACTGCTTCACAAATATTTGCAACTTCAAAAAGAACACCCCCTCCCTAGAACTCTTTCTCTTTATGTTCGACGTCCTACCGGGTAACACCAATTGCTCTGGCCTTGTGTACTATCACTCCCGGAAAGATTGATCATTTATCTCTGACGTCCAACCCGGTCATAAAAAATGGAAGACACGATTCGTCTTTATTGAGTTTCCCGGGGGCGAGTTCCCTTTTTGATAGTGAACTCCAATGGGGAGACCAGCTCCCTGAAGCTGAAGATGTTTTCCCGGCCGCCACTTCAGCTCTTGAGAAAGATTGTGCTGCGTTGTTGAAGGGAGATCCGGCCACTAGGAAGGCTTTTAGCTTCGAGAATTGGATGCACTGGGTCCCTAACCTAGATGAGGGTACCCACAGGTCTAATGAAGCAGAGGCTGACCAGGTCGCAACCCCAGAGAGTAATGCTGAGGCCGGGTCCACTCATCTAGGTTGGTTGCCTTTCACAACACTTTAACTTCTTTTTTTCTTTTTTTCTAACCGTGGTCCTCTTTTTTTTTGATAGAGATGAACTTCAGAAGTTATGTCAACCCTGAGGATGAGGTCGAGGATCTCGAGACCAGTTATGGCAACGTTACTTCCCCCCTAGTCGACCACAATTACTCCACCGGGATCGATGATCAGGTCACAGATGACGTCCAATCTGAGAAGAACCAAGGCCATGAGTCACCCCTAAAGCACGACCCAAGCCAGGTGTAGGATGTTGCTGAAGTGGCCGATTAGAGCGAGATTCCTACGCTCATCACCGAAAAGATCTCGGTGGAGAAAAGGAAGAGGGCTTCACACAAGAGCTCTAGATCACACTCTAAGATTGGGCCAATGCCCCGCTCCACAAGGATGAACCAATGCCCCCATTCCCTCTTGAATAAGGGTAGACTTTAGATTGGTACCTTTGAATTTTCTTCCATTGTACTATTGACATTAATGTTGGATTTTGAACCGAGTTGACTCTAATTGCTTGCTTGATTTAATATTGATTATGTTACCGTAGGAAGATTAATAGTTGAAAATAAAACATCTGCATCAGAATTCGAAACTGGTCACCCTTTCAGAGTGATGACCATTGTCCCCGGGGCAAGTTTCTCTAAAAGATTTCACCATTTTTAAACATGACCGGTGGCATCACCGAAATGGTGACCGGTCACCTTACCGAAATGGTGACCGGTCACGGGCTAAATTCGCCAAACTCCTCCATTCCGAAATTTTACATTGTGACCGGTCACATTGCCAAAATGGTGGCCGGTCACCTTACCGGAATGGTGACCGGTCATAGGTCAAATCCGCCAAATTGCCAATAAAATTTTTTAAAATGTGACCGGTGGCATTACTGAAATGGTGACTGATCACATTGGCCAATACCCTCGTTCTCCTTAAACTCTTGGTACTCTACGATCGGTCCCCTAACAAAATCGTTCGGTCTAACTTAAGTATGCAAGTCACCAATCATCTTGTTTCTTCTCGAATTAGTCACTTGCATGGTCCACACATGCGTGATGGTCTGACTTAATCGGGCATCCAATATTTCTTTTGATTTTGGGCATCCAGTTTTACCTGGGTAATGTTTATCTAAGTCCCCACATCAAGACCTAGCTAACATTGGAGAACCAAGATCATGTACTATGACCGCGAACCCTCCCCAAGGTCCTGCCCTCTTCTAGGCATCACTCTTGTTCCAGGGCCCCTCTTCCGGGTTTAAGTTTTTTATTGTGCCTTATTTACCTTATTAGATTGACCAAGCCCATCTAATCTTCCCAAGGGGGGTACGCCAGTGAAAACCAACATGCTTCCAATCTACATGGCCATGTATTATGTGTTTGGAAGATTCCATCTTTTTCAGAAAGAGGATTTCTAATCCACAAGCGATGGTCTCATGAGACGGCATCATTTTTTAGCATCTTTTCCTCCCTTCCCAGTAAAAAACTAGTCAGGATCCATGTATAGTATGGATGCGAACCCTCTTCCAGGTCTAGCCTATCTCAAGGCAATACCTCAAACATCAAGGCCCCTATCCCAAGGGTTTTTTTTGGCGGTATGTATGGTTTTTCTGGTTCATACGTCGATCCGGTCACAAACATCAAGACCGGTCGCCCAAAGTCGTTAGTTAACTCCACTCCTCGGAATTTAAGTGAAAATAGTTTCCATTCATTTGTTGAGAAGATTTCAATTACACACACCTAGCACAACCTTTTCAGATATTCAACGGTAAAATTTCTTTAGATGATGCAAATCCTATTATCTCTCAACTTCTTTCCCCTACAAGGTTTCCAGCTTGTAGGTCCCTGGGCGGATGATTGAAGTCACCTTGTACGGACCATCCCATTTCTTAGCAAGTTTTCCTCCGTCCCTAGGTTTGCTTGATTCTCTGCGCCTCAAGACCTCATCACCTACTTGGAAGTAACGAAGCCCTACCTTGTTGTCATGGTAAGTCTTTACCGTCTGCTGATATTCCATCATTTTTATTTCAGCCATGGCCCTTCTCTCCTCGACTATGTTCAGCTCAGTCATGTGATTCTCGTTGTTCTCTTGCTCATTGTATTCTGCCTCACAGAACGTTGGAATCTTCGCTTCAATTGGCAGTCTTGCCTCACAACCATATGTGACGAAAAAAGGTGTTTCTCAAGTAGCCCTCCTTGACGTCACCTGATAAGCCCATATGATATGTGGTAGCTCCTCGAGCCAATTCCTCTTGGCCTCCCCTAGTCGCTTCTTGATACCATCCACTATGGTTCGATTTACATTCTCTTTCTGACCATTTCCCTAATGGTAGGCCATTGATGCCTTGTTGTGAGTGATTCTGAAATCTTCCAAGAATTTAGTAAAGCATGGATTTCGGAACTGTGGCCCATTATCAGTCACAATGCTTCGCGAGGCTCCAAACCGAGTTATGATGTGCTGCTAGACGAATTTTTGACATTGCTTTGTAGTAATGGTTGCATAAGCTTCATCTTCTACCCATTTCGTGAAATAGTTAATGGCAACGACAACATACTTCTTACTTGCTTGAGCCACGGGGAACGTCCCACGATATCCAGTCCAAAGCTTGCGAACAGGACAATATTATATACAGGATGATAGTAATTTGCTGGGCGCCCTGGGAACTTGTAAAAAATCTGGCAAGATGGACATTTCTGTACATACTGCTCACAATCCATGTTCATTGTCGGCTAGTGGTAACCTAGCAAGATGATTCTTTGTGCCAGGGTCCTTGACATTTGGTGAGTTCCACGGACACCTTCGTGCACCTCGGCAACCACTCTCTTCGCTTCAAAATTCATCAGACATCTCAACAATGGTCCACCAAATGCCTGTTTGTATAGTTTTCCCTCAAGCAGCTAAAAACAGGGTGCCCGCAACTTTACTTTGCGTGACCGATCATCTTCCTCAGGAAGTTGCCCGGTCACCAAATATTTGACCAAATCTGTCATCCAGAAATTATCCGCCTTGACCAGGCCGGGACCCACCCGGTCAAGTTCTATGACCATGCCAAATGGTTGCCGTTTAATACTCGGCTTCTTCACCATCTCGATTTTGGCTAATTTCGAGACATGTTCCGGGGCTGTCTGGCTTAACTTTGATAACAAGTCTGCGTCTGTGTTCTCCCCTGGGAATCTGCTCCAATTTATACTCTTCCATGTCTCGTGGTTAGGCCATCACCAGGTCTTGGTACTGTTTCATCTTCTCTCCCTTTGCCTCCATATTCCCATTGACGTGCCCTACCACTAGGCTCGAATCCAATTTGATGAACATGTGTGAAACATGCAAGGTTTTAGCCAACCTCAGCCCACCTACCAGGGCTTCGTATTCTGCTTCATTGTTGGTGAGCTTGAACTTAAAAATCAAGGCGTGGTAAACATTGAACCCTTATAGAGTGGTGAAGACCACAACTTGTTCACCATCCTCTGATAAGTGGCTTTGGAGTTTTTCAACCCAAAGGCCATCACCCTGTAGCAATATGTCCCATCGGGGGGTGAGGAAAGATGCCTTTTCCTCGTCATCCTCGGCCATGTAAATTTGATGATATCCTTTAAAGGCATCCATAAAACTGAGCAGTTCGCACCCTGCTGTCTCGTTTACCATTTGATCAGGGCTGGGAAGGGGATACGAGTCCATGAGACATGCCCTGTTGAAGTCTTTGTAATCAACACACAACCGCCATGTGTCTCACTTGGGGGACAAGACAACATTGGCTAGCCATTCAGGGTAATGAACCTCCCTGATGTGACCTACCCCAAGAAAATCTTTGACCTCTTTTTTCACAAACTCCCTTCACTTGCTAGCCAAATATCTTTTCTTCTGTCTCACGGGGTGAGACCCTTCCATCACTGATAGACGATGGCATATCAGCAATCTATCTATCCCTGGCATATCTGCAACACTCCATGCAAATAAAGAGTTGTACCTAGTGAGAACCTAAATGATTGCAACCCTCTGTTCAACCGGTAGCCTGGTACCGATCCTGACCACCCTTTCTGGTATGGACGGGTCAATCTGAACCTCCTCCGTGCTAGAGTCAGGCTCCAGCCTTGGCTTCTCTTCTCCTTTCTCCACTTGTTGGGAGATGACCTCAATCAGCTCAAAGAGGCGGGTCATCTTCTTTACGCTCAAAGAGGCGGGTCATCCTCAATCAGGTAACATGACCTAGCATTCTTCTGGTCTCCCCTCTCTTCTCCAATACCAGTGGGGGTCTAAAACTTCATGCACAGGTGGGTCATAGAAATGATTGCCCTTACATGATTGATCCCGAGTTGTCCAAGGATCACATTGTGTACACAATGAATGTCAACCACTACGAACTTCATCCGCTTGCTCACCACCCTGATACCTGTCCCCAATTATACTGGCAATGTGATAGTTCCCTCAGCCTCAATCGTTGCTCCGCTGAAGCCTGACAAGGGAGTCTGCAGGGGCTCCAGCTATGACCTATCCAACTTCAGCTTCTTGAACGTCTCCAAGTACAGAACATTAACACTGCTCCCTGTGTCAACTAACACTCTGGCCATGTCCGCACCATTTATATCCATTGTAATGACCAGTGGGTCATTATGATCTTCCCCGGTACGGGGCAAATCCCTGTCACTGAAAGTGATAGGTTCTCTCTTCACATTTTTTGTATGTGGTTCCGCCGACACCGTTTCCACATTCAAGCTCCTTGCCCAATTCTTCCTTTGGAACGTTGTGTCTCCCCCTTCAGGCCCTCCCACAATCATGGTTATGTACTCCGTTCTTGGAGGGGGTTTCATTGCCTTATCTTTTTCCCCTTCTCCAGGGTGATTCCACCTATTTGCCTTTCTCGCTTCTTCCGCGTACTCCCCACTGAACTCGCCTTTGTTTACCATTTCCCAAAGTAAAACTTTCATACTCCAGCACTCCATAGTATTGTGTGGATCTGATTGGTGGTAGGTGCACCATTTGTCTGTCCAGGGCTTTTTAGGCTTGCCCCCTTTTTTATCATCTCGGATCTCATGCACAATGCCTTCGTGATGAGTTTTTGACTTCGAGCCTCCTGATTGATCTTCCCTTTTGGCCTGGGATGACTTTGCCTTATATCCTTCCTCCAGTTCTCTCTTGCTCTGATTCAGGTTCTCCGCTTCCCCATACTCCCATGTGGTGTTGTATGCTTCCTGGTAGACAGCAGGAGGTTTCCTACAAAATTCTGTATAGAGTTCCCCAGAGCGGAATGCTTTAATGAGGAGCGACATGGAGGTATTTTCGTCAATCTCTTCCACCTTGTCCATTTCCTCCCTCCACCGGGTGAGGAACTGGATCAAGGTCTCCTTCTCTTTCTGTCCTACCGTGTTTAGGTAGGTGAACTTCTTCCTCTTGACGCAATTGTCCTGATACTTCTTTTGAAAGATTTTAGCTAGCCTTTCAAAAGATCCAATCTTACCCTAGGGAAGATTATTAAACCATTCCACAGGCCTTCCCCTCAAAGAGGAAAAGAACATCAAACACTCTTCGGCAACCGTGCAACCTTCCATCCGTGTAGCGTTGTGAAAAGTATCTAGATGGATGTCCGGGTCCTCCTTACCGGCGAACTTCTCGATATCTGCCTTTATCTTTCAGGTCATGTTGTCCATATGTACCGAGGCTGTAAAGGGTGACTTCGCCAGGGTATGTTTCTTTCGTCCACTCTTCTCAACCTTGTCCTCCAAGGCCTGCAACTTCCTTTCCATGTATCCGATCTCATCAAAATCTTTTTCGGCACTTTCATAAGACAATATCGTATAGGCGGAGGCCCTAGGCTGGCTCTCGGATCCCCCTTCTTCCAGGTGATGGCTCTGGGTCCCCTTTGGCCACCTATACTGAGCAGGTTGCTCGCCTATCCCCCCGCCACGATGTTAAAATGCGTTAGGACGAACCATATCAGGTTTGAGCCTAAGTTTTGTAGATTTCTGGGGACCCTCATTTTTAGAATCGAGACGTTTGAATGCCGAGTCTCGGGTTTTGGTAGACTTGGCGATGCCCTTGCCCTTGTTGGTACGAGGCTCATCCCACTCTTCCTCATTGGTGACCGAAACAACATGGCCACATGGTGTACCGGCGGACGTGAGGGTCCAGCTTGGTTCATTGCCGAAACCAAGTTCACTGGCTGGATGGAATGGATCGTCCGGGGGACGAATGGCGTTGGGGTAATCCCAAGAATTTTCAGGGGAATTAATCCCGCTGTCTGCATCGGATACATGTCAGGGTAACCATATGGCATATACCCTCCTGATTGTTGCATTACGGCCATAACATGGTTATAGCCTTGCATCACTTGAGCATTTGCCGGGTTAGCGGCAAACTGAGCAAGATGCGGAGGATACATCATCGGTGGTGCCATTACCCCTGACATATTTGATCCCAGAACGAGACACATGGATAGGGGCAATGAGATCGAAAATAACGGAGTCGTCGTAGGCATTGGGCTAGGGACAAACATGATCGGGATCATACCCAATGATCTTACGGAAGTCAGCGGGGCAAAAGTTGTCCCCACGCTAGTCGTTACCGCCGGGACGGTAGATAGTTGAGCTCAGAAATAACGGGATGGCTGCTATAAGACATTTTTGTGGGTACTTCGTGGGTATAAGAAACTTTACTCGGCAAGATTTTTTTAAAAAACTGGCCCCACGGTGGGCGCCAAATGATGGTATAAATTCCACCGGGTATGAAAGGTAGGTAATTGGGTCAGGTTAGGGAGACCTAACCGGGTAAATAAAGATAAGCGCAATAGTAATGAACACAACAACGAATTACTTAGATCAGGGTATATCTTCCGAGTCTGAATATATTTCTTACTTTTTTCTAGAGTGTACTGGGTATTGTGGAAGTAAAATTGAATGACCTCTCCTCTCTCTATCACAGATTGTTTATAGAGTAGAGAAGGCTCAGTAGGTGCATGGAAGATTCTCACTTAAGGACAAACAATCAGACAGCATCCATCACCATACAATTAGAATATATTGATTGAATACAAATCTAGGATAGTGCCAAAGGACTTTTCCACATTGATCTCTTGAGTGACGGGTGTGGGTCTTACCGCTGATCTCCTAGATATTAGGGTTTGGGGTGGTGGATTCGTCTGACCGTGATCTATAGGTCGAAACCCAAAAGTGAGACCGGTCAAATTGTACGGAGCCCAAAACCTCATTCCTCAAAGGTCTATAGAAAGTCCAAGATAGTGACCGGTCTTCCAATCCGGGGATGACCGGTCATCCAGCAACTTCTCTAAAATAGCTTTCAAGGTTCATCTTTAAAGACCAAAATCGTGATCGTCGCCTAACTCCGGGGGTGACCGGTCACCAAATATTGCCCCCCCAAAAGTCTTTAACGACCATCCTTGAAGACCAAAAGTCGTGACTGGTCACCTTAGTCTGAGGGTTCCTGGTCACCTAACGCCGTCCCCCAAATAGTTGCCTAACCGAGTCTGGAAGACTCTACCTGTAACCGGTCACCTTTGTCCGGGGGTGACCGGTCACCTAACACCGTCCCCCAAATAGCCGCCTAGTTGAGTCTGGAAAACCCGACCCGTCACCGGTCACCTAACCCCACAGTTGACATGTCACCTCGGTACTGACGGGTATACCTGGGTATGTAATATACCCATCAGATCCTTACTTTTTCATATCCTACCCATCACATCATACTTTTCCTCTAATAATCTATCCATCACATTTTACTTTTATCTATCACATCAAAGGCAAAATTGGAAGTCAACTATAATTTAACATTTCTTAATTTTTACACTTGGTCAAAATTGGAACTCTTTTTGAGAATGAAAGAAGTATATTTATTATGAAGATATAATTCTTTATTTACTTTATTTTGACCACATGGTATTGTATGCTCTCTGATAGTGTAAATTATCGACCGGTATATCGTTTTTAGCCGGGCAAAACCGATAAACTAGTCTAAAAAATACACAAAAATATAAACACATGAATTTTGACGTGGAAACCCAAATCGGGAGAAAACCACGGGCCTTTTTTGGTGGTACCTTTTCAATGGGGGATTTTTATTAATATCGGGGTTGCACTCGGTACATTATTTAGGCTTAGAAGCCATTAATAGTGGAGCTAGAAGCTCTTGAAGAAGAAGAAAATATACTCTAAAGCTTTCTAGAGAGAGAAAGTGGGCAGGGAGAGGGAATTGGCCTCCCTTCTTAGTGGAATACCTCTCCTTTTATAGGAGGGAGGGCGAGCATCTTCGGAGGAATATTCTCTTATTACTTCATTTTTCGAAACAGACCCGATTTGATTATTCTTCGTAAATAATTGGGAAATGTGGGCCGAGCCACATATTATTTCCTATCAAGAAGTCTTCCACTTTTTTAAGTTGTGAGAATCATCAACTTAAAAAAGTAAATTAGTCCTCCTAGTATTATCTTCAATCTTCTTACTTTCCATTCTTGACCGGTTGATATTGTTAGTCCTCCGAGTCTTCATTAATTCTCTAATTTCTTGAATCAGATGTTTTTCCTGCAAAAAATAATATGTACAATACATTTTTATTTTTTGACCAGCCTATGCCGTGCTCAAATAATTATTATCTTTACCAAGGAGCTCGGTGTTAGTGTGATTAAACTTTGCGTGAATAATTATCGTAACAAGAGCGATGTTAGTTCGATAAAGTAATGATGCTTCGAATAGTTATACGACACCGGAGTTAGTATGATGAAGCGGCGGTGCTTCAAGTAGTTATTTCGTCGAGACCGATGTTAGTACGGATTAAGTAAACGATGCATAGCGAAATTAGTACATCGAAGTGGTTGATGTTACATAATACGAATTAAGTATGCTGCAGTAGCTTTGTCGAAGATCGATGTTAGCCCGGCTAACTGATGCAAATATCCTCATGTCATGTAGAGACCACTTCCGGAGTGCCTTATTCAAAAGGCTTGAAGAATCGGGCGTCCCCGATAAAAGCTCAGCTGAGACACCGGTGTACCCAATTCGATTGGGTTCAGACTTACGAGAAAATATATGCAAGACCGGTGTGTATATCATTCTTGGCCTGTCTCGTGCACACGAATGATTTTTACCAGCGTGCCAGGCCGGGCCTGTGTCACATATTTTATTATTTTTTATTATACTGAGCAAGACCGGTGTAGTAACCAGCGTGCCAGGCCGGGCCTGTGTCTCAGTCGTCCACTTTTTTTTAAATACTGAGCAAGACCGATGTTGTAACCAGCGTACCAAACTCGGCTTGTGTCTCAGTCTTCCCTTGAAAATTGTCCAAGATGCACGCATCGTGTTCAACCGGACTCATTTGTTGAAAATATGTCACATATGCTTGGTGGAGTCAAGGAACATGTGTACACAATAATAATTACTTCTCAATAGAAGTATATGGAGTATTTCAAAAGCTCACAATCATAATGGAGCCCACCATCCACCACTTTGAATGATTACCTCCATTTGCTTCCCCATTTTTAATTTCCATCACTCCTTTGAATTGGACTGAATTGCAATTTCTGAGTAATCTCCATCACCTCACAATTTTTCTAGGGCCCACAATCATGTGCACATACTCAATAATTCCCAGAGTATATTTTGTGAGTAGAGTAAGTGGAGTAATGGTCCCACAACTGGATTCCTGACCTTGCTGCCTATTTTCCTTCCTATCTTTTCCATGTGGTGGTGGATCTTTAAGACCATTGGATTCTAATGATCAGGACAAATCACTCTCCCTTTTTTCTTCCAATGTTTCCCCACATGCAGTGGCCTAACTCAGCTCGTAGTCGTTAATCACTCACCGGGATGACGAACGGATCTGAGCCGACACCAGAATGCGTCGTGTGCAAAGGCGATGCAACGGAAATCTACGGGGCGAGGTGGAAACTGAAGAGGTGCAGATTTTCACGGCAATGCCCTTGGCTCTCTAAGACCCCCATCACCAAGGAGAAGACTCCCATTGACCACGACCATGTGTTTTAAAGAACGAAGCTAAGGACAAAGGCTAACGGTGGGCTGGCGCGCTTCCGCTCCTGGTGGTAGTGGTGAGACCTGTGGGTGTGGTTGATTTTAGCATCAACAGTGGCAAATCTTAAGCAATGGTGGTTGTGATCTACCGCAACAAACTTCTATATGGTGGCCGCTATGGAGGATCTCATCAGCGATAGTGGCAAAATCTAGTGATTGTCACAGTGGATCATGGCCTTTGTGGTGCATATGGATTTGAGCTCTGGCAGTGAGTATCCCTGGCGGCAGCATGGCGACAGCAATGGGAGTCGGTAATGGCGGCGACAAATTCTAGCAGTTGTGTCGGGCTGGCAATTTCCAGTGGCGGTGATAGATTTCTCCTCCTGCAAGCTTTATCTACATATAGTGATGACCTTGGGAAGATGGGCGAAATGTTGGAGCAACACGCCACAGATCTCCTTGCATTTCTTGTTTTACCAAAGTGGCAAAGGCCCTAAGAGAGATTGGTTGTGGCAGTGAGCAGCGGTGGTCTTTAATAGGAAAGACGGCGATTTGAGCTACGGCATCGACAAGGACTATCTCTAACAGCTGCGATGGCTGATTTTAATTGCCCTCTTGGTGGAAATTGGCTATGGCGGCGGCGGTGGATTTGAACAGCGGCAGCGGCGAGTCTGAGCAGCGGTGCACCGGTCGTGTTCAGCCAAAGATTCAGGCGAAATTGGATAGTCCTCCCATGAGAGGAGTAGCGACGAATTATGGCTCTAGTGACACCGGCTTTAGCTGTGACATCAACTACGATGGACATCTGAGCCGGCAAATACAAGGAGAGTTTTAGCGCTAATAACGGCGGTGTGTCCCGGGAACATCAGCTGATTGCAATGTCACCAATTAGAGCGACACGATGGAAGTGACAATCCTCCGACACCAACAACGTCGGAAAATTGCTTCAACGATCAAGGATGGTTGACTTCGGCGACGACAATCCCAGATTTCATCGGCAGTGAATAGATTTGGAAGGCCCCATCTAGCAACTGTTGTAATGCCGATCAAACCTCTCAATAAGAGGCGTGGCTGACCTTAGAACGCACGTATTATGTTCCTTCAGGAACTATTTTAGCAATTTCCTCTCTTTGGGGCTCTTTCCTTGAATCTTAAAACTCCCCCCATCCCTGTTTTTTTGTTGCCACGAATGTTATTGTGAGTTTGGGGAAGGTGGCCGAACATCTTTTTGTCTGGGTCCCACGGTCGGTGCCAAAAATGATGGTGTAAATTATCGACCGATATATCGTTTTTAGCTGGGAAAAAAATGATAAACTAGTCTAAAAAATACACCAAAATATAACACACAGGAATTTTGACGTGGAAACCCAAATCGGGAGAAAACCACGGGCCTTTTTTGGTGGTACCTTGCCAACGGGGGATTTTTATTAATATCGGGGTTGCACACGGTACATTATTTAGGCTTAGAAGCCATTAATGATGGAGCTATAAGCTCTTGAAGAAGAAGAAAATATACTCTAAAGCTTTCTATAGAGAGAAAGTGGGCAGGGAGAGGGAATTCGCCTCCCTTCTTAGTGGAATACCTCTCCTTTTATAGGAGGGAGGGGGAGCATCTTCGAAGGAATATTCTCTTATTATTTCATTTTACGAAACATGCCCGATTTGATTATTCATCGTAAATAATTTGGAAATGTGGGCCGAGCCATGTATTATTTCCCATCACTCTCCATCTCAAAATTTCATCTAGTCTATCCTGATAGATAAATATTACTTCATCCGTCCTCTAGGGAGGAAGGGAGTCCAGTGAGCAGTCCGCCGTCCACTGTCCAGAGTTCCTCCGTCCTTTAGGGAGGAAGGAAGTCCAGTGAGTTGTCACCGTCAACTGCTCGAAAATCTTCCATCCTCTAAGGAGCAAGGGAGTCCAATGAGTTGTCCGTCGTCTAGTGTCCACAAATCTTCCGTCCTTTAGGGAGGAAGGGAGTCTAGTGAGCCGTCTAGTGTTCACTGCTCAAAAATCCTCCATCCTCTAATGAGCAATGGAGTCTAATGAGGTGTCCACCGTCCACTATTCAGAGATCCTCCGTCCTCTAGGAAGCAAGTAAGTCCAATGAGTTGTCCACTGTCTAGAGTTCCTTCGTCATGTATTAAGCAAGGGAGTCTAGTGAGATGTCCGTCGTACGATGTCAAGAGATCCTGTGTCCTCTAGGGAGCCAAAGAGTCCAGTGAGCCGTCCAGCATCCATTGGCCAGAGACCCTCCACCTACCAACGAGGCATGCTTTCTGTCAAGCTCCATCGTGATCCAGCAAGCATGTCCGACCCTTGTGCGAGTCCCATCTATAAGAAATACAATAGACGAGCTGTACAAGTTGAGAAAAGTAATACTGTAAAAGAGTAGAGAGTGGAAATCTATAATTCGATCAAAGTTAGATTATTGGATTACCAGAGATAGTCATTGACTCCCATTCCAAGATAGAGGAAAGAGTTAGAAAGAGAGATGGGCGGGGAATGTCTATCCTTTAGTAAGATCGGAGCGCCCAACACCGTGAGCTAGATATCAGGTTGCAGTTTAGAGGCTCCCAAAGAATATTGAAAAGCGAGTCCAAAGAAAGTCCTCTTCCCCGAGGCATTAAGTCCTCTTCCCGAGACACTAAAAAAAAGAAAGGTCCTCTTTTAAGTGGCACCAAGTCCCGAGAAAGTCCTCTTCCAAAGAGGCACAAAATCCCGAGAAAATCCTCTTCCAAAGAGGCACAAAGTCCCAAGAAAGTTGTCTTCCAAGAGACCCAAATCTCTGAGAAAATTCCTCTTCTAAGAGGCACCAAGTCCCGATAAAGTCCTCTTCCAAGAGGCACCAAGTCCTGAGAAAAGCCTTTCTTCCTTAGGGCACTAAAGTAAGAAAAGTCCTCTTCTCGAGGCACTAAAATGAAAGAAAGTCCTCTTCCCCGAGGTACCAAGTCCTCTTTCTAAGGCACTAAAAAGAAAGAAAGGTCCTCTTCTACGAGACACCAAGTCCTCTTCCAAGAGGCACCGAGACCCAAAAAAGTTCTCTTCTTCGAGACAATAAAAAGAAAGGAAAGTCCTCTTCCCCGAGGCACAAATCCCTTAGAAAAGTGTTCTTCTAAGAAGCACCAAGTCTTGAGAAAGTCCTCTTCCAAGAGGTCCCGAGTCCCGTAAAAGTCCTTTTCCAATAGGCATTGCACAACTCCCTGAGAAAAGTCCCCTTCTAAGAGGAACTAAGTTAAATCCTCACCTACGAGGTAATGAGACCCTCCAAAAAGAAAGCTCTCTTCTCAAGGCACCGAGAAAAAGTTCTATGCCATGAGGCCATCCACCAAGTCATATAGTTACTGAATTTGTCTCGTTTCCTAAGACAGACTCAAAACTAGGGGCAGTGATGGATTAAGAATTTTACTTAATACAATGTTATTTGAACAGTACAAATAAGCCCATTTTAGTCTGACCTAAGATACAAATCAGATAAATTATTCAATATGGAATTATAGATATGTTGACAAAACAATATATTTGAAGTGATGTAAATATATCTTGTGAGACCCCAGGGAAATTCTCTTGAATGCCATGTGGGTTTCACATGGAGCTGAGGATGTCCTTTTTGCCTCCATTAATTATTCCTCTCTCCCTTTAAAGGAAGATACACATGAAAAGGGAACAAAAAACCCTACACCTTAGAAAAGCCCACATAGATTTTTTGAGAGGGATTCCCCCCCTTTACATTTGTAGAGGTTACGAGAGAAGAGGGGGAGAGCTCCTAGTACTATAATTCTTTCATCTTCTCATTTTGGATTTTAAAGCTCAATTGATGGCTCTAAATTTTGATAATGGTGTATATGTAAATTACCTCGAGAGTAATAAAAGTTCCTCCCCTTGGCATGGCACTACCTAAAAGGCCGGTGGTTTTCTCCCGATTTGGGTTTCCACGTATAAATACTTTCTCTCCGCTTTATTTATTTATTTATTTATTTACTTACTGGATTTCGCTATTCAGTGCGGTGCCGACCCAGTACCGAGTTCGTCAGGTTGACGCCCTGAAATAACGGTTTCCATCAGAACGTTTCTACTGTCATTAATTTAGTAAGGTAGATTAATCTTTATTTGAATATACAATGACAATTTATATAAAATTTTCACTTTTCTTATTAATATGTTCAAAATATTAACAAATAATTTTTTTAAAAGTAAAAAAATAAAGTTTTTTATGCAAAAGTAAGAAGAAAGCATGTGTGTTGATCAAATATTTTCTTATTCTAAAAAATAAAAAATAAATTAAAATAAAATCATCGGTAATTCAGTCGGTTTGGCTTTTTCTCACAAAAAACCAAAACCAACCAAAAAACCGAAAAACATATTTGCATGAAAACTGAAACAAAAATCGAACTTTTGGTTATTTCAGTTTTCGATTTTTCGGTTTTGTGGTCGGCCCAGTTAATTTGCTCACCCCTACTCTCTAACACTTTTGTAGTAAGAGATAAAATAATACAGAGTATATATTTTGAATAAATAATAAAAAGACCTATATCGATTCTCATTTAGTCTGGTCCTAGGTGATTCCTTATTTAGTTTAGTCTTCAATTTGAAAAATAGATCTCATTTGATCTTGATTCGGCTCAATTCGAATTTGGATCCATGCACACACCTATGGATCTAAGAGGGAAGATCTAAAAAGGTATTAAGAAAGAAATATTAAAATAAGAGTAAAACATAAGAAAAATTAAAAATAAGACCATCATGTTTTTATTTCAAAATAAGACTTATAATGTCAATAATACCAAAAATACTAAAATGTGTTAATATATAGTGCCACATTGTCACGATAAAAAGAGTTATTTTAGAAATAAAAATATGTCACTTTTATTCTAAGACTCAGTGTTACAGTGAAGCTTAACGGGACTTGATGATCTTGGAGTATGAAGTGGAGTGATAAAAATACGCGTGATATATTGAGTGTGAAGAAGAGCGATAAGGTGTGAAAGTGTGATTTTTTGATTGATTAAAGTATAGATGTGTTAAATTTTGATTGTGGTAGAATTTATGATTGGGTATGGATAACTGGATTGGGCAATAAGACACTTGGGCTGAACCACATTAAAAGATTGAATCCAATTAATTAGTTAGTTCAACTCAAGAGCTTATATACCGATTATTTTGCTCTTGAACTTCCGATGTGGGATGACACTCTAACACTCCCCCTCAAGTGGACAACCGGGCCATTTTTAATCTAACCGGTTGACCACTTGCAAATAAACTCCCATTCCCTTGAATTTTTTTTGAGCGCCAACACCTAAAGGACCACGAGCCGCTGGGTATGGACTTCCATACGAGCAATCGTGTTAAACGGGCCACAAGCCGTTGGGTACATACTCCATATGGACAACTGGGCTAAAGACAAACGAGCCGCTAGGAATGAACGTCTAGACGGGCACCTTGACAAACGAGGTGAGCCAAAACCTGCTCTGATACCATGATAGAATTTAGGATTAGGTATGGACAACTGGATTGGGCAATAAGACATTTGGGCTGAACCACATTAAAAGATTGAATCCAATCAATTAGTTAGTTCAACTCAAGAGCTTATATACCGATTATTTTGCTCTTGAACTTCCGATGTGGGATGACACCCCAACAGATTGTTTTGAGGTAAAAAAAGAAATAGAGGGACAATGTTGTGATGAAAGTCACCTCCCAAGTGTCATGCCATCGTCACGAAGAACATGGCGTGGCAATTTGGGTGTGGTGGGGCGCGAAAGAGGATTACACATCTCTCCTCACGACACATACCACATGGTTAAGGAAAAAACAAAGTATATTTTTCATGAGTACGATTCTGTTGACACTTGCCAACGGTGACACTAGCAGTGCCACTACGGGAGGTGCTCCAATCAGAAAATTGATGGTTCATAACCCCTAACTCACCTAGTGTCACCGTTGGCGAGTGCCAACGGAACTCTACTGACTTTTCACTCTTATTTTAAGTGATTTGTTAAGAGTGTGTTTGCGAGTGATTAATTTTGAGTAAAAAGATTTTCTGAAAGCAGAAACATCATATATATCTTTTTCCGAAATGGTGTTTTATATACAAAATGATGGTAGAAAAAAGTTAAATTGATGTACCAAACAAAATAAAATAATAGTCATTTAAAACAAAAACTAAATTCTGAAACGCAATGCACTGCGCTCTAAGAATAATGCTTGGTTCACAAACAAAATGGTCACAAACTTTACAAACTTACTAATTGTGAACTTCAATAAATAAAATTAAATAGTCTAAAATAATTTTAAAATTAAAAGTTAAACCATAAATAGTAAATTTGTGAATTTTGTTAATATCTTGTTTGTAAATGTAGCATTGCTCGCGCTCTAATTAGTGGCAAATTGGATTGGAAAATTATTACCTAGTGGTCTTTAACTGTATAGGACGGGACGATTGTAAATTGACCATTAAGCAAATATGCGAGCGTACAACTAAAAACTACGCGCAGTTAAAACAAACGTTACGTCGGCTTTTTATTGTCATTTCCCAATTCCCTGAGCACCACCACTGATCTACCCCAACCCGCATCTCCGGTGGTCGTTTAGCCGGTCGGGACCTCCAAACCCTCTGAGATTCTTAACGCTAAATGGTTCCCTAGCGCAGATCTATCGCACTTATTCCATTTTCGGATTCGACTGCAGACTCGCCTCTTCTGTAATGGCTGCGCCGAACACGGACCAATTTGAGGCGTATTTCCAGAAGGCGGATTTGGATCGTGACGGCCGAATCAGTGGCGCAGAGGCTGTTGCCTTCTTCCAGGGATCCAATTTGCGCAAAGAAGTCCTTGCTCAGGTTCCTTCCATTTCGTCTCTCATTTCCATTCGACCAACACGGAATATTGGGTCATTTGATTTGATGAACGGTTATGCAGATATTAAACTGCTTTGGGATAATATTAGAATATGCGCTTGTGAGGTTATAGAGTGTTTAACAATGGGATTGTTAACGTTTTTCATGAATATCGGTATGATATTGTGGATGACATATGAATCAGAAAGGTAGGAGGTTAAAATTATTTAGAGTTAGGATATTTGAGTTGGTTATTTTACTCTGCTTGGGACACTTGACTACTAATTATGATTTTGGACTTAGGAGGCTTGTACATGGAATCCTATGTTGATGTTATAGATTTGCTGCTTAGATATGTGCTAAAATAGCCAGTTCCGGTCACTGCACACATACACTTAAGTCCTAAACTAGACATATTCATCACATGTGATTCACAATCAGGCTTGGAGAGTATGCTGTTTCTGAAGTTGTGCTTAATATATGAATCCTATATTTTTTGTGCAGATTTGGGCGCATGCTGATCAAAACCAGACTGGGTTTCTGAGTCGTCCACAATTTTACAATGCTCTAAAACTTGTAACTGTTGCACAAAGTAAACGGGAGTTGACCCCTGACATAGTTAAGGCTGCCTTATACGGTCCAGCTTCAGCTAAAATTCCTGCTCCCCAGATAAATGTCACAGTTTCATCACGTCCTAACCCAAATAATAAGCCAGATGCTCCTATCCCCCCAATTACTAGTGCAGCACCCATGGTGACTCCTAATGGTGGCATAACAGGTTCACAGGGATTTCCATCTCAACAAAACCAATTAATGAGTCAACCTCGATTGCCAACTCCTAGCACCGCATTTCAATCGCAATCAGGCATTTCAACTCCAGGAGTGTCGGTGGGATCTTCAATGCCTGCTACGCTTGCTCCTAATTCCTCTGATTGGCTTCGTATTGGAGCTATACGTCCCCAACAAGGGGTTGTGTCCCAAATTCCTAACAGAACTGTTAGTTTTAACAGTCAGGATGTAATTGGCCATGCTGCATCTGGGTTGACTGCATCTTCACCATCAAAACCTCTAGAAACTACTTCATTGGGGCAGCCTAGTTCATCTAGCTCAAATGATTCAACTTCGGCGGGTTACCAACCTCCAGATATGAAATCCATGAAAGCTCAAGTGTCAGGGAATGGGATTGCTTCCAATTCTCTTTTTGGAGACGTATTTTCTGCACCCTTGGTCCGGCCACAACAGGAATTCAAGCAACCCACACCTTCCGTTAGTAGCTTACCTTCCTCTTTAGCTCAACCCCCAGTATCTGCAACATCTCAACCAATTATAATGCCTACTTCAGTTCATTCTTCGGGAAACACCAATTCTCAGCCTTTATTGAGCCATCAGTACCAGCAAACACATACAACAACAAAACCAAACCAAAAGCTCCCAGTTCAAAGTTCCACTGTAGTTCATGGTGGAGCGGGAAGTTCTCGTCCTGTTGAGCCTCAGACGCCATGGTCAAAGATGACTCAAGCTGATATTCAGAAGTATAACAAAGTATTTGTTGCTGTAGATACAGACAGAGATGGGAAAATTACTGGTGAACAGGCACGGAACCTGTTTTTGAGTTGGAAGCTGCCTCAAGGTGCTTTATACTAATTATTTCACTTTTATCGTTGAAATTATGCAGTTTTTTCTCTTTCATATTATACTCCTTGTACATTTTAATCTATTTATTGTTAATCTATTTCGATTATAGTGGGATCCCGTTATTAGTTAAGTGTTATAATTTAACTGGTGCACTTCCGTGAGTGCTGATATTAGTTTTATTTCATAACAATCACGAATTGAAAAAACATTGGTTATATTTCTCAAAAGTTTTGAAGCAGTGGATTGCTTTAGGATACCTTAAGTTTCTTCTTTTTTCTAGGCACTGTGTTTGTCTGCCCTCTCACATCTCCACCCAATGATATGCTTGTATTTTTTTGTAGTGTACAATTAATGCCACACTTGCTTTGATTGGATCATTGACATAATTGGCCAGTAGTACTCTGCTGTATATAACCTAAAATTGATTAATAGAAAGTACTAGCCACCTGTATGTATTATGCAGTATAGAGGGCTTTTTCTCTAGGCCGTAGAGGTTCTTGGTTTGTTTATATTTATTGATCCCTGAGACATTGTACTTTAAGTGGCTTTTGGGGTTGCTAGATGTCTTAAGGCAGGTATGGGA
The DNA here is from genome assembly GCA_003260385.1 of Cuscuta australis. Taxonomy (NCBI): domain Eukaryota; kingdom Viridiplantae; phylum Streptophyta; class Magnoliopsida; order Solanales; family Convolvulaceae; genus Cuscuta; species Cuscuta australis. The sequence continues at coordinate 703,925 of NQVE01000150.1, read as the reverse complement.
CTTATCTGATCAAGACAATGATAGTATGCTATCTCTGAGAGAATTTTGCATCGCGCTTTACCTGATGGAGCGATATAGGGAAGGCCGCCTTCTTCCTTCTGTCCTTCCAAGTAGTATCATGTTGGACGAGACATTGGTGTTTGCTTCTAATAAAGTTACTCCTGGAGCAGCTTGGAAGCATACTCCTGGTATAAGCTCTTACCACTCCTTTGAGTCATAATGGTCATATTGCAGTGCTTTTCATCTCCAAAATATTCCATAACCTTTTCTTTTGTCTTTATCAGTAGTGCAGCAATTGCATGGGGTAAAAGGACCACGACCAGTTGCATCCGCTCCTCTAGGAAAGCCACCACGTCCAGTCTCCAATAGTCAGGCTGATGAGCCAAAGCAGCCTACTCAACAAAAGCCCCCACTACTGGAGAAGCATCTTGTCGACCAACTTAGCCCTGAAGAACAAAATTCTCTGACCTTAAAGTTCCAAGAGGCAACCGATGCGGAGAAGAAAGTAATAATTTTTAAGTTTTATGTTCCACTTTTTATTTAATGTTAGGATTCTAGGAAATACTCAAGTTAGTGGGTTAGTGGAGAACTTGAAAACTATTAATTTAATGATGCAGTGGATGTGTATGAATGTTACATCGTACTCCGTATATGCCTAGAAATTTACTTTTAGGTTAAGGTTTACTAAATCATTAATAGATCCTTTTCTTGCTATATATTTTTATCCACTATCTTAATATGTCAAACATATATGTAGTTGTTAAGTAGCACCCTTTTTTCCAACAAGATATGGTTTAGTTGATGCGATTAGTTAAAATATGGCCTGTAATCATCCACTTTTGTCCTGCTAATAGTCTTTGTTTTCCTTTACTAAGTACGTAATTGTTACTATCCCTTTCATTTCCATTTTGTGAATATTGGGCTATACCGACTACCGTAATGCATATACTACCAGTCATAAGATAGGCTTATGTTTTTGACACATGGCTAATCCCTTACCATTAGTTTTGATTGAGGGGAATGGGGGTGAAGGGACGGAAAAGGAAGGGAGGACACTTAACTTTATGTTGTTTGGGTAGAGTGTATATGGAGGCGAGGTTAATGGGTGGGTGCTCTCAATTCTTTCATTCCCCTAAAGTATATTTCTTCCAAATTAGGTGTCAATTGGATGGAAAAGAGAGGATAAATACTCCCCTCAAAGTTACATTCTTTCGTAAAATTTATTACTCTCTCTTGTTCCCTTTTTAATCCACACAACAAAAATATTATACATAGTTCTTATTGATTTCATCCATTTATTTCTTTACTAAACTTATACAATCCATACAAACTTATTTTGATCACTATTTTCTTCTCCTCCCTTCTTTGTACTCTCCCTTTCATCTCTTTTACTACTAATCACCTCCCTCTCAATCCAAACACGCTAATAGTGCTGATAACCAGATGTGAATATGATTTTACTAAATGACAATTGATTATCGATGAGTTCTCTTAAGAGCCAGCACAAACATTTTTGCATTGCCTTATACATCAATTTCAGGTTGCAGAACTAGAGAAGGAAATTTCGGACGCAAAAGAAAAAAGTCATTTCTATCATTCAAAGATGCAAGAACTTGTGAGTACATCTTTTTCATCCTCTCTTCTACTTCAATGTGTAGTTCACATAGTTGTCTTTGCGGTTCCACTTTATACTTGTTGGGGAAGAACTTTTGTAGTTGGGAATTCCTTCTTACCATATCTTTTAAGTGTATGTTTGGGAGAGGGATTTTGGAGGAGATGGGAGGACATGGGTATTTTCTCTTCTTAATGAAGAGAATTATATACAGTTTATAACACTAAATAAATGACCACAACATTGAGTTTATATTATTTTATATCTTCTATTTTACGAAATATGGAGTAATAAGTTCAAGCAGTTTTTAATTCTATTAAAACTTAATCCCACCATTACCTTCCCCATCAATCTCTGACATCCCAAATGTACCCTCAAGCATTGAGCATGGGTGGAACTAGTCTTTTTTATGGTACTGGGGGGGGGGGGTGATGAAGAGGCATAGTGTCTGCAGAACTCTTTAACATCATCCTCACGATTTCAAAGATGCGTGAGGAGTGAATGGCTGAAGGCTAGTTTAATGATGTCGCTCTATAAGAATAGATGCAATATTCAAATTTTCGTAACTAACATGACATTAAGTTACTTAGCGACACTATTACATTATGGGAGAGAATGATTGAGTCCAGTGTACAACAAAGAGTGGAGGTGTGTGAAACCAATTAGGTTTCATGTCAACAAGGTCTACAATTTAAACAATCCACTTTTTTAATGCACCTTGTTGAGAAGTATAAGGAGCATTGTATTTACCTCTATATGGAACTGTAAGGCTGCCACAATGGTGTGAGTTCAAGATATGATAAGACTCGTGTAGGGGACACATATTTTGTCTTTGTGGAAGTCCGGTTAGACCAACTCACCAAGTACCTACGTTAGCTTGCTCTTGTGATTTTGGAAGTTATCTCTAGGAGAATTCATGAGAGCATTCCGTGACATTTGGGATGACATTGCACTTGTTGCAGAGACAATGAAGGGGGGACACAATACTGGAATAGTGGTTTGCTCTAAGTTGTGGAAATGAGGATTTTGTAATGGATCTCTTGTCGTACGTTGTTAGACAGGCTACAGAATATCGAATGAAGTATTACATTTGAATCTTGGGGTATTTGTAATGTATTTCTGATTACTGTTGAAGTACGAGAAGGCAAGCAGTGAAGGTTTGGTCACTTCCGCTGTATAGATGCAATGTTGCCAATGAGGAGGGCAAAGAGCTATTTGGTTGAGGGTACATGTCCTACGATAGGCATCCCTAGAGATGTATATAATCAATAGAGAGCTTTTGTATAGGTTAAACACGTACATTCTAGATGGCTGTGTATATGTCTTTTACTCACCCATACTGCATATCAATCTTTGTTTGGTTAGAATTGTATATCTAGCTCTAGGCCCTACTCTTGAGTGGGATATTTAGGTTTGCTTGTGTTGGTTTGATTTGGAAGTTTTATATTCGCTCTTAATATCCCTAGATTGTACTCTTGAGTGGGATATTTGGGTTTGGTTGTGTTGGTTTGTCTAGAATATGAATTTCAAGACAAAAATAAAATTAAGAATAATCTTAATAAAATAAAAAAGTCATTTTTAAAAACTCCAGTTATGATTTATTTTGGAGTAATTAAGCCTTTGTCACAAAGCCCTCCTATTTAGATTTTTTTAAAAGTACAATTCTGAATTTTTTATTTTAACTTACGTTTCAAAGTTATTCTTAACTTTTTTATATATATTTTGTTTCATGTGGACAATAAACTTTTCTAAATTTGAACTTTAAATTTTATGAATTACTCACTCCGTCCCAAAAAGAATCACATTACACAAAATGAAGTGAAATTTTAAGTATTTTCAATTCATTTTTATTTAAAGATTGGTGACTCACATTCATTCTTACTTTATCTTACATTTTAACATTAATATCAACCACAATCTCATTTTCTTAATTCTTATGCCACTCCCCCATGTCCTAAAAATAGTGGGACGGAGGGAGTATATTAATATTAGTGTTACTAACGTACATCAATTCTCATTTATTATGTGTTGCGTAATTGCTGCATAGGCGACTAGGTGTCCCGGTGGTACACTCGCCCTGGTGCCTTGACAACTATGCTTCAAAAGTGTGTGTTTGAAGCATGTAGTAGATTAGCAGTATTGCTCTTTCGCAAGGGGTATGCAGTTACCAAAGGACAGTAGGAAAAGTATTCTCTGGTTGGACTGATATCTATTTTAGATGGTCTGTTATATGCACATTTGTGATTGATCTGTTTTACACCATATACTTTTTAGTTTAGCAGGATCAGTCTGTGTGAATGTGTGCATGTAGACATATATAGCAGTATCTTTTACTTTTATTTGGGTCATGCAATGCTTTGTATTTGAAGTTGGCCTGCGTTACTGACAGTCTACCTTTTTGCATGAGACATTTTTTACCAGATTTTATATAAAAGCCGATGTGACAATAGACTAAACGAGATCACTGAAAGGTCTTCTGCTGTCAAAAAAGAGGTGAACTTTTTAAAGATTCAAGGTTTGACATATTCTCATGATTTCTATGGTTATTGATCTCATGGGAAAAGTTGTATTGCAGGCTGAGTCACTGGAAAAAAAATATGAAGAGAAATATAAGCAGTCTGGAGATGTTGCTTCAAAATTGACGATTGAGGAGGCCACATTTCGTGATATTCAGGTGTATTTCAATCTCCATTTTTTAACTGTTGGAGTGATACAACTTATTTTATGTAATTTGATAGGTTTTCTCAAGTGAATTTTAATGTAGCAAGGTTTGAAAATTGTGGCATTGTTTTGAATTATTTGAAATTTTAGGAGAAAAAGATGGAGCTATACCGTGCAATTCATAAACTAGATCAGAATGACAGTGCTGATGGTGTTCAGGTAGGGTCTTCTAACTGCTTAGAATCCACTACATATCTATCTGTTGCCTCAAACTAGCATGAATGACCATCAAACCTTGTGCCACAGCAGCACACATGTAAAGATTAATGTTCTATGACTTTTACAGGAAAATTCTAATCGCATACAGTTGGAAATTGAGGAGCTTGTTAAGTCATTAAATGCACGCTGCAAAACATATGGGCTACGTGCTAAGCCCACTTCACTATTGGAGCTTCCATTTGGTATGCATCTTATCATTCCACTTCACTGTCATGCAAGTTGATTTGGCTGTAAGCCTGTAAATCTGTCCATAAGATCTCTTTGAGATATTCAGCGCGAGTATGTTAGCCTTACTTTATCTGCCAACCAAATTCTCTATAGGACATTAGCCATGAGATATTTATTCATTTGCGAATTTACCATAATAAAATTTTGTACTTCTACTTATCCAATTCATGAATCGATATAAAACAAACCCAAGGTTTTTCTCCAGTTGGTGAGTAAGGTATATAGTTTTAGTGACACCATTCTTTCTTTCTGAAGTCCATATATTTTCAAGGCCACATTCACCATTAGTTTTTCATATCAGTTATAAAACTGGTAAAAAGTGAAGTTCCTCAGGTGCTTCTTTTCCTAGATTTTGTCGATCCTTTAACCAAAACTTTGACACCAACTTTCTTTAGCATTCCTGCCTAAAAAATTCCTACTTAGCTTTACAGTCTTACCCGTAGTCTTAACACTCACACATTTTATTGGTACTTGGTAGGGCTGTGAAGCTTCATTATATTCCTTCCATGTTATTATTTTTTCCCATACTCTATGAATTTGCTGTGGGCTTTAATGCTGAACATTTCTGAAGGTTGGCAACCTGGCATCCAAGAGGGAGCAGCAGACTGGGATGAAGATTGGGATAAATTTGAAGATGAAGGTATGTATTGTTGGAAAAAGGCGCCTCTGAGTTTTAGGGTATTACCCCATTTTAGTACGACAACTCTAATTCCTTTGATGAAAGCGTGTACTGGAAAATTCCCATTGAATTTAAGGGCATTTCATCCTTTCTAATACTCCCTTTTATCTCAAGTGTTGGTGTAGACTTTTGCACACATTTTATGGAAACAATAATTTTTTCTAAATTCAAGATAAATACATTATAATGTGACTAGATTGCCTCAAATAAATACTCCCTCCGTTTGAATTTAGTTGTTTACTTTTCCTCTTTAAGGCATCCGGTATTACTCCATCTGTCCCAAAATGAAGTTTATACCTGTTTTTTTGAATGTCCCAAAATGAAGTTTACACTTTTCACTTTCCCTTTTAGGAAATGAATATGTGGCTATTATTATTAATTTATTATCTATCTTTGAAATGAATTTCAACAAACTGCTCACTTTTCAATACTTTTTTAAACTCTAGGAAGTCAAAGGGTAAATTTCATTTTGGGATGGAGTGAGTAATTGTCTATTAACTATATTTTGTAAACAAATTATTGTGAGTTATCAAAAATATCTTTTGTTGGTTGTTGCTGGCTCTTTCTAATCCCGCTATCAACTGGTATGGACTTAAGGATTCACATTGGTGAAAGAGCTCACACTCGACGTGCCAAATGTCATAGCTCCTCCTAAACTGAAGTCTTCTGTGATATGTGATAAGACACATTCCAATTACAGTGAAGCGGGAAAATCACACTATCAAGCTGGTGCAAAGTCCGAGAAGTTGTCAAGCCCTCAGAAAATGGAAGCAATGGACGACGAGGAATCTGCCTTTGGTGGTGAGCAAAGAGGGGAAAAAAGTCCATCAAAGAGCATACACACAAAGGACTCCTCAAGGGAATACAGTGAATCACCTACAAAGGAAAAAAGCTTTGATGGTTCACCCCATGCGACGCAAAGGTGACATTGCTTTCTTTCTAATTCTTTCAGATGTCTCTTTCATATTTCCTTCACCAGCCAACCATAAGTTGAACATAATTTTATCACTAATCATGTCTCTGTTTCATCATAGTACAACCTTTAAATTTTATTCAGGCACAACTTTTTAGATAATTAAAATAAAATTGGTTGTTATTTTATTTTAAATTTTGTGTTCTAGTTTAACTAAATATAACCATTTCTACCTTTTAAGTAGGGGTAAGGTCTATGCACACCTTCTCCTAACCCCAATTTTTGGGATTTTACTGGGCTTTTCGTTGTTGTCGTTGGTTTAACTAAATTCAACATCCCTAATTTATTTGTGGCATTTTGAAAAAAAATACATCAAAGGTTCTGTTGCATCATAATGGAATCTGAAGTTTGAGGCAGAATGAAAAGTTTATTGCATCCTTATCTAGAGTCTGAACTTCCCTCTTTTTTTACTGGTGAAGTGAACATGGCGGTGTTGAATCTGTGTTGTCTGAGGATAGAAGGTTTGCTGATTCAGGCTGGGGTGCGTCTGACACTCACTATGATGCATTTGATATCAACTCCATTTCTAGCAAGGTATGCACATATATTTCAAAAATGCTAAAATAAATGTGTTCTTAACAATGCTGATGTGGACAGTCATGGCTGTAATTTGGATGTACAGTACATCCCTTGCATCATCCTTGTTTGGAAGTTCAAAACAGTACCCTTTTCCCTTTAAACTCCGATCTCATCAATTTTTCAGGATGCTGATCATGAGAGGCATAAGGAACTCTCTCTTTTTGGTTCTGATGACTGGAGCCTAGCCCCTATAAAAACTGGATCCAAACACACAGATGATGCACTCCCCAAGCACAGCCCATATTTTGATTCGGTTCCAGGCACTCCAAGTTACAATATTGGCCCATTGGGTAAACAAAGCCCAATCTTTGATTCAGTTCCTAGTACTCCAAGTTACAATATTGGACTTATGGGTGCCGGCGATCCTTTCCCACGACAAAGTCCATTTTTTGATTCGGTCCCTAGCACTCCAAGTTACAACATCGGGCCTTTGGGTGCAGGTGATCTGTTTCCAAAACAAAGCCCGTTCTTTGATTCAGTCCCCAGTACTCCAAGTCATGATTCTGGAATACAACATGCATTCTCGAAGCAAAGTGTGTTCTTTGATTCTGTTCCTAGTACTCCAACGTATAATGCTGCCGGGTTTTCTTCATACACAGAAAATCCATCCTCAAAGAAGAGCTCTTTCTTTGATGATTCTGTTCCAAGCACACCCATGTACAGTTATAATAATTCTCCAGACCGCTCGAGAGACTTCTCTAGATTTGACTCCTTCAAATCTGAAGGACCAGCCTTCGCGAGGTTTGATTCCATGAGTAGTAGTAGGGGGGACACAGACTACTATGGACATGATTTGTTCTCATCATCACGTGATAGTCCTTCCCTAGCAAGGTTCGACTCCTTCCGCAGCACAGCAGATTCTGAATATACCTTTGGCGCCGCACCTCAAGAGACACTGGCCAGGTTTGATTCGACCATGCATAGGGACTCATTGGATTACGGTAAGGGGGGTGGATTCTCATCCTTTGATGATGATGCATTTGGATCGACCGGGCAGCCATTTAAAGCTTCTCTCGATAGTGAAACACCAAGAAGAGATTCTTCTGATGGTTGGAAAGCCTTTTAATGCACAACCAATACCATTGATACCAATCTCTGTCTTCTGGGTTACTTGTAGCTAGCCAACAACAGGTGTTTTGTAAATTGGCTCGCAGGCATTTGTGTAATGTTTTACAGATTTGGGGTTTCTTCCATGTTTCCTACACCTGTATTCTTTTCCCTCTGTTTTCCATATTCATTTCTTTAATAGTTTTCATAGTTTGTATAAAACGAAAATATGTTTTTTTTTGCGCTTTCGTTTCTCTACAGCAGTGTAATCTGTGTGCAGTCCCAAACTTTTATATCCCATGATTGATTGAGATGCCATTTTGCTTTCAAATTATATACATCTACTTCATTTCTTTTATTTGGTCATGTGCAACGCTCCCTATTAATCTGGCATTATTGGCATTATTTATATTCATTTTACATGGTTTTTTTACAACCCCTCGTCTTAATTTAAATCGCCTGTTTGTGTTTATGAAGTTTGACTAAAAATATTGTTGACTTAATTCATTTAAATTTTGAAAAATGGTGTGGAATTGAAAAAATAGTATTTATATATTTAAAAACTACTTCAAAAGATTTACAAAATTAGGGATGATAAAATTATTATTTTTACGGATAGGTAGTTGAAATTGATAAAGACCATGATTAAATTTTGACCTTGTGAATAGTAAATAAGCAATTTAAATTATGTGGTGTTATTAATCCGTATTTGACAAAATAAAAATCGAGTTCCGTCAACAAACATCGAGTCTCATTGATAACTTGTTTGATTATTTGTGAAATCTTATTTTTTTGCATTAATTGTTCATTGCTCCGAATTTTTTATTGAAAAAACTGTGATATCGGATTGCATTTGTTTTTTTTGGATGGGCTGCCCGTCCCCTGAAATTCACCCTAGAATCTTCAAAAAGTTACTGCTAGATACTTTTAATTTTTTGGTAATGGTTTTAAAGTCCTATATTATCTGAAATATACTCTTGGATATTCTCGATTTTCTGGAAATAACTCTGAGGTTCTCTATTATTTGAAGTATACTATTAGGGTCCTTAAAATTAGTAGTAGTGTACTCCTTGGATATATTCCATCTATTTGACCGTTAGAATTAAAGTTTTGGTATTTTGATAAATACTAATTTTTACTTTCATAATCATTATTTTAATTAAATTTTAATAAAATCCTAGAGTTTCTCAATGTAAAAGGATTTTCCTAGCACCTAAATGGATGTAATGTACCCTCAAAGTATAATATCACAAATTTTAAGGATTACCAAAAAATTGAGAGTACCCCGAAGTATATTTAAAATAATGTGGGACAAGAGAGTTATTACCAAAAAATCAAGGGTACCATAGAATAAGGTTTTACTATAGTTGTGCGGCCGTGCGGGCGGTCGTTGTGTAGTTGGCAAGGCAAATGGTGTCCAGGTGGTAATACTCGAGTTTGATTCTTGTTAGACCTGAACACGGTATGGTTCTGAGCTGGTTCTAGTTTCGGAACCACTGATTTCGGTACCGCCAGGTTGTGTACCCGTAACCGTCATTCGTCTCTGGCAATGCCGGTTCTAGAACTGGCAGTTCTGGTTCTAGTTTCGGTACCCGTTCCTAATTCTTTTTTTAAATTTAAATATGATATATGGCTATGTTTAAAAAGTTTATCTTTTGTAGTTGTTATTTAAATAATGAAAGTTGGATAGCCTCAACTACATTTATGGTCCAGGCGGTTAAAAAAAGCGACGATGTAAAAACCGTAAAAAAAACTTTCAAAGGAGCTTATAAACCACTCATCTAAAAAACGAATTACAATTTAAGAAAATAACAAAATACTGAGTGAGTCATTTGTCGGAACTACCAGTTCCCTCTATGGTTGCGTCTATATAGTTTCGCATATCAATGTCGTATCTTGCCTCTTGTGCTCAATGCCTTGCCAAGAGCCAATCTTGGTTGCAAACTAGTGTCTCTAATGATTCAGCGTTAAGAGAACTCCAGAAGTTGGTCAAAATATTTCCGCTAGAACTAAACTCGTGTTTCACAACTATCGTTGACATCAGCATAGATAAGATCTATCTATCTAGCATTCTGAGTGTTGGGAACATGCGTTCATTCCACTTTCACCATTCGAGGATGTCACTCATTTTCATTGTCTTCATCGAAGTCGCATGGAACGCCTTGATATATCGCAAGTTCATTGTCTTCATCATGTTCTTGTAGAGGTAGATGTACTCTTACTTTTTTTCGCCAAGAGGCCACCAAGAACCCATTTATCAAATGTCAAATGACAAGTAACACCATGTAGGAAAAGTTATGATGTGTTTCACTCCAAATATCAGAGCAAATAGTAACACCAGATCTAAAAGTAAGAAAACATTGGCCAAATAATTTTTATCAACTTCACATTATCTAATTATTTACTCCCTCCATCCCTAAATATTTGCCACACTTGTATTCCCGAGGCAAAATATCAAGTTTTTTCAATTCATTTTATTTACATATTGGTATAGAAATAAAAAATAAAATTTATATATCAAAAACCTACATGAAAAGTTTTTCGAAATAAGAGGTGTCAAGAATATTTTATTTTATCAAATAACCAATGAAAACGTAGAAATAAACAAAAGTTCTCGCGACTGCTGAAAAAGCAAACGTTGCAAATAATTTGGGACGGAGGGAGTATTTCTTAACTGTTTTTCCTAAAAATCTACTTGCTTGAGGGTTTAGTGCATTTTGACAATAATCACTAAAGCCAAATTTTTTAGAGAACGTGAGAGGTAAATTCTTCTCACAAATCATCTCGGCCATCCTTTGCTTATTTTGCACATTGCTATAAATTAAACAAAGAGGCCACCCTTATATTTGTTGGCAAAGTGAGAAATCTAGGTTTGTTCTCCATTTCCCTTCATTTTGGAAAACTCCACGGGGTGCCTCACTTATAGGTGGTTGGTCAACGAATCATAACATCCGGAGATCTCCATATTTATCACCGCCCCGCACTATTTGCAATTAAGTTCCCCGAACAATGCCATTTTTTGTTTCTTTGTCAAAATAATATACAAATAAATCAAACTTAAGTTTTTTTACCTTTTCCCAAACCTTCAGAGGTCTCAAATTCACATGTCTCCCCAGAAGGGGCGTTGCTCTTGGGAGTTGGTTCCTCTCTCTCCCTGCCTTTGTCCTCGAAGAAATCGTCAAGTGTTTTAAGACGCACATTGCTCTGGGATTGTCAGAACGATCGAGACAGAGTGTCTCGGTTTGGAGACATGTGAGCTTGAACCTTTGGTCATGGCGGTGGCTTTGCCTTTTTTTGAAGTTTTTCGGTTTGAACTTCCCTAACCGATGGCTTTCTATGCGACATTTTGAGTAATATAAAAATTAAGATAGATAATATATTTATATAATATAATATACTTACATTATAATATTTTAATATGAGTAATATATTATAGATTTATAATATGAAATTATTAATATATTATAATAGATTGATATATTTATATAAATAGTATGAATATTTAAGATAATAAGAGATTAGAAAGAGTATAAGAGGGTAAGAGATACAGCGAATGGTGTGATTTTTGAAGAAACTAATGAGAGGTTTATGTTGGAATGCATGAGTTCAACCCTTTCTGTGTTGTTTAGTGTTGACTCACATGTTTTGATAATTGACAAACACAATTTATTCAAGTCAAGATCAAAGTGCTACATCGACAAACACAAAGACTTGAAGTGCCATTTCTTGAAGTATTCAAGAAGGTGCACATGATTTTATTGGAGTACGAGACGCGTTCGGAGCGCCTAACGGAGGACTCAGAGGAGTAGAAGATTTCCGAAGACTTTTTATTTATTTGAGTCGTAGGAATTATTGTAAGGATGACAAAAATATTTTCTCTCCAAAATTTTTTTATGAGAGTTAAAATAAAAATTATATTTATTTTTGGAGTCAGTTGAAAAATCCTTTTAACTGTTCAAAATACATTTATTGAGTCAGTTACAAAAAGTGTGTCAAACATTTATCAAAATATTTATTTTGATATTATAAAATATTTTTGGTAAGCAAATATATTTTGTTCAAATATTTTTCGTGTACATCATTTGACACACAAAATAATTTTTGGACTCACTTTTACTCCCTTATTCAAATTCATTGAATAAGAGAGAAGGAGCGCTCCCTGATTCTTCTTGTCTCAAACAACCAGTTCGAGCCAAAGGCTTTCTATCGCAACTGGCCTTGGGCCCTTTGTGTTGCGCCATTATTTCCTGAATAATTGATTTTCTGTCTTATTTTAATCGATTTTTTTTGTTGTCGCTGGTTTCCTCTGGGCTGGCCAATAATCGATTTTTGCTCCTCTGTTAATCGATTAAGGCTGGCAGAGCCGACTAATCGATTTTTTATCTTCCATTAATCGATTATCCTTTTCTGCACAGACTGCATTAATCAATTACTGACAATGCGTTAATCAATTTTTATGCGGCACTTTTCATCCCAGCTTCTTTTCTTGGACCAATGGATTTATTTTACTCACCCTATTTAATCCCTCATTCTCTTTCATTTTCAAGGCAACAAGAAGCACTCCTAAACTCCCTTATCTTGAAGTTATAATCCTCTATTCAATTCTTCCTCAAATTGATATATTTTGAGAGAAAACTAAGCATTTTCAAGAGAGTTTCTTGTCATCCATTAGAGCTTTAATCATTTCTCATTTCTACTCTTTTGAGAGTTTATGTTGAGAGGTTGAAGAAGATTGTTCTTCTTGTTGCTCAAGACTTATGTGACTTAAGTCTTGGTTGTGAAGTCTTGTAGAGGGCATATCTACGAGCGGTTGTGTCGAGGTTTGTGGGATTCAAGTTTTCGAGTTGTAAACAGTTTTCTAAGCACCCGTAAGCTTAACGGAAGTAGTGTAGCTTCGAGAGAGTCTCTCGGGGAACTGGACTAGCCACGGGGTGGTGAACCAGTATACATCGGTGTGTTCTTTGCCTTCCCTCTTTTATTTCCGCTGCACTTACGTTTATATTATTAATCCTACGAAAAACGGTAAACATTCTCAACAACTCTATTCACCCCTCCTCTAGAGTTGCACGCCTTGTCTAACAGTTTATATATAATTTTTAACCCCCCACCCCCACCTCACTCCGTAACGACTATTAAAGTCATTTGGGGAGGATCCTAGACTGAGAACCATGAATTTCCGGCCCCCAACTTTCATTTACTTTTTTTTAAAACCACAAAAAAATCAAATTGCAGGGAACCAGAATCAGCACCAGAATCAACAGTTTCGGTACCTCCCCTCCGCTCCCCCAACTTTAATTCCCTTTCCTCGCCATGCTGTTGCCGTTGCTGATCCGCGTGTTGGAACTGCCGGTACCGGTTGTTGTACTGGTTTAAAACTAGGTAGGGTCCAAGCCTAATTCCTTCAAACTATGCTGGAAGACAACTATGTTAATCATAGAACCTCTCCAAGTACCAGGTGTAGACTCCAGCCCTTGCCATGTTATTAAAACTCAATTTACATCTTCTCAGGTAACCGTTCAGTTGGTTCTAAAGAGTCCTCAGTGATGAGTTTTATCCTTTTAGATACTCCATCACTTGGTGCTCATAGCATAGACTTGACAATTATATCAATTTATTCAGTTCTAGTTCTGATGTATGTTGGTCTTGTGGGGGACCATCAATCACCCTTAGGTATTCGCTATTGTGCTTGTCGCGGTATCGGGTATTGACATCCCAACCTGGCGAGGTACATGAGTCGTGTATCTTGCGAAGCCCCTCCTGTCCATCCACTGCTCAGTAGTGGGGCTCTGCACTGCTGTAATGAACTATAGGGGGTGCCCTATAGGAATCTACCTCGGCTTAGAGCTATAGAGAGATGTGGTTAACTAGTAAGTGTCCACCTTTTTTTAATCACCAATTGGTTTTAGGAAGCATTTGGCACCTATTTAACTTCAGATAGATTTCTGTAGTTAAGCGTGCTGGAACAGGAGTAGTCCCAGGATGGGTGACCCTCTAGGAAGTTCTAGAAATCGATCCTACAAGTGGTATCAGAGCAGTCTTGTTGTGCCTCTTTTTAAATTTGACTTTTTAAAATCTCAAAAGTTTATTATCCCTTATTTTTGAAATTCAATTTTTTTAAAAAAATGGCCTCAATGGAATCCCAAAGCATTTACCGCCCTCCGTTTTTGAATGGCCAAAACTATTCTTTTTAGAAAATGTGGATGGAATACTTTATTGGCATAGACGGGGTACAACGTCTCGGCCAACCCCTCGAGAATATAGTTGATGGTGAGATAGTTGTTATGGTCCAAGCTTGGTTCACTATCGCCACAAGGGGGTCTTGCTGTAGGTACTCGACAAATCCCAGGACGGTAAAAAAGAACATCATCTTTTGTTGCCACATATTGAAGTTTGTGCCATTGAACTTCGGTGGCCTCTGGACCGTGCTTGCGGGTAAACCTGGCAAAATTTGACCCGACCCGTTACTAATCCGAAACCCGACCCGAAATTAGCGGGTTTTGAACATTGGTTTTGCGACCCGAACCCGAAGACTCGTTAAATTTTCAGGTCAGAACGGGTCGGGTCGGGTTTTACCCGTCGGGTTATGCACTTAATTGTTTATTTTTATTAGTTATTTAGTTTTATATATTCATTTAAAATATGATATACCCATTAGGCTACTCAAAACTCAAAAGGCGTAAAACCTAATCTAAATCTAGTGGCATTCTAGTCTCTCTCTCCCTTCTCTCTCTCTCTCTCTTTATATATATATATATATATATATATATATATATATATATATATATATATATATATATATATATATATATATATATATATATATATATATATATATATATGGATTGACTCTAGTGAGATGACACCTTACGGTGAGATGACAGGCTTCGGTCAAATGACGCAAAGCTCACCACACTACACTACAAAACTCACCAATGGACAATGCAAAGCTCACCTGGAAATAAAGCAAAGCTCACCACTTTGAACCCCAAAACTCACCTTTTTTTAATTTTGAAAATTAAAAAATTAATTAAAAATAAACAAGCAACACCGGTCAACCACCGGTCAACGGCGGCCGCAGGCGGCAGAGACTGGCGACCGGCGACTGGCGGCGGCGGAGACCGGTGGCGGCCGGCGGCGGTCAATGCTGGAGTCAATGGTCAAAGTCTAGTCAGCACCCCTTCCTTTGTTTTTATTTTTTCAAAAAAAATTCAAAGTGTTAAAAAAAATATGGTGAGCTTTGCCTTACAGTTTGGTGAGCTTTGTAGTTGTGCTTGGTGAGCTTTGCAGTGGGCAGTGGTGAGCTTTACGTCATCTGACCGAAGTATGTCATCGCACCATAAGGTGCCATCTCACTGGAGTCAATCCCATATATATATATGTATGTATATATATATATATATATATACATATATATATATATATATATATATATATATATATATATATATATATATATATATATATGTATGTATATATATATCGTTCTTCCACTCTTCCACCATTCGTCGATATTAGATGCCGACTCAATCAAAATGGTGAGAAGACACAAGAACAATGGTAGAACTTTTAATCTTATTTCATCCTTTTCAGTTGCTCCTACGTGTAACTCAAATTTTAATTCTTTACTTTTGTTTTGGTATTGCGCAAGAATTTCAATTTTTTATAACGTATGTATATTTTTGGGTATGTTGAAAGAATCCCCAATTTTTTTTATCTAGTGCAATTTTTTGGTATGCTGCAAAAAGGTGATTTTTTGGGCTTATTACAATTCTCTTTTGGTATGTTGCAAATAGAACTGCAAACTTTTGTGATTTCGTTCTTTTTTTTGAATAATGCTCGGATCACATGATCTCTAAATAGAAAAATTTTTAATTTTTAAATACGCCTCTTAACCCGTTGGGTCAACCCGAACCCGATAACTCTGGGTCATGAACAAACACTCTTAGACCCGAACCCGAAATGACCCGAACCCGATCTGACCGACCATTTTGCCAGGTCTACTTGCGGGCACTGATATCAGCCCAACTACATTGGGTGTATGGTGGAAAGGTCCATTTGAAGGCCAATGAGGTCCCACGAAAGGATTGACTGGTGCGTTGAATTCAGTGTTCGGTCCCATGTTGACCATTGTGGCCGAACCCATAGTTGGTCTGCGAAATGAGTTCGTATTACCAACAGAGTAACCCCCCATGGTTGAGCCCGGGAATGGATCGAGGAGTCGACCCAAAAATCGAGCTCGGCATCGAGAAGGAAGTCATGGTGGCGGCCCCCACACTTGACACGAAAGATAGCAGTGAGGAAGGCACGACCATGGCGACCGATGAGGTTCCCACCAGAGCTTCGGAACTCCTTCCGTTGCCGGAGGAAGCCACGATGCCGAATCCAAAGTCCATTTTACTGCCTTAAGATTGTTACAAATAGATTGTTACAAATATTAGTACAGCGGGAGAGAAAGAAATAAAATAATTCGAACTTATAATACGTTTGGATTTTACAGTAAAAAAATTAAAAAAATAATAGTGGGTCGCCGGAGGTTTGAAGCCGAACAAACGAATTGAACATGGAGGGAACGAATGAGCTGCTTTATTGGAATGAACGACAAAATGGAAAGATGAAGAGATATTTGCCGGAATACTGATCAGATATTAAAAACGAGAGAGTGTTGGATGCAAAGAACCTTTTCGAGGGTGTGTTTCTTAGCCGTGACCTTTCCCTCCTTATATAAGAGGGGAGAGATTCAAAGGACGTATGTGGGCGGACAAACCGAAGGGCCACGAAGTCCCTTCAATGGTGCGTGCATGCCAACACTTTGTTATTAACGAAGCCAATACGTGTTTAATTTTGTCCCGTAAAAAGATAAGGGTTCGGCCCACACCCTCGCCACGTCACGATGCGTCGCGTGAACGCACGCACACGCCAGATGGACGGCGGTGGCGGTGCGCGAGGGCTCCCTTGGTTCTCCCCCTATAACTTGCTTTTACAATGCTATTCAAGACTAGCATATAAATGAAGGAAGTTGAAGGGTCTCAAGTCCGATGTGGGATACGTGGGTTTTACTCCTTCCAAGTGAACGATTTTGTGAATTAATATCTCATTCACCCCAGCACCAATTTTGGTGCACAATATATCGAAAT
Source organism: Cuscuta australis (assembly GCA_003260385.1). Taxonomy (NCBI): domain Eukaryota; kingdom Viridiplantae; phylum Streptophyta; class Magnoliopsida; order Solanales; family Convolvulaceae; genus Cuscuta; species Cuscuta australis. Next base: position 686,733 of record NQVE01000150.1, on the reverse strand, counting down.
ACTCGTCCATAGTTATTTTGAAAAAATAATTTTAAGGAATCTACCGAATTTATGTCCAATGTTGTCCTGTTAGAGTAAAAAATTCCAACATATATATACTCCATCCCTTCAAAAAAAGGGTTCCTAGTTTGATGTGATGGGTAAAAGTAAGATGAGAGAGATAGATTATTAAAGAAAAAGTATAATGTGATAGCTAAGGTATGGAAAACTAAAGGTAAAACTGGTTTTTAAATAGAAAGTGAAAGCATTTGGTTAAGAGTGGAAAAAATGAAAGACGAAGTATTTTTGAGAAGGGAGGAAGTATGTAAAAACGTAGCAAACATCTTCCTCAAATCAATTCGGATTTTTTTTGAAACAAAAAATAGGGGCGGGATAGTAGTGAGCAAATACAAATTGAATTCTATGATAAAATTTGTGATACAATATATATATATATATATATATATATATATATATATATATATATATATATATATATATATATATATATATATATATAAAATTAATTCCTTAATTGGTCCTTTATAACATAGGGGTTTCCATATTTAATCTTCTATTATCAAATATTACCCTCGTAGTCCTTATTTTTAAGGGAGCCTTTTCACAAATGGTCCTTTTTTGATCTTCCGTCATGTGGGTGTTAATTTAATGGCTAAAAGTATAATTTGACATCAACATTATGTCTAGCAACGTGTTCTGATATTGATTAAGCGGATGACACAAAAATAATGACTATTTTTGTAGGCTAGGATTCCAACGGAAGACCACATTTGTAGACTATGGTTGTAGTAGAAAGCGAATGTAGTTCACAAACGATGCAAACGAAACAACCTCTGAAATTGTGTATGACAAAAACAATATATTATCATTATGAAATTAAACTTTTCGCCCTCAAACTAATATCAACATGATAGAAGATAAAAAAAAAGGACTATTTGTGTAAAGATACCCATAAAAGAAGGACTACTAGAGTAATAATTGATAATAAATTACTAAATAGGGAAACCCCCCTGTTATAAAGAACCAATTATGGAATTTACTATACATACATACATACATACATACATACATATATATATATATATATATATATATATATATATATATATATATATATATATATATATATATATATATATATATATATATAATGACCAATGGATAATGACTAAAAGTGCTACATTGGGAAAAAAACATATATGGTGGTATTTAGAGAAAGTCATTATGTTTTAATTTAGTGCTATTTAAGTAAAATTCTAAAAAAAATTAGGGTTGAGAGCTATTCGTGCTGATAACGTGTTGTGAATTCGGTAATTCAATCATCATAAGTTGGAGTATTTATTTATGAAAAATGCTAGGATGCCACCACATGGGTGCTACCATGGGTGCACCCATGCTTCGCACAGACAAACACAGTTGATAATTGTCTGTGCGACACAGACAATTATCATCTGTGTTTGTATGTGCGAAGCATGTGTGCATACATGGTAGCACCCATGTGGTGGCACCCTAGCATGGTCCTTTATTTATACATGTGAAGAGACAAAGTCTAAGTAAATAGAGTAACAAGATGTTCTAAATAATGAGAATATATAATATATCTGTCATATTTAACAAAGACATTTATTAAGGCATGGGAGGAGTGAAAAGTAAGAATTGAAGATGGAAAGTGGGACATACGTGGGAGACGCGGTAATATAATTCTTCACGTACAATAATTATAACTGCCATGCACGTACGATACTATAACTAGCCAGCCCGTGCAAACCAATTAAAAGCACGTACAATTATTAATACGTATGCCACAGTCTACTTCACGATGAGTGGACGAGGAGGAAGGGCAGTGGTGAAAGACATTGTTGAGGCCTCTTTATTATTATTGTTATTATTATTATTATTATTATTATTATTATTATTATTATTATTATTATGATTGAAAGCCATCTTTGCCTTGTGGGCATCTGTGGGGAGCTTCACACTTGTAGCCAGCCCTAATTTGTGGAGGACCCAAATAGTGCACCAAGCCGTGTCGAGCTGCCACCACTCCAGCCCATGCCTCGCCGAGTACTCAAAGGCGTGGTGGTTGTTGTGCCACCCCTCCCCGAATGTCACCAGCGCCACCATCCTGCAGCCCGAAATCCACGGGAGAATTAATTAGTTCCAAATCTTACCCAAATGTGACCTGCAGATAGACTGCAGGGGATATAGTATAAGGTAATAGATATATAGAGCTAGTAATGAATCAATGTAGTAAAATTGGTTAGACGAACCAATTGTTTTGGGATAAGTCATTGGTGTTCCATGCTTGGCTTCCCCAAATGTGACACACAGAATTCACAAGAAATGTTACATGGAACCCCCATACAATCCTTACTCCCTGTTATTATTAGTAGATAAAATCAATTCCAAATTCCAATACACAAACACAATGGACAGAGTATCGGGTAAATTTAATCCACACCCCACAGCCTTCCTTATATGTCTCTGTGTGTGTGTGTGTGTGTATGTGTATATATGTGTATACCATGCCCCAAACAATGTAAGGGAATCCTCCAGTGGAAAATAGGAGAGCCCCAAGAAGAATATGATGGAGAAGGTAGGTCTTTCGGATGAAGATGTAGAAGGCCTGGCTCTCCAAGTCTCCTACATTTGATGCCTTTCTACTCTGCACAAGACAAGTCATTGGAGTGGAGTATTAACAATGAATTACGTACCCAGATTTTTTTTAAAAATAATGCATAACGTCAATTAAATGCAAATTGTGCATTACTATAAATGCATATTACAAGTACTTTGAATAAGAAATTGAATACTATAAATTTTTATGCACCCTTTCGTCAGCGTTTTTGGTGTCGTAGAGCCATCCCATGTGACTGAACCAAAAACCATCTCTGGGGCTGTGAGGATCTTTCAATGAATCAGTGTACTTGTGGTGGTGTCTATGGGTGCTCACCCAACCAATCGGGTCCCCCTGTATAAGTGTTATTCAGAAATTCAGCAAGTGTACGACAAGTATAAATATTAATGGTACGAGAAGTATACTATTAAAGCTAGCTATTTATAATGACAAGTCAAAACATGGGGCTGAGGGCTGAGGATACGATGGTCCTAGACGAGAAAAAGAAATAGACTTTGGCCCAAACAAATTAAAAATGCTGGTCCCCAAAAATAATACTCCTTCCGTCCCGAAATAGATTACAATATTCCCTCACATTTTTGTCCCAAAAAGAATTACAAAGTCAAAAACTTTACAAGGAATTGACTCTTTTACCCTCCCACTCCCACACTATTCACACACTATTCATCCATGTGAGTGAGAAGGATACTTGGGGGATTTGGGGGTAATTTGGGGAAAAAAAATTTGATTTGACTCTTCTTTAATTTCTAAAAAAGGAAATATTGTAATCTAAAGTGGGACAGGGGAGTAGATATGAGCAGATATATAGTGCACCTTGGCCCACACTTGGTCCGGCCGTGATTGGCCAACTAGTACGTGAATAAATGTTTCCGGCCTCCAAACAAGACCACTGCTTATTTCTAAATTTGTACTCCCCTGTCTACGAAAACGATTCCTAGTGTATATTTGTATTTGACTATCTAATTTTGTCCTTGATATAATTAGTAAAAATAAGATTTGATGGTTGGATTATTAATGAAAAAGTATAACGTGGTAACTAGGTTAAGAATTAATTGGCGTAAAAGTGAGTTTTAATTGAAAATGAAAACGTTCTCGTAAAAGAGAAAAAAAATGAATTGAAAGATGAACTGGTTTAGTTAAGAGAGGGAATACTTATTTTTGTATGAAGAAAAGAACGGTAATATGAGGTACTATCCAATGCCTTCGTAATTATTCAGGGTGGGATGCTATATATGGAGTAGTAAACTTCTTGGGATGATATATTCAAGGTGGCAATGGCATACTTAATTATAATAATTAAACTCCTCGTTTGAAACCAAAACTGAATAATTACGATCCCACGCTGAATATATACCATGGGTTTGAAACCGTGGATGGCACTTCGTTTCTAACGTAGAACAAAAGACAACATTGCACTATATTTAGTTCTGAAAATTTTTCTTGTTTGATTAGAAAATACAGAGTAAAAAGAGTGGAAGAGAGAAAATAAAAACACAAAATGAGAGAAAACCATTTTTTTCCTACTAAAGCTTGGAACCAAACATAGTGTTCGTGTGGAGTAATTTATCTAAATAGGACTAAAACATAATGACTTTTCCAATATAAGACCATATGTTTTTATTTCCCAATGTAGGAGTTTTGGTCATTATTAATTAGTCATTATTCAAGTAAATGTCCATCATTACTGGACATTATTCCTCTACTAAGACATTATTAAGTCCTATTTAGGGAATAAAAAAGTTTAAGTCCTAGATTAGGAAAGTCATTATGTTTTAGTCTTATTTAGTGCAAATTTCACTTAAATTATTATAAACCTGCAAAGCAAGAACACCAAAATAGGAAAGCATGTACTCAAGCCATTTGGGGAGCTTGAAACTCTTGTGGCACAAATTCCTATGATAAGAGACCGTCATTCCTATGCCGGTGATAATGTAGAGCACAAACCAAAGCACAACGGCATCCCAACTGAAACAAAATGGGGCATACATGGCTAGCAGGTGAACAAAGGGCAACCCCACCTTTGAGAACGGGGTGCCCGGCGCTACCTTCAAATATTTCTTCATGTCAATCATTTTATTTAAACACTAGCTATATAGCAGCTTTTTAGTGACGTGGTTGGTCGAGAAAAGTATATATGATAGCTAGCTAGCAAGGTTTAAGGTAGAATCGCTATGTATATGCATACATATATATCGGATCTCAAGCTAGCTGCAGGTTACTAGAGGGATGGCGATATGATACCTCCTAGCTAGCAAGCTCCTTACTTATAGTAAAGTTGCGATGTACGAAATTGTTCGTAATTAATGTTGGGCGCGAAAAACAGTGTCGACCCCATGGTTTGAGTATATACCCTCTAGAAATTTACTTTGTTTTAAAACTATATATTTATTGAATGGTGAAATAATTGTAATCTTCAAGGAATAATAAAGTATTCCATCCGTCTCTAAAAGATCTTCTCCTTTCATTTTTTTGTTGTCCCCAAAAGATGTTCCCTGAAGTACATAGTAGAGTGTATATAGAAGAGATTATAACCCAACTAGGAATAAGAATTAATAATAGAAGCTAATTAAAATACAAATATTACCATAATTGTTATTACTATAATGGTCTAACACCCCTCAAGCTGATCTCGTGTCACGAGTGGAAGTCAAGAACTTGAAACCACGAAGAAGATACTGCCTTCATGAATAAGTCTGCTAGAAGTATAGAGACAATTTTCGTTGTGTGACGAACATGCTTGAGAGTGCATGTGTTGAGTTTTTTTTGGTGGAAAATGTTGGCGATTGGAGCGAGGGTGAGGTGTTTCTGTTTTTTTCTCCGTTTTGGACATCCTCTGCTTCTCTGTTTTGCCTTCATCCACTATTTTTTTGGAAAAAGAGACGGATAATGGATGATGACTATTATGCACGTTAGCCAATATTAGTGGCCACTGTTGGGCACGAACTTAAATTTTTTCTATCAAGTTAAAGAGAGAGGAATAAGGGGCGACGATGCCATGATCTGTGGTGGTTGATTGTCGATGAAGAAGACCGGCGGGGGCGTACCGTTGTAGAACAAGGGAGGTTAGGTTTGTGAGAAGAGATACTTTAGAATAATGGAGTAATTGTATTACTCAAAGATTAAAGAAATACATGGGAGAGTGTATATAGATGAGATTATAAGCCAACAAGGAATAAGAATCAATAATAAAGGTGACTAAAATACAAATATTACCATAACTAATATTATCATAATTGTTGTTATTATAATTTTCTAACAATATTTTCAAATTATATTCTTGTTATATGTAATATTTTGCTTTTAATTGTTTTTATTTTAATTACTAATATTGTATTTTCAACATAAAATTTCTCTTTATTGAACTGGAGGTATTTCAATATTTTAATGGGGGCATTTTATTTTTGATTGAGGGCATAACTAATAATTTTAAAAAAAATAAGGTACTTTTAAAAAATTTAAAATTCATTGGAGGTAAGCGCCCCCATTCGCTCTTAATAGATTTTCCACTAACAACACTTCTTGTACAATATAGCAATTTTGTAATTTACTTGAACTTTAATTACTGAGTACTAGCACAAAGAAGAATGAATATATTTTACCCACATCTCAAAATACAAATGGGTATCAGGGCATAAGAATGAATACTAGCACACATAAAAATTAACATATTTTATTTCCAAAATGAATTTTACATCTTTTCAAAATATTTATTCAATATCACCTATTTTAACCACAAATTATATTATACGACCGGTATACCACATTTCCGGTACAAGCATCGAATTGACGATGCGTCGATGTGGAGGCACACGACGAGGAGGAGACACAATTCATGTAACTATGAGTCATTCGTGATTTGCACGAAGGGTTCAAAATAAAAAATTCGAAATAGAGAATTGGGGAAGAGAGGTCAAATTTGCAGATAAAATAGGGGTTATGCGTTTTAATTTTTACACGCAAAACGACGTCGTTTTACACCATCTCTTTTTTTAAAAAAAAGAAAAAAGTGCTTCTAAAAGATGAAGGTTAGGGTTCAAAATTAAAAATTTGAAATAGAGAATTGGAGAAGAGAGGTCAAATTTGCAGAGAAAATATGGGTTACGTGTTTTAATTTTTACGCACAAAACGACGTCGTTTTGCTCCATGCTCTTTTTCTTTAAAAAAAGAAAAAACTAACTAAAAAGAATACCCGAATGGGAGTCGAACCCGTGCCTTTAGCGTTTCAAAGTCTCGCACGCTTCCAGTAAACCAAACGCCTTTCTAGTTATTAGCCGCTATGCGTTTTTTTATATATTAAAAACATTTACAAACCTAATACCTATATGGACCTACACCGCGGTCCGTGGGGTCCCGAGACCCCATAGGACTCAAGGTGGGTCCACCTCTGGCTGTGACATTCACACCATCGAAATGACGAACAGAAATAATGGTGTCGCTCTTGTCGCTGAGCAAACCACTGACGATAACAATCCTGAAAGGAACCCTATTTTGCTTCAGAATGAACACTATATTTTTTACGAATGAGCACTATGTTGAGAAGGCTTGGAATGAACACTTTATATGTTATTCGTAAATGAATATCATAATTGTAATGAACAAATGTGCGAAAATGAACACTACGTACATTGATTTAAAATGAACATTTGTTGGGTGTTCCTAGCTCTAGGAACACCCAAGTGTATAATATCCATTCTCTACTCCTTCCGTCCTTTTTTGAATCTTCATAGTTTGACTTTCAAGGTCAACTTTTTAAAACTATGAATACAAATTATATAAAAAGTGCATTGAATTATGATAGATATTTAATCTCAGGTTCCAGTTGAGTCAGCACTGGATCCTTAGTTAGACTCTCCTTCAGACGATCAAAGCTATTCTGACATGCGTCAGACCACACAAACTTCACGTCCTTTTGCAATAGTCTATTTAGCGGGGAAGTAATCGCGGAGAAGTCTTTCACAAACCGGAAATTATACCTCGTCAGCTTGAGAAAACTCCTGACCTCCCTAGCATTACGGGGAACATTCCAGTCAACCACAACAAAAATCTTAATCTGGTCAACCTTCACTCCCTCAACGGAGATCACATGACCTCTGGAAGTCACCTCCCCGAGCCAAAACTCACACTTAGACAACTATGCGTAGAGTTTTTGCTCCCTCAAGATAGATAATACCTTCTACAAGTGGCGCGCGTGCTCCTCGGCATTCTTTGAGTAAACGAGGATGTCATCGATGAAGACTACCACGAATTGATCCAAGTACGTCTCAAAGACACTATTCATCAAATCCATAAAGACAGCAAGGGCATTGGTCAACCCGAAGGGCATCATAGTGAACTCATAATGTCCATAACGGGTTCTAAAAGCAGCTTTAGGTATGTCCTCCTTCTTGACTGGTATCTGATGATACCCCGACCTCAAGTCAATCTTGGAGAACACCCTCGCCCCTCAGAGTTGGTCAAATAGGTCATCAATGCGTGGCAACGGATAACGATTCTTGACAATGTGGCCTTATTAAACTGTCGATAGTTGATACAGAGCCTCATAGACCCGTCTTTCTTCTGTACAAAAAGAACCGGTGCGCCCCATGAAGATACACTAGGACGAATTAATCCCCTATCAAGCAACTCTTGCAATTGAGCCTTCAGCTCCTTCATTTCTGCTGGGTCCATGCGGTACGGGGTCACTGAGATTGGCTTGGTACTGGGAACTAGATCAATAGAAAACTCCACCTCCCTAGGAGTCAGCAGTCCAGGGAGCTCGTTAGGAAACACATCAGGAAAGTCTCGTACTCAGGGTATATCCTTCAACTCCAGAGGTTCTTTTTGGACATCCCTGACGTGGCAAAAGAACACCTTGCACTTCTTACCGATCAACCGCTTTGCTTTCATAAGAGAGATAAATTGAGGCGTTCAGGGCAACAACTCTCTGTTCAACACGATCGTATTGCCGTCTGATGCTTTCAACCGAACGGTCCTCAAACCACAGTAAACAACGACCTGGTGTTCAGTGAGCCAGTCCATACCAAAGATGATGTCAGATTCCTTATATAGAAGCTCGATCAGATCTGCGGGAAACAACTGCCCGTGTGCAGTCAACGTGCATTGGCAGTAGACGTAATGTAAACTCATGCTGTGACCCAAAGGATTGGACACCAGCATTGGACTCTCTAGTCGACTTCTCATAGCATGAGAAGTAGCGGGTCGAGGCACAGAAATATATGAAAAGGTAGAGCCAGGGTCAATCAAAGCTAACATATCAGAACTATAGAGTGAGAACATACCATGGATAACATCCAGGTTGGGATCTGCACGACCCTGCATGGCATATGTCCTGGGTGCCGCCGGCTGCAACAGTCTCTGTTGTTACTGATGCTACGGATGGGAGCTAGCTGTGGAACGCTGACTCTCCGCGGGACGAGAAGCCTGAGCCTGGCTCGCCACCTACACAGTCGAAAACATGTGCCCTGGGTTTGTGGGGTAGTTCTTCCTAATGTGGCCAGACTGCCCACAACCCAAGCACAACCCCATACTCCAAAAACACTCTCTTGGATGATAACGGTTGCAACTCGTACACAATGGATGCTTAGATGACTTCCCCTTGTTGTTCGAGGCCACAGACTGTGTCGGCGTTGACTTGGCCCTGTTGGACAGCTGAGTCCCCAATCCACTCGAGGGTCTCTTACCCTCAAAAACTTTGCCTGAATTGGCCGCCAACGGGCGTACCTTCGCAGGTTTCTGAACAGTCTCCACCTTCCAACCTTCCTTGGTTCTAACCACCTCCTTTGCCTGCTCGTACATCAAGCCAAAATCTTGCCTTGACGTCAGGGACATGTACTCCTGAAGCTTTGGGCACATGCCCTTAACAAACCTGTCGCAATGTCTCTTGCTGGTGTTCACCAAGTCTTGACCAAATGTCGCAATGTCTCTTCCTAGATGCATAAACTCCTCCTGTTTCTCTTCAACGAACGAATCGGGAATGTATTCAGCCCTGAACACTCGATCGAAATACGCCCATGTCGGTTGGGCTAAGTGGTCTGTGTTCCGAGTGGTGCGTTTCCACCACTCGTACGCATGGCTCTGCAACAGCATTACTTCCAGATCAGCCCACTCTCTATCTAGGACCGTAAGATTCTCGAACACACGTCTCACGCGCCCGTGCCATCGAAACGCAACAAGGGGGTCAGCAATATCTTCGCCGAGGAACTCCTCAGCGCCGTTCTTCTCAAGCTTCTCGATAGTGAACCTTGACTCCGGTTACTGAGTCCGCGCTATGACATTCTGGTTCATGATGAGCACCTGGTGCAGGAGCTCCATCATCAGCGTAGGGTATTAGAATAAGTGACCAACGCTAGAGGGGGGGGGGTGAATAGCGTTTGATCGTAGAAATTGCAGGAATAAAAAAATTATGAACGTGAAAAGTAAAGAGCGTAGAAAGCGTAAAGGGAGCACACCAAGATTTATACTGGTTCACCACAATGTGTGGCTAATCCAGTCTCGCGAGAGACTCTCTCGAGCTACACTACTTCCGTTAAGCTTACGGGTGCTTAACAAACCGTTACAACCTGAGAACTCGAGCCCCACGAGCCTCAACAACACTTGCTCGGAGATACCGCACTCCAAGACTTCAACCCGAAGGAAAATACCTTTCCTTCGTACAACCAAGGGAAAAAAGCTTCCCTTAACGTGTATACAACACTAAGACACTCAAGAACAAGGCTCTCTTTTAGAGTAGATGTTGAGTAAACTATATACGCTCAAGAACAACTCAAACTTCACAAATTGGCTCTAGAAAGCTATGAAAAATGATGTTGTTTGAATGCAATGATAATATGAATATTGTGAAGTGAATTGATGAGAAAAGCAGACCCAAACACCCCTTTTTATAGTTCCAAAGTAGGCTCCAACGGACCAATACATTAAAGGGGCGATTGGCTTGATTTATGGGATTGAATAAATTTGGGATCTGCAGGATATTGGCTTCCCATCGATGTTTGGAACTTACCCATCCCTAGTAAGCCAATTTTCCTTCAGTTTTGAAGCCAATAGTTACCTACCCATCGATGGGTACAAGCTTCCCATCGCTGGGTGGGAGGTTGACTTCCAAACAAGGAAAGAATCAACCTTAAATGACTTCCAACGGTCATGCCTTCCCATCGATGGTTTATCCTTACCATTGATGGGATAGGTTTCCCATCGCTGGGCAATGTTGTTTTGCCTTGTGTTAATGTTGCACCAAGGCTTTAACAGCGATGGGTAGAACTTCCCATCGCTGTTTGGCATGGTTCTGGAATTCAATTGGGTTGAAGGCTGTTTACCCATCGCTGGGTGGAATGATTCTGGAATTCCGGGATCACTTACCCATGGATGGGTGATATCTACCATCGCTGGGTAGATGGCTAGCCCAGAACCATGGCCTAGCTGACCGGCGCTGAAACCCGACTGAAAAATGCAAAGTTCTCCAAAGTAAAAACTAAGTATATAAAACACTTATTTAATTTATTGTGATGTCAAAACAAGCTTTTTAAGTTGAAAACCACGTCATTAAGGTAAAAACCACGGTTGACCAAGTCAACACCGTACACGGGTGGTTTTCACCAAAAGACAAAACCGAAAGGTGGTTTTCATGATGTTTTGATTGGAGAACCATTTAAATTCATTAAAAAAAATCCCACACAAAAAGATTCGAAAACCACTTCATTTAAGTAAAAACCGCGGCTAGCTAAGTTTATGTCGTTTCACATGGTTTTTATCAAACGACAAAAAATGAAATGTGGTTTTTGAAGTGTTTTTGATGGAAAACTGTTTAAATGTGCCCAGAAGTAAAAACCAATCATAAAAAGTTGAAAACCACTTGGTTAGTTCGGACGCCAAAAACCAATGCCGAAAACCGAATGCCGAACGCCGGATGGCTTGGTTTTTTGTTTGGGCGAACACCAAGTGTTTTAAATGTTTTAAACATGTTTGAAAAACATTTTTATGATGTGAAATGCAATTAAAAGAATTTTAGCCTAAAGAGCCAAGGTGTAAAGATTGGGTCGGTCTTGATCACAATTGTGACCGACTCAACGACACTAAGACTACGGTCTTCGTTTTTGGTCTTCTTTTGGCCCTTGTTCTCTTTCTTCTCATCTTTGGTTCTCGCCTTGTATATTCAATGACTTGTCTCGTTCACGGCGGTTTGGCATTATCAAAACCTGTCATAACAATAAATACGGCTTTAGTATGAAAACGTGATAAACCCGTATTTCAACATAGGGTCCATCGATGGAATACCAGCAGGCCCACCATTCGGCCCTCCTTGCGGTGGAGCATTCTGATTCGCATTCTGCTGGTGCGGGGACACGCTCGCTTCCTTAGAATGGTCATCGTAAGTCACAACATGGTTCATTCTACATTTGTTTATGGCAATTAAACAAATACTTCCTCTGTCCACCATAGATCTTCCCAGTCACTATACACAGGGTCAAACTTTACTCACTTTGTTTACTCAATTTTACTAGTCATTTCATAAAATAATTGTTAGACAAATGTGCAACTCTAGAGGGGGGGTGAATAGAGTTGTTTTCAAGAATATGCGTTTTGCGCGTGTGTGAAATAATAGAATCGCAGGAATAAAATAAAGAGAGTAAGGGAAAGAAGAACACCGAGATTTATACTGGTTCACCACCTCGTGGCTAGTCCAGTCTTCCGAGAGACTCTCTTGAAAGTCCTACTAATCTTCAAGCTTCAACGGGTGCTTGAAAAACCGGTACAATTTGAGAACTTGAATCACACAAGCCTCACTTTCTTACAACAACAAGACTTGAGTCACACAAGTCTTATGAACAATCACTCAAAAGAGATTGAGTTATACAACACAAGAATGAAAGCTCACACAATTGAGCAAGTAGTGTTTGAAAGATTTAAGCTCTATGGATGACAACTTCTTTAGCACTCAAAGAAAATATTTCTAACTCTCAACAATAATATTTTGATGAGGAAGATGAAGCAAAGGATGAATATAGCTCAAAGAATATATTGGAGTGCAAGAGGTGTGTGTAGAAATGAAGGAGAATGAGGGATTAAATAGGCTGAGGAAAATAAAGCCGTTGAAGAAGGCTGATGATATGCACCAGACAGAATTAATCGATTAATTTAGGAATTTTAATCGATTAAAGTGTACAGAAGCAAAAGAGGCTTTTGCGCAGGGTGCAAAATAATCGATTAATTTTGACAAAGTAATCGATTAGATGGCGCTGTCTCAACTAATCGATTAAATGAAGAAGATTAATCGATTAATTTAAGAAAAAGGCTTCAGCGAGAAATGCAATCTTAATCGATTAATTTTGAAGGAAAAATCGATTAGTCTGCGCTGTGAGAATTAATCGATTAAAAGAGTAAGAAAAATCGATTAATAATGAAGGCCTGAGAAATCCAGCGCTGTGAAATTGGATCTAATCGATTATTTTAGAATAATTAATCGATTAAAGTAAAAATAATGCGCAAACATAAAGGGCCCAAGCCAAGCGCGATTGGAAGCCCTTTGGCTTCTAACTCGTTGTTTGAGACAGCGAGAATAACGAAACGCTCCTCAAAGAAATAATATCCCTTATTCAATGAATTTGAATAGGGGAGAAAAGGTGAGTCCAAAAATTATTTTGTGTGTCAAACGATGTATACGAAAAATATTTAAAGTATATTTTTCTTACCAAAAAAAATGTGTAATCTTTAAAAAGAATGTTTTTAAGAAATTTTGACACACTTATTTTGAAACTGACTCAGTAAAAAATATTTTAGACAGAGGAAAAGTAATTTTTCAACTGACTCAAAAATAATAATTTTTATCCCTCAGAAAATAATTTGATTGTGCAGAAGATAATGTCATCCTTACAAAAATTCCTAGACTCAATAAAAATAAAAAGTCTTCGGAGTCTTCGCTTCACTTCAAAAAAACTGCGTAGGGGTGAGCGTGAATTTTATCTCTGAAACTTCTTGATGCCCTTCTTTGCTTTTCTTGATCCAAAAAAAATTTTCGAATATCGATTTAATCATCCTGTTTGTCATTCATCAAAACAAAAATAATCCAAAAAATATTAAAGGGGTTTGAACTCATGTCCAACAATTTCCCCCTTTTTGATAATGACAAACATAGTTGAGAAAGAGCAAAGTAAGAGTTCAGAAAATACTTCCTCTTAAGAAAAATTCCCCCTGCAAGGTTAGAGAAGTGCAAAAATAATTATCGGAGTAATAAGCGGAAAAAAAATTTGAAAAAAAAGGTTTTCTCAACGATCCTTTTCCCCCTTTTGGCATTATCAAACGATAACCTTCCCCCTTAAACAATGCCGGACTATTGAAGGAAAAAGATGGCAAGAGTTTTCTTTTAAAAAGCCACAAGAGGACAATATGTTCTAAATAAGAACAATATTGCCACACCAACAATGATATTAATACATAAACAGTTAATATCAACTAGCATCATCGAAAGGAAACATTATCATCCACCAAAAGAGTCATAACAAATAACAATGTATCATAATCAGTCAAGAGAAAATAACAATCAAAGAGAGTTCGCCGGACGAGCTCCTTCGCCAAAGCTGTGACGCGGGCCACGGTAGGAGCGAGATTGCTCAAGACGAGTCATCCTTTCGTTGAGCTGGCGAACGTCATCTCGGATGCACGTGAGAGTATCGAAGATCTTCTTCACCCAAGAAGGTTCCGGTGCTTCTTCTCTCGGACGAGTCCTCCGTTGACGAGTGACGCGCTCCGTGGCTCGACTTCCTCCGGCTTGAGATGACTCAGCTTGATTCTCGTTTTGGCTTTCTTTTTCTTCTTCGGCGACTATCAGGTCCAGATTTGGTGCAGCATCGCCCTCCTCTCGATACACGATCCGGGAAAACTTGGCTTCAGTGATGAAACACGTCTTCTTGACTGGCACCTGAGTGTCCCGAGTAAAGTCTATTTTGCAATGAGCAAGGATATGCATAATGGGGATGGCAAAGCGGAGATGGGAAAAACGAGTGCCATCGCTAAGTGCAACGATAAAGAAGTGAACCCAATCAAATTTGACATCGTTCAACAGGACGTGAAACAAACGAATATCGTCCTTGTTGACGACGCCATGGTTCGAATCACGGGGCAACAAAACATATGAGAAGATGTATTGTTGGACGCGTTGAATTAAAGTGAGATTAATGACACTCGGGTTGCTAGAGTTTCTAAACTTGAGGTCACGATGATCTAACCCGAGTTGTCGCCATATTGCCTCATCTTGGAATGTTTCATCCAAGTTTTCGGTAATTTCACCGCGACGAAGGCCAAACAAAGAAGTCAAACCGGCACCGTCAATGAAAACGGTTTTGCCGTCAACATAGGAAATGAGAGATGGCGAACCTCCCTTAGTGGTACGAAGATTTGAATAAAATTGACGTATAAGATTTGGACAGAAAAATTCATACGTCAAATGAATGAAACGAAGCAAACCTTGCTGAAGGAACATAGACTTACTCGGGGCATAGGTCGCCGATTTGAAGAGGTCCTTGTTCACGATCTTGGGAGAGACGATCTCCTTCGTGAGGAAGATGTTGTGGAACCTCTCAACTGAAGCCCCAGTGTTGAAGGCGAGACCTGTTTGAACGTGAATGTACTTGCTCCCTTCACGACGCCATGGCCTCTCATTCTCCTCTGACGCCGTTTCTTGACCCGAGGAAGCGTTCTTGCACCTTGGCATTCTTCCTTTTTGAAATTGATGAAATTTGGCAAAAAAATGGAAGAAATTTGAGAATTTTATGATGAAGATTGAGAAAAAAAATTGAGAAGGGAAGAAGCTAGGGTTTCTCTGTCGAAAAAGGGAATGGCGAAGAAGACGAAGACTGGGTATGATATAAGGCAACAATCGACTATTAATCGATTAATCACAGGTATTTAATCGATTAGGGAACACAGCCGAGGCTAATCGATTAAGTTAAGCTTATTAATCGATTAGAAGTAAGCAGAACCAGACGTCTCTTTTCAAGCTATTAATCGATTAAACAGAGATGGTTAATCGATTAATATGGACAGATGAGTCTAATCGATTAATTGAACAAAATTAATCGATTAAAAGCTGAATCAGCGCTAAAGACGTTTTTGGATTTTAATCGATTAAAAAGAAACGAGTAATCGATTAAGAGGGACAGAGGCGACTAATCGATTTTTCTTTGAGGAATAATCGATTACAGCTTTGTTGAAAAAAAATATCAAGTCCAATTCGGTTGAATACCAAGGGAAGAGATATCTACAATAAAAGCCCTGCAAAAAGAATTTATCGCGCCTCCAACGCTCAAATTAGTATAGTCAATAAAAAGAATGGATTAGTTCATAGAGATATCCAAAATTCCAAGTTCGTTCCGAATGTGGAAGAAGCTCTCCCTACTAAGGGGTTTGGTGAAAATGTCTGCCAATTGATGTTTCGTTTCAACAAACTCAATTGTGACATCTCCCTTTTGGACGTGATCTCGTATGAAGTGATGCCTAATTTCTATGTGCTTAGTCCTCGAGTGAAGAACAGGGTTCTTCGTAAGACTGATAGCGCTCATATTGTCACACCTAATAGGAATGTGATCAAGTATGAGGCTAAAATCCACTAGTTGTTGTTTTAGCCAAAGAATTTGGGCACAACAGCTTCCCGCAGCGACATATTCCGCTTCGGTGGTGGAAAGTGCAACACTAACCTGTTTCTTACTAAACCACGAGATTAACGAATGACCGAATAAGTGGCAAGTACCGCTGGTACTTTTCCTATCGAGTTTGCAACCTGCAAAATCCGAGTCGGAATAGCCAACAAGATGACATGTCGAACCTTTGGGATACTAAAGACCTACGTTCAACGTGCCCGCGAGATATCGCATTATCCTTTTGATCGCAACCAAGTGCGACTCTTTAGGACAAGATTGATACCTAGCGCATATACAAACGGAGTACATGATATCCGGTCTACTCGCGGTAAGATAAAGTAAAGAGCCGATCATACCTCGGTAGCGTTTGATGTCCACCTCTTTACCTTTTTCATCCTTGTCGAGATAGCAAGAGGTGCTCATCGGTGTGTCAATGGATTTGGATTCGGTAACATCGAATCTCTTAAGCAATTCCCTGCAATATTTTGTTTGACACACGAATGTCCCTTCTTTGCATTGTCTAATTTGTAGCCCAAGGAAGAACTTCAATTCTCCCATCATCGACATCTCAAATTCACTTTGCATCATATCGGAAAAATCCCTGCACAAAACCTCGTTAGTAGCACCGAATATGATATCATCTACGTAAACTTGAACCAAAAGGATGTCTTGGTTATCTTTCTTGATGAAAAGTGTAGTGTCGACTTGACCCCGTTTGAACTCATGATCCAAAAGAAATTTTCTTAACCGTTCATACCAAGCACGAGGTGCTTGTTTGAGACCGTAAAGCGCCTTTTTGAGTTTGAAGACATGTTCGGGAAACTAATAGTCTTCAAAACCCGGGGGTTGTTCGACATACACTTCCTCTTGAATGATACCATTAAGGAAGGCACTTTTAACATCCATTTGATAAAGTTTAAAATCCATTGTAGATGCAAATGCAAGCAATAAACGAATAGCTTCTAAACGTGCAACCGGTGCATAAGTTTCTTCATAATCAATGCCTTCTTCTTGATTGTAGCCTTTAGCTACAAGCCTAGCTTTGTTTCTAGTGATTATACCATTTTCATCGAGTTTGTTACGAAACACCCATTTTGTGCCAATAACGGAATGATCATTAGGTCTAGGTACCAATTCCCAAACATCATTGTGTTTAAATTGGTTAAGCTCCTCTTGCATTTCCATAGACCAATGTTCATCATTAATAGCATACAAAACGGTTGTTGGTTCAATTTGTGAAACAAAGGCCATGTGATTAATTGTGTTCCTAAGAGAATTACGAGTAGAAACTCCCTGCGTTAGATCACCAATGACATTGTCAATCGGGTGGTTCTTCAATGTTCTCCATTCCTTAGGAAGCTCCGTTTGTTCCTGCGTTTTCTCTTCTTCCGGTTCCTTTTCCTTAACGATTTCTTCATCATCATCATAAGAGCCTGCAACATTATCAACAATACCTTTTCTCGCCAAGCGAGCATCAAATTCATCAAAGACAACATGAATAGACTCCTCTACGGTCTTAGTACGCTTGTTGAACACTCTATATGCCTTACTACGAAGAGAATAACCTAAGAAAATTCCTTCATCCGACTTAGCATCAAATTTTCCCAAGTTATCTTTTCCATTATTATGAATGAAAACTTTACATCCAAAGACATGAAAATAGGAGAGGTTAGGCTTTCTTCCTTTGTAAAGTTCATAGGGCGTTTTCTTGAGTATCGGTCTAATGACGGCTCGATTTAACACGTAGCACGCGGTACTCACGGCATCCGCCCAAAAGTATTTAGGAAGGTTTGCATCATTGAGCATAGTTCTAGCCATCTCTTCAAGAGACCTATTTTTCCGTTCAACCACGCCATTTTGTTGTGGTGTACGGGGGGCCGAGAAGTTATGCTCAATGCCTAATTCGTCACATAAGGCATCAAAGCCATCTTGATCGAATTCTCCCCCATGATCACTTCTTATGGATGAAATGTGACAATCTTTTTCATTTTGAACCAATTTAATAAATTTCTTAAAAGCATTAAGTGCATCATACTTATGAGCAAGAAAGAGTCTCCATGTAAACCTCGAATAGTCATCAACGATAACAAATCCAAAGTAATTACCTCCTAAACTCATAGTTCTTGAAGGTCCAAAAAGGTCCATGTGCAAAAGTTGTAATGGCCTAGTCGTAGAAACAACGTTCTTTGACTTAAACGAGGCCCTTACTTGCTTCCCTTTTTGACATGCATCACAAATTAGATTCTTCTCAAACTTAAGTTTAGGAACACCAATTACTAAGTCTTTTGAAACCAACTTATTAAGATGGTCCATATTAACGTGAGCTATCCGACGATGCCATAGCCATGTTTCTTCCTCTTTGGTAATGCGACACTTAGCTAAAGTAGACGGGGAATTTTCAAGATCAAACATGTAAATGTTATCTACTCTACTACCACAAAGAATAGTCTTATTGTCACACAAGCGTTCTACAATGCATTTTCTAGAATCAAAGATGACACGGTTACCTCTATCGCACAATTGGCTAATGCTAAGAAGATTGTGCTTGAGGCCCTCAACAAGAAGAATGTTCTCAACGGTTGTAGCATTGTCCTTTCCGACGGTGCCACTTCCAATGATTCTTCCTTTGTTGTTGTCACCAAAAACGACATTGCCACCTTTGAAATACTCTAAACTCCTAAATTTGGATGCGTCTCCGGTCATGTGCTTGGAGCATCCGCTATCGAGATACCAAGAGGTACTCGAAGCCTTCAAGCACACCTACAAAAAGATATCAAGGAGACGGTTTAGGTACCCATATATTGTTGGGTCCTTTTTGGTTAGCATATGTGTGATGTGTGTGTGTTTGTTGAAAATGCCTAATTTTGGTGAAGCACACGGGTGCAATGTGACCTATCTTATTGCAATAGTGGCAAATAACATTTGGATTATTCATCCTATATGGTTGAGTGTAATGAGTTCTAGGTTTGCTAGGATGTGCTTTTCTAGTTTGATTATTAATCCTAGCATTTTTATTCCCCCTAGCTTTAACAAATGTTGTTTTTCTAGGTTGGTTTTTCTTATATCCAAGTCCTTCACCATTACTAATTTTTTGCTTAAGTATTTTATCTAAGGTGTTTGAGGCATTATTGAACTTTCCCAATTTGCTCTCTAAACTAGCAACCTTAGCTTTTAGTGATGTACAACTAGAGCATGTAGAAGAAGAAGTAGTTGAAGGTTCTTGTGGCCTTTTTCCAAAAGAGATAATTTCTTGTTTAAGTTTATCATTTATATTTTTGAGTTCTTTGATTTCATTCTCAAAAATCAAGATTTTTTGCTTTACTTCATTGTTTTCTTTGGAAGCCTTTTTGAACATTCCTACTAAATCTTCTATAATGCAAACAACATCATTAAGAGTTAAAGGCTCATTGGGAGAAGGTTCTTGATCACTTACCTCTTTTGATGTATCACCATCTTCAATGGCCATTAGACATAAGTTGGCCACTTCCTCCGTTTCTGAGTCTTCACTCCCGGAGCCGTCGTTCTCCCAAGAGATGTAGGCACGTTGCTTCTTCGGTGCCCTCTTGTCCTTCTCGTTCTTGAGCTTCGGACACATTGGTTTGATGTGTCCAATTTCACCACACCCATAGCATTTGGGTGGAGTGTTCTTCTTGGCTCCCTTCTTGAGCATCATCTTCTTGAATTTTCGGACAAAGAGTCCGAGGTCGGTGTCGTCGCTGTCATCATCTTCAGCATCAACGTTGTTGTGGGTTGATGTTGTTGCGGGTAGAGCAATAGACCTCTTGTTCCTCTCTTCAACCACCTTTGAGAGTTGGGTGGTTTCGTAGGTAATAAGATTACCTCGAAGAGCATCATAGGTCGTTGTTTGGAAGTCACGACCTTCTTCGATTACGTCCACCTTTGAACGCCATTTGGGGGATAGGCTTCGCAGCACCTTTCTCACGAGCTCTCGGTCGGTGTAGGTCTTCCCGAGAAGATTGAGAGGATTAATGATGTTAGAGAACCTCTCAAAGATTTCCTCAATCTTCTCGTTTTCCTTCATTGAGAAGAGTTCGTACTCGTGAGTAAGATGGTCGATTTTGGCCTCCCGAACCTGTGCGGTTCCTTCGTAGGTGACCTCCAATTTCTCCCACATTTGTTTTGCGGTTTCACACCGCGAAATTTTGCGGTAGTCATCCGCATTAACACTGCAATAAATCATGTTTATTGCCTTTGCGTTGAGCTCCATCTTTTTGCAATCTTTGTCGGTGAACTCCTCTTCGGTTTTGGGAACGTTGACCTCACCGACTTTCTTCATCGGGACTCCGCATCCGTTCTTCACAATCAACCACAGCTTGTAGTCGTTGGATTGGATAAAAATTCTCATCCTCTCCTTCCAATATGAGTAGTTTGTTCCATCGAACAAAGGTGGCCTCGTGGTTGATTGTCCCTCGGTAACTCCTGCGTTGAACATCCTTGATGCCATTTGATCTTTTAGCTCCTGAAAAATAACGTATTCGAAGAACTTCTTGCTCCGATACCAATTGTTAGACAAATGTGCAACTCTAGAGGGGGGGTGAATAGAGTTGTTTTCAAGAATATGCGTTTTGCGCGTGTGTGAAATAATAGAATCGCAGGAATAAAATAAAGAGAGTAAGGGAAAGAAGAACACCGAGATTTATACTGGTTCACATCCTCGTGGCTAGTCCAGTCTTCCGAGAGACTCTCTCGAAAGTCCTACTAATCTTCAAGCTTCAACGGGTGCTTGAAAAACCGGTACAACTTGAGAACTTGAATCACACAAGCCTCACTTTCTTACAACAACAAGACTTGAGTCACACAAGTCTTATGAACAATCACTCAAAAGAGATTGATTTATACAACACAAGAATGAAAGCTCACACAATTGAGCAAGTAGTGTTTGAAAGATTTAAGCTCTATGGATGACAACTTCTTTAGCACTCAAAGAAAATATTTCTAACTCTCAACAATAATATTTTGATGAGGAAGATGAAACAAAGGATGAATATAGCTCAAAGAATATATTGGAGTGCAAGAGGTGTGTGTAGAAATGAAGGAGAATGAGGGATTAAATAGGCTGAGGAAAATAAAGCCGTTGAAGAAGGCTGATGATATGCACCAGACAGAATTAATCGATTAATTTAGGAATTTTAATCGATTAAAGTGTACAGAAGCGAAAGAGGCTTTTGCGCAGGGTGCAAAATAATCGATTAATTTTGACAAAGTAATCGATTAGATGGCGCTGTCTCAACCAATCGATTAAATGAAGAATATTAATCGATTAATTTAAGAAAAAGGCTTCAGCGAGAAATGCAATCTTAATCAATTATTTTTGAAGGAAAAATCGATTAGTCTGCGCTGTGAGAATTAATCGATTAAAAGAGTAAGAAAAATCGATTAATAATGAAGGCCTGAGAAATCTAGCGCTGTGAAATTGGATCTAATCGATTATTTTAGAATAATTAATCGATTAAAGTAAAAATAATGCGCAAACATAAAGGGCCCAAGCCAAGCGCGATTGGAAGCCCTTTGGCTTCTAACTCGTTGTTTGAGACAGCGAGAATAACGAAACGCTCCTCAAAGAAATAATACCCTTATTCAATGAATTTGAATAGGGGGGAAAAGGTGAGTCCAAAAATTATTTTGTGTGTCAAACGATTTATACGAAAAATATTTAAAGTATATTTTTCTTACCAAAAAAAATGTGTAATCTTTAAAAAGAATGTTTTTATGAAATTTTGACACACTTATTTTGAAACTGACTCAGTAAAAAATATTTTAGACAGAGGAAAAGTAATTTTTCAACTGACTCAAAAATAATAATTTTTATCCCTCAGAAAATAATTTGATTGTGCAGAAGATAATGTCATCCTTACAAAAATTCCTAGACTCAATAAAAATAAAAAGTCTTCGGAGTCTTCGCTTCACTTCAAAAAAACTGCGTAGGGGTGAGCGTGAATTTTATCGCCGAAACTTCTTGATGCCCTTCTTTGCTTTTCTCGATCCAAAAAGAATTTTCGAATATCGATTTAATCATCTTGTTTGTCATTCATCAAAACAAAAATAATCCAAAAAATAATAAAGGGGTTTGAACTCATGTCCAACAATAATATATTCTTGTCACCTCTAGTTTTGTAGAACTTTTCATGTAGTTTATTACTATATAAATTTTATTTTAAAATTTTACTCCTATAATCAATTAAATTGAATTGAAAATAAAGTCGGTCAAGTTTCGTAACGCGTAATGGGAAGATCATACATGGACGGAGGGAGTATTTCACAAAAATCGCGCATTAAAAATCTAAAGTTACCTCTTGGAATAGTGATGTCGTGAAGCTGTGGATGACCCTTTTTTGAAGATATATATTTAATTTTTTCTTTTTTTGAAAAAATATACATTTAATTATACCTTATTTTGGAAATTATGCATTTAAATATTTTGGCCAAAACTCGCGTAACTCGAACTAAGGAGTTAACGACCCGGGTTGCTACTAAAATTGGTATTCACGGCACATTAATTTTGACACATTACTTAAAAACATCTAAATACCAAATTAAATACGAAACAATCAGTGTAAAGTCCATAAAATGCGGAAGCCTTAACATAACGTTCTACAATCAATGTTTAAACCAAATAATTAATAAATGCAATAATTAAATGTTCATAATAAAAATGGTGACATCATCCACTGTGCCATGTATCCACATCCTCCTGGCTGGCCTCTTGATCAAAATCCCTACCTGCGTGCAGTCAAAGACAACAAGACTACACGCTCAGCTGAAAGCTGAGTGAGAGAATATCCAACATTAGAATTAATTTCACAGATAATATCGCGTTTATATAATCAGCAACATTAGTGAATAATGTTAGACAAGGCGTGCAACTCTAGAGGGGGGGGGTGAATAGAGTTGTTGAGAATGATTACCGATTTTCGCAGGATAAATAAAATAAACGTAAGTGCAGCGGAAATAAAAGAGAGAAGGCAAAGAACACACCGATGTATACTGGTTCACCACCTCGTGGCTAGTCCAGTTCCCCGAGAGACTCTCTCGAAGCTACCACTACTTTCTTTAAGCTTACGGGTGCTTAACAAACCGTTTACAACTCGAGAATTTGAGTCCCACAAGCCTCGACACAACCGCTCGTAGATATGCTCTCTACAAGACTTCACAACCAAGACTTAAATCACATAAGCCTTGAACAACAAGAAGAGCAATCTTCTTCAACCTCTCAGCAATAACTCTCACAAGAGTAGAAATGAGAAAAGATTAAGCTCTATGGATGACAAGAACACTCTCTTGAAAACACTTAGTTTTCTCTCAAAATATATCAATTTGAGGAAGAAATGAATGGAGGATTATAACCTCAAGATTGGGGGAGTTTAGGAGTGCTTGTTCATTTGAAAAATGACCAAGGAAGGATGCTTAAATAGGAGGTGAAGAAATATATCCGTTGGTCCAAGAAAAGAAGCTGGGATGAAAAATGCAGCATAATAATCGATTAATGCAGTGTCAATAATCGATTAATGCAGTCTGCGCAGAGTTCCTTCAACGCGTAAATAATCGATTAATGCAAAGCTATTAATCGATTAGAATGGTCTGAGTAAACTAATCGATTAATGGGAAGAAAAAAATCGATTATATCAAAGAAGCTCAACACGAAGTAAAACTCAATTAATCGATTAATCAAAAGAATTTAATCGATTAATCAAAACAAAAACTGGGTTAATCGATTAATGTGAGAATATTAATCGATTATATTTGAAATGATGCACAAACACAAGGGCCCAAGCCAGTTGCGAGATGAGAAGTAAAAAATGTCTTAACGCGATTGTTTCAGACAAGAGGAATGAGAGACGCTCCTCAAACAAAACCTCTCCTATTCAATGTATTTGAATAAGGGAGTAAAAAGTGAGTCCAAAAATTATTTTGTGTGTCAAATGATGTACACGAAAAAATATTTGAATAAAATATTTTTGCTTACCAAAAATATTTCATAATATCAAAATAAACATTTGATAAATGTTTGACACACTTTTTGTAACTGACTCAATAAAATTATTTTGAACAGTTAAAAAGATTTTTCAACTGACTCAAAAAATAAATATAATTTTTATTTTAACTCTCATAAAAACAATTTTGGAGAGAAGATATTTTTGTCATCCTTACAAAAATTCCTACGACTCAAATAAATAAAAGTCTTCGGAAATCTTCTACTCCTCCGAGTCCTCCGTTAGGCGCTCCGAATGCGTTTCGGACTTCAATAAAATCCTGTGCACCTTCTTGAATACTTCAAGGAATGGCACTTCAAGTCTTCGTGTTTGTCGTTGTAGCACTTTGATCTTGACTTGAATAAATTGTGTTTGTCAATTATCAAAATCTGTGAGTCAACACTTAACAACACAGAAAGGGTTGAACTCATGCATTCCAACAAATAATCAACGTTTATTTTCAGATACAAGAATCCAACAGTTCCAATTCATATATTCTCAATGGGCTAATTCTGAACCTACACCACTAAGGCTTAACTCAACAGACTAGAGTTACAACAAACACTCGAGAGAATCCCTCGAGGCGGATGCTCGGACAAACCCAAAGAGAATCCTTAATGGGCGGGTTGGTGTCCCTACTAAGGAACCCTTAGGTAGGACAGTGACTCTCGTACGTATGCTTTGAACCCTGGACCATTGGATATGCAAACATGCTCCACAAGGCCCGAACCTAACAATAGTCCTATTGGTGATTAAATTATCCAATTCAATTCAGACCCGCCTAGGTATAGTAGGTGGCCAATTTCCATCAAATTTCTCAAGAGAGAATAAGCCCTTAAACGTTTCCATAAACAGAACAATGCACTCAGTGACCTATCGGAAGAATCACTTCTCACTAATTATGGTCATGCTCAAACAGCAAGATTAAACCAAACAATATTTAAATAACTGACATGTGTCGCAAACTCGGGACCGAGGACTCCATCCTCAGGCCCGCTGCACCTGTCGGAACAGTACCGATTACCACTAGATCAGTCTGACAACCCGCCGGACCGACCTGCAACCCAGAAACCAACAACCTTAGACCTCCTGGCAGTTGCCCACTGCCTGACAGCCTTAGTGCCCCCTCGGAAGCCGGCCCAAACCGACCGAATTGGCGAAACAGCGGGCCCGGGCAGCCCCACAAACCGGCCCGAACACACGCATTTGCCCAAAAGGTTGTGCAGTAAACCCATTTGACCCAATTTAGACCCAATTGGAACAAAATCATCCCAATTAGATCAACACCAACTGGATTACACAAAAACTAACTTGATTGGACCTGAATTGACCCAATTGGACGAATTGGGTCCAAATTGAACTTGTCTATCCCATCCCTGGCCACTGCCGGCTGTCCTCCACCGTGACTCGCCGGAATCCGGCCGAGAATCCATTCCCAACACAACCAATAACCAATTTAACATCCAAATCAATAATCCCAACAATAAAGTCACACAATTTCACAATCAATCGCAAGATTAATAAAAACAAGATCCTAATCTATGAATTAACGCTAACAATAGATATTTGGGCAATGAATCACCTTGAAATTGAAGGAGTTAGAATTTTTATTGGAGGAGAGGGAGGGAGTCGCCGTTGTTGTTTCCGTCAGAATCCACGCGCACGGCTGCCGCTGCTGTCACCATTGGGAGGAAGGCAGTGCTGCTACGGTGTCCGATAAAGTCACAAACCGGCGAAGGAAAACCCGGTGAAGGAAAACCTTATTCGTCATTTGTATCTTGGGCCCATTAAGTCTGATTCATGATTTGTTTGCGCGGTCGGGTTCAGAACAGTGAGCCCTACAACTTTAGTCAACTCTTATATTAAATATGCAAATTAGAAAATAAATCTTCTTATCTCAGTAATTAATTAATTATATAAATTAATTAAAAATTCTAATCCGGGTTTCGGGGCATTATAATGGTCATGATGAATGTGGCTATAGACTTTATGATCTTGCTGAGAAGAAGCATGTCAGAAGCCGCGATGTTATCTTTATGGAGGATCAGAATATTGAAGATATTTGGAAAATGGAAAAGTCAGAGTCTCAAAGTTATGATGATGTTGTTGATTTGAATCCAACTACCCTATCTCATATGCCCGATGCAATCAATAATGAAGATCAGAATGATGATAATAATCATGTCCCACATGATTTTGTTGATGGTAATGGTGAAGAACATTCAAATAAGGTACATAATCAACCTCATGTGGATAATAATGCAGCTATAGTTTCTCTCAGGAGGTCTACAAGGGAGAGAATTCCCTCTACTCATTATTCTACTAATGAGTATGTGCTCCTTACTAACGAGGGAGAACCTGAGTTTTATGAAGAGGCTATGGAGAACGAGGATAAGGATAAATGGGTTGAGACAATGAATGATGAATTAAAATCATTGCATGATCATCATAATTTTTAGCTAGTGAAGTTGCCTAAAGACAAAAAAAAGCTTTGAAGAATCGGTAGATCTATAAGTTGAAGAATGAACATGGTGCTTCATCTCCATAATACAAGGCTAGACTAGTGGTTAAAGGGTATTGACTATGAAGAAATATTTTCTCTAGTTGTGAGGATGTCCTCAATTCGAGATGTTTTGAGTCTTGCAGCCAGCCTTGATTTGGAAGATGAACATATGGATGTCAAGACAGCATTCCTTCATGGTGATTTGAGGAAGGAAATCTACATGGAGCAACCGGAAGGTTTTGTGGTGAAGGGCAAGGAGAACTACCTTTCCAAGTTAAAGAAGAGCTTGTATGGCTTGAAACAAGCTCCCAGGCAATGGTACAAGAAGTTTGAATCTGTGATGGTCCAGCAAGGATATAAGAAGAGTATTTCTAATTATTGTGTTTTTTGTTACTTTATGTTGATGACATGCTTATTGATGGTCATAACTCTTCCAAAATTGCTAAGCTGAAAATAGAACTTAGTAAGTCCTTTGCGATGAAGGACTTGGGACCAGCAAAATAAATTCTTGACATGCATATCACACGTGATAACAAGGTAAGAAAGGGATGGTTGTCTCAAGGGAAGTACATTAAAAAAGTGCTTCAGTGATTCCTAATTGAAAAGCTAAAGTGGTTAGCATATCTCTTGCTACACATTTTAATTTTAGTTCAAAACAATCCCCATCTAATAATGCTGAGAAGGTAGAGATGCGACGTATTCCTTATGCATCTGCAGTAGGAATTTTGATGTATGCAATGGTTTGCACAAGGTCAGATTTAGCTCATGCAATTGGTGCAGTAAGCACTTCTTTTCTAATCCAGGAAAGGAGCATTGGAATGGAGTAAATAGTAATATATGTGTTAGAATTTGAGATGTGTATGGACAATTGAATTGGGCTATAAGACACTTGGGCTGAACCACATTAAAAAATTGAATCCAATCGATTAGTTAGTTCAACTCAAGGGCTTATATACCGGTTTATTTTCTCTTCAAGTTCCGATGTGAGATACTCTTTAACACTCCCCCTCAAGTGGACAACTGGGCCATTTTGAATTTAACCGGTTGACCACTTGCAAATGAACTCCCATTCCCTTGACTTTTTATTTTTAGAGCGCCAACACCTAAAGGACCACGAGCCGCTGGGTATGGACTTCCAGACGAGCAATCGTGTTAAATGGGCCACAGGCTGTTGGGTACATACTCCATACGGACAATTGGGCTAAAGACAAACGGGCCGCTAGGAATGAACGTCTAGACGGACACCTTGACAAACGAGTTGGGCCAAAACCTTCTCTGATACCAAGTTAGAATTTGAGATGGGTATGGACAATTGGATTGAGCTATAAGACACTTGGGCTGAACCACATTAAAAGATTGAATCCAATCGATTAGTTAGTTCAACTCAAGGGCTTATATACTGATTTATTTTCTCTTCAAGTTCCGATGATGGATACACTTTAACAATATGATAATATGATTATATGAATAATGAATGTATGACTAAAAATTTAATATTATATGAGTATATATTTATATATTATATAATACTCCCTCCGTCCCGAAAAACATGAGAGTTTTGATTTTGAAGAGGGATTTAAGGGAGTGTATTTTGGTATTGAATTTCCAAAAATGACCTTTGATGTGATGGGTAAAAGTAAGATTTGATGGATAGATTATTAGTAAAAAGGTATGATGTGATAGGTAGGGTATGAAAAAGTAAGGGGTAAAAGTAACTTTTTAATAGAAATGAGAAGTGTTTTTTGGACGGATAAAAAAAGAAAGGAGAAAGGTTTTCAGGGACGGAGGGAGTATATTAATATATATTTATATTATTATATGAATATAAAATGTATAAATATTGAAGAGAGATAATAGGGATTAGTAGAGAATTAGAGAGGAAATGAGGAATAGATTGAAAATGAGAAATTGAGTTTTGAGAGCTGAGTGTGAATGGTGTGATATTTTAAAAAAATTGGGTTTATATTTATAATGTATTAATAACCCCCTCCCCTAGCCCTAACCCCCCACCCCCCTCCTTCCCCTCAACGACATTTTAGCCATTGTCCCCCCCCCCCCCCCCCCGCTAATGGTTTCTTTTTTTTTTGCAGGTGGTCTGCCGAAGCATTAAAGGAAAAAAAATTAAATGCGTACCGGAACCGGTTCCGGTATTGTCGGTACCGAAAAATGGGCACTGGAACCGGTACCGTGGGGAGTTGTGCCGGTACCGGTTCCCCGGAACCGGAGCAACGGGTCGGTCGCCGGTGACGGTGGGGGTACCGGCGGTACCGTCGCCGGTAATGGTACCATACCGGTACCGTGTCCAGGTTTATTGTCAAGATTGATTAACGCAACCCTTTGGGAGATGAGATGCAATAAGATTGTCTCTTGGGCTACTTTGAGAAAGAAAGTTTTATGAGCATTGATGATGAAGTCATTATGAAGCGCTTTCAAAAGTTAGCGTATCGAAAAAAAGTTCTACGACCCCAAACAAATCTTACTCCTTTGCACAAATAAGAGGTATGTTTGTTGCACTTTGTCTATTAGGATTGTTACTAGTATGAGATTTTTTTTCATTTTCTGAATGAATTTGTGGCACTCCATGAATTCTTCTCTGGCTCCACCACTGTCAAGAAGGCTTCGATACCATTTTAAAAAATCAATTCAATCAAAAGTTCAAGTTTGTTGTTGTGCAAGAAAAAGTTTTTTTTATTAACGATGTGGGAATTGAGAGAGGGGAGTAGGGAGCATCGGGCATGAGAGTAGCTTATATTATAATTTAATCTGCCATTGGATAGATCAACACAAAACAGTACAGATAGACGACAAATGACATTTATTTTGAGTTCACATGCAGGAGCTAGTAGGGTGAAAAGTAATAATAAAAAAAAAGATCAAATGGGGGGAGTTGGGAAAGTGGGAGACATTAATGTAGAAAACTAGCACGTACAATAACTACGCAATAAGTATACACAGTTTTCCCATTAGCGCTCTATTTGAGGAGCGGACGAAGAGTAGGAGGAGGAGGAGGAATGGCAGCTGGGAAGGCAGACATTATTGACGATGTGGTGCCGCCGCCGTTTATTTTATTATTATTATCATTATTGAAAGCCATCTTTGCCTTGTGGGCATCTGTGGGGAGCTTCACACTTGTAGCCAGCCCTAATTTGTGGAGGACCCAAATAGTGCACCAAGCCGTGTCGAGCTGCCACCACTCCAGCCCATGCCTCGCCGAGTACTCAAAGGCGTGGTGGTTGTTGTGCCACCCTTCCCCGAATGTCACCAGCGCCACCATCCTGCGCGCCCATTTCTTTCATTTATGACTCCATCTCATATATATAAAAATATTCTCATTTGGTTTAAAAGTTTTATACTCCCTCCGTCCCATAAAGTGTTACCCATTTTGACTAAAGTTGAAATTAAAGGAGTGATAATTTTGTGTTGACTTTCCAAAAATACCCTTGATGTGATGGGTAAAAGTAGGATGTGATGTGTAGATTATTAGATTATTTTGGTTTACAAGTTTTATAAAAGTTTAATTTTCTTCCTTTGGATTTAGTTTGTTTGACTGAAATTATTTTTAATTTATTTTATCATATGATTAAAATAGAAGAATTTACTTAAATAGCACTAAAAGATGATGAATTTTCCTAAATAGCATCAAATGTGTTTTTTTCAATGTAGCATTTTTAGTCATTATGCAATAGTCAATATTCAAGTAAATATTTGTCAGTACTGGACATTACGGACATTATTAAGTGCTACTTAGAGAATAAATCAATTTAAGTGCTATTTAGGGAAACATTCAAACATACTTTAATCTTAGGGAGCATTGTG
Source organism: Cuscuta australis (assembly GCA_003260385.1). Taxonomy (NCBI): domain Eukaryota; kingdom Viridiplantae; phylum Streptophyta; class Magnoliopsida; order Solanales; family Convolvulaceae; genus Cuscuta; species Cuscuta australis. The sequence goes on along the minus strand of NQVE01000150.1, from coordinate 656,157 downwards.
AAATGATTTAATTGTAAAAAAAATACTAGAATAATTGAAAAAGTAATTAATTAGACAAACCAATTGTTTCTGGATAAGTCGCTGGTGTTCCATGCTTGGCTTCCCCAAATGTGACACGCAGAATTCACAAGAAATGTTACATGGAACCCCATACAATCCTTACTCCCTGTTATTAGATAAAATCAATAACAATACATACATACATACATATATACTATATACATGCATATATACTATATATATATATATATATATATATATATATATATATATATATATATATATATATATATATATATATATATATATATATATATATATATATATATATATATATATATATATATATATATATATATATATATATATATATACGAAGTATAAAATTATGTAAGAATAATTAAAAATGTATCTATACCATGCCCCAAACAATGTAAGGAAATCCTCCCAAGGAATACAGGAAAGCTCCAAGTAGAATAGGGTGGAGAATGTAGGTCTTTTGGATGAAGATATAGAAGGCCTGACTCTCCAAGTCCCCTACATTTGATGGCTTCCTATTCCTCTGCACAAAACATTTCACAAGTAATAATCCTGTATTTGGATAATATTTGAGGGAAAAAAAATAAAATTAGAAATTTTGGTAAGGGAATATTAAATTATGCTCTATTTTGGTGTTGACTACCTTCCCTTGGGAGAATTTGTCATGTTTCAATTTTTTGTATATAGTCAATCAAGATCCGTTTCCCTCTTATAATTAAATAAAAGTTACATTATTGTATATTAATTAAAATTAATAATATTTTGAAAATATTTTACAATAAGAAACTTATTAATTTACGCTTGTATCAATATTTAATACGAAGTATAAATTTTATTTAATTAATTTTCAAAATGTATCAATATTAATTTAGAAAATTAAAATTACTGGATAAATACTCTGAAACGAAAGTAGTTGATATTTTAGGATGGAACAAAAATAAGTCTATTTTGCCTTCTAATTAGTAGGACGGATGTAGAATTGTTTATTTTTTAAATTTACCATTTTAAGAAAAAATAGAAGTATTTGATATTTTTTGAGAAATTTACCTAAATAGAAGTAAAACATAATGACTTTCCCAATATAGGAGCATATGTTTATATTTCCCAATCTAGGACCTTTGGTCCTTATCAAGTAGTTATTATTCAACTAAATATTTATGATTACAGGACATTATTCTTTCCACTAGGTCATTATTAAGTCCTATTTAGGGAATAAAAAAGTTTAAGTCTTACATTAGGAAAGTCATTATGTTTTAGTCCTATTTAGTGCAAATTTCACATATTTTTTCTCTTCACTTATTTTCCTTTACCTTCCTAATTTTAAGGCAATATATCTAGTCACTCCATTTTTCACCAATAATTTTTCTTCAACACTTATTTTCCTTATTTTTCTTCAACACTTATTTTAATTGTTAAGATATCGAATTTAATTGTTAAGTACTCTCTCCGTTCTCAAAAACACTTCCTCTTTCATTTTTTCCACTTCCAACAAAACACTTCCCTTTTCTATTAAAAAACCACTTTTACCCTTACTTTTTCATACCCTACCTATCACATCATACTTTTTCTCTAATAATCTATCCATCACATCCTACTTTTACCCATCACATCAGGGGCAAAATTGGAAATCAACTATAATTTAACACTTCCTTATTTTTGCCCCAAATCCAAATGGGAATTGTTTTTCCAAATGGAGGGAGTACTATTGAGAATAATAGTATTCCTTTTGTCACGATATCTTTCTTTATTTTAATATTGACTTGTCACTCTTTATAAGAAAAAAATTACTAGGTGGTATAGAGAATTAAAGAGGATCTAAAAAGGAAAATAGTGTGAAAAAAATACCAATAAATAATTTCTTAATAATAACAAAAGGAGAATAAAGCTTTATTAATACTCCCTCCGTCCCACATAGATCTTCCCAATAGCCCTTTTTCTTTGTCCATAATAGATCTTCTCATTTCATTTTTTAATAATTAAAATATCACAACTACCCCCATTTACTTTATTTATTACCTCTCACTCACCTCATTTAATACACTCCACCCATTTTCATTAAGGGTATTATGGTAAACATTCACCTTTTTTCAACTCTCCTTAAAAACCACAAAAAGTCAAAATGAGAACATCTTAGGTGGACGGAAGGAGTACATGAAAGGCAAATAAAAAAGTCAAGACGACCCAAAAAAGAAGGAAAAAAAGCAGGAAGTAATTTTAAAAAGGAAATATTTGCTCCATATAAGATTAAAAGATAGTATATTTTTTGAATATGACAAAATATGTTTTATTCCATTTATAACATATAATTCTATATGATCTGTCATATATGTCCCTATTAGCAATAAGTGTTGGATAATGACTGATTATGTGAATGACTCTACGAATATGTTCATTAGTAATAAGTTTTGGATAATGACTGATTATTTTAATTATTATTTAAATTCTTTTTAATAATGTCTTATTCTACGTGAATTGTGTAATACGGAATATATCATTTTTCTCAAAGCATGACGTTTTAGAACTTTCCATTGTCAAACGTTAGAGTAAATAGGACTGATTCTATTTAGTAAATTAAAAACTGATATGTTTAAGTGCCATTTACATAGATGTAACGTACCCTTTCGTCAGCGTTTTTGGTGTCGTAGAGCCATCCCATGTGACTGAACCAAAAACCATCTCTGGGGCTGTGAGGATCTTTCAATGAATCAGTGTACTTGTGGTGGTGTCTATGGGTGCTCACCCAACCAATTGGGTCCCCCTGTATAAAAAGAAAAAAGATGAATCTCGTCTAAGAGTTTTTTTTCTGAATAGGACTAAAACATACTTGGTCCGTCCCTGAGTCTTTGCCCACTTTTGACTTTTGGAACTGTTTATCAAAGCACTTTGACTCATCAAATTCTCTCAATGTGTAAGCCTAAAAATAGTCATGTGTGATCTTGTTTGATTCGTCTTAACATATAGATTATTAATATATAATTTTTATAATTTTTTAATATACAAAGTAAAAGATAAAATGGATTAAAAGAGTGCATTAGATGGTGTGCAAAAATGAAAGTGGACAAACACTCAGGGACGGAGGGAGTAAGTCATTTTCTAATGTAAGACTTAAACTTTTTTATTCCTTAAATAGGATTTAATAATGATTAGTGAGAAGAATAATGTCCAAATGATGATGAACATTTAGTTGAATAATGACTTATAGATAATGACCAATGGTCCTACATTGAAAAATAAAAACATATGGTCCTATATTGAAAAAGTCATTATGTTTTAGTTCTATTTAGGCAAATTACTCTAAGACAAGGGCCATGCTACACTTACACCACAAATTGTACCACATTTGTACACCGCAGTTATACACAAACATTTTGATGGTTTACACCGACACAAGTGTTGGTGCGTTAAAAAAAAATTACACGGACACAAAGTGTTGCTGCATTAACAAAAATTAGTTTTACACCAATACAAAGTGTTAGTTTAAACCTGCGGGGTACAAAGTGGGTACAAAAACTTGGGGTACAAATAACTTTATCCTTAAGAGAAAGTGACATCATAGTACAACACTGCAGGTATGTGGGCGGGAAGACACCATAATAAGAAGGAAAATGCTAGGGTGCCACCACATGGGTGCTACCATGGGTGCACCCATGCTTCGCACAGACAAACACAGACGATAATTGTCTGTGTCGCACAAACACAAACAATTACATTAGCACGTATGTGTTATTGTAAATCATCATACTAGCATTACATTAGCACAAAATATTGCTACATGCCTTTGGGTACAATTTTTGAGGTACAAATAGCTTAATTCAAGGAATGTTTTTGGGAGAGGAAGGGGTATTTTTTTTGTTTAAGGCGAAATGGGTATATTATTAAAGAGATACTCCCTTCAATTCGTCCTTAAATGATCTTCCCAATTCAGCCTACGATGTTTGACTGAAATTATTTTCAATTCAATTTATTTTATTATAAGTGTGAAATTAGTAATAAAAAATTACATATTAAAAAATTACATCAAAAGCTCTACAATAAAAGAGCTGATAGGACTATTTTATTTTATCAAATAACAAATGAAAAATAGGGAAAAAAATTAAGTTTGATAATAAAAATAGTAAATGAGAATATCATTTTAAGATGGAGAGAGTATAGTACTTCCTCTGTTCCTAAATATTTGCCACATTTGTTTTTTCAAAAGCCGTGGAAACTTTTATTTATTTCGACGTTTTCATTGGTTATTTGTTAAAATAAAATATTCTTGATACTTCTTATTTCGAAGAACATTTCATGTAGTTTTTTGATATGTAAATTTTATTTTTTTATTTCTATACCAATATGTAAACAAAATGAATTAAAAAAACTTGATATTTTAGCGTGACAAATATTTAAGGAGGGAGGGAGTATTATGGAGACAAAACATTGAATAAATGTTTCATTCAAAGAGGACTACCGCTTATTCCTAAATTAGCATATATTCTATCCGAACAAAGAACCCTAAAATCTCATATGTCTTCATATCTGGTATTATTCGAGGTCGTCGGAGTAACTTGGAATTTCTCCTGTCATCCCTCTAACTTATATTATTAGTACCCCATCCCACTAGTAGTGGTGGCAATAATAATAATAATAATAATAATAATAATAATAATAATAATAATAATAATAATAATAATAATAATAATAACAACAATAATAATAATAATAATAATAATAATAATAATAATAATACTCCCTCTGTCCCTTAATAAACTTCATCTTTCGTTTTTTTTGTCCCCAAATAAACTTCTCTTTTTTCTTAAAAAACTTCTTTTACCCCTTATTTTTTCATACCCTACCTATCACATCATACCTTTTTACTAATAATCTACATATCACATCTTACTTTTACACACCACATCAAGAATATTTTTGGAAAGTCAACACAAAAATATCCCTCCCTTAAATCCCCAAAAAGTCAAAAACGGAAGTTTATTTAGGGACGGAGGGAGTAATAATAATAATAATAATAATAAGTAATAAAACTAAGAATAAATTAATAATAATATATAATATATAATATGATACTCCGTAATAATTTATCTCCATTTTTTTTCTTTTTCAAGCATGCCACAAGGATTAAACTTATAGCCATCACCCACTTCACTGAATGCCTTTCCATGCAACTAATCACTACCACCAAAATCCACATGCGGTGGCGAGTGTTGTGGGAGACAACACCTCAAAATTAAAAATCAACCCATAGCCATCATAGGTAATACCCTCCATTCCAGATTTGATTACAATTTTTTTTCACCACTCGGTAATTTTTATTTATTTGTAAGTTTTCATTGATTCTTTTAATAAAATAAAATATTCTTATCACCTCTTATTTTGTAAAACTATTGACGTATTTTTTTAAGATGTAATTTTTATTTTTTTATCGATACTCCAATTTGTAAAAAAATAATTTTAAAAGATGAGAAACTTTGCCTCATAAACTCCAATTTTTAATTAAATTTGGGACGGAGAAAATATTAATTAGGTGCAGTAGTAGGCAATAATGGAGAGATTAAAGTAGCTAGAATGAATTAATATAATTCAAACCTGAAGAGCTTGAACACCCAAATAGGAAAACATGTACTCGAGCCACTTGGGAAGTTTGAAACTCTTGTGACACAAGTTCCTATGATAGGAGAGGGTGATTCCCAGGCCGGTGAGGATGTACAACACAAACCAGAGCCCAACGGCGTCCCAACTGAAACAAAAAGGGGCGTACATGGCTAGCAGGTGAACCGAGGGGATCACCACCTTTGTCAATGGGGTACCTGGCCCTACGCTCAAATATCTCTCCATTTCTTTCCTTTCCTTTTCTGGACTTGTATTATTATTAGTACAGCACACACTAATTTGCTAGTCGTTGAGAAGCAATACTATCTTGCTAGCAAAGATTAAGATAGAATATACTAGGGATGCTTATATATATATATATATATACACGTCGCATATGTATATAAATATGTATAGATCGCAAGCCCTTTGAGGAAGGACGAGTATGGACTCCCGAAGACTAAACATCCATCCTAGCTAGCTAGCTCCTTACTTATAGTTATGTTACAATGAGCACCAAATTGTTTGTAATTAATGCCTATAATATATTTTCACCCTAAGTTGAGTGGCGGATCCAGAAATTTATAAGAGGCATGGGTCCCAAGAGTCGAGTCCTGGTGTAATTAATTATTCTCACTTTATGAAAAATAAATTTAACTTTTTTAATATATGAATGATCAAGCATTTTGAATTTAATTTTACTTCAACTTTTATATAAATTAGATCAAGCACATGCACATTATTTCCTCTCTCTCAAAAAGATGTGTTCGATTCCCATTCAAATATTTGGCTCTAGCGCCAGCTCTTGTCGAATGGGAGATAGCTAATGACGAACGAATTTGAGATGTCTATGATGGGTGAGCTTACATTTTTCTTGGGCTTACAAGTCAAGCAAATGAAAGAGCGAACCTTCATTTGCCAATCCAAGTACTGCAAGGAATTATTGAAACGTTTTCAAATGGAAAACGCCAAGGCTATGGCGAAACCCATGAGCACATCGGACCATCTTGACAAAAACGAGAAAGATAAGGAGGTAAAAGTCAACAAATATCAAGGTATGATCGGATCCCTTCTCTATCTTACCGCTAGTCAGTCGGATATTACGTTTAGTGTATGCCTTTGCGCTAGGTATCAATCATGTCCGAAAGAATCACACTTAACAACGATTAAACGGATCATGAGATACCTTGTTGGTACGGATAACGTCTGACTATGGTATCCAAAAGGCTCTTCTTATCTTCTCGTCGGCTACTCTGACTCGGACTTTGTCGGTTGGAAGTTAGACCGTAAAAGTATGAGTGGGACGTGCCACTTGCTTGGTAGTTCCTTAGTTTCATGGTTTAGTAAGAAGCAAATCAGTGTTGCGTTGCCCACAATCAAAGCGGTATACGTTTCTGCTGGGAAATGTTATGCTCAAATCCTTTGGATGAAGCAACAACTTGTGGATTATGGCCTTAGTTTCGATCGTGTCCCTCTTCTGTGTGATAATAATAACACCATAAGCTTGATTAAGAACCATGTTCTTCATTCAAGGACGAAACACATCGATATTAGGAATCATTTCATAAGAGATCATCTTCTCAAAGGTGATGTCGAAATTGAGTTCATTGGAACAAAGTATCAAATAGCTAACATTTTTACAAAACCTTTAGAGAAAGAATCATTTTTTCACATTTGGAGCAAACTCGGAATTCTAGACTCCACAATGATGTATTTTGAGCATTTAAATCTTCTTAAATTTTTACTAACTTGAGAGTCGGAGGCTCTTTTAACTCTTTTTGAAGGTACCCGAAGCAAACATCGTAAAAATCGAAGGGAACCACACAAACAACGATGTTTTTGAGCAAACATTGTTGTTGCAACATCGCTATTAGGAAGCCTACAACGATGTTGCAAGGAACCACGCCATTCTAGAAACTTTTAGTAACAACGATGTTGACTTTGCGACATCGATCTTAATGGCAGCCAATGCACTTTAATACATTCCAGAAAGTTTTATTAACAGTGATGTTGAATGTCCAACATCGATGTTACAAAGAGTAATGTGTTTTCATTCCTTTGCATAATGCTTTTCAAACATCGATGTTTAGTTGTGAACATCGATGTTAGTTTTTACAAATTTTAAAATTTATCGTAAAATAGAAATGTTCAGAACAGAACATCGATGTTGCAGACTGAACATCAGTGTTCTAGCGTTGTCTTAAAAAAATAACCGTTGGAGACAAGATTTAATGCCCTAACAACCACTTTTTTGAATTCCAAACGGCTCTCTAACCCTTTTTCCTATATATACATACACCCTCATTTACCATTTCTACTCATACACTCTCATTTTTCCTTATCATATAGGCACATCTCTTCAAAAAATGGGGAAAAACAAGTCCAAGGCAGAGGCTACCGGCAAATCCAAGAGCAAGACTCTGGCTAAAACCAGCTAGGCCTACTTGGACGGGTCGCTCCAGTGGTTCAACAGCGAGGGGGAGCTTACCCGGTTCGTCATGCACTTTGCCAAGCGGGCAGTGGGCACCTCCACGAATCCTCCCGGAGAGTTACCCAGAGCAAAAGGGCTATGACACGCTTGATGCTCAGCTCCACCAATCTGGACTTTGGTCGTTTGACTTTAAGTCCTGGAAGGACATCAACCCAGCACTGGTTCGGGCCTTCTACTCAAACCTTCGGCATGAAGGTGACGTTCTCTACACAAGGATTCAAGAACACAATGATCGATCTCACCATGGAGAGGGTTGGGTGCATTGTCAGGCTGCCCTATCAAGGTTTTGGCATCTCCAATTATGGCGGAGAAGAATAGGTGATCAACAACAAAGGGTTGGTCATCGAGGCGTTAGGCATCACCGAACTTGTTCGTCATCCCACTGTTCATCCCACCATTCACTCGGCGACTCCGGAAAGTCGACTACTGATCTACATAATCACCCGGATCCTCAAGTCCAGGTATGGCACCCATACCACAATATTCAGCAAGGATCTCAAGGTCATCCACACCATCATGCACATGGCACCAATCAATTGGGCAAAGCTCGTGATGTTGTACATGACCGACGCCGCCACCATCACCAACGACCGAATTCTACCCTATGCCTTCTTAATCATGGAGATCCTTGAGTGGGCCCAAGTCGCCGTCTCCCATGGGCCTCTCACTCGGGCCACGAAGCTTTGTACCATCCATGACCAAACCTTTAAGAAAAGGTCGGAGACCGGCGCCCCTGCCACACACCAATCTACAGCCCCAGTCGTGCCACCCTTTCCTCCATCACTGACTCCATCAACCGCTTGAGCCTCACTGTTGAAGGAATGGGGAGCACCATTGAGCAGATTGACGCAGCGGTCCAACGACGAGGCGATGCCATGCAAGCCTACTTTGACCACGTCAACTACGTGCCCCCGCAACACCAATCCACCTTCCTTGGCCAAGACTATGCTGGCTACGATACCAACGAGTCTTACACCCTCTCAAGCTCCCCAGATGATGACGAGCTTGATGAGGAACTTGAAGGAGACCCAATGGCTGTCAAAGACGACAATGCAGAGGATGAGGAAAGAAGACGAAGACGAAGGCTAGGCCATTAAACCTATAATTTCTTATCTCCTTTATTTTCATTATTCATTTCTTTTATGTCCTTTTTTTATGCTTCCATAGCATACTCCGCATTTCCCTTCATTCAATAAAAGTTTCATTTAAGAATATTTTTGTTAATGTCAAAATGGGGAAGATAAGGGCTACGGATAAAGTAAGGGGAATGCTTCTAAAAACATTTTATAAAGCATAAACAAAGGGGGAACATTTATAAACTTTTCAAACATACAAAACCATCCTTCTTATGCATATCCCAATCTTATTTTCCATTATCAAAAAGGGGAAATTGTTAAAACACACTTTACAATTTGTTGGAACACACTTTTTATTACGTTAAACTAAAGTCGTGTTCATTTCTGACAGGTTTTGATAATTGCCAAACCGCCGTGGATATGAAGAGTTTCATTGAACGAATCGAGGCGTGAAGAATGGCATGGAACAAGACAAAAAGACTCAAGGACAAAGATCAAGAATTGAAGACTTAGTCGAGTCGGTCTTATTGTGATCAAAACCGACAATCAATTCAAGTCTCGGTTCTCAAAGAGTCAAAATAATTTTACAAAATCATAAAACGTTTTTGTGCATCAAAATAAACGTTTTTAAAAGTTTTATTGTATTAAAAACCCTGGTCCTTGCCCAGACCAAAAACCACCTCGGTCGGCGTTCGACGTCCGGCATTCGGGGTTCAGCATTCGGTTTTCGGCGTCCGAACCAACTCAGTGGTTTTCAATATTTTAAACCTCATTTTTTACCTCTGGGCATATTTAAAAGATTCCCAAATAATTATTTTATAAAAACCACTTTTGTATCTTGGTCAATCGGTCTAACACGTGAAAAACGGTCAAAACCGTACACACGTGACAAACGACCTCGAAGACTTGATTTTTATCAAAGAAGTCTTGGTTTCACTATTTTATACCATATACAATGTTTTTCAAGTTTGGTTTTTACTATTGGGAACACTTCGGTTTTGGACCTCGGCTTTTCGGGTTAAGTTTCTCGCTGGATGGTTTTTGCGAGCTGATAATCGACTGACAGTTTATGTCAATCGACTATTGGCTGCTGCAGATTCTGAACATTAAGCTCAGAACCATCTGATAGTCGACTGACATGTTTTGTCACTCGACTCTCTGCGTTTAACTTCAAACCTAGTAACTTCTGAGAGGCTTGATAGTCGAGTGACAGGTCTTGACAATCGACTATCAGTGTTACCGTTGCCCTCCAACGGATAGAATTTTATATTTTTGGACAGGGAATCTTTTGATAATCGATTATCAAGGCTAGACAATCGACTATCACCCTGCATCTCTGAAAAATTTGTCTTCATCCTGTTGGAAATTCTAGCAACGGGTTTATCCCATTTTAGGCTATAAAATGGCAACCAAATCCTCTCATTTTACACACAATTCTTCAACATTTCAATACTCTTTCATTGCATAAGCATTCCTATTTTTCTTAGCTATTTGAGAGCCAATTCTTGAAGAAATTGTCGTACTCTTTGTGAGCGTTTACTAGTTCACTCATATCTACTCTTTGTGAGAGTTTTAATCCTGAGTGTTTAAGTGTTTCCATACACTTTAAGGGAGGTTGTTCCCTTGTTGTAAACTCGAAGGAAGTCTTTCGTTCCTTCGTGAGAAGTCTTAGAGTGCGGTATATCCAAGCAAAGGCGTTGAGGCTCGTGTGACTTGAGTTCTCAAGTTGTATCGGTTTGTTGAGCACCTTTAAGCTTAACAGAGTTAGTGTAACTCGAGAGAGTCTCTCGAAAGGATGGATTAGCCACACGTTGTGGTGAACCAGGATAAAATTCGATGTGCTCCTTCCTTACGCTCTTTACTTTATCGCTCTCGTTTTTAATTTCCTGCGATTTTGTTTTAAACGCTATTCACCCCCCCTCTAGCGTTGGGCCTATTTTCTAACAATTGGTATCGAAGCCATACTCTCTGAAAGACTTAACCATTTGAGAGAAACGATCAATGGCTTCTACTCAAAATTTTTACGCAGGAATAGGTGAAGGTCAATCTACTACGAGGCCACCGTTATTTGATGGAACAAATTATACATATTAAAAAGAGCGGATGAGGATTTTTATTCAATGCAACAACTTTCTTTTGTGGAGAATAATTAAAAATGGTGAAGAAGTACCCACAAAGAAAGTTGGGGAAACCATCGTGCACAAAACCGAAGATGAGTACGATGAGCGGGATATCAAGAAGATAGAAAACAACACCAAGGCTATCAACATCATCTATTGTGCCGTAAACCCGGATGACTACCGGAAGATTTCTTGTTGTTCCGCCGCCAAGGAAATGTGGGACAAGCTAGAAATTACATATGAAGGTACGGATCAAGTCCGAGAAGCTAAGATAGATTTTCTAACCCATGAGTATGAACTATTTCGTATGAAGGAGAACGAGAAAATCGACGATATGTTTGAATGATTTTCAAAAATCGTAAACGATCTTCATGCTCTCAAGAAGACATACACGGACAAGGAGCTTGTGAGAAAAATCCTGCGGAGTCTCACACCGGAATGGCGCTCCAAAGCCGATGCTATCCAAGAATCCATCGGCATCACCAGTGTCACCATTGACGGGCTTAGAGGTAACCTCAAAACCTATGCGTCTACCATTCTTTACCCCTCTTTAGGTGAACAAAAGAAGAATGGAATTGCACTCAAGGCGTCCACAAGTCAAGAACGTGATGTGGAGGACTCGAGTGACAAAGACGAGTTTGGGGTCGTGCTTAAGAAATTTCATAAGTTCATGCGCAAGGAGTTTGAATGAAAAGGAAAGAAGAAAGGAGAACCACCCAAATGCTATGGGTGTGGAGAAGTTGGGCATATAAAACCAAAATGCCCAAATGCCAAGAATAAGAAGAAACCATTCAAGAAGCACCGAGCTTACATCTCGTGGGGAGGTGATTCCGGCGATGAATCATCGGAAGGTGAAGAAAACGAAAGTGCCAATCTTTGCCTCATGGCACACGAGGAACCACCGGAAGAGGTATGTACCACTTCTAAAGATTCCTACACCTTTGATGATGTTCAAGAAGCCTTCAATGAACTTTATGATGAATATGTCAACGCTTCTAAAATTAACAAGGATTTGAAGAAACAACTTACTTCCATGGAGAAGGAAGTTGATAAACATAATGAAAAACTTAAATAAGAAAATAAGTTTTTTGGGAAAAGAAGCACCGACAAACCGGAAAGTTCCAAATGTTGTTCTTGTACATCACTTAAGTAACAAGTTGCAAAACTTGAAGGAACCTTGAAGAAGTTTGGTGTTTCTCATAAAAATCTTAACGATGTTCTTGATAATTTGCAACTTACTAAACATGGCTTAGGGTTTGAAAATGAAATTAACAATAATTAAGAAAAAGTTAAGCAACCACCTAAACAACCTAAGGCTCAACTTAGGAGAAATAAAATGAGCAATAATAGACAACCTAGAACAACTAGAAACACTAGACCACCTGGAAAGAACACTAGGATAAACTGTGGTCATGTTAGAGAACCTAGAAACAATTTTATGAATATGCATAAGCAAAACTTTTCTCAAAATAGGATCAATCAATATAGAAAACCTAGCAATTATTATCAACCTAGAAGAATGCACAATCCAAATGTAGTATGCCATTATTGCCATAGGGTAGGTCATATAGCACCCGTGTGTTTTAATAGACATAGGCATTGCACGAATAACAAAACACACACTTTTCATAGGACTAACCTAACGAGATCCTTTGAAAAGGGATATTCGAGTTCTAAGCGATCCTCGCAGGAATCAACACAAAAGAAACCATATTACTTCTTTTATTATGATGAAAAGAAGAAGATTCACATACCACTTCCTGAACCCACACAAATCCAACCAAGGTATAGGCACTCGGTTCAAGTAGACTCGAACCCGCCAACCCAAAGACCACAAGTTGGTCAAGGTAACACTTAAACGTGAATATCGTACGTGTGTGTGTGTGCTTTGGCGTGTGTGGCTATGGGTGCGTGTGTTTATTAGTTTAAAAAGTCATGTTACTAATCCTCAAGGACCCAAAAGATCAAGAATTGGGTACCAAATGCTTTCATTGTAGGCGTTAAAGTCAGGGGAAACAAAGTAAATCGATTTCTGGTCTCCAGACAAAGTGTAAATCGAGTTACAGACTGGTGATACTCGACTATCATAGCCCGCAGAAGTTTTGGGGAAATTGAGCTGAGAGCCCAAACAATCGAGTATCACAATTCTGATATTTGACTAACAGGGGCCGCTGAACTTTTCAAACTTCAGGAGCAAACCAGTGTCAGTCGAGTAACAACTTTATGTCACTCGACTAACAGAGTTCGCAGATCCTTCAGCGGAAAATCTGAGGTGTTAGATAGTCGAGTTACAGGCTGTGTAAATCGACTGACAATGGCAATTTTTCAAAAATTTGACCGTTTCTGAACCGTTTGAACAGCATTAAAGTTATCCTTTGACTCCCTAAACGGATCTCAAGCCTCTTCAACTATATAATGGTGATCTCTATTCACTTTATACTCATTCAAATCACATTCTCATTATATATTCATGATCTATCATCCTTTTCTTCATTTTTAGCCAAAATTCCTGCAAATTTCCTTTGCTCTCTCCTCTCTCTTGTTGACATCGCAGGAGGTCAAAGAAAGAGATCGCGCACCGGGAAGAACGTCGCTTCCTCCTCGGCTCCTGCTCCACCACCGGCGCACAAGTACCTCGATGGGTCGTTCCTTTGGTTCAACGACCGCGCAGAGACGACGCGGTTCTCGGAGAAGTTTGAGCACCGGGAAATTCTCCCTCCCTGGTTCTCCACCGCCCGCTTCATTCACGATTCAATTCCACGCGAGGCACGAGTTATCCTCGAACGAGGAAACTTCATCGATCTCCTCTACATCAAGAAGGCTCACTATCAACCTTTTCTTGTTCGAGCTTTCTACTCGAATCTGAAAAAGGATGAGGACGGAGCGTTGATTTCAAACGTCAACGGGGTGGATATCTATTTGAATGAGGAGAACATTCAAATACTCACCGGGCTTCGTCAGAATGGAGAAGATCTCGGTCTCTACGTCGGAGAGGGAGGGGCACGGTTCAACGAAACCGCCCTCTTGGAGGAAGTGGGAATCCGGAATTTTGCCCCCACTCCCCAACAGCGAAGCCCGACGATTACTTCCATGAATCCTGTGTTTCGATTCATATTCTATGTTTTGACACGGATCCTCAAGCCAAGGAAGTACAATCACACCGCTCTCTCCCAAAAGGACACCAAAACGCTTCATGCGATGATTCACAACGCCAACATTAATTGGTGTAAATTTGTGATGACTCACATGTTTAGCGCCACCTCCGACGATCGACCGCTCCCCTACGCCATCCTCATCATGGCGATTCTTGATGAGTACAACATCAAGACCGGCGTTGGGCCGAAGATAAAGGGGACAAAGCATTGGGAGATTGATGAATCCTCCTTTCACTCGGGCACCGACGAGACTCCGTTTCGACAGCCTCGTCCACGACGCCAACCAAGGGATACTTCTTCAAACACCCCATCTCTAGCCGAGCAAATGGCCGCCTTGACCGCCACTCTTTCTCGGATAGACACCAACGTCTCCCAAACGGCCCAAAACGTCAACATTTTGAGCCGTGAGCTCCACGGGTATTTTGACTTTGTCAACTACCCTTACGCTCAAATGGTCCCCTACGCTCCTCCACCGAATCTCGGGGGTGAACCAAGCGGGACTAACAACGTTGGTAGAGAAGAAGAGGTGAACAATGAGGAAGAAGAGGAAGAGGAAGCCGAAGAAGAAGAAGAAGAAGAAGATGATGATGATGATGATGATGATGATGATGAAGAGGAAGACATCGACGAAGAACAACTCCTCGATGATCTTTCACCGGATTTCTAGAGCTCTAGCTCTTTTCTCTTCTCTTCTTTATTTATATGCTTTTTTCAAATTTGCTTCCGTTATGTACTCCGCTGTTTCCCTTATTTTAATAAATTAAAAATCTTTATGGTCTTTAAATTTTTTTGTTAATGTCAAAAGAGGGAAGATAAGGGCTATGCATATCTTAAAGGGGAATTTTTTTCAAAAATATCGAAACCCTATGCGTATCCCCGTCTTGTTTGCCATTATCAAAAAGAGGGAAATTGTTGGAACACACTTTTTATTACGTTAAACTAAAGTCGTGTTCATTTCTGACAGGTTTTGATAATTGCCAAACCGCCGTGGATATGAAGAGTTTCATTGAACGAATCAAGGCGTGAAGAATGGCATGGAACAAGACCAAAAGACTCAAGGAAAAAGATCAAGAATTGAAGACTTAGTCGAGTCGGTCTTATTGTGATCAAAACCGACAATCAATTCAAGTCTCGGTTCTCAAAGAGTCAAAATAATTTTACAAAATCATAAAACGTTTTTGTGCATCAAAATAAATGTTTTTAAAAGTTTTATTGTATTAAAAACCCTGGTCATTGCTCAGACCAAAAACCACCTTGGTCGGCGTTCAGCGTCCGGCATTCGGGGTTCGGCGTTCGATTTTCAGTGTCCGAACCAACTCGGTGGTTTTCAATATTTTAAACCTCATTTTTTACCTCTGGGCATATTTAAAAGATTCCCAAATAATTATTTTATAAAAACCACTTTTGTATCTTGGTCAATCGGTCTAACACGTGAAAAACGGTCAAAACCGTACACACGTGACAAACGACCTCGAAGACTTGATTTTTATCAAAGAAGTCTTGGTTTCACTATTTTATACCATATACAATGTTTTTCAAGTTTGGTTTTTACTATTGGGAACACTCCGGTTTTGGACCTCGGCTTTTCGGGTTAAGTTTCTCGCTGGATGGTTTTTGCGAGCTGATAATCGACTGACAGTTTATGTCAATCGACTATTGGCTGCTGCAGATTCTGAACATTAAGCTCAGAACCATCTGATAGTCGACTGACATGTTTTGTCACTCGACTCTCTGCGTTTAACTTCAAACCTAGTAACTTCTGAGAGGCTTGATAGTCGAGTGACAGGTCTTGACAATCGACTATCAGTGTTACCGTTGCCCTCCAACGGATAGAATTTTATATTTTTGGACAGGGAATCTTTTGATAATCGATTATCAAGGCTAGACAATCGACTATCACCCTGCATCTCTGAAAAATTTGTCTTCATCCTGTTGGAAATTCTAGCAACGGGTTTATCCCATTTTAGGCTATAAAATGGCAACCAAATCCTCTCATTTTACACACAATTCTTCAACATTTCAATACTCTTTCATTGCATAAGCATTCCTATTTTTCTTAGCTATTTGAGAGCCAATTCTTGAAGAAATTGTCGTACTCTTTGTGAGCGTTTACTAGTTCACTCATATCTACTCTTTGTGAGAGTTTTAATCCTGAGTGTTTAAGTGTTTCCATACACTTTAAGGGAGGTTGTTCCCTTGTTGTAAACTCGAAGGAAGTCTTTCGTTCCTTCGTGAGAAGTCTTAGAGTGCGGTATCTCCAAGCAAAGGCGTTGAGGCTCGTGTGACTTGAGTTCTCAAGTTGTATCGGTTTGTTGAGCACCTTTAAGCTTAACAGAGTTAGTGTAACTCGAGAGAGTCTCTCGAACGGATGGATTAGCCACACGTTGTGGTGAACCAGGATAAAATTCGATGTGCTCCTTCCTTACGCTCTTTACTTTATCGCTCTCGTTTTTAATTTCCTGCGATTTTGTTTTAAACGCTATTCACCCCCCCTCTAGCGTTGGGCCTATTTTCTAACACAATTACGCTGTACTAAACTGATGTTCGTTTTTGACAGGTTCTGATAAATGCCAAACCACTGAGGATATGAAAAAGACACATTGAAAAAACTCAAGGCAGAGAAAAAACATTGTCAAAAGATAAGTGAAACCAAGAACCAAGACCGAAGACGAAGACTTAAAACTAGAATTGTGTTGGTCTTGATGTGATCATTAAAACTTTAAAATAATTTGCATGTATCATTAAAACCTATTCCAAAAAAAATTTTCATCTGCCAAAAATACTTGGTTGTCACCCAAACCAAAACCGCTACATTCGACGTTTGGCGTTCAGTTTTCGGCATTAGTTGTCGCCATTCTTTTTCACCAAATGGCTTTTGAGTTTTTATCATTGGTTTTTAGGTCCGAATCAACCAAGTGGTTACCATGCGTTAGATGTCCACATACTCACCTCGAATATGACAAATATACTATCCATAATACCACAGGTGGGGGAACGCGACGATGAGCCCTTCTTCTTCCTTCTTTTCTTCTTCTTTTCTTCTTCTTTTCCTCTTCTTTCTTCCTCGCGCCACTACTACGTTCTTATCCTGTTGTTTCCGGTCAGCAACGAGAGACGAGAGAATGGAAGGGAGTAAGTTACGTAATATGGGGGAGGCGTAAAAGGAGTTTAGGCGTGTAAGGGGTTTATTTAAAGGTTTGGGGGATTGGACTCCGTATTAATTTAACGTACCTGGTCCAAAACACGCTTTCTGGGGCCACGGGCTCCAAATCCAAATCCATTTGAACCGTTGGATTCGTTTCGTCAAATCATACACAACAGTATAAACCTTTTTATGAAATGAAGAATATTTCATGATTCCACCGAGTTTGTCTTAATAATTCATTAATTATTATTGATTAATTAATTATGATAAGCCACGTTTCGGGGCATAACAGCGATGTTAGTTTCTCAACATCGATGTTGTAACACCCTAATCCGTCCACGTCTACTGCCCCTTTCGGACTAAAGTATAAACTTGGTATATGTAAACATTCAAAACATTTTCATATATTCTAAATAGCATTCACAACATAAACAGTAATAATATGGAGTGTTTAATAATACAGAAGAAAATTAAAAGATAACAATCATAAATAATTGTTTGATGTATTTTGAAATCATAATTCAAATCGTCACATCCATATCGATAATCTCGCCGAATCTGCCGCCAGGAATACGTCACTTCATTTTTTCTGTTCTCCTGCGTATAGAAAATAAAACCTACTACACGCTCAGCGATGAAGTTGAGTAAGGATATTTAATGCATCGAACATCCATATAAATTGAATCTAAATTCCTAATCAAATCATTTGATATCATGCACATAATATTTAGTTGAAGCATTCATTATACAATATTCAATTTGGGTCATTTCATGACATGTTCAAAATTCAGTATTCATACTGTTAATAGAAACATTAAACTATTCTTAATCTAAGGCCAAATCATTTTGATAACAAAGCTCTTATACTATTCTTAGTCTAAGGCAATATTTCTAACCGGGCTCTTAAAATATAATTAGTTTAAGGCAGAACACAAGAATAGATGATCCATCCTACGAGTCTTATGGATTTGCTCGAACCGAACAGTGGACTTGCTTACTGTCGGGTGGGTGATATCCCCAAACAAGAAATACTCAAGTTTGGTTTGTGGATCTCGTATGTACGTTTTAACATCTGATTGCTAAATTGGTCATAAAGGTATATCTTAGAGTTCTTTCAGATATCCTTGATAATCAACAACAATGAACTAAATTAATCCTATGGGTATATCTTAGAGTTCTTCTAGATACCATTAACAAAATATATCATTTACATAATCATCAATACATTCATTTGTAAACATGGTTCAATCATTCATAATCATATTTTTAATCAAAATATTCATCAAAATTTGATCATAAACAATCATTAATAATATGAAAGTCGGTATACACCCTAAGAGGGGGTGAATTAGGTTGTTTGAAAATTTTTCGTAAAAATAAAAACTTAGGCGCAAAGTAGTATCGGAAAAGGAGCAAGAAAAATATAAAAGAGAGAAGTACGACACAATCGATTTTATACTGGTTCGGGAACTCCCTACTCCAGTACCTCGAGGCTCCTCGTCAATGATTTAACCTCCACTAACTTGTTTGGCTTCACTAAGAAGATCCAAACGAGGTTTGGCAAACAACCCTTGCGAATAAGCAACAACATTTTATATCGGCTATCTCGACCGTTTACACTGAAGATTTAAAGGCTATCTTCAACCTTACAAAGTGGATTTAAAGGCTATCCACGCCTTTTACAAAATAATGAAAATCGTTTGTTGCTTCTCTACCAAAGTAATATATAATGTGATTGCGTAGGAGAAGAACAAGATATGAAAACAACAACAATTGCCTATAAGCACTATAAGAAGATGAAACACAAAAGCCCTTGGTGTGTGTGTGTTTAAAATATGAATATCAAAGCTTTAAATTCAAAAGAGAAGGAAAAATCAGGAACTTTAAAGCTTAGAAAACACAAATGATCAAGAATGAGAATATAAAATGTAATGTATGTTGAAGGGTGTTGTGTGTTTCGAAGAGGCTTAGGAGGTGTATTTATAGTGTTTAGGAATTTTAAAATGGGTTTGAACAGATAAAGAGACGTTGGGAGACAAATTAGGTTGATTGGGATAAATTAAATCAATCAGGAATAGTAACCCAACGGCTCCAGTACCTGTAACAGTAGTCAGGTACCATAACGGTAGGGGGTAACGTTACTGACGGTATAGGGTACTGTGACAGGTCCCGTATGAAAGTTCAAACTTGGGTTTCCTAAGCCTCAGGCGGTACCTAGGTATCGTTACAACGGTAAGGGGTACCGCCACAGTTCATTTTGGGCTGAGCTAGACTTGTAACAGCTGGTACCTACCAAGGTCTACGGTAGGGGGTACCGCTATAGTTCATTCCGAGCTGAGGTAAGGATCTAACCGTCGGTACCTACCTAGGGTTACGGTAGGGGGTACCGCTATAGTGGGTTCTTACCTGAGCTAGGATTCAAACGGCTAGTACCTATCCAAAGTTACGGTAGGGGGTACCGCTTGAGTCCCTTTGATACTTAGCCAGATTTGGTCGGGCAGTACCTACGTGCTGTACCGATAGGTCTAACGGTAGCTAGGTACCGTTAGCACGGTATGGGGTACCGTTTGGCCTGGTTCTAACCCAAAATTGATTTTATTCTCGATTTTGAAAAATGACCCAATCAAAATAATATTTAAAACTTTTAGAAAATAATTTTTAAGTGCAAGGGCATAAGTGTAACATTGTTTTATCAAGCTCTTACATTTTTCAAATCTAAACTCGAGTGAATCAATTCTTGGTGAAATCAACCAAGTTAGGAGAGGTTCGGGTGTCTCGTTTAAGCCTGCAAAAAGGTTAGTACTTGGAAGACTTATTTGGCACATCAAAATGTGGTGAGTTTCGGAATTCAAGGCCAACATAATAATCATCATGATATCCGATAACAATTAGCGGCCTAGCGTCGAGTGTTAACACCTTAGCTTACTGTCATGCATCAAACAAGGTTCTTGGATTTTGAAAACATCATATTTATCCCCATAACTCTTTTTTATGTTGATCATAACTGAATGGTATCAAAAATAGGATTTCATATTTCAAAAATCGAGTTTCTAGAAAATTTTCGGGTCAAACGGTACCCCTTAAGGTACCTCGGTATCACCCAGACGGTACGGGGTACCGTTGTACTTCAGGTACCACCAAAGCAAGACATTTTTCTTGAAGGAGACGGTAGCTAGCCTACTGTCTTGGCGTACGGCCTAACGTGCCGGCTATACCAAGGTACCATCCTAACGATAGCTCGCTACCGCTCTGTGCGTAGTTTTGAATAGTGTCATCTTCAACCTCAGGCCAATTTTCGAAAACTTCATTTTTCATCACCAAACTTCAATTAAGCTATATAGAAATGTTCTCCAAAGTTCAAATATCATTTTGGTATTATTAGTTCGTAGTTTCTAACAACAATTTCAAGGTTTGTGATTCTTGGTTCTTCAAGCATGTCAAACACAAAACTCAACCAAACGATCGTTTATGAATGTAGAAATGATCTATACGAACATTCTAATCACTAGATATATTTAAGGGCTTACCTCGAGCTTAAACAGAGGTTTTGGAAATTTTTCGATGAAACTTTTGGTGAGATTTGTGGCTAACTCCGGTGACCTCTCACTCTATGGACAGCACCATAACATTCCTCATACTTTCAAAAACATAATGGGAGAAAGAATTTTATGATTTGGTGAGAAATGGAGAGAGTTGTTGATGCTTATACAGGAGAAGAATGAGGGATGCTGCCAAGCTTGGTGATGTTGTGATCGGCGAATCCTTCTTAGTGCGCAAGATGGTGATTAGGAAATCCTTTACACGGCTCTTCCTGATTGAGACTAATTTGGTCCTAGTCGGGGTACACTTTTTGGTCCAACTTTCTCTAAATTAAAATCTGTTTAGACCGTTGGACCAGACTGTCAAACTCTATCCAATGATATAATTTTTATATTTATTTGGAATATTTTTTTCTAGCATTATATTTTTGGGTGTTTGACTTTAACAGAGTCAAAATTGATTTATTTGACCTTTATTTAAAAAGGTTCTCACATTTAATTCACATCATTTATTCTCATGATTGATTTCAATAAATCATCTCAAAAGTTCACGTCATAAATCCAATTCTTTATTTACTCGTTGTTTGGGTCTTTACTCTCGTTCCCAATCAAGATCACAAATAAAATCAACATATTGGATTTATCTCTATGAGATTTATCCATATTGTGATATTGAATATCAAAACATATTTTATCTCGGACCAAAGTTTATATAACCAAAAAATTTAATAAAGTTTATTTTAAAGTTTATATACACAAAAAATATATTTTAAAATGATGTAGGACATATTAATATAATAATTAGAATATGAAAAGTATTATAAATAGAATTTTATGGTAATTAAAAGAAATAATCATGAACAATCTTTAAAAAAATAAACTAATAAATGCCATGTGGACCAATAAAATGATGACACTATGCCATGTAGATATAAATTTTGCCATGTCATACCCCACGTGTCTCCACTACAACTAATGAACTCTCCTTTACACACAAACACAGATATATATATATATATATATATATATATATATATATATATATATATATATATATATATATATATATATATATATATATATATATATATATATATATTATATATATATATATATATATATATATATATATATATATATATATATATATATATATATATATATATATATATATATATAAGAGATATATAGAATATACTCATAATACTCCCTTCATCCCAATTTAAATTGCCTATTTTTGTTTATGATATTTGACTGGAGTTATTTTCAAATCACTTTATATGAAAAATTGTGTAGAATTAAAAAAATATAAATTACATATTTAAAAACTATATTAAAAGATCTACAAAACTAGTGGTGACATGATTACATTTGGTGGGTATATCCTTATACCCGACCCGGATAACCGAAAGGGACAGGTCAAAACATGACCGGTCACTTTTATCAAGTCACCAAATGATGTTAACTCTTCGATTGGGACGGGTCAAAAGTTGACCGGTCACTTCCACTAAAAAAGTGACCGGTCACACTTTGGGCGTTAGCTTATTCGTCACTTCATGTTACGAAGGATAGTCCAGAGGACCAAAGAGACGGGTCGAACTCAAGAAATGACCGGACAACCTTGGAAGAAAGATGACCGGTAAGGTTGCGTCACTTGGGAATGGCAATCAACATCAAAGGCCAGGGGACCACCCCGCCGTTCGGCCTTCACGAGGCAAATAGTGAAAGGAACATTTGTCACTTTGCAGGGCTGATTGGATTGAGAATATCCATTTATAGTCTTTGATTGAACAGTACATGTCTTGGCTTGTAGTTGCTAAATTCATTGATTGAATAGTAGATTGATTATGTACAGTGACCTTCCCACGGGCTTCCTATTTTGTCCATGGATGAACAGGGAAAGGTCACAAATCCTCCTCTATAAATATGATGATATGGGATAGAGGAGGGGATCCAATTTTTCTCTCACTAAAGTTCACTCTTGAGATAGAGTAAGAAATATAATTCGGACTGAGGAGATTTACCCGGTCTACGTCATACTTTGTGTTCTTGTTGTGTGTTTTATATTACGGGTCGAGTGTGTCTAGGTCAAACCCGGTTAACCCACCCCGCTATATTTACACCATCATTTTTGGCGCCACCCGTGGGACCGATTTTTAAAGTTTTTTCGACCAGGTCAAAACTTTACCCCCACTAAATATCCACAATCATGTCTTCGAGCAACTAGAACGCTGTGTCAAGTCAGGCTGCGAGTGAAAGCACTCCTGCCATCCCATTGATGATGTCAAGCATGGGGACGACCTTTGCTCCGATCACCACTGTAGGATCGATTGGCATGATCCCAATCATGTCAACCCCTACTCCTACGCCAACGACAACAATGTTCCCAGGCTCGATAACAACGCCTGGTGGAGCATTCACACCATACCCGTCAGCCTGGGCTCAGTTTGCTGCTGACCCGGCAAATGCTCAGGCTCTATAGGGCTATCAACAGGTGATGGACATGATGCAACAGGCAGGTGGCTTCATGCCATTTGCCTATCCCGGCATGACGCCACCAATCATGCCACCTCCGGTGTCGACCCCGTCGACATTTGTCCCTAGGATGGTCCCTATACATCCGGTGAATTTGACGGGGACTTTGAATGAAGCAGCGCCCTCAAATGTCCATGAAATCAATGAGGCGGAGCAGGAAACGGCCCGCAGGAGGAAGGGTAAGGCTATAGCCAAACCCAACAAGACTCGAGATTCGGCGTTCAAACGCCTAGGGGACAAAGAGGATGGACCCCGCAAGTCTGCCGAGCTACGTCTTGGTCCTGAGATGGGCCGGACTAGCGCAATGGAAAGACTTGGCGGGAGTCGTCACGCCCAATCTCATCGTTCTAGGGAATCTGAGACGATTCACAAAGACGAGGAGGAAGCAGAAAGCCAGCCGAGGGCGTCGGCATATACCAGACTCTCATACGATGAGGATGACCATGACAAGATAGGGAGCGTAGCAAGGAAACTACATGCCCTGGAGGAAAAGGTGGAAGAGAAGGCGGGAGCGAAAAAGCACACCTTGGCTAAATCTCCCTTTTCGGCCAGGGTACATGCGCAGAGGTTGAGGCGGAAGATTAAGCTGGACGTGGAGAAATTCACAGGAAAGGAGGATCCAAACGTCCACCTTGACACCTTCCACAATGCAGCACAGATGGCCGGGTGCACTGATGCTGAGGAATGCCTACTCTTATTCTCATCATTGAGAGGGAGGCCAGTGGAATGGTTTAACGGTCTTCCCCATGGCAGGATCGGGTCCTTTGAGAAACTTGCCGAAGTTTTCCGCAAAAAGTACTAGGACAATTGCATCAAGAGGAAGAAGTTCACCTACCTTAGCATGGTAGGGCAGAAGGAGAAGGAGTCCTTGACTCAATTCTTGACCCGTTGGAGGGATGAGGTCGACAAGGTAGAAGAGATGGACGACAAGACGACCATGTCTTTGCTGATGAATGCCTTCCGGTCGGGTGACCTGTACACCGAATTCTGTAGGAGGCCACCCTCCTCTTACCAAGAAGCCTACAATACGGCATGGGAGTATGCCGACGCGGAGGTCTTGAATAAGAGCAAGCGGGAATTAGAGGAAGGATATAAGAAGGACGACCATATGGGAGGGTCCAATCTCATGTATAAAATATCTTTTGTAATAGTGATGTATGATCCACTAACTCTGGCATTATCTAAGTGGCCTAACATTGGCACTAAATACTCCATAGACATTGTCCGGAAATAATCTTTCCTTTTTTTTATAAAAAACTTTAACTTGCTTATAATATTTTTCTTTTCTCTCCACCATTTTAACCATGCATTTTAAATTTTCTTAAGTATTACTCCCTACCTCCAAAAATATTCATACCATTTGACTTTTCATGATCTCTAAGGTTGCATTTTGCCTATTATTATCTATATTTATACATAGATATATTTTATAAATATTTGATATCTAAAAAAACTACATTTCATTAGGAATACTAGTATCACACCCGTGCGCTGCACGGGTCATTTTTATGTTATTAAATTCAAATCATTTTTCAATGATAAAAAAATGAGATGCAATAGAATATAGAGATTATATTATTTTAAGGTACAGAACATCACTGCTTTACAAATTTCGAAAGACTTCTTCATAAACTACATTATTTTAACGATTTGTGGGAATATTGTCTTCATTGCATATCAAAATCTTCAACCCACTACGATTAGTTACTCTTGAAATTGCAACATACATTTGTCCATGACTAAAACATGTTGGATTATTGTTACGAAAACCTGTGATAAACCCTAATTGCTCGTAGCTTCATCATTAACATTGATGACCGCTCATCAACATTTTTAAAAGCAGTTAAGATCCCCATTTTTTGTAGAAATGACAGTTTTGAAACGTATGCGAAAAAATTCACGATGAATGTAATGGCTATGAAAACTTTGTAATTGGATGTATTTATAATATGATTTTTGCACACAAGGTTATCAAAGTGCTATAACGAATTTATATTACTATTACTATACTTAAATTATTTAATTTACTATATTTAAAATTACTATAATTAAAATGACAAGTATAATTTAAATTATTTAAATTATTTAAAATGGCAGGTATATTTAAATTATTGAATTTACTATATTTAAAATTACTATAATTAAAATTACTATTTAAAGGGTTTTATCGTGATAATTTTTTTTGAAACTGTGTTTATAATTATTCTTACCATAATTATATTATACTATAATCATACACACGTTTTTTATATAACCTAGTCACATGATAATTATACAATTATATAATAATGGTAAGAATAATCATACTCACGTTTTTAATAGCATTGATTGGCGTTTATTAAAGTTTATAAATATTTTTGTAAATAATTTTTGCCTATTTTATAAATATTTTTTATAACTTACCTTTCTTGCTAGTATAAATTTTTAACACTTTAAAAATGATAGTTAATTATTATAAATATAATATAATAATTATACTTATAAAACGTAAATTTTATATTACTATTATTTCGGAGACTTACCATTTTAACTTCACATAACTATATGTAATGGTCATATTCTTGGGGTGAGAAAACGTAATATTGACTCCATGTCTTTTTAAATAAAGTATGGATACGATAATTATTAGCATATAACTTACCATTTGAACTTCATAATTTCGGCCACTTACCATTTAAACTTCACAATTATTGACTTATGTTTCGGCCATTTTAACTTACCTTTCTTTAATTATTATAAATATAATAATTATTACTATAATTTCGGCCACTTACCATTTTAACCTCACAATTGCCATTTGTAATTGTCATACTCTTTGGGCGGGAAAACCATATGTTGACTCCATGTCTTTTAAAATAAAGTATGGATTTTTGTCATCTTTAAAATTTAAATTCCTAATGTATTTCAATTTTAATTTTTTTATGAATACTTTAATTAGTATTTAATTCCAAAATTGACACTAACCGACCTGACCGAATGTTAAACCGAATCCCAACTGAAAAAATTAATATTCAAAGACGTGGGCCAAAACGCCTTCGTCCGCTCCTATTTCACCTTCCTAGACTAGAAATCTGCAACCGCTCCCTCTTCTCGCGCGTGCGCAACAAACATGAGTACTTTGACATCTTTAAGGGTCATTTGGTCATAATTATTTTTGTTAATATATTAAATTTTATGTCATCTTTAAAATTTAATTTCCTAATGTATTTCAATTTTAATTATTTTATGAATACTTTAATTAGTATTTAATTCCAAAACTGACAGTAACCGACTTGACCGAATGTTAAACCGAATCCAAACTGAAAAAATTAATATTCAAAACCGACCCATCAAAATCAAACCTGAACCCGACCTAAGTTAGATCGAGTTTCAATATACTCAAACTCGATCGAACCCGACCCGTCCTATCCCTGGTAGAGTGTATTAGAAGCAGTCCCGTCCGTATGGTGGGCCCGGGGCCTAAAATTTCCAGGCACTTAATTGCAGTGATATTGCATTCCCCCTCAACGACCACGCATTAATCACCCTGCACATTCAACTACACATGCCTAGCTGCCCGACCGACCTCCCTAGCTATGGGTCCCCACCATCTCTGCCAATTTAAAGACCTTGAGCGAAAAAGAAAATAAGGAGTATATTTTCCGTATTTTTATAAAATACACACACACACATATATATATTAAAATTTTAATTGATGTTACTCCCTTCGTCCCTGAGTATTTGTTCATTTTTAATTTTTTTAATCAAAATTGGTAAACTTTGATCTTAAATTAAATAAATATGACATTAGATATTAATACAAAAATATTTTTATTAGATGTATTATATATCAAATATTTTTAAAATATTATTTTATCTAATTAATAAATAAAATATATTTTATTTAATTATAGGTCGTCAAAGATTGAAAATAGTTGACCGAAAAAATCAAAACTGAACAAATACTCAGGGACAAGGTAGTAATGTAGTATGATCAAACCCTTGCGTTGATCAGCAAATTCTTAGATGATTCTAAAGTTCATGTTCATTACATAGGATTTAGTGGATTGAATCATAAAAAAATGGATCCTTTGACAAAAATATCACTTACAAATCCATAAAAATTGTGATAGAATCTATATTTCACACGTGGATCTCAAAGACCACACAAAAACTCTTATACTCTAGTTGATCTACATAATATCATCTATTTATTTCATTTAGATAAAATTAATACGGAGTAATAAGAAAGAATCTAGTTGACCGTACTTTAATTGCAAATTGAAATTGTATGTTAACTATTCACAAAGTTAAACTTTAGTTACTTTTTTCTTTATTTTTGTTAGTCATTTGATAAAATAATAATGTCATGTCAGCACTAATTTTGTAGATCTTTTTATGTATGGAGTATTTTAACATGTATTTTCTATTTTTTTAATTCTACACCATTTTTCATATAAAATAATTTGAAAGTAATTTGAGCGAAACATCGTATACTGAAACATGCAATACAAATTGAGATGGAGGGAGTAATAATTTACTATCTCTTTCCTTGAGTATTTATTCTATTTTGAATTTTGCAGTATAACATTTTCAACATTTGACCTATAAAGAAATAAAAATAATATGGTATATTATGTAAAACAATACTTTGAAAATATTTTATAAATTAGATATAATAAAATTATTTTGTATCAACATTTATTAGCAAATTATTTAAATTAGAATTCGAAGTTTCTAATTTTGAACGTGAAAATCAAAACTGAGTGAATACTCTGAGACACGGATGTGGTAAAAATTAAAACAACTTACATTTAACTTATATAAGCTAATTAAAAAAGGAAATGATAAATATTTCAATTAAAACAAGGCTAACACTATATTTGGACGGAGAGAAATTAGAGAAAAAACTTTGGGTAGGGGAAAATGCATTTTCCAATGTTTTTTCTATCTTTTGGATTGAAGAGAAAATGAATATGAAGAGAAAAGCTCCAAGTGGGGAATGGAGAATTTTCTCTCTTAAGGCTATGTGGGGAATGGAGAAAATGAAGAGAAAAGCTCCAAGTGGGGAATGGAGAAAATGAATATGAAGAGAATTTTCATCACTAATCATTCCAAATTAGTAATCATTCAATGTCATACTAGTGTTGATTGCACTTATTTTTTCACTCACTAAATCCTCATAGTGCCACACTTTTCTCGCAATCATTACATAGTTTATAATATTTTTTATATTAATTTATTTTAAATTAAATCTTTCATTAATAAAATAAATAATTTATTTTTATGTTTTCTTATTTCAGTTTTTTATTTTTTTTTCCAAATAATTTTTTTCTTCACTAGTACAAAAACGAGCAAAAGGATTGCCCATTTGAATCGGATACGTAAATATAACCGACTCAAAAGGGAAATAATTTTCATCAATCGTTATGTATTTGAATCAGTTATCCCTAATAACCGATTCCAAAGGTTTTTGAATCGATTATTATGAATAATTGATTCAAATACGTAGCATCTTTTAAATCGGTTATTCGTAATAACCGATTCAAAGACCTTTTGAATCAATCATTACGAATAATTGATTTGAAAGACCATGTTAAATCTGACCACAGGCCACCTTATCCTCTTCGCGATCTTAATACAACCCCGGTCGTCCTCTCCACCTTCTTCGCCGACGAATTCCCTCGCCTTCCCTGGTGCTTTTCCGTCGCCGTTCTCATCTTCATTTCCGTCATACTACCTACCATCGACGTCCTCCACTCTCGTTGCCGATTCCTACACCATCGTCGTTTACTTCCCATCCCCCCTCCATTCTCGCCACCGCCAAATCTCCCACACACCATCGTCCCCTCCACCGTGTTTGTTCACGCCATCGCCCGCGCCTCCCCGTCCATGCTATCGGCCGCCAAAGCTCGCTCCACCCCTCTCTGCAGGACAATCAAAATGCATATTCTATCTCTTCATCAAAACCATAGTATGAAAACTGAGATTGCTTCTTTTTCTTCTTCATTTTCTTTTTTTGAGTTTTTGTTAGAGGTTTGCTAAGGGGTTTAGAATCTTCTATCCTGTGAGGACAACAAAGTTTGAAGAATTTGATAACCTCGTCTTCATGTGATTCCTGGGGATCTAACGAGTCTTCTTCTTCGAGCCAGCCGAAAGGATTAAATATCCTTCCTTGCTCAAGGATTTTAGCCTTACTCCTCGTAACAATTTTTACGGTGCGTACGTCCTTCTGCCCTTTAGTTCCTTACGGAGATGGAGGGGGTGTTTGGAGCATCTTGAAAAGTCAATTTGCAAAGGTTTAAGCTTCGTGTCTATGAACACAAAATCCTCCCCATCGGAGTGGGTATGGAGAATGGGTCCATCCCTGTCCTTAGCATGATCTTGCACTTCGTTGATCAGCGATAGTATTAATATATATATTTATATATTTATATACACACACACATATCTAGATACATACATACATACATACATACATACATACATACATACATACATACATACATACATACATACATATATATATATATATATATATATATATATATATATATATATATATATATATATATATATATATATATATATATATATATATATATATATATATATATATATATATATATATATATATATAAGGACTATTAAATTTAAAGAAAAGAAAATGCATATGATCCATTAAATTTAAGATCTAAGGTTAAAAATAAAAAATCAGAAAAAATTAAAAAATCACAGTGTTAATTGTGTATACAAATCAAACTTTTCCGCCGGTGCTGAAAATGCACTACTACAAGTGCATCATGGTGGCCTCAAATTAAAATGCATCATTCTCACGATAGGGTACCACTACAAGAAAAATAGAGTTTAGCCGCATTTAATTTGCCACACTTGACTAAGTGTGGCAATAAAATTTAACACTTAAAGATTCCCCACATTTATAAGAGTTGTTATACATAATTCCATGTATCTACATAATTAAGTGTGCCAAATGAATTATATATACTTAATTTAAGAAAGTGCATTTAACTTATTAATTAAAATAATTACTCTTTAGTAATTTAAATTCTAATAAAATTACTCACGCATCAAAATATCATGTCCCGCTTCTTCTTATTCAGTAAAAAAAACTAATCGCGCCTAACTTTTCATCCTCAGCTCCATTCCGCCCGCCTAATTCTTCATCTCCTAAAACAAACAAGATCTGTAAACCTAATCTCGTTCTAGTTCTACTCTCCGGCGCACAGTTAACCTATTCAGTCGCACCTTTCTGCTCTCATCTCGTTCTACTCTCCTGCGCACATCTCCGTCGGCCTGCATCTTTCTGGCGAAATCTCTCTGGCGCACATCTGAATTAGGTATCGGCCAGCATATTCAGGCTGCATCAGTACTCCATCTTACCATTCAATTCGTTCGGCCTGCGATTCATTCAGGTATTTATTTTCTTTTATGATTAATTTTTCTTCTAATTGATTAATGCCTGAAATTCGAAACCAGGAAATACATGTGCGTGTGTCTGCATATAATTTGTGGATGATGTAACTTTATGCTTTTAGAATTAGAGAGATGTTTCAATAAAATTCATTACCAGTGTGCATAGAGAGGGAGATTTTGGGTTCCTGTTATTTCAGCTATGTTAAATACCAGTGTGCATAGAGAGGGAGAACGGATGTCTAAGGCTATTTTAGTGAGTAAGGCTGGTGTGTATGGGTTTTCTGTATTAAATATTAATCGAAAACACCGGCCTTATCGTTTCAGTAGTCCTTCGTTCCTCATTATCTTAGCAATAGTTTGGACTTATCGTTTCAGTTAGGTATTTATTTTCTTTGATGTATGATCTGGAAAAGGGACTAGAATTTTATTAAACCCAAGGATAAATTTCGTGACATACGCTTTAAGCATCAAAAGCAAAGCTTAAAAAAGAAACCCTTACTGTCGTTTTAATCACAGGTCCATGTGTATAGATACACCCCTTCTACACTCCCTTTACAAGCCTTAAAAAAACATGTCAATTGTAAATAACTAGAACCCAAATGCCTGCCCAAAAAGAATCCCTGCCAGGGAACTGAGAAAGTTGTTCCATCCCTGCACCTAAATGACACAGTTAGTGGAATTAGACATTGTCCTCCATAAGGTCTCAACACACCATTGTTATTTTGAGTAGGAAACATTGTCTCTAAACAATCAACATCACAGTTAATGTTTTGAAAAAGTTCTAAAGAATTCTAGCATCTGTGATACAAATGAATTTCCTAATAAATCACACTCTGTATACATAAGGATTTCATTGACGCAAAGGGGTTTGAGAAAACTTGACTTGGATCCCCATGGCTTATTGCCATGAATGAGTTATGTTGAAGTTCCATGAGAGTTTCTGAGCTAGGTATTAATAAGAACAAATAGTTTTTGTTTATAGTCATAGGCCCTTCACTGAGAAACCGTGATCCAAAACATAGTTGATTGTTGCACCCAACAACGACAAGTCTATATAATTCGAACTCTGTTAGGTTATGGGGTCAAGATGTAGTCTGTTATCCCTGTAAAAAAGCAAGAAGACATACTCTTATTGCTGGATTTACTATTCAAAATTTCATTGAAGGTGAGAAACAAGCGATGTTTAATATTTTAAGTACACCCTCTGTCTCCAAATGAACTTTAGAGGTACTGTTATCCTCTTTCCTTACATATTTTTGTCATTGTCAATTTTTAAGCAAAACAGTCAAGTTACATATTGTTTTGTAGAACTTTTGTTGTAGTTTAAACATATGCTTATTTTTTCAATAAAGATTTGCTATCCATGGGTCAAGTTTATTTAGGGGCGAAGAGAGTATGTCTTAATCTCCTGATTGATTGACATCTCTTCTCTTATACAGAGGGGATCAATAAATGTTGTTCCTACATTTTTCTTAATTTGTTTAACATAGAAATAAAGACTCTGGCACTGTTTTAAATGCTATCATGCTGCGAAACTGATTTTCAATTTTCTGCATATAAAAAGTTTTAGAAAGTATTAGATAAACACAAGTATTTTGTTTTTTATGCTTCCCAAGATATACGGCAGTGTATCTATTGGTGTGGACACCACCTTCATCTAGAGTCTTTACAAAGAACGTAATGCGTGCATGATTTTTTATACGTTCGACAATGATTTTAAAATATATGATGTTTAAAGTGCGATGGTAAATATGTATTATGTAGTAGTGTACCTCTAATTTATTATCATCTTAGTATAAATGTAACATACATGGTTTATTCATTTATATTTTTATTTTTTAGGTTATAACATTGTTTGAAATGGATAAGAGTTGGATTAATATGAATAGAACATCGACACAATATATAGGTGGTGTTCAAGCGTTCCTCGATTTTGCTTTTGCAAATGCTCCAAACAGTAATGTGATTGTTTGCCCTTGCAATCGTTGTAAAATTGGGCGTAATCGCTATTTTAATAGAGATGAAGTGACAGAACACCTCATGTTTAATGAGTTTTGGCCTAAGTACACAAAATGGGTGCATCATGGGGAACCAATTTCGACTATAATGGGTATTCGTAATCTTTGATGTGTCTATGTATACTTGCGTACCAATTTTTTTGTTTAATTTTTATGTGATAGAGATTTAATTCAAATATGCTGTTTGGACTTTGCAGATGTCAAGCAAAGATAACACAAGAAAAGATGGTAAATCTTTCTTGTAAATTGAAGTCAGAGCTATGTATAAGATATATAGTAGATCAAAGATAAATCGATTTGGCATGGCATGGCTGACTTGGCAGGGCTTGTGGGAATTTGATGAAGACACTATTGTTAGAGAGCATATCATATAACAATATAATGACTCTATTGCATTTCTTTTAAATTTTTTTGGAACTCATTATTAGAGGATCAATTGATGTTGGAACTCACTATTTATTTTGACACTAGATTTTTGATACTCCCTTTGGAATTATAATTTGATGATGGCTTAGTTTTTGTATTTCCATCATTTTCAAATTGAGTTAATTTAAAATTTAGTTGCCTTGAGTTTATATATATATATATATATATATATATATATATATATATATATATATATATATATATATATATATATATATATATATATATATAAAAATGTTTGAAAAACCCCGCCAAAGTTGACTTTTAAAAGTTTGCAGTTGTGATTAGCCACACATATTTATGTGCATACTGTATTTTTATTTTTTTCCAAACAATTAAAATTGCCGCATTTACATGTGCGGGTACGTTGGAAACACTTACAAATGTGGCAAACGAAAATATTAGCAACACTTATAAGTGTGCTTAATGTAGTAATTTGCCACACTTATTTTATGTGTGTCAAAATTTTCCCCACATTCCCCGCCACCACACTTAGCACATGTGTGGCGAACACTTTTTCCCGCACTTATATGTGTTGCGAATAACAAGTTTAAGTGTGGCAAAAGCCGCATTTTCTTGTAGTGTACGGTCTAATCTTGTAGTAAGGACCATTCGCACTTGAACTAACCCATGTATATATATATATATATATATATATATATATATATATATATATATATATATATATATATATATATATATATATATATATATATATATATATATATATATATATATATATATATATATATATATATATATATATATATATATATATATATATATATAGGCCGGTTCCTTTGAAAATGGACCTTTTAGAGAGAATTGTGAAAGGTGCATGTTTGTTTGCCCCATGGTGCATCCTCCTACGCAGGTAGTGCATTTTACAAAGTGACTAGATCTCACCCATCAAACGAAGAACTCCCAAGGTTGTTGAGCTTGATCCGTTCCAAAAGGGAAGGTCATGATTCTAATAAGATTAGTCAGAATAATTATAGGCTTTAACCTAGAATAGGTTGTGGGCTACGTAAGTTAGTGACGAGAGGATAATATTCTTATTATTGATATTGTTTATGAGTTGGATTGTTATGTTGATATTCCTGATAAACTTGTGTGCATGATATCGTGTGATGTTATGAACTAGTGAGGTCATCTATATGTATAACTAAATGTTATATATTTCTCACTTAGCTTCAATCTTGAGCGTGTTGTGTCTGTTCTTTTCATGCACATAGGTAATTATGATCAAGATGAATTGTAGTTGAAGATTTGAATTGTTATTATTTATCTAAATACTTATCACTTTAATGGGCTTGAACCCCAAGTCTTGTTTCATATTATAACTTAAGGTTCTACAATGTTTCGAATTACTCCGATGAATGTTTTGTTTGAAATTGTTTTTAAATATGAGTTGTGTTTGGATACCAATTTAGTAGCAACTCGGTTTACTGGTCCATGTATTCAGGTTACGCGGGTTAGGGTGTAACAATAACATCATATATCTAAATTTATAACATATCACCTCAAAAACGAATACACATAAAATCTTTTTTATTCAAAATTAGTTTTTTTACATTTATATTCCGTATTTAATTGGGTTATAATAATTTAATTGAGTAGTAACTTTTTAACACTTTAATTTTTTTAAATATTTTCTTACTTCTTTCAATTTTTTCCATCTCTTTACAATTCTTTCCAACTATTTCCATATCTTCCAACTAGTTTTACTTCTTTCAATATATCTAATTTAGGAATCCAAGTGAAAAGACCATGCCTATTATTTATCAGTTGTTAGGAAACTTTGTGTTGGATGTTGAAATGTGAGGAAACTTTGTGTGTTGGAAATGTTTGTCAAAAAACTTTTTATTTACAGAAGTGCATAGAACTTTAACCATAAAACTTTGGACAATGCAAGGGGTACAACATCATTGGTATCCCATTTGTATATCATGCTAACACAAACACACAGAAATACAAAATGTTTGTGCAGCACAGATTTTTTGTGCATGTGTGTGTCTGTGTTAGCTTGGTGTACGAATGGGGTACCCCATGTTGGTGTACCCCTAGGCTAAATCTAAAACTTTCTGTAAGAGAAATGGAAATGCCCATGACACCGGTGGCGCCATCGGACGTTTAACGCATCCTCGGTGTTTAACACCGCCCCCCTTTGGCATTACCTCGGCGTCATGCCAGTTGTGTTAAACCTTTAACGCACGTTGTAAGTTGATTCCCCCCTCCCAACTGCTATTTTAGCCGTTACACCCAAAAAAAAGTCTTTAATTTAATTTTTTTCTAAATATCAAACCCCAATCTTGAATCTTCTTCAAATTTTTTAATTTTTGTTAACATGAATCGCTTTGGTTCTTCTCCTGGTGGTCTCAAGCCAAACAACTACGTGATGTGGCTCTTCCAAGCGTACGGGAGTAATCCGTCGTTGTTGGAAGTGTACGGCGCGGGAATAACCTGTCGTTGTGTAAAACACAAATATCAGTGAATAATTAAATAATTCTCGTTTCAATTTAATTAAATAATTAAATAATTAAATTTTATTAATTTAACTTTAGAAGGTGTGTTGTAACGCTCCAAAACATACCCTAAAATTATTAACAAATAATTATTCAATTAATCAAATTTGTTCTGATTAAAATAAATCATTATTTTACTTTGGGCCGAAATAAAATATAGTTTTGATACCCAATATTTGAATCTGGATAAATCTCATAGAGATAAATCCACTATGTTGACTATTTGTGTAACCTTGATTGGGAACCAGAGTACAGACCCAAATCAAGAATAAATTAAGAAATTGACTTGTGATGTAAATATTGAAATGATTTATTAAAATAAATCATGAGAATGGATGATATGAATTAAATGAGAGAACCTTTTTGAATAAAGGTCAATTAAATAAATTTGGACTCTGTCAAATTCAAACACCTAAAAATATGATGCTGAAAAAGTATTACAAATAAATATAAAACCTATGTCGTTGGATAGAGCTTGACTGTCTAGTCGCAACGGTGCAAATAGAATTTAATTCGGAGAAAGTTGGACAAAAAAGTGTACCCCGACTGGGACCAAATTAGTCCCAATCAGGGAAGAGCTGTACAGACTGCGCCTCCTTCTCCACTATCTCCATTTTACGATCAATGATGCAAACCTACATGGATTTGGCTTGGCTTCTTTCTCAATCACCTTACTATATAAACCACCATCAATCTTAGGGGTGAGCAAGTACTGAACCGATACTGAAATTTCCCAAAAAACCGAGAATACCGAACCGAAAAAGTACCGAGAAGAAACCGAACCGTACCGAACCGAAATGTCGGTACGGTATTTGGGAACGGTACGAGGTGACGTCCCATACCGAAAATCCCGAACCGAACATATATGCTAAAATATTATAAGAAATAATACCCCGGAGTAATATTTTTCATATTCCTTCACTAAAGAATAATTTTTTTAAAACAAAATTGGTTCAAGTTTTATTATTGTAAGTTATACTTTTATTTGAGTTTTAGTTTTTGTGTATGAACATAAAAGTATTCACAAAGATTCAAAAAACCTTTTGTTGTCGTTCATTTTTTAGTTTGTGAAATATAAACTAAGTTTTGATACGCATCTCTTGCATTTAAATATTCATTTTTTTAATTTTTCATGTTTTTTTTATTTAAATTCACTTTTAATTTTCAAAAATAAAGGGGCATTGTTAAATTTTAAAGTATAAAGTAGGTATGTATATTCATCCCGATTTGTACCAAAACCGATACCGAACCATACCGAACGGATATTTCGGGATCGGGATCGGTACGAAGTAAAATCCCATACCGAACCGAAATGTTTGGTACGGTATCGGTACGGGCTAAATACCGTACCATGCTCACCCCTAATCAATCTCTCCATTCCTCACCAAAACTTAATAAATCTAGTATCATTTTGTTCTTGAGAGTGTGAGGAATGTAGTGGTGTTGACAAAATGGTGTGAAGTCGCCGGATTTGGGAGAAATCGTCGCTGGAAGTTTCGCTGGAAAATTTCCAAAACCTTCGTTTGGCTTCGAGGTAAGCCCGTAGATATATCTAATGACTAGAATGTTCGTATAGATTGTTTTTACGTTCATAAATGGTCATTTGGTTGAGTTTTTTGTTTGACATACTTGAAGAACTAAGAATCATAAACCTTGAATTTGATGTTAAAATCATGAATTAATGATACCAAAATGATCTATGAACCTTGGAGAACATTTATATATAGTTTAATTGAAGTTTGGTAACTAAAAATGATATTTTCGAAAATGGACCAAAGGTAGAAGACGATGAAGAGTAACCTGAAACTACACTGCCTGGATCGATCACACTGCCCTGATCGATCACACTGCCCTGATCAATCACACTTTTATCACATTTTTCAATCTATCATCAATTCAATACCTCATATTATTTTATATTTTTTTTCTAGTTATATTATCTCTACCCTAAATAATCTTCCCTTTTTGACTTTTTAGTCATATTTTATAAATTTGGACTACAAATTATGAAAACATATATATTTAATTATGATATAAATTTAATATAATTAAATTAATTTTAAAATTTAGTTTTGAAATATCAAATCTTTCTCACATCTACTAATATACTTATGTATATAAATGAAAGGATAAAAGATAAATTCAAATAGTCTTATGTTCCATTTGAATACAATTTGGTAAAAATTGAGTGAAATTGGGTGAAATTAAATGAATTTTATTCAATTGAGTGCAAAATTTGTAAATTGTTGAGTATATTTGGTTGAAAATAGAGAAAATTAAATTTAATAGAGTCAAATATAATTAATTTTACACCTAAATGTAAGGGTATAGATCAAATTTGAAAATGATAACAGTAAAAGCTGCCACTAGAGAGTCTTTTCAAAATGCTAACACTAGCATCTAATTTTATTGACTAATATTGGGTGAATTAGTTTGAAACTAATCAAATTAACTCTCAAATCAATAAAATTTATTGTAATGAGATGAAATTAGGATAAAATCTAGTTATCTCATACAATTCATCATATATTCTTTTCGTTCCAAAAAGAATATCACACTTCACTATTTAAAAATTACGAAAATTTTATTTGTTTGTGTGTTATCATTTATATGTATAACTTATCTTTACTTTCTACATATAATAAATTTAAGGCATAAAATTTTGTACTTTTTTTAAGAAGATAATCTATTTTATGAGGGAATGGGAAAGTAATGTAATTAGTTCAAATGGTAAAATAAAAGTAAAAAATTTAAAAATATACGTAGTAATATGTTTATTGAAAGGCAAACGTAGTTCTGAATTTATCGATTTTAGTTCTAATCGGCTTCGGATATTATCGGTTTCAGATCCAATCGGTTTCGGGTATTGTCGGGTTCGGATCTAATTGGTTTCGGGTTTAATCGGTTCGGATATTATCGGTTTCGGATCTAATCGGTTTCGGATTTAAATCGGATATGAATTATTTAGTTCGGTTTCGGTTCGATTCGGATCATTTCGGGTTTTCGGTTATAGATCGGATCTTCATTTTTCGGGTCATTCCGGTTTCGGTTTCGGATATTTCGGTTCGGGTAATCGGTTCTGGTTCTGTTTTGCCAGGTCTACTAATTGTTATTGAATATTATGTTGATTGATGATTATGGTAATGATTATTGATTGATGATTATGATGATTAAATCTTAATAAATATTCTGATTAAAAATGATAATTGTGAATGATTAAATCATAATGAATATATTGATGATTGTGAAAATAATATATTGTTAAGGGTATCTAGAAAACTCTAAGATATACACATATTAATGTTGATTTGAAAGGTATCTAGAAGACCTCTAAGATATACCTATTTAAGTTAGGCCTTGCGGGTATGAACCCCGGTGTCTAGGGTTAAAACGTACGTACGGGATCCAAGAACCAAACTTGAGTACCTACTCGTTTGGGGGTACCACCCACCCAACAGTGAACACTACGCTGTCGGTTTCTGGTTAGCCTTAAGTGAAGGTAAGTTTAAGATTTTCAAAACCCTTTTATCTTAAACTAGGCCTAGCTTAAGGATTATTTAGGAGTACTCTATATCGGAATTTAGTTTAATTATTTAAACTAGAATTCATTTAAGGGTTGATAAACATTAAAGTAATTCGCCTTAGACTAAGAATAGTTTAAGGATATTGTTGAATGTTGAATATTAAATATGAATGAATATTGAATGATGATTATTGAATTGAATATTGTCAATATTATGAATGACCGATGACCATTGAATATGAATGAATATTGAATGATGATTATTGAATTGAATATTGTGAATATTATGAATAACCGATGAATGTCGAATATGAATATAAATGTTGAATAATGAATGATGAATATTGACTAGTGATTATTGAATATCTGAACTGAACATTATGTGCATGATATCAAATGATTTGATTATGAATTTAGATTCAGTTTATATGGATGTTCGACGCATTAGATATGCTTACTCAGCTTCAAAGCTGAGCGTGTAGTATGTTTTATTTGCTACACGCAGGTTAATAGAAAGAATGATGTGACGTAATCTTGGAGGCAGACGGAGGCGAGATTGTCGGAATGGATGTGATAGTTTTGAATTGAAGAACATAAATAAATTATGTTTGTGATTATGATTATTAAAGCTTTCGCAATATTGAAAACTCCATAATGTTTATGTTATGAAAATATCATTGTGATAAATAAAAGTGTTTGAAAAGTTTTAAATTTTTACGATTACCAAGTTAATAATTTAGTCCGAAAGGGGCTGCAGACCTTGACGGATTAGGGTGTTACATGTGTATTGAAAATGTAAAAAATGAAGGCTTGAAGCCCCAGTTTGAAACCACGGGGCTTCAAACCCATTTCCAGTGACACAGTGAGGTAAGTTAAAGCTGACGTGGTAGAAAGAGAAAGTTTGAAGCCCTGGGGCTTCACGGGTATTACCAATGCTCTAAGAACCATTTGGATCTAAAAGTATTTGGAGATACATTTTTCATGGAAGCTTTATGTTGTATATTTATATGTAGTGACTAGCGATGTTTACATGGTCTAAAGGTTCACATTTAAAATATGGACGTATATGGGATTGCTGTGATTTTTTGAATGTATTTTCGACAAAAGACTACTCGGAATATATGGAGTTGCGGTGGAGAAGAGAAGACGTGATCGCGCCTTTTATCCAAGACACGCGATCCTTCACGCGAAACCCTTTACAAAATCGGCGCTATCCTTAAGGAATTTTCCTTTAAAGAAAATTCGAAAATTAAAATTCAATTGAATTTTTTAATATAAAACATTGCCCGGCCAGGGGCGCTGCCCCCTTAGAACCCTCGATAAAACGGGATTTTTATCGTAACAAACTCAATGAAGAGTGTACTCCGCACCACCAAACTTCTTTGATGATTATTATGATACCATTGGTCATAGTTTTTCTAATTACACTAAAATATATAACTATATATAAGTAATATAAGAGATATATAGAATATACTCATAGTACTCCCTTCATCCCAATTTTAAATTGCCTATTTTTGTTTATGATATTTGACTGAAGTTATTTTCAAATCATTTTATATGAAAAAATGTGTAGAATTACATTATTACATTATTTTATCAAATGATTACATTATTTTATCAAATGACTAACGAAAATAGAGAAAGGAAGTGAATGAAATTTGACCCTGTAAATAATAAACAGGTAATTTAATTTGGCACGGAGGGAGTATATGAGTAATATAACAGCGGACACAGTGGCAGATCCAGAAAATGAAATGGCAGGGGGCAAGAATAAGGCGGGGCTTGGGAGCAACACTCGATTTTTTGTGTGAAAGTTAATGTAAAATGCCATAAATACAGTTTGATGGTGTAAATTATCAATCGGTATATCATTTTTAGCCGGACAAAAACAATAAACTAGTCTAAAAAATACACCAAAATATAAAAACAGGAATTTTGACGTGGAAACCCAAATCGGGAGAAAATCACGGGTCTTTTTTGGCAGTATCTTGCCAACGAGGAATTTTTATTAATATCATGGGTGTGTACACGGTACATGAAATGGGCTCGAAAGCCATAAATGGAAGCTTGAAAGCTTATTGAAGAACAAAAATTGTGAATATCTAGAGAGAGAGTGAGATGTGCAGGAGGAAGTGAGTGAATTGGCCTCCCATTTAATGAAAGAGAGCCCTCCTTTTATAGGAGTAGAAGAAGCATCTACGGGAAATATTCTCTTATTCTTCTATTTTATTAAATATGCCCAATTTAGTTGTTCTTCGTAAATAATTGGGAAATGTGGATCGAACCATGTGCTATTTCCCATCACAGTTAAATTGCATTTCAATATTATGAATTCTACACATAATTTATAACCTACTAAATAAATAATGTTAAATTTAGATATTATACATGACTAGACTACCAAAAATAATTTTCAATTAAAGATTTAAAATGTTTTTATCCTTCTTTTTTTTGTAAGTGAGGATTTGGAAAAATGAATGGGGGCATTTCATTTTTTTAGTGGGGGCATAAATGATATTTTTAAAAAAATTGGTTATTTATTTATAAAAAAATTAAAAGTCATTGGGGGCAAGTGCCCCCATTAATCACCAAGTAAATCCGCCCATGAGCGGACAAGTTCAATGGCCACTCACTTTGAGTGGCCACGGAAGATATTGTCCCAATTGGGATATATACGGTTGTTCGTTTGCAAAATTGATAGTCCTTATCTCTCCCGATCCTCCCTGGTAAACCCCTCACTCGGTCCTGGCCACAATCTATTCTTACACCCATGTCAATTAGAGGGTACAAATTTAATTGGCTTTGTGATAAAAAAAATTATATAGCTAGAATATAACCAAAGTATTGGTTTTCTAAATGTTTCTTGTCGCAACCTATACCAATGCGTATGAAATATAGTTGGTTTTTTTGTTATTAATTTACAATACAATTGAGATAGATATTTAATAATAATAATAATACTAGTAATAATAATAATAATAGTAATAATAATAATAATAATAATAACAATAATAATAATAATAAGGCCATGCTTTATGGCCACTCATTTTGAGTGACCATGGAAGATATTGTCCCTTTGTACGGTGTTCTTTTGTAAAATTGAATCTCCCTACCCAATCGTGAACCAACTCATCCCTCCCCCCACATGTGAAATGTGGGGTGCATGTTAAGTTGATTTTGAAATAAAAGTTTTGATGTCAAAGTGAACTTAACTTGCACTAAGCAATTGACATGGATGGTAAGGTGGGTTTGGGTCGAGTTTGGGTGGAGGTTTTATCGGAGGGTTAAAAACTATCAATTTTACAAACAAAGCACCGTAATTGTACCAATTAGGGCAGTGTCCTCTTTAGCCACTCAAGGTGAGTGGCCATAAAGATGGCATAATAATAATAATAAAAATAATAATAATAATAATAATAATAATAATAATAATAATAATAATAATAATAATAATAATAATAATAATAATAATAATAATAATAATAGTTTGTTTAAATAAAACTTCACTTTGCAAAGCGGATAAAATCCACCGTTTTAAGTATTGAATTTACATAGAGGATATTTATCCACTATTTAAAATGACTTTACACAGTGAATATTTATCCGATTTATAAAATACTAGACTCGTGCCCGTGCGATGCACGGACTATTAGTTGACATATAATTACTCAATGTTTTGAATAAGGAAAAATGTTACAAAAATCTGAAAGATTAGAGGAATTAAATCATCGTCCATGGACAGAGTTATCGTTCCGATCCTATCCCGATACTCTCTTCTCAGAATACTAACTACTTTTGTTATCAGCCGTCCGACTTCACCATTGTTAACTTTGAGAATGGATCAAATCCATCTCTCGCCTAAAAAGAATCCAACCCACGGAGTATTAAAATTTTTATTAGGCATTTCCAAACTACAGTTCAAAACTTCAACAAACATGTATAGATGATCTTAGACCTTGAAAACACAAACCTTCACCTCAAGGAAATCAAATTTTCAATTAGTAACAATTATTATACCACTAATTCAAATATGCTTGAAAAAATCTAAGTTTCTTTTGAAGATCGTAAAAACATTTACAAAAAAAGATGGAAATATTCATATAATACAAATTTCAAATTGAGAAAGAGGAAGGGGAATTACATACCCAAAGATGATCCTTTCGTCTTGAAAGAACGTTTTGCCACACGACAAAAGAATAACCAATCACCCTTCAAACGTTACCAAACCATTCACAACCAATCTCAAATGTGATACTAAATCATGGATAAGTTGAAAACAACTTTTAACAATATGCTAGTAAATTTTTCCATCACCCTAACTTTAAGATTTCAAAAAGCAAGAAACAAAATATGTACGTACTAATATTGGACCTGCAGGCATATATTTCCAATCAAAAGCAATTCAACATTAATAGTATTAAATAAACTTGCAATCTTAATACAATCTATCATTCTTAGAATCTAACAACAATTAATGGTATGGATGAACATACAATGGCCTTACCTCATTGTGCAAAGACAGCCCATGACAAACTAATCTACGGTGACAAAGAGAAAAATAAATAAATAAATACTTCTTATATCAAAAACTTTGTAGTGCTCCTGGTACATTAAGAGGGGTGTAAATTCAAAGAAATGTTTTGATAGAATAAATTCATGAGTTAATTTAATGTGCTAGCGTGATAAGTCATTGGCAACAAAAGCTGTAGTTCATTATGATAAGGTACTTCCTTTTGTAAGCC
The DNA here is from genome assembly GCA_003260385.1 of Cuscuta australis. NCBI lineage: Eukaryota > Viridiplantae > Streptophyta > Magnoliopsida > Solanales > Convolvulaceae > Cuscuta > Cuscuta australis. The sequence continues at coordinate 611,821 of NQVE01000150.1, read as the reverse complement.
AAGCCCTAATAGTTTGTAATCTTCACTGTCCAGCATTAGAGGGAAGCCACATCCAAAAATTAAGAAAAATAGTCTTTTATGATTAAAATTGGTGCATATGAGAGAACTATAAGGACCGCAGTTTTTTTCAAAAGCACAAAATAAAACCTTTCTTTGGGACAAAAAAAAGTACAACCTTTTTATGGGACAAAAGTAACATATACAATAATATTGTTTGTTTTTCTAATTTGCCTGTGAAACTAAATGAAGAAAAATAAGATTTATCATTTATTAAACAACTAACTCAAAAAAGAATGAAGACATTAGCTTCACGTGTTATATTTCAAATATTGTCCTTGATTAACACTTTCTAGTTTGATATGTAGCTAATGAAATACTCGAAAGTAACTTTTCATTTGACTTGCAGAGATGACATGCTTACATTTAAATACCTTTAGAAGATTGATCAACTAACTGCAAACAATAAAAGAATTTATAATAAATATAGATTTTCTTTGTACTCCTTATATGTTAAAAGATGGAAATTGATGGAATTTAATGTCAGAATACTACCTTATCATTAAATCAAAATGGGTCTATTCAAAACCACAAAATAAACTTTTTTCTTACATAGGGGCCATTAGTTTAAAAACAAAGCCATATCCTCGTTGAAAAAAAATATGAAAGATTTGGTATGATGATTCTCAATTGTAGAAAAAACCACACATAAAGAATAGAATAAATCCTTACCTTTTTTATACTGAGCCATCATTCTCTTCGCGTCAAAGAGACTTCCGTTTGGCTACTGCATCACCTGAAATAGGAACATAAACATATATTGCCTAATTGGGGATTTTCTTCTACTGCTTGTTCTTTTTTACGGACCCCATCTAAACTCTTCCTTTTTTAGCATCATCCCGTGCTTGTTTTCCCCCCCTATGAAATGCGGATAGTGTTTTTTGGAAGTCAGCAATCTGCTGTGATAAATTTCAAGAATTTCTAGTTGCATATCCTCTTCTTGTATCTTGAAGTCTCCTATCAAGTATGCTTTATTCATTTAGTTTATTTTTACTATTGTCAGAACTGTGTAATTTTTGTCCTCTCTAGTGCATGTTTCGTTGCACTACAATTTCCAATCACTGGTATTTCCCTTGGTACTTTGTCGACTTCTTGCTTTTACCGAAAAAAAGATTGATGTGGGCAGAGTACATAACTGTAAGGCATAAAGATGTCTAAATAGGAATAGACTAAAGAACCTAACTCCAGTATTAAACGGCAGAAGCTGCTGGAGAGCTTCATTGAATGTGTAAAAACTCTGTGGTTCTCAGGTCAATTTTTTGAAGCGATGATCATTGTTTAATACCAAAACTAAGTATTGTTAGTATTCTGATATTTGTATATTAGAGCTTATTCTGATCTCCATCTACGTACCAATTATATGTTTGTACATGATATTACTTGATCTTTTGTGGAATTGTTTAAAACTGATGTATTATGAGTCTAGAATTTGAACTTTCAATGGATGATTACTTACCTGTGCAAAGCAAAAATAGGATATTCTCCATTTGCAAGTTGCAACCTGCATTCATCAAAGTACATAGATTACCTAAAGAAATTTGGCATTGAGCCAAAGCATAGAATTATTCTGAGTAATATTTTAAAAAACAGTCGTGCTTCACTTCCAATTAAACAGCCAGATATCATTAAGCATACTTAACGAAATGGCTCGAGTAACCCACCTCGATAATCAACACCCGAGTTCAATTTGACAACCACGGGCCGTCCACGGATTGACTTTAGAAAATCAGCAGGTGTTTTAGTGGTAGTTGAGCCCCTCTCTCCTACAGCTGCTCCACTCATCTTCTCCTACCTTGCTGATTCTGTTGCCAAAAACGAACCTATTACAGACTTATTTTGTGTTTCCCAATTAAAAAAATTCAAACTTGGTGAAATCCATCCACCGCCCAAAAAACGAACATGCATAAAGCATAATCATCTCAATTTCACACTCTATATATTAAAATATAGACGACAGTCACAACACATTTAAAGCGGATTACCCGGAGAAATATTACTTATTTTTTACATATAAACCCACTAATAAAGATCCAATTCTTGTGAAAAGAAAACAAAGAAAAAAGGAAAAAATATCATCAATAACTAAGCCCAAGTAAGATAACAAAGTAGTCATAAAGTGAGAAGGAAGCTTCTAAGATCTTACCAGCAATATGAGGTCCCAAATTGTGTTGATACTTTTTTATTCAAGTGAAAACCTGAATAGACACACAAAGCTTTAATGAACGCTGGATTGAAAACCAAGTTTTCATTGTGATAATTTGCTCCATATATGCTTCAGTACACAATTATCATCGAAAGCCTAATATATACTCACTACCAGGCCCAATTTGTAATTAAGAAATTATTTTGTTAAATAAAATATAAAAAAATCACCAAAAATACACCATTCTGACATTTGATCGACCACCGCTTGTGTTAGTATGTATGTGATCGACCACCATTTTTCGTCGAACAGTTTGCAGAGAGAGGACCGAAGACTGGAAAACAACCCTTTAAAAATTAATTTATACAGAGTAATTAATCTGTATGAGGTAATAAAAAGTGATACCGAAGAAGCTTCTTTGGCGATGATGTGTAGCGCAAAGGTAGAGAATCAATCCAAAATCGCAAACCCTAGTTCGGCAATAAAGATAGATCTAAGAGCATGAGAGATCATGAAGGAATGAAATACCTAAGAAAGAGAATGAAATACCGAAGCCACCAAACCAAAATCGCGAAGCCGTACGAGCGAAATCCCAGTGCCTTAGCTTCTCTCGTGCGCCAGTACTCCAGTATTCCAAAATCGCGTGCGAATTCCAAGACCAAAATCGCCAGTATTCTAGTACTCCAAAGCTTCTATCATTCGAAATCCCAGACCAAATTTTTGCGGAAGCCGTTCAAAAAACCCTAGAAACCCGGAAGATGAGTGAGTGGCAGATGCAAAGCTTCTCCAGTACTACTCCAGTACATCTAAAATGAGTGAGTATGCCGGAAGATTCTTTATCCGAATGTGCAGTCCAAATCTTGTAGCATAACAAATGGGCGGAACACTGTAGAAAAACACATCTTACCCCTTACCATTGTATATAGTAAGATTGACTTGTGGATAAATATGCAGAGTATAAAGTACAACTTTTTCTCATCGATTACGTGTACAACGATCATTATCTATCATGTAAAATTAAATTTATCTGATGTATAAAATATCTTTTGTAATAGTTATGTATGATCCACTAACTTTGGCATTATCTAAGTGGCCCTAACATTGGCACTAAATACTCCATAGACATTGTCCGGAAATAATCTTCCCGCTTCTCATTTTTTCTCGTCTGAAACTAATATTCTCATTTCTAATTATAACCCTAATTCTTCCAAAACTACCCTTCTCATTAAATAACTTTTCTTTCTTTTTTTCTTTTCTTCCTATTCTACTTTTCTTTCCACCTCCACTTCTCATCTTTTTTCACCACCTCATCTCCTCCATCTCCTCGTTAGTTTCTTCCATACATTTGCATCTACCTCATCTCTTTCTCTTCCTTTCTCAGACCTTTTCTTCTCCTCTCTCTCTCCCCCTTGATTTTTGCTTCTCTTCTTTCGATTCTCCTCTCCCCCCCCTCCATATTTCTTCCCTCCTCCTTTCTTCTCCGTCTTTCTTCCAAATTTGGGCTATGGCGGCGATTGTGGCGGCTAACGTGATGGTAAGTGTAAATCTATACTACTACTCATTATTTCTTATAGATCTACACCACCACCGTACCCCTTTCCCCATGTATTTATATTAGATCTGTTCCATGATAGTTGTGATGGTGGTAAATGGGACAGTGTTGGGGCTTACCATGATGGTGGGGATGCCAACGAGGGTGGGGCTGACGGCGATAAAAAGATTAATGGTGGTGGCAAGGGCTGGGCTAGCGGTGGTGATGGGGACTAGGGAAGATGGTCGGAGCACGGGCGGTGAAGGGGTAGTGGTGGGGCTCAAGTTGGCGGTGGGGGCTAGCGAAGGTCATAACCAGAGACGGCGAGCTTCCTCATTCATTCACTATTTCAACTCATAAGTCAACCATTCAAAAAATGAAAAAAACTCCAAATGGGAAGGTTTTTTCCAGACAGAGGGAGTATTATTATTGTTATTTGACTTCAAATTCTTATTTAGATAATAATAATAATAATTAATAAAAATAATGATAATAAAGTAAATTCAAACTATTATTATTATTTTAATTTTATATTAAATTTAAATAATAATAATAATAATAATAATAATAATAATAATAATTACTATTTGAATATGAATTTGAATAAGATTCATTCAGATCAAATCTATATAGATCAGATCCATTCAGTTCGAATCAGATTCATTCATATCAGATCAGATTCATTCAGATTAGATCAAATCAACCTTAAACAATTCATTCCAGTCTAAGTCTCCTCCAAATGTCTGACTATTATGCAATGTATATGAATCACACATTTGAAGGGGGCTTAGGAGGATTAAGAACCATTAATTTTACAAACAAGGCATCAGAGGTGCTCCAAAAATGTAGTGGCACCAAAGTGGTACTGTTGACCAGTGTCATCGAAACCCCACTCTATTAACACTAAATTTATATTAAAATATAATGTATTCTATTTTTTAATATCTTGCTATCTAAGTTTAAAAAAAAGAGTGACTAAGAAAAATCAAATTGAAAGAAAATTTTTTAGTGGAGGTTGTATATGTATTACCTTTATAAAAATGATTCGTAATAATAAAAGGAAATGTAACAATATTATTTTTTCTGTCCCAAAAAAAGGTTACATTCTACATTATTATTCATATGATCAAACTCTATTTTTCAACTGACTTCTTTTGACAATAACTCTTGGTGCCATGATACGACAACAGGAGCAACGGTGCTCCTTTTGAAAAAAATAGATGATTCCTACTCACCTTTCTCCCTCCCTCTGCACTCTACTCACTTTTGTTCAAGCAAGGTGCAAAATTTATCTATTTTAAAACAATTTTATTTATAGTGCGAAAATAAAAAGTTCAGCTTACAGACTACGTTCCATATCTTTCTTGTCATTTCACTTTTCCTAACCTCTAATGCAACACTTTGACCATAAGTACCTATATTTATGTACAAACATAGATTATAAATATATGATATCTAAAAAATACTGAGTAACAATTAAAAATGAACTTTTGATATTAAAAATCTATTTTTGTGTAGCTTGTGGTTAAAGTTTAAAAATATTGACTGCAAAAGTCAACATGGAGAAATAGATATGACACATATGAAGTATTTAAGAATTCGATTAAAAGTTCTTCCAAACAAGTGAGGACAAAAAAATTTTATTTTACCAAATGATCACTGAAAAGTACACGCAAACTAGAGTTATTAGTACAAGAAAAAAGGGATACAAGGACACGAAAAATGTCATCTATTACGAAAAAATGTCATATATATATATATATATATATATATATATATATATATATATATATATATATATATATATATATATATATATATATATATATATATATATATAATGAGTTTAAAGGATGGAGGGAGTATTAATTAATAAAGAATTAATAAAGAATTAATATGCTCAGAGATAAAAACAGGGTTTAAAATATTGAAAACCACGGAGTTGGTTCGGGCGCCAAAAACCGAACGCCGAAAACCGAACGACGAAAGCCGAACGCCGAACGCCGACTTAGGTGGTTTTGGTTCTGAGCAAGGACCAAGGATTTTAACAATAAAGAGATTTATCTAAAATGTTTATTTTGATGCATAAAAACATTTTATGATTTTGTAAAATAATTTTGACTCTTTGAGAACCGAGACTTGAATTGATTATCGGTTTTGATCACAAAAGACCGACTCGACTAAGTCTTCAATTCTTGATCTGTCCTTGAGTCTTTTAGGTCTTGTTCCAAGCCATTCTTCACGCCTTGAGTTATTCAACGAAACTCTTCATATCCACGGCGGTTTGGCAATTATCAAAACCTGTCAGAAATGAACACGACTTTAGTTTAACGTACAAAGTGTGTTCCAACAATTTCCCCCTTTTTGATAATGGCAAACAAGACGGGGATATGCATAGGGTTTTGATCTTTTTGAAACAAAATTCCCCCTTAATAAAATTCCCCCTGAAAATATGCATAGCCCTTATCTTCCCCCTTTTGACATTAACAAAAAGATTGTAAACAACAAAAATCATATAGATTTTTATTAATTATTTAAGGGAAAAGGCGGAGTACATAGCGAAAGCATTAAAAATTATAAAATAAGGAAGAGAAGAAAGTAGAGCTAGAGCTCTAGAAATCCGGGGAAAGATCATTGAGAAGTTCTTCTTCGTCAATGTCTTCTTCTTCTTCTTCTTCTTCATCACCCTCGCCATCATCATCATCATCATCATCATCATCGTCATCATCGTCCACCTCGTCTTCTCTTCCAACGTTTTGAGTCCCACTTTGTTCACCTCCGAAATTCGGTGGAGGAACGTAAGGGACCATTTGAGCGTACGGGTAATTGACAAAGTCAAAATACCCGTGAAGTTCACGGCTCAAGGTATTGACGTTGTGCGCCGTTTTGGAGACATTGGTGTCAATCCGAGAGAGAGTGGCGGTTAAGGCTGCCATTTGCTCGGCGAGAGAAGGATTGGTCGATGTGGTGGCGGCTGAGGCAGTGGCTCTCGGTTGGCGGCGTGGACGAGGCTGTCGAAACGGAGTCTCGTCGGTGCCCGAGTGGAAAGAAGACTCATCAATCTCCCAGTGCTTCGTCCCCTTTACCTTTGGCCCAACATCGGTTTTGATGTTGTATTCTTCAAGAATTGCCATGACAAGGAGGGCATAGGGGAGCGGCCGATTGTCGGAGGTGGCCGTGAACATGTGAGTCATCACAAATTTACACCAATTGAGATTGGAGTTGTGAATCATCGCATGGATCATCTTCGTGTCTTCTTGGGAGAGATTGGTGTGGTTGAACTTCCTGGGCTTGAGGATCCGTGTCAACACATAGAAGATGAAACGATATACGGGACTCATGGAAGAAATCGTAGGGCGCCGCTGTTGGGGAGTGGGTACGAAGTGACGGATGCCCACTTCCTCCAAGAGAGCGGTCTCATTGAACCGCGCCCACTCTTCTCCGGTGTAAAGCCCAAGATCCTGTCCGTCCCGACGAAGCCCGGTGAGGATTTGAATGTTCTCTTCATTCAAATAAATGTCCACCCCGTTGACGTTTGAAATCAACGATCCGTCCTCATCCTTTTTCAAGTTCGAATAGAAAGCTCGAACAAGAAAAGGTTGATAATTGACCTTCTTGATGTAGAGGAGATCGAGGAAGTTTCCAGGTTCAAGGATAACCCGTGCCTCACGTGGAATGGAGTCATGAATGAAGCGGGCGGTGGAGAATCAGGGAGGGAGAATTTCCCGATGCTCAAACTTCTCCGAGAACCTTGTAGCCTCTTCGCGGTCGTTGAACCAAAGAAACGTCCCGTCAAGGTATTTGTGCGTTGATGGTGGAGGAGCCGAAGAGGAAGCAACGTTCTAGCCGGTGCGGGAACGCTTTCTTTGACCGCCTGCCATTGCAACAAGAGAGGAGAGAGAGATTGCAGAAATTTTTGAAGAGAAAAAATGAAGAATAGGAGCAAGAATGATGAATTATGATGAATATATGGAGAAGAGATGATTGGAATGAGTAAAAATGAAGTAGATATCGCCAATATATAGTGGAGGAGGTGTAGAGATCCGTTGGGATGGTCAAACAAGGCATTAACTGCTCTCCAACGTCTCTGCAACGGTCAGATTTTTGAAAAATCTCCGTTGATAATCGATTATCATGACCTGTCAATCGATTATCAGATGCCTCAGATTCTCCGCTGATGGTCCTGCAGTCTTCAATAGTCGATTGCCATGTTTGGTAAATCGATTGTTGGAGTTTGCGCCTGAGTTGCCTTAAACTTCTGCAGGCTCAGATAATCGATTATCTTAATGTTGATAATCGATTGTTTACTCCTTCAGCTTTTGTGCTCTAAACTCCTGCGGGTTGTGATAGTCGATTATCACAAGCCTGTAAATCGATTTACACTCAGTCCTGGGAACTAGAAATTGATTTCTTTTGTTCCCCCTGGCTTTAACACCTACAATGAAAACATTTTGGTACCCGTTTGATCTTTTGGGTCCTTGAGGATTAGTAACACGACTTTTTAAACTAATAAACACACGCACCAATAATCACATACACATGGTACGCAAACACACACACACACACACACATGTACCAACATGTGTGTTTAAGTGTTACCTTGGCCAACTCGTCCTCTTGCGGTTGGCGGGTTCCAGTCTACTCAAACCGAATGTCTGTACCTCGGTTTGACTTGTGTGGGCTCCGGAAGTGGTATGTGAATCTTCTTCTTTTCATCATAATAGAAGAAGTAATATGGTTTCTTTTGCGTTGATTCCTGCAGGGATTGGTTAGAGTTCGAATATCCTTTTTGAAAGGATTTCATTCGGTTAGTTCCATGCAGAGTGTGTGTTTTGTTATACGTGTAATGCCTATGCCTACTAAAACACACGGGTGCTATATGACCTACCCTATTGCAATAATGACAAACAACATTTGGATTATGCATTCTCCTAGGTTGATAATAGTTGCTAGGTTTTCTAACTTGATCATTGTTCATCCTAGTGTTCTTTCTAGGTAGTCTAGTGTTCCTAATTGTTCTATGTTGTCTATATTCTTGATTTTCATTATTCCTAAGTTGAGCTTTAGGTTTCCTAGATGGTTGCTCAACTTTTTCCTTATTATTAGGTTCATTTTCAAATCCTAAGCCATGTTTAGTAAGTTGCAAATTATCAAGAACATCATTAAGGTTTTTATGAGAAACACCAAACTTCTTTAAAGTTCCTTCAAGTTTTGCAACTTGATCCTTAAGTGATATACAAGAACTACATTTTGAACTTTCCGGTTTGTCGGCGCTTCTTTTTCCGAAAAACTTATTTTCTTCTTTTAGTTTTTCATTATCTTTTGATAGTTTATCAACTTCCTTCTCCATGGAAGTAAGTTGTTTCTTCAAATCCTTGTTAATTTTAGAAGCGTTGACATATTCATCAAAAAGTTCATTAAAGGCTTCTTGTACATCATCAAAAGTATAGGAATCTTTAGAAGTGCTACATACCTCTTCCGGTGGTTCCTCGTGTGCCATGAGACAAAGGTTGGCACTTTCGTTTTCTTCGCCTTCCGATGATTCGTCGCCGGAATCACCTCCCCATGAGATGTAGGCTCGGTGCTTCTTGAACATTTTATTCTTGTTCTTGGCGTTTGGACATTTTGGTTTTATATGCCCAACTTCTCCACACCCATAGCATTTGGGTGGGTTTCCTTGCTTCTTTCCTTTCCGTTCATACTCTTGGCTCATGAACTTATGGAATTTCTTGAGTACGATCCCGAACTCGTCTTCGTCACTCGAGTCTTCCATAGCACGTTCTTGACTTGTAGATGCCTTGAGAGCAATCCCATTCTTCTTTTGTTCACCTAGAGAGGGATACAGAATGGTAGACTCATAGGTTTTGAGATTACCTCTAAGTCCGTCAATGGTGACGTTGGTAATGCCGATGGATTCTTGAATGGCATCGGCTTTGGAGCGCCACTCCGGTGTGAGACTTCGCAGGATTTTTCTCACAAGCTCCTTGTCCGTGTACGTCTTCTTGAGAGCATGGAGATCATTGACGATATTGGAGAATCGTTCAAACATCTCATCGATTTTCTCATTCTCCTTCATACGAAATAATTCATATTCATGGGTTAGAAAATCTATCTTAGCTTCTCGGACTTGATTCGTACCTTCATATGTGATTTCGAGCTTGTCCCACATTTCCTTGGCGGTGGAATAACAAGAGATCTTCCGGTAGTCATCCGGGTTTACTGCACAATAAAGAATGTTGATCGCCTTGGCGTTGTTCTCTATTTTCTTGATATCCTGCGGATCGTATTCTTCTTCGGTTTTGGGAACGGTGGTTTCCCCAACTTTCTTCATGGGCACTTCTTCCCCATTCTTGATAATTCTCCATAGGAGAAAGTTGTTGGATTGGATGAAAATTCTCATTCGCTCCTTCCAATATGTGTAATTCGTTCCATCAAATAATGGAGGCCTCGTGGTGGATTGCCCTTCTCCTAAACCTGCGTATAAGTTTTGAGTAGAAGCCATTTATCGTTTATCTCAAACGGTTAAGTCTTTCAGAGAGTATGGCTCCGATACCAATTGTTAGAATAAAGGCCCAACGCTAGAGGGGGGGTGAATAGCGTTTAAAACAAAATCTCAGGAAATTAAAACGAGAGCGTTAAAGTAAAGAGCGTAAAGAAGGAGCACACCGGATTTTATCCTGGTTCACCACAACGTGTGGCTAATCCAGCCCCCCGAGAGACTCTCTCGAGCTACACTAACTCCGTTAAGCTTAAGGGTGCTTAACAAACCGATACAACTTGAGAACCCGAGTCACACGAGCCTCAACACCTTTGCTCGGAGATACCGCACTCCAAGACTTCTCACGAAGGAACAAGAAACTTCCTTCGAGTTTACAACAAGGGAACAAACTCCCTTAAAGTGTATGAAAACACTTAAACACTCAGGAATAAAACTCTCACAAAGAGTAGATATGAGTGAACTAGTAAACACTCAAGAACACGACAATTTCTTCAAGAATTGGCTCTCAAATAGCTAAGAAATATAGAAATGCTTATGCAATGAATGAGTATTGAAATGTTGAAGAATTGTGTGTTAAAAGAGAGGATTTGGGAGCCCTTTTATAGCCCAAAATGGGATAAACCCGTTGTTAGAATTTCCAACAGGATGAAGACAAATTTTTCAGGGACACAGGCTGATAGTCGATTGTCAAACCATGATAATCGATTATCCAAAGATTCCCTGTCCAAAAATTTAAAATTCTATCCGTTGGAGGACAACGGTAACCCAGATAATCGATTGTCAACAAGTGATAATCGATTATTGGTCCTCTCTGAAGATTCTGGGTTTTGGCTGCAAGGCTGATAATCGATTATTGCAAATCTGATCATCGATTATTGCGTGCTTCAGAACTTGGAAGTTCAAAGCTGCAGTGGCTGATAGTCGATTGTCACTAAGGTGATAATCGATTATCACCCAGCTAAAGTCTAGCCAGCTGAAACCCGTTTTGAAAAACCGAGGTCCAAAAACGAAGCGTTCCCAAAAGTAAAAACCAAGTTTGAAAAACATTGTATATGGTATAAAATAGTGAAAACAAGACTTGTTTGGTAAAAGCCAAGTCCTCAAGGTCATAAATCACGTGCGTACGGTTTTGACCGTTTTTCACGTGTTAGACCGATTGACCAAGATTCAAAAGTGGTTTTTATGAAATAATTATTCGGGAACCTTTAAAATATGCTCAGAGATAAAAACAGGGTTTAAAATATTGAAAACCACGGAGTTGGTTCGGGCGCCAAAAACCGAACGCCGAAAACCGAACGACGAAAGCCGAACGCCGAAAGCCGAACGCCGACTTAGGTGGTTTTGGTTCTGAGCAAGGACCAAGGATTTTAACAATAAAGAGATTTATCTAAAATGTTTATTTTGATGCATAAAAACATTTTATGATTTTGTAAAATAATTTTGACTCTTTGAGAACCGAGACTTGAATTGATTATCGGTTTTGATCACAAAAGACCGACTCGACTAAGTCTTCAATTCTTGATATGTCCTTGAGTCTTTTAGGTTTTGCTCCAAGCCATTCTTCACGCCTTGAGTTATTCAACGAAACTCTTCATATCCACGGCGGTTTGGCAATTATCAAAACCTGTCAGAAATGAACACGACTTTAGTTTAACGTACAAAGTGTGTTCCAACATAAGAACTCCTTATTACTCCATATGTCCCAAAATGTAAACAATACTTCACTATTTAAAAATCAGAAGAATATTTATTTATTTTTATATTTTCATTGATTATTTGATAAAATAAATATTCTTATCACCATTTGTTTTGTAGAATTTTTGACGTAATTTTTAAATATGTAAATTTTATGTTTTATTTGTAGACAATTTTTTAAATAAAATAGATTAAAAAAATTTGAAAAAAAACTTCCTTCCTAAAATTGCTTATATTTTAGGAGATTGAGTATTATAGACCAATGATATAAATTTATTCAATGCAGCGAGTAGAAGCATTTATTCAATAATTCATTCATTCAAGCCTTGCCTTGCTGGGACAGCAACCCTTCAAGGCGGAGGCGCCGGGGAGGGCGTCGTGGCATGTACGTACACCACGCGGTCAAGCATGGCATGCATCGATTAGCCTTCCGCATGCAGGGATCGGAGCCCCGCCAGCAGCCAACAGCAGGGCTACTGTGCCCCGCCTCTTCTGACCTGACCGTGACCGGTAATTAATTAATTAATGGATGATACAGTACAGCTCGCAACTCCTATTATTACTCCATCGGTCCAAGTGTAAAAAGACTCTTTATGTCGGTGGACGTTGCGTAATTGGCAAGATAAAGGGTGTCAATGGGGTAAGACCCGAATTTGATTGCTGCTAATTGCGCTGGAACACAACTATACTAAGCATAGGGCCTCTGCAAGCACCCGGTGCAGGCTCCATTCTTTGCCACCAATCTGCGATTAAAATCTAATTTACCTCATCTTAATGACCGTCCGACCGGTCTGAAGAAGCCCTCGGGGATTGGGCTCATCCTTTTTTTCTAAAGGACTCTTTATTTCAGACGTTTTAAAAAAAGTCTTCTCTTTTTTTTTTATAGAAAACTTTAACTTGCTTATAATATTTTTCTTTTCTCTCCACCATTTTAACCATGAATTCTAAATTTTCTTAAATATTACTCCCTACCTCCAAAAATATTCATGCCATTTGACTTTTCATGATCTCTAAGGTTGCATTTTGTCTATAACAATGTATATTTATACATAGATATATTTTATAAATATTTGATATCTAAAAAAACTACATTTCATCGAGAATACTAGTATCACACCCGTGCGTTGTACGTGTCATTTTTATGTTATTAAATTCAAATCATTTTTCAATGATAAAAAATGAGATGCAATAGAATATATAGAGATTATATTATTTTAAGGTACAAAACATCACTGCTTTACAAATTTCGAAAGACTTCTTTATAAACTACATTATTTGTACAATTTGTGGGAATATTTTCTTCATTGCATATCAAAATCTTCAACCCACTACGATTAGTTACTCTTGAAACTACCACATACAGTTGTCCATGACTAAAACATGTTGGATTATTGTTACGGACCCTGATAAACCCTAACTGCTCGTAGCTTCATCAGTAACATTGATGACCGCTCATCAACATTTTTCAAAGCAGTTAAGATCCTCATTTTTCGTAGGAATGACAATTTTGAAACGTAGGGGAAAAAAGTTCTCGATTAATGTAATGACTATGAAAGCTTTGTAAATGGATGTAATTATAATATGATTTTTGCATACAGGGCTATCAAAGTGCTATAACGAATTTAAATTACTATTACTATATTTAAATTATTTAATTTATTATATTTAAAACTACTATAATTAAAATTACTATAATTAAAATGACAAGTATAATTTAAATTATTAAATTTATTTAAATTATTTAAAATGGAACGTATATTTAAATTACTTAATTTACTATATTTAAAATTACTATAATTAAAATTACTATTTAAAGGGTTTTACCGTAATAATTTTTTTCCGAAACTGTGTGTATAATTATTCTTACCATAATTATATTATATTATAATCATACACACGTTTTTTTATATAACCTAGTCACATGGTAATCATATGATTATATAATTATGGTAAGAATAATCATACACATGTTTTTAATAGCATTGATTGGCGTGTATTAACGTTAAAAATATTTTTTATAAATAATTTTTGCCTATTTTATAAATATATTTTATAACTTACCTTTCTTGCTAGTATAAATTTTGAACACTTTAAAAATGACAGTTACTTCCTCCGTCCCACTATATTTGTCCACTTTCATTTTTGCACATCATCCAATACACTTCTTTAATCCATTTTATCTTGTAATTTGTATATTAAAAAATTATAAAAATTATATATTAATAATCTATATATTAAGACAAATCAAACAAGATCACGCATGACTATATTTAGGCTTACACATTGAGAGAATTTGATGAGTCAAAGTACTTAGATGAACAGTTCCAAAAGTCAAAAGTGGACGAATATAGTGGGACGGAGGGAGTAATTATTATAAATATAATATAATAATTATACTTATAAAACGTAAATTTTAAATTACTATTATTTCGGACACTTACCATTTTAACTTCACATTACTATATGTAATGTTCATATTCTTTGGGCGGGAAAACGTAATATTGACTCCATGTCTTTTTAAATAAAGTATAGATACGTTAATTATTAGCATATAACTTATCATTTGAACTTCATAATTTCGGCCACTTACCATTTGAACTTCACAATTATTAACTTACCTTTCGGCCACTTTAACTTACCTTTCTTTAATTATTATAATTATAATAATTATTACTATAATTTTGGCCACTTACCATTTTAACCTCACAATTGCCATTTGTAATTGTCATACTCTTTGGTGGGAAAACTATATGTTGACTCCATGTCTTTTTAAATAAAGTATGGATATTGATATTAAATTTATATAATAATATAATGTATTTTTTACACAAATCGTAGTCAAAATTCACAAACTTTGACTCAGAATAGTCAAATATGAAAAACATTTCAAGACAGGAGTGTGTCAAGTCAAACCAAAAGCTCTTTGGGACGGAAATCCTTCACTTCCTAAAAGATTGTCACAGTTTGATTTTTTTGGTCAAATTGTGGCACTTTTTGGTCACGAATTAAATATATTTTAAACAATTAAATATTTTAAAAATCTTATATTTCAAAATCATATTTTAAAATAAACCTAATTTTACTAAATTTATATTATAACTCAAAATATTTTTACCATAAATCACTTTCAAAGAATTTCAAAATCATATTTTTACCTATTGTGGTTTAATCTTGTGTGTCACACATGTATTATTTTCTTTGTACTCCATATATTATTAGTTGAAACTTAATATTTTTTGTACCGCACGCGCGGGAAGAGGGAGCGGTTGCAGATTTCTGGTTCAACGTCGCACCCGATGGGATCGGATGACTGCCATTCGATCTCTACGGTTTCACTGACGACCATTCCTGCCCCGAAAAGATGTGGGCCCAAAACGCCTTCGTCCGCTCCTATTTCACCTTCCTAGACTAGAAATCTGCAACCGCTCCCTCTTCTCGCGCGTGCGGAACAAATATGAGTACTTTGACATATTTAAGGGTCATTTGGTCATAATTATTTTTGTTAATATATTAAATTTTATGTCGTCTTTAAAATTTAAATTCCTAATGTATTTCAATTTTAAATTTTTCATGATTACTTTAATTAGTATTTAATTCCGAAATTGACAGTAACTGACCTGACCGAATGTTAAACTGAATTTGAACCAAAAAAATTTAATATTCAAAATCAACCCATCAAAATCAAACATGAACCCGACCTAAGTTGTTTGATCGGGTTTCAATATACTCAAACTCGATCAAAGCAGTCCAGTCCGTATGGTGGGCCCGGGGCCAAAAATTTCCAGGCACTTAATTGCAGTGATACTGCATGAGCAATGCTAGGGGTACACCAAAAGGTGTACCCCATTTGTCCCACACCCCTTTATCCACCATTCAATTTTATTTTATTTTTATTTATTTAATTTTATTTTAGTTTCTTGCCTTTTTGTGTGGTTATGGAGGGAGTGAGACCGAGGGAGACAAATGGGTACACCTTTGGTGTACCCTAGCATTTTTCGTACTCCATTCCCCCTCAACGACCACGCATTAATCACCCTGCACATTCAACTACACATGCCTAGCTGCCCGACCGACCTCCCTAGCTATGGGTCCCCACCATCTCTGCCAATTTAAAGACCTTGAGCGAAAAAGAAAATAAGGAGTATATTTTCCGTATTTTTATAAAATGCGCGCGCGCGCACACACACATATATATATTAAAATTTTAAATAATGTAATATTTATTTTATTTCCTACCAGTTTCTGTTTAATTTCTATTGATTACATTATTTATTTGATTAATTTTGTATGTTTTAGTTATTTTTCTCATTTTCATTTTTTTATATCTATTTTTTTCTAAGGTAAGAATAATATTTAAAAAAGAAAAAGAAATGGAGGTTGAAAGTAATTCAAAAAAATTTAAATAAAAATTTCAAAAAAAATTAAAAAACAAAAATTCATCAAAAATAATCCCAACTTTCATTTTGTTGCCTAAAACGGGCATTTCCGTTATCTCTCCGTTAGAAACTTAACGACGACCCAAAACTGGCAAATTTCAGTAAAGTTGGGATTATTATGCATCACAGTGAAAGGTGAGATTATTTTGGAAAAACCGAGTAAAGTTAGGATTATTTTGGGTAATTTTTCCTAGAATCTATATTTCACATGTGGATCTCAAAGACCACACAAAAACTCTTATACTCTAGTTGATCTACATAATATCGTCTATTTATTTCATTTAGATAAAATTAATAATAAGAAAGAATCTAGTTGACCGTACTTAAAAACTTTTAATTGTAAATTGAAATTGTATGCTTACTATTCACAAAGTTAAACTTTATTTACTTTCTTTCTTTATTTTTGTTAGTCATTTGATAAAATAATAATGTCATGTCAGCACTAATTTTGTTGATCTTTTTATGTACGAAGTATTTTAACATGTATTTTCTATTTTTTAATTCTACACCATTTTTCATATAAAATAGTTTGAAAGTAATTTGAGCAAAATATCGTATACTGAAACATGCAATACAAATTGAGATGGAGGAAGTAATAATTTACTATCTCCTTCCCTGAGTATTTATCCTAATTTGAATTTTGCAGTGTATCATTTTCAACATTTGACCTATAAATATATAAAAATAATATGGTATATTATTTACGTAAAACAATACTTTGAAAATATTTATTAAATTAGATCTAATAAAATTATTTTTGTATCAACATTTATTATCAAATTATTTAAATTAAAATTCGAAGTTTCTAATTTTGAACGTGAAAATCAAAACTGAGTAAATACTCTGAGACGGAGGTGGTAAAAATTAAAACAAGTTACATTTAACTTATATAAGCTAATTAAAAAAAGGAAATCATAAATATTTCAATTAAAAAAAAGGCTAACACTATATTTGGACGGAGAGAAATTAGAGAAAAAACTTTGGTAGGGGAAAATGCATTTTCCAATGTTTTTTTCTATCTTTTGGATTGAAGAGAAAATGAATATGAAGAGAAAAGCTCCAAGTGGGGAATGGATAATTTTCTCTCTTAAGGCTATGTGCACCCTTAGAAGGAAAAGGAAAATACTAGGGGCACACCAAAGGTGTACCCCATTTGTCTCTCATCCTCTCTATAATTATTTAAATATGCAAGAAAATTGAAAAAAATAAGTAAATAAAAATCAAATCGAAATAAGTGGTTATGGAGGAAGTGGGGGACAAATGGGGTACACCTTTTGTGTACCCCTACCATCCACTCGAAGGAAAAACATTCATCACTATTCATTCCAAATTAGTAATCATTCAATGTCATATTAGTTTTGATTGCATTTATTTTTTCACTCACTAAATACTCATAGTGCCATACTTTTCTCGCAATCATTACATAATTTATAATATTTTTTATATTTATCTATTTTAAATTAAATTATATCTTTCGTTAATAAAATAAATAATTTATTTTTATGTTTTCTTATTTCCATTTTTTAGTTTTTTTCCAAATAATTTTTTTCTTCACTAGTACAAAAACAAGCAAAAGGATTGCCCAAATATACGTGTGTGTGTGTGTGTGTGTGTATGTATGTATGTATATATATATATATATATATATATATATATATATATATATATATATATTCTTGCGCCTCATTAATAATAATAAAATAATAAACAATTTATTATATATCTATCCGAATGTATATATTTATTATTATTAATTATATTTGACAAACTTAATTATCACATAATTAAAATGTCTGTGTGTGTGTGTGTGTGTGTGTATAATGCAACTTTACTCCACTTAAATATTCTACACTTTTCATATGTTCTATGTGTGTGACCCTATTCTAGGTATCAATAAAATTGGTCATATTATCTATTAAATACTACAAGTGATAAGCGGTATCTAACAACACATTATCACCCCCAAATTATAGATTAAACCTCTTGGAACAATTCCTTCAACGACACATCTTATTTATATAACTCTTATCCCTTTATCGCTAATATCTTGATTTAACACAAGGTATAGGGTGTGTCACCTTGTTAAAGTTAAATCGATGGCTTACTGATTCTTCGATTGACTTGTAGGATTCAAATAACATAGTTATTTGGGCATGGCCATGCACTTCCCAAGTCACATTATTTAGTGGACCCTAAGATATTATACTTCATTAAAGAAGGGATAAATTTTATCTACGTGATTCACATCTTTACTTAAGTTTCATTGCATACCCAAAACATAATTGTACATCCACCAATATTTCAGATAGCATAAATCATGCTTCAAAATAAAGTATGCAACTCAACTTACCAAAGAACGTAATGACTTTAAGTCAAATGATAGTTATACTAATGGTCACATGAGAATAGTACTAACACTTTAACTAAAACCCATATATTATTCTCATAGCGGGTCAATCGAGCAATATATCCAATATGTTTGCCTACGCATAGATTCAGATAACACTTTATTTATAGCCTATGAGACGGGGCTATCTCATCTCATACGTATTAGTCTTGATATATTATGATGTCTGTATTATCATAATATTCGACTAAGGATATTTTGGACTTTTCGTAGCCTCTATCTTTGTAACAGTCTCATAATCAGAACGTTGTAGTTCTCATCTATGTTACTAGAGCACCTACTCTATGGACTAAAGCTATGTTTAAATCATACGAGACGACTTAAACAATCTTTAGGGCCTATTGTTCTTGATATAATATAGATATAGAATCATAAGTTGGCCTCTAGGTCTCACTTATATTCAACAATTTGGATGTATGGCGCATGTCAAAGTACCAACACCCAAATTTACAAAGGTGTCAGACAGGAGCGAGGCAATGGTACATCTCGGGAGTGAACCAGGAAGCAAAGCATATCGACTTTACAACCCAAAGACAAAAAAGTTATGTGTTAGAAGGGATGTCCAATTTGAAGAAAACAAAGCTTGGGACTGGGCTGAAGATTTGGAGAGAGGGGGAAATGAAAAGCGAGTTGAATTTGTTGTTGAAAATGAAGCTTCTCTGACTGGTCATGGATCCACTCTGAATGGTGGCAGCCCACTCAATACCTCACCCAATCACACCGAAGGCTAGGCTGGTCCAGTTGTACAGAATGGGTGTGAATCTGTTAGCCCACTAGAGAATTGTTTG
This sequence comes from Cuscuta australis, assembly GCA_003260385.1. Classification (NCBI taxonomy): domain Eukaryota; kingdom Viridiplantae; phylum Streptophyta; class Magnoliopsida; order Solanales; family Convolvulaceae; genus Cuscuta; species Cuscuta australis. The sequence continues at coordinate 592,265 of NQVE01000150.1, read as the reverse complement.
TTGTCCAGCCCAAACTCGCTTGCTTTAGTTCCAAGCACTGTTATTAGCCCACTGAATGTTCGAAACAGCCCGCATGAGTTTGAAAATCTTAGTACATCAGGTGCAAGTCTTATTTCAAGTTCACATTATGATGATAAACCCCCTCGAGGATTTCTCCACTTAAATGATGTGTATTCAAGAACTCAATTGATACAAGAGAAGGCTTTCAATAAACCTCACTTTGATGATGCAGAATTATTTCTATCTAATGGTGAACCAAGTACCTTCAATGAAGCCAAAGATAGCAAAGAATGGAGTACTGCAATGCAAGACGAGTTGTATTCTGTTGAACGAAATGGAACCTGGAAATTGGTTGAATTCCCAAAAGGAGTTAAACCGATTGGTCTGAAGTGGGTTTATAAAGCCAAAAGGGATGCTAAAGATAAGATAATTCGCTACAAAGTGAGACTTGTTACAAAGGGATATGTCCAAAAATATGGTATTGACTATGATGAGGTGTTTGCTTCAGTTGCCCGAATGGAAACAGTCTGTTTGCTTCTATCCCTAGTTGCACAAGATGGTTGGGAATTTCACCATCTTGATGTGAAGACAACTTTCCTTTATGGAGACTTAAAGGAGGATGTATATGTATCACAACCCGAGGGGTTCGAGAAGCCGGGAAAGGAACATCTTGTAAACAAACTGGTAAAAGCTTTATATTGCCTGAAGCAAGCACTAAGAGCCTGGAATTCAAAGCTAGATGCAACTTTACAACAACTTGGTTTCAAGCGTTGTCCACGTGAACATGTTGTGTACAAGCGAAACACGAAGAATGGACCATTAATAGTTGGTGTATACGTTGATGATCTAATCATCACAGGTCCATGCAAGGATGAGATTGTTGGGTTTAAAAGACAAATGAAATCAAGACAAAACTGACATTACTTTGAAGCAAACAGGATATGCAACAGAGGTTCTAAAAAATGCAAATTTGTGGGAGTGTAATCCTGCAAAATTTCCTATGGATCCAAGTCTCAAGCTTAGAAAAGATGAGGAGCTGAAGTGTCTTAATGCAACTGAGTACCGAAGGATTATTGGGTGTCTTCAATATCTAACCCATACAAGGCCAGCTATGAGTTATGCAATTGGAATAACCAGTCTATTCATGGAGTCACCAAAAACATCACATATTCAAGCTGTAAAACAGGTGTTGCGATATTTAAAGGCTACAATCAATTACGGGATTTGGTACACAAGGAATGGCGATGCAAATTTGGTTGGTTATAATGACAGCTCACATGCCACTGATTGGGCAAATGGAAAGAGTACAACTGGGATGATTTTCTATTATGAGGGTGGTCCGATAGCTTGGAGTAGCCAAAAACAGAATACGGCTGCACTATCTTCATGTGAGGCTAAGTTCATGGCAGCAACGGCAACCGCATGTCAAGCTGTCTGGTTAAAAGATTTGCTTGAAGAAATCACTCGTCAAAGCATGGAACCCATAACAATTCACGTGGATAACAAGGCTGCAATCATGTTAATGAAGAATCCAGTGTTCCATGGGAGAAGTAAGCATATTGACACTCGATATCATTTCATTCGTGAATGTGTCGAGAAAGAGCTAGTAAGGATTGAGCATATAAGTGGTGACGAGCAGAAAGCTGATATCTTGACTAAAGCATTACCGAGGGTCAAGTTTATCGAGATGAGGCAACTGATGGGCATTGAAGACTTGGCAATAATGAGGACTGGAATCAAGGGGGTGAATGTTGGTTAATTCCAGTCCAAAATTTAGTTTAAATTTAAAAAATAAATAAGAAAAAAAGGCAGGCAGTTAGGCAGGTTTTATGACAATTTCCAACAGATGTGTTGGTTAGTAACTGTTGCGTCTATTTGTAATGGTTGAGTTGTTTAGTCCTCTATTTATATGTATGGACACATAGTTCTAGACAGAGGTTCCACAATAAAACACTCTATTTATATACTCCAGATCTGATTTTTTTTCTCTCCCGTGGTACCTTTTTGTAACAAGGCTCAAAGTTGGGTGCCTTCAACAAAAAAATGCCTAGATTTGTGGCACCATTGAAATGTGTTGTTCACATTAGGGGAGAGCAAATTAACTGGACCGACCGTGAAACCGAAAACCGAAGTAACCGCTAAATCGGTTTCAGTTTCCCATGATAAAAAATTCGGTTATTTTGGGTACTTCATTTTTGTGTCGGTTTTGGTTATCGGTTTATTCGGTTAACCGAATAACGGATATACTCTGTATGAGTTTTGTTTGGGTAAACCAGATACAAGTTTTTAGTTATTGATATGAATTTTTTAAAGCCCAATACCAAGTCAGCCCACTTCATTATCCAAAAATAGGAATTGTTTGATTAGGATATCTCTACATGGCAAATGAGTGGCGACAGGAAACCCTCGTCTTTCGATCTGGAACCAGAAGATCTGCCCTGATGGTGGGGGTCGCCATCGTCTGCATCCACGGTGCAATTCGGGAACCAGAAGATCTCTATCTCGACGAGCAAAAGATCCCCGTCACCGGGTTCTACTCCTTCTTGAACGCCGACCCCTGCTCCTGGTGTTGCCCCTTGGACTTGAGCGGCAGGTTTGTGATCTAGAAATCACAGTGGCACTGGTAGCAATTTTTCGGCCTTTCATATCAAAAAGAGGAAAGTTTACAAGTTTACCTGGTATTGGAAGTTTTTGCTGGTAGCAATTGTTGTTTTAGAACAACAATTGGATTTTGATGTTTCTCCTGATATTCGAAGTCCTAGTGCTTCAGGGGTATTTGTGAGAACCCCCAAACCCTTAACTACTCATAGTGCTTTCGTTGATGATGATGATATTGGAGTAATTTTTTTGTATGGGTGCTATGGAATTCGGTTTTTAATAACCGACAGAAACCATTCGGTTTAATCGGTTTCAGTTTTCTCAGTTATCCAAATACAACGGTTCGGTTTCGGTCGGTTTTTTAATATCTAGAAAAATTTCGGTTAGTTCGGTTTTGACCCGAAACCGACCGAACCGACCCGATGCTCACCCCTAGACTTCACATGGACTATAGAAATTAAATCATTATATTATTCGAGGAAAAAGGTGAAACAAGAGGATAAGAAAAGGCACGGCTGCATAGAATATAATGCAGTGTAAGTATATAGTAGCTATTAATTGAAGATGAAAACATTTGAAAATTACATTTTTGCGGGTGTGGTGTACATGAGTAATTTCTTTAATTATTTATATCTTGCCGTGAGATAATGATCTGGTGTTCCGCCGGACTTGATAAGAGACTGCGGACCAGTTGCCGCACCTGATCACTGTAATGTCTTCCATGATCTTCTGGAGAGCTCAACGGGCCAGAGTACAAGTCTGAAAGGGAAAAGTACAAACCTCTTTGCAGTGAATATTATCTTTTCAAATGCTTCCCAGAGTGCACGTAGAAACACGATCCAGAATATAAGAATCCATTTTGAGAGTATTATTAATGCGGTAATAGGCATACTATACAGGCTGGTAATTAATCAGAATTATTATTGTTAACAGGAATTCCTCTTTATAAATAATTTAATTATTTTAGCCATATAAATAGGAAATATTTCTCCATGCAATCGTAATTTCGTGCTCCATGCATGGGAAAGGGGTTACGTTGGTTGTCATCGAACTAATTAGTCTTGCATGCAAATGAAATGACCGTCTCCTTGTAACAATAAAAGAGTGACACAACACTACACGGAATGTATAGTACACCTTAAAATACAACTAGAAGTGCGAAAATATTGTTTGATTAGATTAGTGACTAATTAGAAGTGCGAAAATATTGTTTGATTAGATTAGTGACTAATTAGTTTTTTGTTTGTGTAGTAAAAATAAATCTTGTAAGTAAAAATTTTGAGTGTTAATAAGTAACTATTACTATTTAAAAATACACTTCATACAACAAATTAAATAAATATGAACTTTCGAATCGCCAGATATATATTGTCTAAACGTTTACAACTGATAAAAATCTCATGTTTACGCAACATATAAATATTCATTGCGTGAAGTTTACATGGTACGTATATAGAAAAATATTATAAATTCGATTTACCCTTCAGAATCAAATTTTCCAGTATTTGTCCCTCAATATTTGTCCAGTATTCCATTTTCGGCTCTCCCTCAATATTTGTCCACTTTCATGTTATGGCAATAAAAGGTAAAAACATTTCCATGTTTACCCTTCAGAATCAAATTTTCTCCCTACCCAAGAACAAAAAATAGATAGGTAAAAAGCATTGATTTGATGGGTGTAAAGAATAATTTGTGGTGTGGAAAGAACAATTGTTTTTTTCTTTTGTTTTTCGCCCTCACAATTCACTCATCCCCAAAAGTAATAATGTAAGAGCAATCTAGTCAACTTGTCCCCTATCCCTCTTTTTCTTGGTAATTGTGTCCATTTCAAATGGGACAAAAACCAAGATAAAGAGGGAATATTAAAAATCTGGTGTCTCTTTAAATATTGTTTAAACGAATCCACATATGATGTCATATATAGTTTTAACATTTTGGTGTTACCTTAACATTTTTTATATCGGTGGGGTTCTAGTGACACCGGAGTACGGTGACACTCTGGTGCCACTGTCATTTTAGAGTACTTCCACTGCTCCGGCGGGTCAGGGCGTTTTCCGGCCACCTCCGGCAAAATTGACGCTACTCATCCCCTCCAATGTGTTCGTGGCATCTCGGCGACCTCCAAGGACCCCTCAATTGCAAGATTTGATGGCGATTTGGTAAAACCCCCCAATTTCGGATTTTAGGGTTTTTTCGATTGGAAAAATTCGAATTCGAGGAGTTGCAGGCCAAATTGGAAAAAATGGTTTGGATATTCTTGATCCTCATCTCAAGACGAAGAGAATGGCGTTGGTCCCACCGGAATCGGACCAGGTTGATTTTCCGGCAAGTTTGAGGTGGTGTGATGGCGGTGGGGAGCGGAAGAAAAGAATAAAAGAAATGCGGTCAAATTGAAAATTTTAAAATATATAAAATTCTAATTTGGCCCAAATGATCGGAAGTTAACCTAGAAACGGGCAAATGGACTTTTAGTGAAAGGATTGTGTAAGTTCAGGGATTTTTTTTGAAGGATTTGAAGTTTAGGTACCAGTTCGAAATTCCAGGTAAAGTTCATGTACCATTGGTGAAATTTACCCGGCTATTATGAATTGCATAATAGTCACACATTTTGTAGGGGCCTTACGGCAGAGTTGGGGTGGGAGTGCATGGGCGGGTGTAGGGTGGGGGCTTTAGGAGGTTAGGGGGTAGGAACCGTAAATTTTACGAACGGAGCACCGGAAGTGTTCTAAAATGACAGTGACATCACTAGTGTCACCAAAAGCGGGTGTCACTAGAACCCCACGTTTTTATATTTATTTACTCCGTAGTATAAATGTGTAAAGTAAATTATTGTCAATATATAACACTTTTTGCAGAAAATTACTCGCGGGTGACCGAGTTTTGTCGAAATAACTTTCAGGTCCGTCTATTTTCAAAAAGATAACTGAGGTCTTTATATTTTGTTGTAATGACTGGGAGGGGACATTTCATCCAATACATCATCCGTAAGTGTTAATAAATGTATTTTTTTTCCTATTTTTCCAATACCATTTTTTCCTATTTTGCCATTACCTTGTTTTTTATTTTTTAAATTTTTTTATTTCATTTGTTTTAATATAATACAAACAATTTTGAATTTTTATACGATTTTATAGAAGAAATTCTAAAATAACACTTTAAAAAATAGTAGCAAAATGAAAGAAAAACAAAGAAATAAAAAAAGGAGCGACCTAAGATTTATTACCTTAAAACATTTAGAAAAGAATAGGAAAAAAATACATTTATTAACATTTATAGATGAAATATTGGATGAAATGTCCCCTTCCAGTCATTACAACAAAATCTAAGGACCTCTGCTGTCTTCTTGAAAATAGAGGGACCTGAGAGTTATTTCAACAAAACTCGCGTCACCCGTGAGTAATTTTCTGCACTTTTTGTGGACAATCACACTTATTCTTGTATGTTTTGCATAACTTTAGTTGATGAAAGTCCTAGTGGTTGAATATTGTAATTTATTTTTCACAATTTTTATGCAACTAACCCATGGATTGGTCTCAAAATGTGCATTTTTCTACTCATATAAGTTGTTTACCTATTTGTGAAATATTTCAAATTTATAATTTAATAAAAAAAATTCATAAACTCAGAGAACCAAATTGAGTTGTTACGTTTAAAAACATGAATGATTGACTCACGACCATTCTTTGTCTTCTACATATACATTCAAACGATAACATTTTTACTTTTCATCACTTTTCATAAATTTTGTTGAATTCATTCATCTTTTGTGTTGCATTAAATTTCAGAAGAGAATACTTGCATTAAGAGATGACCAAAAATGAAACAAAGAAAAGGTTCGTGTTCATTATTCTTTGCATGAAAATTTGTTTTTGAGGAACCGATCCAACCATATATGTTCTTACAGTGTAGAGTCAAATAAAACCAAATTAAATCATCGTATCTAAGTTATAGTCTAAATTTTAACTAAATCCTCTCAACATTGTAAGTCAACCTAGGATTGAAAATCAAACAATAATATTTCTAAACCACTCTTTCAAACAATGAGTGTATCCCTGGATTAAATAACACTTTTTCCCAGTTGAAGAGGACATGCAAGCCATAGTCGTCTCTCATAGAGTGATCTTTTAACCAAAAGATTAATAAAAATGTAACTCTGTTCTTACCTCTGGTGAATATACGGACAAAACAGATCTTCATCTGCAATTTTCAATATCAGTTTCTTTTTTGGACAGATAAACCAAACAATAATCCTATACACACCCACGAATTTGCTAGGTTCTGATGCGGATGATGATTAGAACAAAGCACTGTTCTTGTTTCCTCCAGTGAGTAAACTGAAAAAAGGATCTTCTTCTTCTTCTCTAGTTAAACGGTCACCATTTTGCATTCCTTGAAATGAAAGCCCCGGTTCATTCGCAGATGCAGGCAATGAAGAAGATGGAGAAGGCCTCTTTACAGGCACAAATGCAACACTCCGCTTCGCTTCAGATTTATGCCTCAATTGGAATGACAATCCACTTTCTGGAGAGACTGTACTCTTCCCGGGAGATGCCACATCATCATTGAGAATTTGCGACAAAGAATTCGTATCCTCTTTGTTCTTCAACATGGACGATCCATCTACAGAAACTTCATCATCTCCTAGAAACATCTCAATGCTTTGGTACTGGATTTTCGGCGGTTTCATGCATTCGTCTTCTTTCAATTCATCTTCGCTTTCACCTTTTCGCTCAACTAACTTGTACTTATCTGTTTCCCATACACATTCTAGGGAAATAGTGTGCCCCTTGGCAGGATAATATTCTTTAAAAACCTCAAATCCTTCGGTGTTCAGTTTAACAGATTGCTTCTTTTGAGACATGGATGACACACAATTAAACACACAAACAACATCTAGAAGCATTTGTATAACGAGGACTCTGATTCGAGCCAGCAAGGCCAAGACAGTTAATGAAAACCCCATGAAGAATGATTGGGCAAGAAGAACCGATACCTGTGTTGCTGCCTTCAGCATTGGTTCAACCATTTGTGACAATAGATGGGCTGCGCCGAGGAGCCGGTCTAAGAAGGTTTGCTTCTTGCCATCTGTTCTTCTCTTCAGACTTTCCAGGAGGTGAAGCTTTTGCTTGGGCCTCTTTCCATGGATAATGTCAAAGGAGGAAGTGAGTATCTCATCCAGATTCACTGATTTCAGAAGCCTCAAGTCTCTTCTCACCTTTGAGAGGTGCTGAAAGTATGAGCATCTTCTGTGCTGATTCTTGTTTTTATAGACAATTCGATCAAGAATGCCAAACTCCGACTGAAGCTGGCCTTGAAAAGATTTTAACCTTTGCTCGATTGTTTCAAACTCTGAAGCCATAACTCGAGCATGTAGATAAGAAAAACAATGTCGCCCAAATTATAAGCGCCCTGCAAGATTCATCATATTTTTCACATTGAGAAGAAAAACAATGCTTGTGTTGAAGCTCAAAGGATTCTATGTAGTAGTATTATTATCGGCTTAGAAAAGCATGCCTATAAAGGATTGAATTCAAGGCTTGAGTTTTCCAGGAGTGTCTTCGCGGTTTCAATAAATCCAACCCAAAGTTTGAAAGAAGTAAATTAAAAATCCAGACACCATAAGCCATAAACCCTTCTTCCCGTGAGGAAGAGAAACTCCACTCTCACATAATATAATTCACAGAATCAGCAAAGTATCACTCTAATTCGAGAAAGTTCAATTCCAAAAAAACTGAGAGAAAGAACACTACACACATCCTCTAAAATAGAACAAAGCAACACCTAGCTACTGTTTTTTCACCCAATTCCTTTAATGCTTCGTGGTTATGTTAATCCATGGTCTCCACAATCTTGTTTCTTGCTCGTCCTCCGAGCTTGATCTGCCCTCCTTCGAGATGAACATGTGAGAGGTTATGTTTGTCTACATCCTGCATTGCTTTTTTATGATTGGGCACCAGATCATTTTGGTCATTGTGGTTCTCTATACTAAGTTTGTCCTCGTTTTTCTGTCTTTTCATTGATTCAGACATTGTCTCTTAATGTCCCCTTGTTTTGCAATAAAAATATATCGAATTTTTTGAAAAAGTCCAAGTATCTGTTCTACTCTCTATATTTTTGTTTCTTCTTATCTTTTGAATGTGTGATTGAAAATGATGGAGCAACTCATATCTTGTTTTTTACCTCAAACAAACACTTTATCATGCACAGCCTTCTTTGGTTCAGTTCCCTCATTATTTGCATACTCAATGCTCATCCGATCTCCGATGTTTTTTGGTAGCGCCAATTTGTTCAATAATGGCTTCATATCCAGCATTTTTGTGCCGTCTGAAGACATCACTGAGTTGACATAGCTCATACCTTAGATTTTCTTGATTTCCTTCTGCATCTTCAAGTTTCCTGTGTATTTCTAATAATGCAAATAAGAGTTTAATTCATTCAGCTATAAGACATTAAGTTTCCATTATTGTCTACTTGTTGACCCGCAGCAATTCTGTCCACTTCACCTAATGGTGAGTTTGTGTACTGGATCATCCTCTCTGTCATCTTCAACAGTCACATCATGTTGTGTAAGCACAGTTACTTTCCTTTGAATCTTTACTCATCACTCCAAGTGATTGTGAAAGCTTGTCTTTTCTTTTTAATGTTGTTGGCACAGTCAAATTGAATATGATCATGACCTCCACACTCATAACACTAAACTCCTTTCTTTCTGAATTATCTTTCAGGTTGCTGGAACTTATTTTCCTTTAGAGCAAGAATTATTTATTACCCCTCCTACAAATTCGTTCCTCCCCTTTTGAATCCATTGCCTTTTGAATTGTCGATTAAACAGGGACAATTATTCCTGAAAATCTTTATCAAACTCAAGCATCTCATCCTCAATACCTTCTATATCTTCAAGAGGGAAGGCAATTTATTTTTTAGATTTCTTATGTGTTGCATTCTCATTCATGTCTATTTCAAAGATTTCTAGGTTTCTCATAAGAGCATCAAGAGTCATAGTCTTGACATCATGTGATTGTCGGATAGCCTTCACATATATATCAATTTTTTTGGGAGGAGATCTAAGCACCTTAAGAACAAGTTTTTCTTCATTGAAGGGTTGTTCTCCATATAATTCTGTGACATCTTTGTCATCCATTCTTAGATTCTCGAATTGAGTCATAAACATTTGGTACTTGGTTGTTTTAACATTCTCATCCCTCTCATTGGTGGTTTGGAGAATATCCTATGCTTGTTTAGCAACAACACAATTAGAGATGAGATGGTATTGAGGGCCATCAACTACTCCAAAAATAGTTCTATTGCCTTATCATTATATTTAGCAGCAGTTTATTCAGTCCTCCAAGGGTTTTGCAACATCATTATTTTCAGCATCCTTCTTAGTTAGTTCCATCCAACCTATTTCAATGCTTCTCAAAACTCCACCACCTCAAGACTTTAGAAAGGTTCTTATGTGACATTTCGGAAAACATTAGTTGTGACCACAAAGGCTGGTCACTGAATGTTTGATCCTTCTTCCATGTCTCCCATGATCTCAAGTTAAGAACAAATCTAATCAAGCTTGTAAAATTAACCACTCTATTACCAAAATATTGAGTGTGCAGCGAGAGTACCCAATCAAAATTAACAGAATAAATTGTGGCTCACGCAGAAACGATAGACTGGATGATGCTACAACACTGCTCACAAAGACGGAAGGCAAACATGGTGCTCTGACATCTTCGCGCAAACACAAACAATATATTTAAGCAGCTCTGAGATAATTCTCCTAATCTGTGGGGCCACGCTTGTGTGTGTTCAAAGTAACTTGTCAATACATCAAGAAGTCTCTTCTCTAATGTAATAACAAAATCCCTACTTGTGAGGCTTATTATTTGAACCCTATTAGAACTTACCACATGGCTATTACACCTTTTTTCAAGGACTCAAATGACGTGATAAGAATTCAATTTCAGACCAACACTTGCTCAACATCTAGCAACTTTGGGACTTGAGACGTTGTGTATGCACATCTCTCTTCTCTATAAACACTCTTTCCTTGCTGAGAAGAAACGATGTATCTCTCACATGCAGTAGATAGGATGAATTGCAGTGTTCTCTCAAATCACACGTGAGATCAAGTTCTTTGATAATATTGGGCCTCACCACTTTAGTTTTCTAAACCCCCAAGTTGTAATACGCTCGGTTTATTTATTTGACTTCTTCTACCCTAAATGGGCAATTGTAGTACTCTATCACTTGTAACTGTTGAGGCACCAAAACTCCTATTCCAATAAATATTAATTTCCTATTTCTTCGTGTGAAACAACTCAACATAGAACTCCTTTATAGATCAATTCAATCAGATGTTTTATATCTGCCAGCACACATCTACATAATTGTTGTTCGTCTTCGTTGTGCACAAGTCTTTCTAAAGTAGACATCCGTAGCTTATAGGGGAGTACTGTGAAGTGTCTTGACGGATGACATACATGATGTTACAACTCTTTAAAATTTGAAACTATTCATTTGGAGGTGCCACCCAGATATTATACTAACATCTATGATGTAATCAAAATATAATATTTAGACCAAACATTGTTGTTTTGGCATTCGGTAAAGAACCCTGCACGGTAGGTTCCACCCAAGGTTTCTCGGTGGCATTGCCCACATGTTCTGCCGAGAAAAAGGCGAAGTTCACGAGCGTGAACTTCAAGAGCAATAACTTCAAGATGTGACAGCAAAAGATACTATTTTGGGTGACGGTCTTTGGACTTGCAAAGTTTCTTAGTGAGGATTCACCAGTGGGGGGCAACGATGTTGACAAACATATCTTTCGGACTAGGGATGCATATAACACTTCAAATTTTCTATGTCGCAACTATGTCATGAATGATCTGAGTGACACCTTGTCTTTTGTGTACACTAAGGCAGAAATAGAAAAAGATTTTTGGGATTCATTTTTAAAAAAATACAAGGCCGAACACATCGGTGCAAAGAAACTCGATGTCGGTAAAATGTTGGACTTTAAAATGGTGGATTCCAAATCAGTCCTCGGTCTAAATCAGTGGTTAGTGAGTTGGATGGGTTACAACTCATTTTCAATGAGTGCAACGATGAGGGTTGTGGAGTCAGTGAAGCCTTTCAGGTTATGTATATAATTCATGTACTTCCACCATCTGGAAGGAGTTCCAAAACGGTCTCAAGCTCAAACGAATGGAGACTTACCTTAGGCAGCTAATTCTTCGTCTTTGTATTCAAGAAGAGGGTATGGACTGAAAAGAAAGGGATCATTTCCAAGGTCAACTTCGTAGAGCATCCTCCCAAAGAGAATAATCTCAAGAGGCTCAAGCCAAAAAATGATAAGAAGCCACTGGGTCCTAAAGTCATCGTGGCAAAGATGAAATTCACTAGAAATTAGAAAATTCTGCAACTATGGCATTACAGGCCATCATTCTTCTGGGTGCAAGAAGAAGCCAAAGAAGAAAAAGAATGAGTCTATACATGGAGCTAGAAGCCACAAATATTTGCATCATAGTGATTAGTGAACGAGGTCAACGTGGTCAGGTCGAACCTAAAAGAGTGAAGAACCGATATTGGAGCCACTCATCACATTTAATCGAACCATGCCATGTTCTTCGAGTTCAAGGAGTCCTCTTGAGAGAAGGTTTAGCCATTCAACCAAGTTTGTGGTACTTGGTGTGAGCGAAGTGAAGCTCAAGATGACATAAGAAAAGGAGTTCATGCCATATGATGTGTTATACATGCCGCCAATACCAGACATTGGCAAGAACCTGGTGTCAGGCTCACTTCTCAATAAACAAGCTTTTACATGGTCTTTGAGTCTGATAAATTAGTCTTGAGCAAGCAGGGTGCATTCATATGCAAGGGGTATGTGTCTCATGGGATTTTTAAGCTTAATGTGTTGACTGTTGTTGAGAAAAGCTAGTAAAAGTCTTGTTGCTTATTTGTTTGAGTGACAAGGTAGACTGAGACATTTTAATTATGGTTATATAATAAAGTTAATTAACATGGAATATATCTCTGAATTTCATATCGACCGGACCCACAAATGTGAGATGTGTATCGAGGCAAAGTCAACTTGAAGCTTGTTCCAAACGATTGAAGAACCACTACACCACTAGATTTGATTCACACTAACTTATGTGACTTCAGAATAACGCCCTCAAGATGTGAAAAATAATGGTATACTTATTTAGCAAAAAGTAAAAAAGAGGTATTGGACAAATTCACTCTTTAAAAGAACTAAGTTGAAAATTAACTTAATCACAAAACTAGAGCAATTAGGATTGATAGAGGAGGGAGCATGAAACTCTTTATGGAGAGTTGTGTGCACAACATGGTATTGTGCACCATGCAATATCAGCACACACACCTCAATCGAACGGTGTAGCAAAACATGTGAGGATGCAAAAATTTCACTCTTAAGGATGTAATGAATGCATTCTTGGTCTGTTCGGGGTTACCCCAAAACATGTGAGAATTATCTTCTTTTTGTTTTTTTTTTCAGAATTTAGTTGTCCATTATCTTATTTTTGTTTGTTCGAAACTAATTACATTATATGTTAGATATTGTATCTATATTCTATACAAATACAAATCATAGCAATATACACGCCATTTAGCCATTATGCCACCTCCTTTTTTGCATCAGAGATGATTTTGTGCTTAGTAAATTTTGAATTAACTTTTGTTCATAAATTTGACATATTTGGGAGCATAAATTTTAACAGATTTCAAGTATTAAATTTGCAACAGTTTATGGTTAAATTCCTGGTGTGTTTACAGTTTATATTACTCCGTATTAAGTAAAGACCGTCATGGGTATGGAGCAATTTACAATGGACCCGACGGGTCCGGTACCCATCTCTCCAAACGGGTCTGGATCCGGCCCATAAATACCCTACCCGTTGACAAGAATACTTCAGATTCAATAATTTTCAGAAGGGAGTTCAGCACTATTAACACTATGTTTGGTTCAAGGAATTGAGGAAGAAAGGAAAATGATAAGGAAAAGAAAAGAAAAGGAAAGAAACTCAAAATTCTAGTTATGTTTGGTTAAGATGGAAATTGATGAAGAAAATGTATTCTCAAGCTCTTTTTGGTTGGTTAGAAGGAAATTTGGTGGAATTGTGCAGATCTATGACAGTGTGAGGTCATAGTTGCATAAAACAAAAGATGATAAATCCATCAAAGAGGAACTGGTGGGAAACCTGGAGCTACTGGAAGGGGAGCTATGGGAAGGGCCATATTTTGGTGAGGGGATGATTGGGTTTCAGAGACGGGAGAGATGGGCCATATTTTGGTGGCGAGAAGACATGGCAGAACCTGAGCGAAGGTTTCAGAGACTGGAGTTATGGATTCTCTCGTTTTCCGTCCAAAATCGGGAGGCCTTTTTTAATTTATTTTCTCTCTACTTTTCTTTTCCTTTCACTTTTCCTTTCCTTTTCTCACTAACCAAATATAAAAAAACATTTCCCTCCTATTTTCTTTTCTTTTCCCAACCAAAATCCTTAAACCAAACATAGTATAAAGGTGAAATGGAAAATTTTTAAAATTAGACATGGATATGAAATCGTCGAAACTAAAAGTACCTGATGGATAAGAACGGTGACAACTGAATCGGAAACCTTAGTAGAAGGAGAAGGGAGAAAACACTACGGAGAGTTGATATTGGCCGTATTTTCTAAGCATGTCATCTGTACATCATCTATCTTTAAGCACCTTATTAATTCCCGTTCAGTGAAGAAAAGAAAAAAGCATTCCCGATCAGTGCTGTCAGGAATGAACGGTACAACCAGTACCGTTATATTAAAAAAATTAATTTAAAATAGGTTAACGGTACTGGCTGTACCGTTAATTTAAAAAAAATTAATTAAAAATAGGTTAATGGTACTGGCTGTACCGTTAACTTAAAAAAATATCCATCCGATCTACACCTAAGAAATTTGTTAATGCATATCCACTACAAAAAAATATTGTTAAAAAACATTGTCACAGTCTCTCTTATCTACACCATACAATCCACCTAACAAAAAAATATCTCATCTAATACCACTAACCATCCTACACCATATAATCCACCAAACAAAAAATCTCATCTAACACCACCATTCTACACCATACAATCATCCAACTAAAAAAATATCTCACACTACACTACAAACAATCTTACACCATTCAATCCACCCAACTAAAAAAATATCTCACATTACACTACAAACAATCTTACACCATTCAATCCACCCACCAAAAAAAATATCTCACATTACACTACAAACAATCCTGCACCATACAATCCACCCAACTAAACAAAAATCTCACATTACACTATAAACAATCCTACACCATTCAATCCACCCAACTAAAAAATATCATTGCATTCAAACAAGGTCTTTATTTTTGATCTTGATATCTCATTCGAGGAGGTCTTCAATGAATTCCTTGATGCTATTGGTGAAGTTAATCTCAATTCCATCAAAAACATTTGGGGAAAATATCCCAAATACAAGGATGGAGTTTATGCTGCTTCACGCCCTTTCCCCATTTCCGAGGAGCGAACATGGAGCTGTTTCGTTAATTAACATTCCCATGTCATCCATTCATTCAATTATTAATGGGTCTCACTTTTTCTTTATTTTATCGGTTAATTTAAATAAGTCATATTCCGCATTATATTATAAAATAATATAATTTTTTATTATAACATAATATACGCATAGAAATTACAAAAAATATTAAATTAATGCATTCTATTTAAAAGAAGCAAGTTAGGGAAGATAGTAAAAACTCAAAACAATTCAGTATAAATATAAATTCAATAACATTAAAATCAATTATTGATTTATTTTATTATTTATTTATTGTAATATAAATAATATTATAACTTTAAATACGAAATCAGATAAATGTTGGATGTGCATTTGAAAAATAAAATCAAATGTTTACTTCTTCTTTTTTATGTCAACATCTTTCTTTGCTTGTTGAAAAGAAAAAAAGAGTTTATAATTTTTTTATTTAGGATGAGACCATTTGTCACTATAGATGATATTTAAAGGTTTAAACATTTTACATCATCTCTCTATCCAATATATCATTCACATTAGTTTAAATATTAGTATGAAATATATTTATTGAATTCAATTTTAATAAAAAAATATTTTAACTTTTAACTAGTAATTCTTGGTAAACCCTAATTTTTTCTTCACCTGGAGCTTGAGAACTTTTAGTAACGGGCCTGCAAGTAATTTATATCAAATCTATATTTGAAATCCAAATTCAAGTTTCCAAACACACTATTAAACGAATTTTGTTAAATGCCCTTAATAATTTTGTATTGGGCAAGGAGAGAATACACCTAAGCTAGAGACATTCCTTTCACGTGACCTTTCTTTCCTTCCAAAGCGCACTTAAAGAGCAAAAGTCATGATCGCATGCATAAGTATTCACTACTATTTATAGGAAAAACAAATCATCAGAAGTAATTAGATATCAGCAAATAAAGTGAAAGTGGGTATGGTGAGATTTAGTGGATACGCAAAATGGATTGCACTCTGCGTTAAATGCTGGGTTACATTTTGGGGTTTGGTTTTGGGTGCTGTTTGGTTGGCGTTAAAGAAGATTATTAGCAGCTCAAGGAGATCTGGCATAGTAATAAGGCCATTCAAAATTGCCAGAAAATTATGGAGAAGAATACAATGGGAAGTTTTGCAGTGGGAGATGGAAAGCATTGACCCGCAACTTATTATGTCTGATTATTGATGTCGTGGTGCAACGACATCACTTTGGCTCTTCCGGATAGAGGTTATATGTTCGATTCTTAATATGACAAATAACTCTTTTCGTGCTTGAATATGTTGAGAAAGTATGTATGTGCATATATTACATTAAAATAAAGTTATTAGAGCACCTCCAATGTTGCCATTTAACCATTATTTAATATTTGAATGAATGCATATACCAGGCCAAGTGCATTATGTTCACTTGCACAGGGCCTCCAAAATATAAGAGCCCATTTTTAATTTTTAGCCCAATACTAAATTTATTCTGTTACTCAAGCCCAATAATTAATAACAAAGGACTATTCGTATTCTACCTCATCCATTCCTCCGCCGCATCCCCTAGTCCAATGCAACGTTCCTTGGCTTCATTGCTAAATTGCCGCTCTTCATCCTTTAATATGTCGTGCTCATTTGCACATCTCTATTTTGCTTTGTATCCGAACATTTAGTGTGACTCCTCAATTCCTTCTCCTCTGGAGTGGTGAGTTCTTGATTTTTATGCTTTTGTTTTTTTTCAAATTCAATTTATTTTTTGTCAAAGGCACTCCTCAAGGCTCAATCGCATGACTTATACTTATAGATTTTTATTCTTTTTATTCTTATTGATCAACCATTAAATACCCTAATTGATTTTCATTGCAACTCTTTTTAACCTATTTTGATGTGTTACATTGTTTTACTGTTCTAAAAATTGATTTTTGAAAGAATATGTTTTGCCTAGAATGAACAAAGAAAAAATAAGAAATTACAATTTGAGTTTTAGAGTAATCGGTATCTATTTAGCACTATATATATATATAGAAAGAACAATAAGAAATCTTTTTACCATAATTATCTTTTAATTATGAATAAAAAGAAACTATAAGCAAGTAGAGAACAAAAGGTCCTCTAGCTTGTTGGTTAATGACATAACCAAATGCTCAAGAGATTTCGTGTTCAAATCTATCTTTTGAACAAAAATTCGCAAAAAGAAAAAAACTTGTTCGACCGGTCCGATGGGTCGGTTCACACCAGTTTTCACTGGTTTGAACAGATTGTTGTCCAGATGGGATCGGTTAGACCACTGATTCACGGTTTGAACCGGCCAGTAAGTTGTTCAATATTAAAAAATGCTCAAATTTATATTTACCTGATATATATTTTGTAATAGTATCAATTATATGACTTTGAATTTGAATAATAGTTATAACATTATAGTTTTTTTTAATAGTTTTTTAAAAAAACAAGAAATCTTTTTACCACTATTATTTTTTAATTATGAATATAAAAAAACTATAAGCAAGTAGAGAACAAAAGGTGCTCTAGCTCGTTGCTTAATGACTTAACCAAATGCCTAAGAGATTTTGTGTTCGATCAAATCCTAGCAGTGTATTTTTTGAACAAAAATTGGCAAAAAGAAAAAAACACTTCTTCGACCGGCCGGTTCACACCGATTCTGACTGGTCTGAACTTTGAAGCTGATTGCAGTCCAGATCGACCAAACTGATTAGACCACCAATTCGCGGATTGAACCGGCCGGTCCGATCTAGTTTTTTAAACTTTGGTTTAGCCTTATTTTTCTGGACGTGAAAGTACTCTCTCCGTTTCCATAAACAATTCTTGTTTAGACTTTGGGAAAAAATAAGGAAAGATTATTTGGAGTTGACTTTTCAATTTTGCCCATGATATGATGGTAAAAGGAAGATGTGATGAATATATTATTAGTGAAAAAGTATGATGTGATATACAAGGTAAGAAAAAATAGAGGTAAAAATGGTTTTTAGAACATCAGCAATGACATGGTTAAAATGCAATATCACACGATGACATGAAAAATCTCAACCCATTAATAATAATCCAGTTAGCATGCGTCAAGTCAGTGAAAAACATGGTTGCAGTGGTAAATCATTGTTTTTATTACTTCTTACACCTTTTTAATGTATTTTAATTATTAAAATTTATTTTACATATCTATTTTATCATTAAAATATGTCTACTTCTTTAATACTCCCTTCGTTCCACAAAACCCTTCTTTTTTCGTTTTTTGCTTTCCACAAAACACTTCCACTTTTTATTAAAAAACCACTTTTACCCCTACTTTTTCATACCCTACATATCACATCATACTTTTTCACTAATAATCAAACTATCACATCTTACTTTTTCTCATCACATCAGGGGCAAAATTGAGAAATCAACCAAAATTAAACTTTCCTTATTTTTCTTCAAAGTCAAAACTAGAAGGGTTTTGTGGAACAGAAGGAATAAAAAATATTCTTATTTTTCAAAATAAATAAAAAATAAAAAAATAAAAAAAGAGGGAGCCATGCGTCGCACATGGAATAGAATGAGGGGAGGGTTGCTAATTTGCTAGTGTGGAATGCCATGCTTTTGGTGGATAATGGTGAGATGGCAAGGTAAGGCAAGTCCACACAATACCTTGGTGTTACCCCAATCCTTGAGTATTAATTATTGAATTGGTTTGATCTGAATTTGTAACCGATGAATGCAATGAAATTGTATTATGCCGTATTCCGTTTTTTGGACGGGGAAGTGATAAATACATCGAAAATTTATTACGCTGTATTCTTAAATACTCTGTAAAAAATTATCTACATCAAATTAAACTTGTTACTCCGTTAGGTAACCCAGGCGACTTGTCATAGGGTGCACACTATGCTAGGATAGTACTCCCTTTGCACCATTTGTTTCTCAAAACATCAAAATTTAGGCAAATTTAATTTCACGTGGACTTTAAAAATTAGAGTTTGGTGTACCCCATTTGTCTCTCACCCCCTTCTCCACCACTCATTTTTATTTAATTTTTATTTATTTAATTTTTTTTTTGAAGTTTTTGCCCCTTTATGTGGTGGAGGAAGGGGTGTGGGACAAATGGGGTACACCAATAACATTTTTCTAAAAATTATACTTCCTCCGTCCTATAATGATCTTCCCAGAGCACTATTCTAATTTCACAGGAATTTATATTTATTTGTGTTTTTTCATGGCCTATATGATAAAATAAAATATTCTTGTCACTACTTGTTTTGTTTAACTTTTGGTGTAGTTTTTAAATATGTATGTTTTATTTTTTATTTCTATACCAATATTTAAATAAAATAAATTGAAAAAACTTGAGATGTTTCTTCGTTTTGCGAATCGAGAAGATCATTATAAGACGGAAGGAGTAACAATAGTTCCTATACTTTAAAATTGTTGCGTGGATTTGATAATGCGCAAACCTCATTATTTACAGACTCTGTATGTAGTACGTAAAAATCAAGGGAACACTATACTGATTAAATTCAATATTTATTGAAATGCTCTGTGTAATTAAATTAAATACCGTAAGTAAATACAATCATGGTATGAATAAGTATATTGTACCCCTGGGTTCTCAAAAACACTCCATCTTTCATTTTTTCTACATTCAATAAAACACTTCCCCATTCTATTAAAAAACCACTTTTACCCTCACTTTTTCATATCCTACCTATCACATCATACTTTTTTTCTAATAACACATTCATCACATCTTACTTTTACCCATCACATCAGGGGCAAAATTAAAAATCAACTATAATTTAACACTTACTCAATTTTGCCCCAAATCAGAATGGGAAGTTTTTTTGGAAAGGGAGAGAGTAGTAGAGTGTATCCCTAATGCAATAAAACCTTCTTGGTTCTTTTACCCGCCGACTTAATCAGCTTTGTCCAAAACCCTTCCCTCTTCTTCTCGCCGCCGCCGCCGGGTCTTCTGTCCGCCGCAAAAGCAATCGATCTGCTCTTCCTCAACCCGCCCTCGCATCCGCCACTCCATGAGAATCGGCCCTCCGCCACGTCGGAGGATATCCGGCGGTGACCGCGGGGAGAAACGCGGCCGGATGAGCAAGACGACGACGCGGAGGTGTAGTCGCCGTATCTGTTCGACGAGGCGGTGCCGGAGATCTTGGCGAGCCGTTCACGGAGGCAACAGGAACAGACGCCCGGCGGCTGTTTGTGGGTCGGGTGGTGCTTGCAGATCGCTGATTCGGGTTCGGACCAAGCCATGCTCGTCGTCAACTACTTTGAGGCTTTTGTTTTTCAGGTGTTACGGTTTGTTTGTTTGTTTGTTCAATTCCTATGGATGGTTTTTGTGTTGTGATATGAACAAACGTGTGGGTTTTTTGGGATTTATATATATTGAGATTAGGATTTGGACTTGGGAACTTGGAAAGGTAGGGTCTGTTTGATTTCGAGGATGCTGCCGACCATTAATAATAATGTGGTCAAAGTCTGGTGTGGACTCCGTAGTTATTGATGTTTCATCATGTATATGTATCCATAAATGCAAGTACTCGTATACACAAAAATAAAAACGAGTTGGATGCACCGTGTGGGACGCCGCAAGTCATCCAACCGACTTGGTTTTTGTCTCTTAATTACTCTTTTTTATGGGTGCCTCGCACGGGGTCGAACACAACTTTTATCAATTTTGAAATTTGTCTTCAGTGTAATATTTTTAAAAGAGTTTATGAAAATATACGTAATGCATTTTTTTATCATTGTAGACATTAAAATCAAAGTAAAACAAATAATTTAGCATTTAATATTTGATAATGAAAATTCTTATATATAATTTCAAAATTAAAAACTTCAACGTCTTTTTTAAATCATTTAGAACTAATATTTTTAACCATGTCTTCGTTTTTACTCGTGAAACAACAATATAAAGTTGACAATGAGTGAACTTCAATTTAGTTAAAAATAATCCAACAGATTACAATGTTTGACCTTGACTTTTGTTGAGAGTCATAGAAAAACATTAAGCGTTCATCGTCGCAAATCTTCCTCTGGTCTTCATTCATTGTAGATATATATTGTTTAAGATCAAATGACAACTTTTGTTTGTTCTAGTTTAAATCTTCTACCAAGAAATTATTTTGAAATATATAAAGTGGGTTGTCATGTCGGAATGACATACCACTAAACTCCTTTAAGGATTGTCTATTTCAATTAAGTAACTTTTCAATCTGAATAAAAAACAAACTCTATAATTAGGTCTTCTGGGAAAATAATAAATTTTTTCAAAAAAAATACGGAGTAGTTAAAATACGACCAAATTATTTTAACCATATCTCAATTCTAGAGTTTGGTATACTAGCTTATCATGCATTTCATATTGATCTTTATATAAATAATAAAAACTACATTTTTATAGAAATACAGTGATTATGCAATATTTTTCTTCAGTCAAACAAAATCACATCAGTCAAGAGCTGCAATGATTTTTTCCCAAATAACTTAAGGACGACTCACGGAATTTGTCACTAATAATGTGACTAACAACTTTCTTAACTGACTCTGAGATCCTAACTCAGTTGTCCCTTTTGTACCTTTCAATACATTTTTTTGAGTCTGGTTCCATGGCCACTGGATTCCAGTGGCCACGGAAGCCGCTGCCCCCCTACGGAGCTCCGTTCATAAAATTGATGATTCCTACCCCTAACCCCCGGTCAACCCCCCCGCCAAGTCCCGACCCAAACTAATCACCCCACCCACGTCAATTGCACCTCGCAAGTATAAAGTCAAAAATTTTGACTTTAAAATCAATTATACTTACGAGGTGCAATTGACGTCGGTGGGGTGATTAATTTGGGTCGGGACTTGGCGGGAGGGTTGACCGGGGGGCTAGAGGGAGTAGGAATCATCAATTTTATGAACTGAGCTCCATAGGGGGCAGTGGCTTCTGTGGCCACTAGAATCCAGTGGCCATGGAACCGGACTCAATTTTTTTATCATTGATTAATAACCTCAATGCTTTCCATGCATTTTCAAATGAGTTTTGTGCAACATTATATTGTTGGTAACTGTCTTCAAGCTTCTATAGCTTATACATCCCCGTTGGACCATTCAAAGTATTTTTAAGTAGTATACATAGCTCTTCTATTTCTATTGGTACACATTGCAGGCGGCCCATCGATGGTGTTTATTGCCTCGAGAACCATGGAGAAATCATAGTCATGAAAATATTTTGTTTGATTTAGTTTTTACAAAATTTCTAAACACGTATGCATAATTAGGACACTATATAAAAAGGAGGGATGCATGAAAATCTAAAGAAACAATTTTACAATTTAATTACCCATGATTTTTAGGGAAGTAAAATTTGCACTAAATAGGACTTTATTCAAGTAAATGTTCACCATCACTAGACATTATTCCTCCCACTAGACATTATTAAGTACTATTTAGAGAATAGTTTAAGCCCTACATTGGAAATAAAAACATATGATTCTATATTGAGAAAATTATTATATTTTAGTCCTATTTAGGTAAATTTATCTTTTAGGAAACCTATGAACGATATTTATGATTTTTACAGATGTATGTTGAATTGTTATAATAAAATAATAATCTTAAAAATATGCACCTTTTTTATGTCATTTTTTGTTTAAGTATTCACTTTCTCCTTTCTCTTAAATCTCTAGCTGATCTCGTCCATCTCTCGGCAAGTTAATTTTCCATGCTTCCAATTCTTATAGAAAAGTTGGATGCTCCTACCAAGAA
Organism: Cuscuta australis; assembly: GCA_003260385.1. Taxonomy (NCBI): domain Eukaryota; kingdom Viridiplantae; phylum Streptophyta; class Magnoliopsida; order Solanales; family Convolvulaceae; genus Cuscuta; species Cuscuta australis. Next base: position 569,355 of record NQVE01000150.1, on the reverse strand, counting down.
TACGTAAAAAAACGGAAGATATAATGACTTTTTTATCATAATATTGATTTCTTTGAACACGTACGTATTTAAACTTGAGTGAGGGTGGTGGATATAATGACACATTCCTTGAATTAAATCTGAACATTTTATAATTAGATTTCAGGGGTATCAATTATTTCCGTTAATATGAAGGAAAACTTTCTAGATAGGAATAAAAAACTATGAAAATACCAAAATAGGAGTTCTAAGTCTTTTAAGACAAAAATAGGAGTTCACATTGTCATTGTTACACTGCCACACTAAGCATATTGTCAATTGCAACTGTCAACTATCATTGTTGATGGGTGTATTCCACCCATGACCGGTCAAAGGAAGAGACCAGATAGTTGACCGGTCAATCTTGAAAGTTAAGGAGAAGGACTTTAATCATCAGCTAGAGGACACTCAAATCGGTCAAAAGATGACCGGTATACTTTAGAAAAGTATACCGGTCAAACTATTACATGGTTCCATTCATCCTTGTTGGTGGGTGTATTCCACCCATGACCGGTCAAAGGAGAAGACCAAATAGTTGACCGGTCAATCTTGAAAATTCTGGAAAGGGAGACTTTAATCGTCAGCAAGTGGGTATTTGATCGGTCCGAATTTGACCGGTGTACTTCGGGAAAAAGTATACCGGTCAAACTACTTATCACTCCATTCATTCCCTAAGTACGATAAACTCATCCCTCAGAAATTACCCGGTGTAGTTTCTAGGGTTAGAAAGTGTCGGCAGAGGAGAATCTACGAGGGCTTGGCGTGTAGCGACCCGTGTCAGTAGAGGACAACTGGAGATGCTGAAGAATCCATCCAAGGCACTACCTGACAAAGGGAATAATCCCCCTCACAAGGCGACAAGGCAGCTCGAGGACGAAACCAGTCACCTCGCACCACATCAGCAGCATGCCCCCACGTGGGCGCACGTGGTCCTGTCCCCTTAGCCTAGTATAAATACTCATGTAAACCTCAGAAAGAGGGATCCGAATTCATTCTCTCTAAACTCCCTTGTAAAAGCACCCGTGCATTCTCCGTTATAATATAAATTGGGCTACAGGTGTTCCACCTAAAGTCCTACCGGTCAGTCTGCGTGTTTTTACCTTTCTTACTTTGCCAAATCAAGCAAACTATTCTAGACCCGGTCTAGTATAGTTTGACCGGTCAAGTAATTTACACCATCATTTTTGGCGCCGACCATGGGACCGTTAAGGTTTCTTCTCCTAAACACAAACCTACCCACCAAAACACCACTCGAAATGTCTTCCAGCCAACAAATCAACGCTACTTCCGCTCAGGTGCAAGCCACCAATGAGGGCGCCAGCATCCCTGTGGCTGCTACCATACCGGTCATTTCAGCCCCGGTGTTGCCTCTGGGTCTGAGCTCTGTCCCGACGGCCAGCGTGATCAGTCCCTTCGCGACCCCCGTCCCTTCCGCTGGACCGAGGGTCACGTTCCCACCAAGCATGGCTCAGTTCATGAATGACCCAGCCAACCTACAAGCCATCCAGGGCTTTGGCCAGGTCATGGCCATGTGCCAGCAGAACGGGGGGATGCCTTTCCTCCCTGGTATGTTCCCATTCGCCCTTCCAGGCGCGGGAACCATGCCCCTACAAGCTCTGATGGCGGTGACGTCGTTCCAGACGCCGATGCCGCAGCCATCACCTTTCCAGCCCCAGCTGGTCAGCACCATGGCCCCTGTCAACTTGACCGGCGCACTTAACGCCGCAGGGCCGTCGCGTCTCCCGCAAGCTACGAATCCGCAGATCACCCCTAATGGTCATTGCGTCTCAATTGAGAGTGATGACGGCGAGTGGGACATTCCGAGGGCCCACAAGAAGAAGAAAGGAAAAAACATCCGTCCGGCAACTTCTCGAAACTCCGCCTTCGAAAGGCTGGGGGATAGGGAAGAGGGCCAGAGAAAGTCAGCCAAGCTGAGGCTGGGGCAAAGCATTGTCCATGTCAACGGGTTCGCCCGATTAGGCGAGAGAATGGAGGCCAAGCCTGCCCGCACCCAGTGCTCCCGGTCAAACCGGCGGGAGCCAGCAAGGACGAGGGCCTCTCGTCAAGAAGAGGAAGCAGAGAGCCAACCCAGGTTACCAATGGCTAACCGGTTAACCATCCCCAATGATCGCGTTCAGTAGATGGAGGCAAAATTGGAAAGGCTAGAGAAGAAAGTCGGTGAGAAGAATGACCGGGACAAACCCCTCGCAGGGTCCCCGTTCACCACAAGGGTCCATCTGACACCTTTCCCGCGAAAGGTCAAGATCGACGCACCTAGATTTACCGGTAAGGAGGACCCAGAAATCCACTTGGACTCCTTCAATCAGAGTGCAACCATGAATGGTTGTACAGACGAAGAAAAGTGCCTCCTTTTCTTTCAAACCTTGCAGGACCGAGCTACTGAATGGTTCAACAAGCTTCGCCCGGGAAACATCGATTCATTCAGCGACTTGGCCTTGAAATTCAAGGCCAAGTTCCAAGAGAACTGTACTAAGAGGAAGAAATTCACCTATCTTAGTACAGCCGGGCAGAGGGAGTCCGAGAACCTCACTCAATTCCTTACCCGGTGGAAAGAGGAGGTAGACAAGGTGGAAGAGATGGATGACAAAACCGTCTTATCCCTCCTCTTGAATGGCTTGCGTGCTGGGGAACTATACAAGGAGTTCTGCCGGAAACCCCCGGCCATGTACCAAGAGGCCTACCACACTGCATGGGAGTTTGCTGAGGCTGAAACCCAACTCCGGGCAAAGAAAGAAGCTGAGCATGGTTACAAGCCCCAGCCGGTGCAAGTCAAAAAGGAAGAAGCCCCGGGACCTAGCCGACCAAGACACCACTATGACCCGGTTGTCCGTGTGGTCAATACGGAGGAATGCCAAGAAATCCGGAAAGCACCGGTCATTCTTCCGGCAAACCCTACCGGTCAAACAGGGCGGCAATGGTCGGGCACCTATTGTTCGTACCACAGGTCAGATTCCCATAACACCTCCGAATGCAAAGGTGTTAAGGGGGTGATCCGGCAAATGATAGACAGTGGAGAACTGGGCAAAGATTACCTGCAAAAGGCCCAGGAGAAGAACCACCAATGGATTAGGCCAGGAACCCAGGGAAATGACCGGGATACTGACCGGCGGAGGAATAACCGGTAGAGGGAGCAGTAGCCGGCCGCAGAAAAGGAACACATCGTCATTTATTATGTGAGCAAAAGCACTAAACGGAGCTAAAAGTAGATACACAGCGATGGATAAAACAGCCTACGCGCTTTTCATCTCCGCAAAAAAGTTAACATCCTACTTCCAAGCTCACCCGGTAGAAGTCTTAACTGACCAACCGCTGGGTGCAGTGTTGCGAAATTCAACATCCTCCGGGAGGATGGTGAAGTGGGCAATGATGTTAACTCAATTCAATATTGAGTACCGGCCAAGGTCAGCAATCAAGGGACAGGCCCTAGCTGACTTCCTAGTAGAAATGACCGGTCTAACTCCAAACTTACCGGTCAACAAGCCCACTGAGCAATGGTGGGAGATGGCAGTTGACGGGGCATCCGATCCTAGAGGATACGGGGGTGGTATCGTGTTCACCACCCCAGAAGGGTTCAAGATCTACCATGCAATCGTCTTCAACTTCAAACTGACGAACAATGAGGCAGAATATGAAGCTCTGGCTGGAGGGCTCAGGCTTGCCCAAGCCTTGAAAATCAGCCGGGTTAGTATCAAATCTGACTCTAGCCTGATAGTTGGGCAGGTGACCGGTAACATGGAAGCAAGGGAAGGACGCATGGCACAATACAAGGACCTTGTACTTGCCCTGTTGAGAGGCTTCGAAGAGTTCAAGATCGCCCAAATTCCCCGGGCGGAAAACGCAGACGCAGACCTTCTCTCCAAATTGACCCAGTATGCTCCCGAGCATGTTTCAAAACTTGCCCGGGTAGAGATCCTTGACCGTGCAAGCATCGAAAAATTGGAAGTCGCTGCTATAACGATCAGAAGCCAATATGACCGGTCAAACTTGGTTGGGGCGGACGACCATTGGATGTATGATCTGATGGAATATTTGATGGATGGGAGCTTGCCAGGACAAGATGACCGGGCAAGAAAAGTAAAGCTCAGGGCACCCCGATTCCAGATTCTTGATAGGAAGCTGTATAAAAGGGCGTTTGGGGGGCCACTCCTGAGATGTCTGACCAACCGGGAGGCTGAACGAGTCATAGCGGAAGTCCACGAAGGCGTATGCGCGGCACATCAAATGTCCCGTACGCTTTCCCAACGCATCATCTTGTTGGGGTATTACTGGCCAACAATTGTCCAGGATTGCGAAAGGTATGTTCAGAAATGCCGGACGTGCCAAGTATTCTACAAGTATCCTGGTAGACCGGCGACCTACTATCACCCCGTATCAAACGTCATCCCATTCGCTAGATTCGGGGTTGACATCATCGGGGCATTCCCAGTCGCCCAAGGAGGGAAGAAGTTCGTGATCGTAGCCATCGATTACTTTACCAAATGGATCGAGGCCGAAGCATTGGCCAACATCACCACGCAACAATGTAAGAAATTCATTTGGAAGAACATCATCACGAGGTTTGGAGCGCCCATGAACCTCATCACCGACAACGGCCCACAATTCTGAAATCCAAGATTCACTGAATACTTGGAGGGCTTCGGGATCAAGCACAATCGCTCCTCGGTAGCGTACCCCCAAGGGAATGGCCAAGTCGAAAACGCCAACCGAACGATTGTGGATGGTCTAAAGAAACGGCTGGGAGAAGCAGGAAACAAGTGGCTGGAAGAGCTCCCACACATCGTATGGGCATTCCGGGTAACACCCAGGAGGGCTCATGGGGAAACTCCATTCTCCCTAACCTATGGATGTGAAGCAAGGCTGCCCATCGAAGCTGAATTCCCAACGTTTCGGGAGTCAAATTATCAACCCCAGCAGAATGAGGAAGATCACTTGGCCGAACTCAACTTGGTCGAAGAGCGGAGAATGGTCGCGGAAGTCAAAATGAGCACATACCAACAAGTTGTGAAGAAGTACCACGACAACAAGGTTAGGCCGCGTTACTTCCAAGTAGACGATGAAGTCCCGCGAAGGAGAGATGCTAGCAAGCCGGGGGACGGAAGAAAGCTGGCCAAGAACTGAAAGGACCTTACCGGGTGAAAGCAATCACTTGCCCGGGGACCTACCGGTTAGAAACTTTACAAAGTGAGGCCTACTTTTATTATCAATCGAATTGATGGCATTCAGCATTCTACGTGATAGCAACAAAAATGATAGGTCGAACCTATCCTAGGAGGGCTTCCCGGGAGGATCGAATCCACTTGGATAAGCCAACTGAGACACAGGCCCGGACCTGGCACGCTGGTTACTACACCGGTCTTGCTCAGTATAATAGAAAAAATAATAAAGCCCGGAAGAGGGGCCCGGAAGAGGGTATGCCTGCAAGAGGGCTGGACCTGGAAGAGGGTTCGAACCGTACTTACACGGGCCCATGAGATTTGACCGGTGTCGGGGAATCAGCCGGCACCGTCAAATTGATTGGGGACTAAAAGATGCCCATTAAAAGAAATAGAAAGGGATCGTCCACCGTGGCACATCCTATATCCCCCTTCTCAGGGAAGACTTGAACGGGGGGGTGAGCTAAGGCCTTCCCGGGATGGTAGAAATCAAAGGGCCATTAAAAGACTTAATCACCCGGAAGAGGGGGCCCTGGAAGAAGGGTGCATTTGGACCTTGGAGAGGGTTCGAAACCATTCGACATGGTTAAAATCTCTAGTATTCTTACCGGTTAAGGATACTTCAAGAAAAATTACTAGGTTACAGGTGCTTCCATCTACAACCTACCGGTCAAAAAAAAAAAGAAAAAGGAATACCCCGGTTGGGTATTAATACAACGGAACTTCGAAAGTTCTACAAGGCAGAGCAGTTGACCGGTCATGTAACGCCACAAGATATGGCCTAAAATTTATTATAAAACAATAGTAGTTTTTATCCAATAAAGAATATTTGTACGTTTGACTAAAAATAAATGGATTTTCAAAATAATGACTTTTTGTTAAAAAGTTATATTTATGGATATGTCTCGAAGAGATGAATCCAACGGTACATTTTATAAACCAATCTGATTTGTAGATTTCAAGTTATGTCAATTTTAAATAGTAAAATTTGTAACTTTGACCCATAAAATAAACTAAATTCAAAAGTGATTTAATCAGATTAGAAATCATAATTTTGACACTTGACAATATCATATTTATCATTTGGATTTAATTCATATATTTTTATCTCATTCATATTATTATATTAAATTATGACTGAGACAGACCCGGACACTGAGAAAAATAAAATTTCTCAGAAAAATATTTTGATTACGTCAAAATTCTAGTTTTGACAGTCTGATTCCAAAAATACAATTTGTTTTCAATTCGGAACAGTTTGGGCGAAAAAGCGCGTACCGTTTTAGTCAGTTTATCAGTTACGGAGTAAGAAAATAAATTTGATTCCCCAAAACCCTCCAAGTCACCTAGAGACACTCTCATCCTTTCCAATCCTCAATCAAACCAACCCACTACCATATACCTCCAATTCCTTTTCCCTATAATATCACCCTACCACTACCATCATCATAATCTTCACCATCATCAACATTCATCTTCTCCTCTCCATCTCTCCCTCTCTCTGTCGGCAGCAACAAGAAGAAGAAAAGAAAACTCCAACTCCATGGTAGTATGTTAAGGAAGAAGAAGAAGAAGCAAGAAAACCATCCAAAGTTTCCAAATTTTGAGTCCAAAACCGCAGCAGCAACTTCAAGGTAAAAACTGAAATTTTCCATCCATTATCTCGAAATACTTCTTGAACCAAAGTTGTAGCCCCGGATGTTACGAATCCAACCCAACAAACGGCTCGCGATTTCGTTAAGTAACGAAGAAGATATGGCCAAAATACCAGGACTGCGCCAGTGGTGGCGAGCTCCTCGGGTTGGCATGTTTTTCTTCACCAAAATTCATATTATTTCATCCCAAATACTTATAATAAACTCTCTAACAATTATTTAGGAACATCCGGAAGGTATTGCAAAGAAAGTTCGGCGTTGGAATGTTGAAGTTCGTGAGTTAATCGTCGGAATCATGTTCATCGACATACCCGAAATTCTGGACAGCAACTTTCTAGTGACTTCAGGTCCGATTTACGCTATCTTACATATGTTAAAACGAAATACTTTCTATACGAAAGTTGTAGCCTTACATCTTAGGAATCCACAGACTCAAACGGTTTGCAATTCCGTGAAGAAACGATGGAGATATTCCCAAATTACCGCAGGCTGTCCAGTTGTGACGGAAATGACAAAGTTGGCAAATTTCGATGTTGTTTCCACTCCCGCTCATCCGTAAGGTTTCGGCCGATGATTTCCAGGTCTGTACCTTTGCGTTAGACTTGTCGAATCATTCATCACATGCGTACATGAACATATATGTTAATCCATATGTTGAAATCATCCCAAAAATAAATATGTGATACATATAAGTATTAGAAATGCTTCAACTACATAGATTGTTAATCATAAGTGTTAAAATAACTCAAAGAAGTATTTTAAATATCCAAAAATATCAAAAATAGGATTTGCACACCCGAACGGTCGACGTAAACGGTCAACCGTCGTATTAAACATTGAAACGAAACAAGACTGTCAGACAAACGGTCGACCGCCGGTGGCCAACGGTCGACCGCCGCCTGCCCAGTCAAGACCGCCGTTTTTCCTCCAGTCAACAACGGTCGACCGCCGTTCAACCGCGGTCGACCGTCACGGTGATTCTCCAAACTCGACGCGATGAATTTCGCGGTCGACCGTCGCGCCAAACGGTCGACCGTTCCGAGCCTCGTAGTTTAATTAAATGATATTTTTATCAGATTACATCCAAATAAAATAAAGTATATTTATCCAATCATGTTGTTTACAAATTGTTCATATCATGTGATTCATTTCATCATTCATATTGAAACATATCACATCATGTGCATGCGCAAGAGATCAGGCTGAAGTGCGTCTCTTGTAGTTGTGATTGTGCGGGACTTAGCAGTCCGACATCACGGACCGGGCTTAGTGTACGTACATGGTACTTAGATTTTCGAGTACCACCTCTAATTCTGCGTGAGTTCGTCGTACCAAATGGGCGAATCTCATAGTTCAAGGCTCGTCCTTGCGACTTAGAATCATGCAGCATGAAGTCATCATCAAGTAAAATCATCATGACTATGTGTGACATCAATTACGCATCATGTTATCATCATCAAGTACATCAATTACATAGATGTCATGTAATCATCATCAAAAACAAGTATATATGGATTATATGAGTATCATGTAATCATCCTCACAAGCAAATTGATTTATTGTGCCATCATGTAATTATCATTAAATATTTATCATCATGATTCATCAAATTGTCCATATGATATAATGTGCCATATTATGAATATTATTATTATTATACTTTTTGTGGACATATATATGTAAATGTATATGTCTATGAATTATTCTACAATTCTAGCGTGGTACCACTCAGCGGTTTCGCTGAGCGTGTAGTTTGTATTTTTTCGTTGACTACACGTAGGTAACAAGAAGACAATGATGGAACCTTTCCTGGAGGGCATTGAGTCAGAGGAGATGCAAGGATGGCAGGCAATGTTTGGTCAATAGATTTTAAAATGTGTCATGATTTGATTATTATTGTACTTCCGCATTACTCTGAAAATATTTTTAAATGGGTCGCGATCCAGAGTCTGTAAATTTAATATTTATAAGTAATTGTCATTTTCAAATGTCAAGCGAAATTTTTATTTAACTCTCGTTTCACCTTAATTTGTGTAATTCCGGGTTTTACAGATTGGGGTGTTACAGGTCATACCATAAAATGGGAACTTACCGGTCAAACTGCGCTTAAAACGAAGAGAGGGCAAAGTGGTAAAAAGGAGACAAAGTAGTCTACCGGTCATACCGTAGTCTACCGGTCAAAACGAAGAGAGGGCAAAGTGCAAAAAGGAGACAAAATAAGGTTCATCCGGTCAAACTTTTTCAAGTTGACCACCAAGATGAAGATACCCAAGAGCAAGAAGCAAGTTATACCGGCGGGAGTCTATCTAGAGGCAAGCAAAAAGTTGGAGTTCAACCGGTCTAATGAAATTTCACCGGGCGGTACTTTACCCAGTCAAACTCATTCAAGTTGATCATCAAGGTGAAGGCATTCATTAAAGAAGGTCGCGGTTCTACCGGTCAACAACAATCAGATTTCAAATAATCGAGGTTGTTGCATTCTGTACCGATAAAAGGCAAAAGCAAAGTATCAATCCGGGCACAATCGGCCGGGTAGAATGTTAAATGTTTACATGGTACACCGGGCAACCGGTTGTTTTCCTCCTTGAGCTGAGAGGTTTCAGCCTTCATCGTCCTAGATAGCCGAATCAGCTCATCAGCCTGGCTCTTCAAAATTAGGGTCATCTCTTCTTTTTCCTTCTTCAGCCGTGCAATCTCTGAAGGATGGCCCATCCCAAGTTGTTCAGCCGTATGAGGCCTGATCTCCCCCGCCTAAACATAAATAGGCAACCCGGTTAAACTATCATGACACATAGGAAGACGGAGGGGCACGACCTTTTGAAAAGCCAAAAGAGTCGGATCGGGGATCCTGTTTTCAGACTTTTTACTTCCCGCTCATGACAAATTGCATGACCGAGAAGTGGAGGGCTTATTGATGGGTGTATTCCACCCATGACCGGTCAAAGGAAGAGACCAGATAGTTGACCGGTCAATCTTGAAAGTTAAGGAGAAGGACTTTAATCATCAGCTAGAGGACACTCAAATCGGTCAAAAGATGACCGGTATACTTTAGAAAAGTATACCGGTCAAACTATTACATGGTTCCATTCCTCCTTGTTGGTGGGTGTATTCCACCCATGACCGGTCAAAGGAGAAGACCAAATAGTTGACCGGTCAATCTTGAAAATGTTAGAATAAGTGACCAACGCTAGAAAGGGGGGGGGTGAATAGCGTTTGATCGTAGAAATTGCAGGAATAAAAAATTAAGAACGTGAAAAGTAAAGAGCGTAGAAAGCGTAAAGGTAGCACACCAAGATTTATACTGGTTCACCACAACGTGTGGCTAATCCAGTCTCCCGAGAGACTCTCTCGAGCTACACTACTTCCGTTAAGCTTACGGGTGCTTAACAAACCGTTACAACCTGAGAACTCGAGTCCCACGAGCCTCAACAACCTTGCTCGGAGATACCGCACTCCAAGACTTCAACCCGAAGGAAAATACCTTTCCTTCGTACAACCAAGGGAAACAAGCTTCCCTTAACGTGTATACAACACTAAGACACTCAAGAACAAGACTCTCCTTAAGAGTGGATATGAGTAAAATATATACGCTCAAGAACAACTCAAACTTCACACAAATTGGCTCTAGAAAGCTATGGAAAATGATGTTATTTGAATGCAATGAGAGTATGAATATTGTGAAGTGAATTGATGTGTAAAGCAGACCCAAACACCCCTTTTTATAGTGCCAAAATAGGCTCCAACGGACCAATGCATTAAACGGGTGATTGGCTTGATTTATGGGATTGAAAAGATTTGGGATCTGCAGAATATTGGCTTCCCATCGATGTTTGGGACTTACCCATCGCTGGTAAGCCAATTTTCCTTCATTTTTGAAGTTAACGGTTACCTACCCATCGATGGGTACCAGCTTCCCATCGCTGGGTGGGAGGTTGACTTCCAAACAAGGAAAGAATCAACCTTTAATGACCACCAACGGTCATGCCTTCCCATCGATGGTATACCCTTACCATCGCTGGGTTCCCATCGATGGGATAGACTTCCCATCGCTGGGCAAGGTCGTTTTGCCTTGTGGTAATTTTGCACCAAGGCTCTAACAGCGATGGGTGGAACTCCCCATCGCTCTTTGGCATGGTTCTGGAAACTGGTTTGGCTGAGGAGCCGCTTACCCATCGATGGGAAGATCTTCCCATCGCTGGGTGAGTGGTTAGTCAAGAACCCATGGTTTTTGGCTTAACCACGGCCTAGCCAACCGATGCGTAACCCGACCGAAAAATTCAAAGTTCTCCAAAATAAAAACCAAGAGTTTAAAACACTTATTTGATGTATTTGGCTAATAAATCGAGTAAGACACTTTAAAAACCACGTCATTTAAGTGAAAACCACGGCTAGCCAAGTTTTATGCCGTTGAATGATTTTTGTCAAACGACCAAAAGCGAGAGATGGTTTTCAAGGTGTTTTTGTTGGAGAACCGTTTAAACATGCCAAAGAGTAAAAACCAATCATAAAAAGTTGAAAACCACTTGGTTGGTTTGGACGCCAAAAACCATAGCCGATAACCGAGAGCCGAACGCCAGTTTCTGAAACCCGAACGCTGGATGGCTTGGTTTTTGGTTTGGGCGAACACCAAGTGTTTTTAATGACTTAAACATGTTTGAAAAGCATTTTTATGATGTAAGAAATGCAATGAAGGATTTTAGCCTAAAGAGCCAAGGTGTAAAGATTGGGTCGGTCTTGATCACAATAAAGACCGACTCAACGATGCTAAGTCTAAGGTCTTCGTTCTTGGTCTCTTTTAGCTCTTGTTCTCTTGCTTTCTTCTTATACTTATTTCTTGCCTTGTATTTTTAACAGCTTGTCTCGTTCACGGCGGTTTGGCATTATCAAAACCTGTCATAAAAACAAACACGGCTTTAGTACGAAAACACGATAAACCCGTGTTTCTCTTGAAAATTCTGGAAAGGGAGACTTTAATCGTCAGCAAGTGGGTATTTGATCGGTCCAAATTTGACCGGTGTACTTCGGGAAAAAGTATACCGGTCAAACTACTTATCACTCCATTCATTCCCTAAGTACGATAAACTCATCCCTCAGAAATTACCCGGTGTAGTTTCTAGGGTTGGAAAGTGTCGGCAGAGGAGAATCTACGAGGGCTTGGCGTGTAGCGACCCGTGTCAGTAGAGGACAACTGGAGATGCTGAAGAATCCATCCAAGGCACTACCTGACAAAGGGAATAATCCCCCTCACAAGGCGACAAGGCAGCTCGAGGACGAAACCAGTCACCTCGCACCACATCAGCAGCATGCCCCCACGTGGGCGCACGTGGTCCTGTCCCCTTAGCCTAGTATAAATACTCATGTAAACCTCAGAAAGAGGGATCCGAATTCATTCTCTCTAAACTCCCTTGTAAAAGCACCCGTGCATTCTCCGTTATAATATAAATTGGGCTACAGGTGTTCCACCTAAAGTCCTACCGGTCAGTCTGCGTGTTTTTACCTTTCTTACTTTGCCAAATCAAGCAAACTATTCTAGACCCGGTCTAGTATAGTTTGACTGGTCAAGTAATTTACACCATCAATTGTCACACTGTTACTTATCACCACCAGCCACTAGAGTGCCGATAGTTGAGTTATCACACTACCATATAATATTGTCATCACTTTTTCATCATACTGTCAATCCTTATTCTAACATCACACTGTCATTTTACTCTATTTTGGTCATAAAAGACTTAGGACTCATATTTTGGTATTTTCATACTTTTTTCCTCTTGTCTAGGATGATTCCTTTCAATATGACTCTAAAATAGAGTAGTTTAAGGAACAAATTCAAAAAGAGGGCTAGTTATATCACAAATTACTATATTTAATGTTTTATTAAATTTAAAAGATTTAGAATAAAATAGAGGGCAAGTAATATCGCAGCTTACTATATTTAATGTTTTATTAAAATCCATATTCTGTAACAAGTTCAGATATTCTCCGAAAAAGATCTCTAATTTTTTTCTCTATAACCAAAATTATATGGTTATATTTTTTTGTTTCTCTTTTGGTTTTTATCTTTTTGTTTCAAAATTCTAATTAAATTAAAGCGTAATGTTATTTTGGTTACAAATTTTTTATATAATATTTACATTGGTTTGTATATTTTAAAATTGATTTATATTATTAGTTTAAGTTGATTATTTGTGAGGAAAACTTATAAAAAGAATGTAAATGCTAAATGTATCCATGCTAAAAGGTAATACATTAAAAGAAAAAAAATGTTACAAATGAAAAAATAATGCTTCTTTATTATATAACACATGTACACACATTTTTTAGAAACTTTAATTTGGAAAACATACTCCCTCCGTTTGGAAAAAGTGTTCCTCTTTTGACTTTGTGTAAAAATAATGAAGTATTAAATTGTAGTTGACTTCTAATTTTTCCTTTGATGTGATAGGTAAAAGTAAGATATGATAGATAAATTGTTAGAGATAAAGTATGATGTGATATGAAAAAGTAAGGGTAAAGGTGATTTTTTAATAGAAAGTGGAAGTGTTTTGTTGGAAGTGAAAAAAAATGAAAGAAGAAGTGTTTTTGAGAACGTGGGAGTATTTTTGAACATATTTTTGCCATTTAGAATATGACAATTTTAGGTAGTACTCCATGATCTGTTTCATTTGGAATAAAGCCAATTGAACATGCATATTCTTACCATAAGTAATTTATATTCTATAACAGTGAATAATTATGTCACATACTCAATATAAATATATTCTATGGAACTTGATTTTAAAAAAAATTGTTAGTCACAAAAATGAATTTTAGTTTTTACTAAATTGGATAAAATTTCATGAAGTGTCAAAATTCTTCCATAATACTCTTTTTGTCCAGATTTAATCTTCTAATTTGATTTTATTGGTCAAATTTTGTAAATATTGACCTCAATATACGAAAAAAGTAATTATTGTTTCTCAATAAATGTAATATCAATTTTTTAAACATTGGTTTTAAATATGATTTTTTCATAAAATATAATAAGAATAAATATCGTTAATAATGGTCAAAATGTCAGATTGGAGAACGTTAAAAATGAAATGAGAAGATTGAACCTACTCATACAATGACTTAATGCTGTGATTTTTTCAAGATAGATAGTGACCAAACCCTTTCTTTTTTTGGCATAAAACTACTAACCTAAATATAGTATTATTAAAATTGATTCAGAGAAGTATATGCTTAACTGATTATTCCATAAAAATTAATTACTCTAAACCCTTCTTTTATGTAAAAATATAATTCTAAATTCAAAAATAGGAAGTGTTCTTTACCACCCATTTGTGTATATGGTACACAGATTAGAATGTTTGAATTATTTAAAAAATATTATTCATTAATTGTCTCATTTCGCTTTACTATTAAATCTTGAATTAAGCAATGAATGATTCAAAAAAATAAATTTCAAAAAATTAAAATTTCAATGATACTTCTCTAATGTATTCAAATCTTTATTTATTATTTATTCTTTTTTGCCTTTTCTCATTTCTTACTTTTTTTCTTTTTTTTGTTTTCTTTTTGTTTTTCTCTCTTTCTTCCTTTATTTACCTGTTTCGTTATTTTCTCTTTATCTTTTATCTTTTCTATTAATAACATTGTTATTTTAAATTTAATAAATTTATGTAAACAAAAAGATCAAACTATACGTCTTAATTAATCAAAAAGATCAAACTAAATAAGCCATATAGTGTCATTTTTTCATATTTTTTTGATCTTATTTGTTTGTTTTTGAAAAAATATGAAACAAAAAATGGTACTATGTCTTATTTTTTGTTTGTTTTTTTGAATTTTCCATTGTCTTTTTTTTCATTTTTAGTTATTTATATATGTAGGGTTTATTTTATTCACTTGTTTTTGTTTAATTTTTTACAATAGCGATTTATAAACAGACAAAAAATAAGATGTGTGCTTTGATTTTTTTAATTAAAATGAGTAAATACAATTGATTAAGTCAAACAAAAAAATCAAAAAATAAAACAAAAAAACAAACAAAAAATTATACATTTGTTAGCAACAAAAATGTTTGTAAAAAAAATCGTAAACAAAGAAACAAACAATATTAAAACATCAAAAAGAAAATAGAAACAAACAAAAAATATATACAAATAAAACAGACCGAAAACATAAAAAAATAAAAAGAAATATATCAAAAAATTGAAAAAAAATTAAAAAAGTTACGGAGTATTCAACAAAAAATTTGAAACAAAAAAATACTTAAAGAGGAAGTTAAAATTAAACAAAAAAGAGGATACTCAAGAATAGGGCTGTTCATCGGTCTAAGACCGGACCGACCCGGACCGGACCGAAGACCGAAATGAGTAAATTCAAGGACCGAAGACCGGACCTAAATCTATTCGGCTTTGGACCGGACCGAACCGAAATATTTAGGACCGAACCGGTCCGGACCGATTGGACCGAAAAAAATACATATTTTTTTAATTATTTTGATCAATTAAATATATTTTAGACTTTTTACTTTGTACCATTCAAATAGAAAATGAATAAAAAAAATATGCAACCTTAAAATGAATACACAATATGAACTATTTCAATGTAGAAACATAAAAACAAATATGAAATGTTTTTTTTAGATTTTTTAAAAAAGCACTTAATAAAAAACCTTTTTAATTAAATAAATTAAAATATCTATTAAAATAGAGCATTAAAGTGTAATACGGAACTTAAAAAGTAGAGTTTTAGTATTTAGGTCTTTTAGGTCCAGTAGGGTCATTAGGTCCAACCGGTCCAATCGGTCCGGACCTAAATCATTTCGGGTTTGGACCGGACCGGACCGAAACCCGAATGTCTAAATTTTCTGGACCGAAGACCGACCCGAAATCCATTCGGTCTGGACCTAACGGTCCGATTCGGTCGGTTTTTTTGGTCCGGACCTAAATGTGAACAGCCCTACTCAAGAAGCGGGGTGGGCTAAACAAGTATGGAGGGGTGGGTTGTTGTGAGTGGAGGGTTTAATGAAGAAGAAGAAAAAAAATGGATGAAAGAAGGTAGAAAAAGAAAAGAAGGGGTGAAAGAATGAAGAAGAAGAAAAACAGAGGGGAAAGAAGAAGAAAAAGAAGGGAGTGGGAGGGGGAAGAAGAAAAAAGAAATGGGGTCAAATTAAAGATTTTAAAATATATAAAATTGTAATTTGGCCCAAATGACCTGATGATTACCTGAAAACCGGCTCCAGGTATCATTCGTGAAAAATTTTCAAAATTCAGGTATTTTTGTAAAAGAAAATGAAGTCTAAGCACCAAAACGAAAAACAACTAAAAGTTCAGGTACCATACATCAAATTTACCTAGGGGTGTGCACAATTTGGTAAACCGACCGAACCGAACCGAAACCGAAAAATTTGGTACGTACCGAAACCGAACCAAATAATTCGGTTAGGTATTCGGTTCTCATATTTTGAAAAAATCGGTTTTCGGTTCGGTACAAAATTTGGAATCGGTATTTCGGTAAAAACCGAATACCGTAATTATTTAATACTTATGTATAATTTTACCCATTGCTACTCAATTCAATACCCAATATCTATCCCAATATTGAAATAATGAATATCCACCCCACTAATTTTAAGTCCTTCTATCTAAATTTGGAGTTATTTAAGATTGGAAATCACGAAAGCATCAAATTAATAATACTGGTAAATGTTTTTATATTTCGAAATGGACAATTCTGTTATTTGTATCAACTATTTTGTTTAATTTATGTAATGGTTCTAATTGTGTTGCTTTATTTTAATTTTGGAGTGTGTAATGAACTTATATATAATGGATTATGCTTTGTTATTTTCAATTTGGAGAATGAAATGGATTTTTTAAAGTTCAAATTTTGGTTTATGTTCGGTTTTCGGTAAAACCGATTACCAAACCGATTTAATTTGGTTTTTACCAAGCCGAACCATTTGATTTCGGTTCGGTATTTGGTACAAAAAATAAATTACCGAAATTTCAATTTACCGAATTTTTGGTTCGGTTCACTTTTATCGAATGAACACCCCTCAAATTTTATGTATAAAGAAATTGTTCTTTTTATTGTAAAATTGTGTGATCAATGGACTTTTGTTTTATTTAATGTGTTTTTTTCTTGATGCAACTTTTGGGCCGTGAAGCTAATATGGGTATAGCGCGTAGCACATACGATTTTGGTTGCCCGGGTCCAACTATAAAAATGGGTCACTAATTCATGTTAAAATGTGGTACGGATCCATGTTTATATAGGTGTTCCGATTTTTTTCGGGAAAAGAAATTTTCTAACATATAACATTCGATTTTTTTGTGTGGACTGCGGGACATAATATTAATCACCACAAAATAGTCATAAAAGAAAATATATGGTTAAAAATTTGTTTAGATGCGAGAGTAATTTTGTGGATCATATATCAATTACTCTTCATTAAAAAAATACATAAAGTGAGAATTGTTATTTGTGACATCCAAAAAGAAAATACAGTTTAAGTTTTTTGACACAGGATGAGCTACATTGGCAACCCTATTGCCTGCCACACTGCTCACTTTGCTGATACACTACCGCCCTCCGCCGCCACACTGCCATTGCCGCCTCCGCTGCCACACTGCTAGCTCAGCAAACAAACTATTACCGTCTGCATATTGCAAACTCCGATCCACCGACAGTCCGACACATTGCCACCACGACCGCCGTCACATAGACACCACCACAACTGCCACAATGCCAACTGTGCCACCGCACTTCAACTATGATCGCCACCACACTGCCATCTCCACCACCACACTGCCAACTAATTTTTAAGCAGTAGTCTGTTGTGCGCGCCCAAACATATCCAATATGCTAGTCCAATAATATTTCTCCGCCGTAGCACCGACCGGCACAGATGCAAACTTCCTCAAAAAAAAGATTAACTTCAGATTAAAAAATATTGCTCTGCCACCCAAAACCTAATTTCCAATAAATTCCAAATTAAATTGTTAGATGAAATGAAAACCTGATTTTGAATAAATTTCAAACCAATTTTGAAGAAATCAAAACTAGATTTGGAGAAAAGTAGAAAGTAGAGGGGAAATTTGACCTGAAATGTAGCGTCGCCGCCTCAGTCCCTTGCATTCCCGTCGCTGCTGTCGTTCACCAGTCTCCGACATCACTGCTGATGAATTCCATTTTGTTTAATATGGCCGGACGAATCGGAAGAGGATGACAATATGCATATAATAGTCACACATTTCGTGGGGCTTACGGGGTAGGGGTGGAGGTGCATGGGCGGGGTAGGGTGGGGGGGTTTAGGGGTGGGTTAGGGGGGTAGGAACCATCAATTTTGCGAACAGAGCACCGGAGGTGCCCCAAAATACCAGTGGCACCGTACTCCGGTGTCACTAGAACCCCACCGATGTTATATAGAACATTCTTGCAACATGAATGAATGTGAGAAGAATGATTATGAATTTAAGATCTTTGTTATAGATATTTGGTAAAAAAGACTCATTTTTGTTGCAGTAACATATTAGTCGTATTTGTATTTGTAGTCAATTAAGATATTTTTCTTTCATAGTATTTTCACCAATTTGTTTCAATTATAGAAAATAAAAGATGTGAACTTTTATCATAAGTATACGGAGACCCAATGGATCCAGATCTAGAATTAAACTTCAAGAACCATCGGATAAACGGGCACGGGTTAGGACCAACTTTTTTAAATGGGTACGGGTATAGAACACTATGGACCGGCTCGAACCCGACCCATTAACAAGCCATGGTGGACCGATCAAATTTTATTTTTTATAATTGTTTTCAATATAATAATCTACTATCAATTTTGATGTCTTTTCTTATATTTTTCTCATGTTACAATAACTTTAAGACTAATTCAATATTATGCATAATTTTTTATCACAACTTTTTTTAAAAAGTCAATTTAAAAATAGAAATTCTATTAAGTTTTTTCTTACAAATTATGTTACAATATTTTCAAGACTAATAAAATGTTACATTTTTGTTTTCTATCACAAAAATGAATTTTTTGTGGGAAGAATGAAAGAACTCTTTAAACTCTTTTTACACCCTTTTTAAAATGATTTCTTTTTATTATTTTTATTTATAATAAAATATATGCAAGATTTGAGTGTCAGGTTGTGATCCACAGTAGTCTCTCAAACATCTTCGTCTTCAGTCTTGTACGGAGAAATCTGGTAGTATTATTGTTGACTTTTTAATTTATATTTTAAACGACATGCAAGTTTTTATTGTAGTGTTGATACTCTGTTAAAAAATTAATTTTTAGATAATGGTGATTGACAATATTTAGTGTGTATTACCCATTACAAATTAGTAATAGAAATACTTTTTTTTTATACGTGGACACCTTAAATTAAATAGATAATATTGATTTAAAAAATAAAAAAATAGTCTAATTCGATCCGGGCTGGGTTTCACGGTTCGATCCTGGGCTTATCCTTATCTTATTGGGGTCAGTCCCCGTTCCAAGAAAAGTATCTTATTCGGTCCCGGTCCGGGTTCGAACAGATGCACACCCCTAATTGCACGTGAAACCTTAATTTTTTTTGAAACTAAGTGGTGGTGAGTTTTGAACTCGTGACATTTTTGTCAACAAGAAACCGATATCATGTCAAGGAACCAACTAAACCAAAAGCTAGAGCTTGTGGTTGTGGTCCTAGAAAGATTTTTATGTATACTCTAACAATGTTAGAGTTTGCACATCCGAAAATAAAGAAGAATACCATTAGCATATATAGAAAGGTGAAGTTCTACCTATCAGCTTAAAATTTTGTGTTAGATAGTGGATCTTTACTTTATATGCAAGTGATTAATTTTACCTAACACTCTACTTGTTCTTCTCAGCCGACCTGAATTTTAACATGGTATTGGAGTATGTCTGATTCACATTTGATTTCCTAGTTGTTTGGACATAGGTTTAGGCATATGAGTTACCCATCCGTGGTTTGGGTTGGGGTTGCTATGAGAGATTGAGAAGTTAGACCTATCTATCCAAGTGCTAACTAGACTAGACTAGTTACCACTCGAAAGGAAGTGTTGGAGTTCCCACATCAAAAAATAAAAAAGAATACACTAGTGTATATAGAAGGATGTAACCCTACTTATCAGCTTAAACTTATGGATTAGATAGTGCATTTCATTTTTATGCGACTAATTAATTTTAGCCGATACTCTGTTCGTTGTTCTCGGTCCACCGAAATTTTAAAAATATATGTGTGTGTATAAGTGTATTTTTGCATGTATTATGTATCAGAGTGCTTTTAAAAATTGGTAAAGGAAATTCACATTTTATAAAGAATTGAGGGGAAAAAAACTAGAGGTGGCAATCGGGTCAACCAGATCAGTTTCAGGTTGAATTTTTTCGGTTTGGATATCTTTCGGATATATGTTATAATCGGTTCGGTTCAGATCGGTTTAATTTCGGGACGGATTGGATTCAGTTCTATACATTTTTCAGTTCGGTTCGGTTTCGAGTCGGTTCATATACGGTTTGGATACAATTTGAATCGGATATATTTCAGTTTCGGATCTAGTTTGGTTCGGATATATTTCGGTTTTGGATCAAATATATTTTGGATATATATTATTTTCTAATAGAAACTTAATTATCCATGTTTCTTTTTATGTTTTATCACATTTATCAATCTATCATCAATATAATACCTCATATTATTTTATATTTTTTCCTAATTATATTATCTTTACCCTAAATATTCCCTTTTTGAATTTTTAGTCATATTTTACAAATTTAGACTACAAATTATGAAAAAATATATATTTAATTATGATTTAAATTTAATATAATTAAATTGATTTTAAAATTTTGTTTTGATATATCAAATTTTTCTCACATCTACTAATGTATTTATGTTTATAAATGAAAAGATAAAAGATAAATTCAAATAGTGTTATCTTCCATTTGAATACAATTTGGTAAAAATTGAGTAAAAATTGGATGAAATTAAGTGAATTTTATTCAATTGAGTGCAAAATTTATAAATTATTTGAGTGTATTTTGTTGAAATCAGATAAATTAAATTTAATATAGTCAAATATAATTAATTTTACAACTAAATGTAATGGTGTAGATCAAATTTGAAAACGATAACACTAAATGTTGCCGCTAGAGAGTCTTTTTAAAATGCTAACAGTAACATCTGATGTTATTGACTAATATTGAGTGAATTGGTTTGAAACGAATTAAATTAACTCTCAAACCAATAAAATTTATTGTAATTGGATGAAATTAGGATAAAATCTAGTTATTCCATACAATTCATCATATAATCCTTTTGTCCCAAAAAGAATATCACACTTCACTATTTAAAAATTACGGAAATTTTATTTTTTTTGTGCGTTATTATTTATTATTTGATAAAATAAACTATTATTCTTGTAACATCTTATTTTGGAAAGTTTTGGACGTATTTTTTAAATATGTAGACATTTTTTATTTCTATACCAATCTTTAAATAAAATAATTTTTAAAAACTTAAAATTTTTGCTTTGTTTTGCGTTATATGTAGCATTCTTTCTAAGATGGAGAGAGTTTTTTTCTTCAAAACAAGATTGTTTTAATTAGATTTTATAACTTAAGACTGAAATTGGTACTGTATTTTTCATATAATAACTAATCAAAGACTTAATTTTTTATCAATTTTCCTATGCTCAAAATTTCCTCCATTCCTTTTCACTTTCCCTACTTAATCTTATCAGTTTTCTTATGTCACCATTCATCTCATTTCTCAATTTTCATTCACCTTCAACTCTTAGACCTAATTTTTTTCAATTGATGCTTCACCTTGTTTTCAAATATTTTTTTCCCTTTAATTTTGTTAATAACAAAATAGTTGACTCACTTTATTCATCCAAAATTTTATATGTATAACTTATCTTCAATCTCTAAATATAATAAATTTAAGTCATGAAATTTCGTACTTTTTTCAAGATGACAATCAATTTTATGAGGGAATAGCAAGTAATGTAATTAGTTCAAATGATAAAATAAAAGTAAAAATTTAAAAATGTAATATGCTTATTGAAAGGAAAACAAGATTCCGAATTTATTGGTTTTCGTTCTAATCAGGCTCGGATATTATTGGTTTCAGATCTAATCAGTTTCGGGTATTATCGATTTTGGATCTAATCGGTTTCGGGTTTAATCGGTTTCGAATTTCAATCGGATATGAATTATTTTGTTCGGTTTCGGTTCGAATCGGATCATTTCGGATTTTCAATTATAGATCGGATCTTCATTTTTCGTATCATTCCGGTTTCGATTTCGGATATTTTGGTTCAAATAATCGGTTCTAGTTATGTTTTGTCAGGTCTAAAAATAACAGTAAAAACCCATTAATATACTTTGGATTAGGGGGGGAGTCTCGGTGATGTTGAATGCTAAGTTCTTCATCTTCTTTTACCGTTTGGGCGGCGGGACGGGAGTGGTGATTTATATGAAGGCCGACATGTTTGGTTAGTCGAAATTTAAGAGGCCGGCCCGCAAGTTGTGTTAGACTATTCGAATGGGTAAGGAGAGAGAGAGAGAGAGAGGTTGTGAGTCAGCATCACATGGGAGCCGGCCGCCGATGAATAAACAAACAAACAAACTTGTTTACGTTGTACTCCAGTAGCTAGTCACACACTCAATAGTGCTACTTTTAAATTCATCCGTTTCAGTCCTTTCGATGTCCCCCCCACCCCCACCCCCCTACGCAACGATGAATCGGGTCCATTTTAGATGCTGAATTAGTCGTTTGTCTCGAATTGTCAATTTGGATGTTTAAGCTAAATATTGCTACATACTCCATATGGAAGGTGCTGATCCAATCAATATTAAAGGATCCAAAACCATTAACCCCCCCCCACACACATTTGGTTAACTCATCAAAAAACACTAATTAAAAATTTAAAACAGAAACATGTGATCCCGAACGAGTGGATGTCTTGTACTCCTAAAGTTTTGGTATGTTGTCACATGGATTAAAATTTTAAAAGTACAGCTAGTTTCTTGATTCATTTCAATGGGTTTACATTCCACAATATATCATTATTATTGGTATTCAAATTTGTTGACACGTACTCATATTTAGATTTGTATTTGGTTTGAATGTAATATTCTTATTGAGTAATTTACCTAAATATGACTAAAATATAATGACTTTCTCAAAATACGAACATATGTTTTTATTTCTCAATGTAGCACCTTTGGTCATTATTAATTAGTCATTATTCAAGTAAATGTTCATCATTGCTGGACATTATTCCTTCCACGAAGACATTATTAAGTCTTATTTAGAGAATAAAAAAGTTTAAGTCCTAGATTAGGAAAGTTATTATGTTTTAGTTCTATTTAGTGCAAATTTCACTATTCTTATCCCTACTATAGTGGGATTCAACTGGGTTGTTGTTGTTGTTGAATTCGAAAAAAAAACGTTTTGAAACTTTTTTCTTTAAATGCGTTAAAACAGTTAAATATAGTAAAATATGAACTAAACAGGACTAAAACATAAGTCATTTTTCAATGTAAGACTTAAACTTTTTTATTCCCTAAATAGTAATTAATAATGTCTAGTGAGAAAAATAATGTTCACTGATGGTATACATTTACTCAAATAATGACTAATGGATGATGACCAATGATCCTACATTGGGAAATAAAATTATATGGTCCTATATTTAGAAAGTCATTATGTTTAGTCTTATTTAGGTAAATTCTTCTAAAATATATCCTCTACACACACACACACACACACAAAGAGAGTTCCAAAATTGTGGTGACGGCACGTGTCATGCCACGCGTGCATACAACTGACATGTGTCACGCCACATGTAAATCACATGACACATGTACATCCATGCATGCATAGTAAATTTTGTATTAAATAATCCTTATTTTTATTTTTTATAAATTCTTCACTTTCCAACAATAAAAAACTATTATTTTTATTAACTTTTTATAAACTTTTCACTTTCTGACTATGTTAAAAAAATTCATTGTTTTAACATATTTTTAAAATATGCACGACTATTTTATAATTCCAATATATATATATATATATATATATATATATATATATATATATATATATATATATATATATATATATATATATAAAATTTATTAATTAAAAAAATGTTTCTTATAATTTTTAAAATTATCCATCACCACAAAAAAACTAATTATATATAAATTTTATCACACGCGCATCTTTATTAACTTCATAACATATTTTAGTTTTTTTTCTTATTACATTACTTATTTTATTATATATTTTTCAACAAACTAAACAAAGTAAAAGTTTAATTGAAGGATTACATGTGGCGCATACAAATATGCATTATCTAATGATGTGTCATTCCTTAATTCATCTATTTGAGATTTTTATTTTAATTTTTATTAAATAAAAATTTTTTTATCATTATTTTATTTGATAATCATTAATTTTGTATAAAATGTTTATGTGATGCAGGCACAACACCTCCCCACATGTCATGTCGCACATGTATATATTTATTATTATTAACTTTTATAAAAACCTTTACTTTCTTACATTAAATAACTTTTATTAAATTTTTATAAACTTTCACTTTCTTACACTAAATAACCATTATTGTTGAATAAAAAGAGCATTATTATTATCAAATTTTCAAAATAGTATTATAATTTTTTATCACATATAAATATTTATTAAATACAAAGTTATTTCAAACTTTTTATCCTATTACATACTACAAAGTATAGTATAGTATACAGTGTATATTTTTTCAACAAACTAAACAAAACAAAGTTAGAGTTGAAAGATGATATGCGATGTATGTCATATATGTAATTTTTAACTATGTATCATTACTTAATTGATTCATTAGAAATTTGTTTTTTTAATTTTTTTAGTTGATCATTTATTTTATTTGTATAAAATTTTTCAGGTCAAATGTGCACACCATGCCACATGTGATGCCACAAGTGCGTATTTATTTTTATTAAATTTTTATAAAAGAAATCACCCTAAGTAGCACTCTAAATCTCTCAATATTACACATATAGCACTCCTTAATCTATTATACGAATTTAGCTATTTATAATGTCAATATCTTCAAAGCATACCCTCTACATTTTATTATATTCTACTATTTTTAATTACTTTTAATTATTTGATTAAACTTAAGTTAATCACGTAGCCACTCCTCCTCATTCATGCAGCTCCTCCTCATTCTTGCGACTCTTACGTACGAGAACATCATTCTACGTCGTTTACCATAGCTCTACGAGATCTTTCTCCTACGCAGTTTACGAATGTATAATGCCTAAAAAGTTCGTACGTATTAAATTAAGTTCCATGTTTAACGCCCATGTTTGGCCAGTGTGTTTCGGTGTGACAAGTTATTCATGATACAGTCATACATTTTTGGACAGTGTGGAATTCATACATGAAAACAGTCATACACATTTTGGCAGTGTGCAATTCATATATGAAAACAATATGGAATTCATACATAAAAAGAGATACATTTTTTGAGCAGTGTGGAATTTATACATGAAAATAGTCATACACTTTTTGACAGTGTAGAATTTATATATGAAAACATTGCCACATAAACCAATGGACATTACACTCCAACATGAAATTCAGGAACACAATAATACACTTACACACTGTCATAAGATATTACAACATATATCAATTCTACACTGTCACATTAAATACTCACATATAAAAACCACACTGCCCACTACACGGTTACAAGTGAACAACCACACTGCCCAAAACAATCATATTTTTGGCAGTGTGTAATGAATATTTGTTGTTTAATTAAAGGACAAAATCAGAATCACGGGTACGAAACATATAACACTGCTGTTTAGAGTATACTAGCATTTTCACCCGTGCGATGCACGGGGTCGACGAAATTTTTGTCTATTCTGAATTTTTTTAATGCAATATATTTTCTGGATCAAGTAAATATATTTCTAACATGATTTTTTATCATTGGACAAAAACACCAAGGTAGAATAAATAATATTTGAGAAATTGAAAATATAATCAAAAATGTCTTTTTTAATTCCAAACTTGTTGGCATGAAGAATAAGAAATTAAGTAGTACTATTCACCTCATGGAATAAAGGATTAGAAAAATTCATTTACCATTCAACAACCTCGAGCACGGGTGCCAATAGTGCACTATCTTAAAAAAAAGAATATAATAGTTTTTTATGTTCTCCAATAAGTTCGAATAAGTGAAGTTCACTATATTCTTGAGAAATAAATTTGGTTAAGAATAAGATCTTTAACTATTAGAGCACCAACTTCATGTATTGTGGAGATATTATAATTTCTTGAGTCTCTAGTTTTCTTTGTCAACAACCTCAATGATACATTAGAAGTATGCTCATTATATATGAAGTCTTACTTCTCAACAGCCTCAATGATACATTAGAAGTAGGCTCATTATCCATGAAGTCTTTAGTTCTTCTAAATATCTGTGTTAAAACATTATGCTCATCTACCATATTTTTCAAATCTTTGACCAAACTTTTATCAGTAGTCAAAGAATTATTCTCCCTACTGTGCGAAACAAATAGAACAATTTGTTTTTATTAGCCTGTTAATAATGTTTCATGTGTATTATATTGTCAAACACATGTAAATAATACTTTTATTAAAATGGTGTACTCAATAAAGTATTCGAGATACCTAAAAAGAGTTATTTGTTTTCATATCTCGTTCTGTATACCATAAATATACAATTGTGTAAATTTTGGTCTTTCACCATATTGTGACATTAAACATGGTATGTGATGATGAATGTGTTCGCTGAAAGTACATTATTGCTCAACCATTATTGTGAGATGTATCAATATTTCCATTTATAAATGTTAATGAAAACATATAGTTGTATTTATTTAAGTTTTTCATGGTAATGAGAACTCTTCACACCAAGACCATAAAATAAATTATAGAGCAAATCAGATGGTTTTCCTTAGAAGAGACAATTAAACTTTTTCTTTTATGCAATAAATTTGAAGTCTTGATCATTTTACAAAGTTATAAATGGAAATTAATTTTGTTACATGTATCAAGTCTTCATCATTTTACAAAGTTATAAATGGAAATGATAATTTTTGTTACATGTAAATTTTTACAAAGCTATACATGGAAAACAATAATTTTAAAATGGAAAATACTAATTTTAAAATGGAACATACTTTTTATTTGATTTAGAATTTTTTATATATACGGAATAAAATTAATGCTCTATTAAATAAGCATGCCCATAAAAATCCATTTCCTTTTATATATTTGTTTCTTTTTTTAAATAATTATAAAATCTCTCCAAATACTATTAATTCAAAGCAAAAAAATCAAATGTAATTTTGTTTAGTCCTACCAATCTATCCGTTCTTAAAGTAAATTTATTTGTTTTGATTATAGTTTTTGAATAGGTGGTTTTTTCAAATTTCAAACTATACTATTTAATTTAAATATTTTCCAATAATGAATGAAAATATAAAAGTTTTTAAACACGATTATATGGAGAAATTTATGTGTAACAAATATGAAATTTAATTTCCGCATAATAAGTTTTTTTTGTTAACTATTTTTTAAACATTACTTGCTAACATGACATGCTGATATGTTAAAAAAATTGTCTAATAAGCACGCCACATGTCACTATTCTAGAACCCAACCCGTTTGGAATATTGAGGAAGTTGATTTTGATGACGTGGCTGATGAAGTGTCAAAAAAAGATCCAGTCAGCACGCCAAATGTCGCAATTGTGAGAGTTCAACTCTCAAATATTATATATAAAGGATAAAGGATTAAGACTCTAATAGTGCTATTTTGGTTTTTTATCCTTTTTTATAAACCCCTTCCACTTTCTAGCATTAAATAACCTTAATTTTTATTAAAATTTTCTAACCCTTTCACTTTCTAACACTAAATAACCATTATTGTAATTAATTATTTATGGACACATCACTTTTGAAAATTTTAGAAAATATCTATTTAATTATAATAACATGTTTTTTCAAAAATGCACAATTATTATAACATAAGAATATATAAATTTCAATAACTGAAAAGCAACATTATGTATGATTTTTAAAACTATGCACTATTTACTTTATTTTAATTTTTCTTAATAGAACTATTACAATTATATAAAGTAAATTCTATATGCATATTTATTTAATACAAAACTAATTTCATACAATAATTATTTTATTATATATTTTTCAACAAGCGAAGGAAAGAAAACTTTGTTTAAATGAAGGATGACATGTGACATATGCCGCATATGGACTTTCTAAAAATAATTTTCAATAACACTTAATCAATAACAATTAATTTTGTATAAACTTTTCACGCTAGCCTTGCACACCATGACACATGTATTGCAAGGTGTGCATACTTATTTTTACATTAAATAAGTATTAATTTTATTCATATGTTAAAAACATTCACTTTCTAACATTAAATCACCGTTATCTTTATTAAGTGGTTATAAAATCATTTACTTTTTATAATAATCATTATGTTTATTATTTTCTATAAAACTCTTCACTTTTTAAATATTATAAAAATGTATATTTCATGATAACATATTTTTAAATATGCATAATTATATATATGATTATTCGATCAAAGAAAAGTATTATAACTTTATTAGT
Organism: Cuscuta australis; assembly: GCA_003260385.1. Taxonomy (NCBI): domain Eukaryota; kingdom Viridiplantae; phylum Streptophyta; class Magnoliopsida; order Solanales; family Convolvulaceae; genus Cuscuta; species Cuscuta australis. The sequence continues at coordinate 540,802 of NQVE01000150.1, read as the reverse complement.
TAGAAAACTAAAATTTTATATATTTTTGAAAAGAATCCACCATTCATTTTATTTTATTATTTCTAAAAAATAAAAATATTTTATTAACTATATATTTTACTTCTAAATGTTTTTCTTTTTTGCAAAATTAATTAATTTTTTATATAATATTTTAAAAAATTAAATTCAATAAACTAAATTTTTTTTGGTTGTAGGATAACACATGGTATATAGGTCATATATCATTACTTAATTTGTTTATTTGGATTTTTTTATTTTATTTTTTCAATAGTTAAATCAAATTTCACTATTATTTCATTTGTTAACAATTTGATATTTATGGTCAAGTTGCTCTATACTTTGACCACAAATTTTACAAAAAGTATTTTATATTTAATTATAATGTAAATTTAGAAAAAGTGTATCCATTTAAAATATTATTTTCATATATCAGGTTTCTATGACATTTAATAATTTAAAACTGTATTTAACTTATAATCAAAGGTTTACATAGTTTTGCCAAAAAAGTCTAAATATTATAATATTTTTGAGACGAAGGGAGTATATACATTAAAAATATTAATATATTTTTTCGATGATTGTATTCATTTGGAGTTTATATGTTACACCATTTTAAAATATGTTTCATACATAATTAGTTATATATCTAAAAAAATTATAAAATTTATTAATCTTTTAAAAAAGAAAGCCTGATGTTGTTTTCATTAAGGTATTCATCATTTTCTCTCTTATTACATCTCAGAATAAAGATTTAATTTATATAACTTTTAGTACATGTACATGAATATTAAAACTAAAACTTTTCTCTCCAAAGAGATATTTTATAGTTAGAAAACATTTATCAAACACATCATATATCATTAGATAATTTAAAATAAACAAGATTTTATTTTTTAGATGTCAAAATTTACAAATATGTGATCTTCGGCTCTTCTTCTTTGATTGTGTCTCCTCCATAGCCCAACTCTCTTCCTCCTCCATGACCTCATGTCTTCCCCCACAAAAAAAGCCTCATCTTCCCAAAAAAGCCTCATCTTGCATCCACCACCGTCTCAAAACTCCAAATTCTAATTCAATTATGTTTTTCGAAACTAAACTATAACTAGTGGAGTCTCTTGTTTCTCCTTCTTGTTTGTCCCTTCAATCTTCACATACATCTCACTGGTGCCACCAAAGCCATTGAAAATGATGATGAATGGTTCCAACTCGATGCCCTAATAATTCAATGTTGGATTATCTCAACAATCACCAATGAAAATTCGGATCTCGTTCTCTCATCTACTTCAACCACCACCGAGCTTTGAGCCGCCATTCACAGCCTCTTCCATGACAACAAACATGTCGAGCTATGTAACTTTGAGCATTAATTTACATAACTATCTAAGTTTCCATGACCATGGCTACATATTTCCAAACACTAAAGAACATCGCCAATTGGTTGGACAATGGTGATGCTCATATGACTAATCATGAACTCATGTTGCAGCTTCTTCGTGCCCCCTAAATGATCAGCGAGCCCAATCCTCGTTTCTACAATTTCAACACCCTCTTCCTACCTTTTTGGAGACTCACTCAGTGTTTCTTCAGGCAACCATAGTGCTGTAACAAATGAATTGCATGAGAAGTTGGTAGCAGAAATGAGTTTGAAGCCCTTGTGATATGAAAGTCCTATGAAGGAAAACCCAACCTGGTTGGTACCCAGGTTTAATGGGACAACCTACTTGTAGGATGAAGCGCAGTCACTGTGGGGGCAGTACCGGTACCTCCGGTTAGTCCCTTCCATTCCTGCTAATGACAGTGACTCCCAAAAATGATGAGGTAAGCATATAGATATGCTTTAATGATTCTTAACCAATAGACACGGTGGTATAAGTGGAGTAATCAGGATACACTTAAAAGAATCACCTATGTAAGAGTGAATCACCTATGATTTTTTCGATTTCATTGATCGCACTCACAACGTAACATAAAGTGTCGCAGGCTTCCAGTGTTCATCTTCCTTTCTAGAGTCACAAGCTTACAACGTCAACCCCTTATTTTCTCTTCTTCAAGTATATTCCTTTTGGGGACATTTCTTGCAAATTCGTAGCAGCTTATGTTACTTGTTCTTTCAACAATTGTATTGTACTGTCTTTAGAAAACGTGTTAAAAAATCCTACTATTTTTGAATTCGAATATTCGAACATGAATTCAGATAGATGAAATATGTTAGCGAATCGAATACGAATGTTTCTTAAAATCAGAATTATGTACGAATTCAAATTCGAATAAATATCATTTAAAAAAAATATGAATCAAATAATGAGATATTTGCTTTCATTTGTATGCACTCCTAGATGGTGGCCCTAGAAGTGGATGCGACCCCCTCACCTATAAAACCAGTGATGTTGACTCCCTCGTTTATACTATCATGTTATGTAGTATAATACATGAAAACACGATGTTCGAGATAAACAATCTGCACCACGGGCGTGCGGGGCCTTTCACTATCGCCCACCGTGGTGGGAAGACTTCGGAGGTACGTTCCACATCTTTCCGTGCTGACTCTTGTTTCTGTGCGAACAATGCTCTCTTTGAATTTTTCAAACACGTGATTTTTTTCACAAAAACTTGCCAACGTGGATAGACCCCAAACACCAAATAATATCCTATGTTATATTGGCGACCATTGGAGGTGAATAGCATGACTAGCGCACGTTCATCGCAGACACTATTGAATAAAGGGGACCCATTCAACGCATTCAGATCGTTGTTCGATCCGGTGACTACAAATTAGGCATGCCAAATCCACACACGATGGTCGAAAACAACCCTGAGTGCAATCAACCAGTGTGAGCCATTTTAACCGCTTGTGAATGCGCCACTCCACGCCATGGGACAATTTTTCCACTCCCAATACATACAGTCCACGTTACCAATCATCCTTGCAAACTCGTGCACTTGATCGTGGATATTGACTAACATTTGAACGTCTAAGACAGTCAGCTTTCACAAGTACGTGTTGAATATTACAGCGGGAAAATAAAAAAAAATAATCCGAACTTATAAAACATTCGGATTTTACAACAAAAATAAAGAGAAAAAAAACTTGGAGTCTTCGGGAGTTCGAACGGAGAACAAAGGATCGCCGGAGATGTTTCTTGAACCGTAGATAAGGAAAGCGGAGTCGCCGAAGCTTTCCTTAAGGTAGTATTGCCCGCCTCCCGCACTGGCTAACGTGGGCAATCTCCTCCCAGGATAAAACCGCTCCGTGCTAGGTCTAGAGCGATAGAACAAAGCACCGGCAAACGAGAACAACGGGAGTTATAGCCGGAGAAGGTGATCGGAGATGGGAGATGATCGGTAAGTTGTAACGCAGAGAGAGAGAGAGAGATTTTCGAGTGTACTTCGGTATACTTCTTCTCTCGACAATCCTCTCCTTAAATAGGAGGAGGATTGGCTAACTGGACAGCCCGGACGGAGATACCGAGGAGCCTGAGGCGACTCTTCGGTCGGCCATGCATGCATGCTTCGTTTTCGTACACTTCGTTATTAACAAAGTGTACACGCGCGTTTGTTTCGGTCTTGTAAAAATTTAGCCACGCCACGCCGCAGACGCGGGCGCGACGCGACGCGACGCGCCTCGCCCCGCCGCAAAGCGCGCGCGCGCGTGCCGAGCCGGACGGACGGCGGCGGCGGCGGGCGCGCGAGGAGTCCTCTTCTTGTTCCTTTCATAAGCTCAATTCAATGCCTAAGCTTAAATATGAGAATACGAAAGGTTTAGCAACCGGTGTGGGACAAAGGCATTACTCTACCTTAGTATTCAACCTTGAGAATTAATTTCTCATTCACCCGAGCACCGTTTATGGCGTGTAATTTCTCATCCCCCACATGAATGAAAATTAATTCATGTAACTGGCAATAACTCTGAAGTTGAAACCTGCAAGAGTAGGTAGGTTTTATGCCTTTGAACCTACACCTTGTAAGGTATACCTTCTCTACTGGCTGTTTAGTAGAACGCAATGTCTTTGAACTGTACTGCCATTTATGTAAACGATGATATACAATACACAAGTTTCAACCAACCGTCATTCCGTTCTCATGGGTGTGCCCATTATGGTCGTGGAACACGCATCTGGTTCTGCGAGAGTGTCAGACAGGATCAGCCCGAAATCCTTCTGTTGAAGCGACCGCACTTCACTCTTACATAGGTGATTCTTCTAAGAGTATCCCGATTACTCCACTTGGACCTCGTTGTCCATAGTTCAAGAATCATTAAAGCGTCATGCTAACCTCATCGTTTTCGGGAGTCACTATATCTTAGTAGGAACGGAGGGGTGTTAAGTCGGTGATCCGGCTTGCCCCCACAGTGACCGTGCTTCGTTCCACAAGTAGGTTGTCCCATTGAACCCAGGTTCCACCTAGGTTGGGTTTTCCTTCATGGAACGTTCCCAGCACAGGGTAGGGCTTTCAGACCCATTCCTACCACTAACTTCTCATGTTGCTCATTGGTTAACCCTTTGGTTAATGGATCCGCTAAATTATCCTTCGACTTGACATAGTCAATCGAGATAATACTTGTATTGAGAAGTTGCCTAATGGTTTTGTGTCTACGGCGAATGTGCCTAGATTTACCATTATATAATTTGTTCTGAGCTCGTCCTATTGCTGACTGGCAGTCACAATAAATGCAAATAGGAGGAACTAGTTTTTCCCAGTTTGGAATATCCTCAAGTAAATTCCGAAGCCATTCGGCATGTTCTGCACACTTGTCTAGTGCTATGAACTCAGATTCCATGGTAGATCTGGCAATTAACGTTTGTTTTGAGGATTTCCAGGAAACAACTGCACCGGCTAGCATAAAGACAAATCCACTTCTAGATTTTGAATCCTTATTATCCGCAATCCAATTGGCATCAGTGTATCCTTCCAGTACGGGTGGATACCTGCCGTAGCATAGGCTATAATCTCGAGTATACCGAAGGTATCTCATTACTCGGACTATGGCTTTCCAGTGCTCAGCACTCGGATTGCTAGTATACCTACTTAGTTTGCTAATGGCGCAAGCTAAGTCTGGCCGTGTGCAGCTCATCAAGTACATCAGACTTCCGATAACTCTAGCGTATTCTGTCTGAGAATCGCTACTCCCTCGGTGTTTACCAAGGTGAACATTTACGTCTATCGGCGTCTTAGCTATCTTTGTATCATCCTTGTTGAATTTCTCAAGGATCTTGTCAATGTAGTGGGATTGGCTCAAGCTCAGACCATCCGGTCTTCTTAGTATTTTGATTCCAAGAATCACATCAGCCAGACCCAAATCTTTCATATCGAATCGTGCGTTCAACATGTCCTTGGTGGACTTGACCATCCTATCGTTGCTTCCAACGATGAGAATGTCGTCTACGTACATACATAAAATGACATACCCTTCAGATGTGTCCTTAAAGTATACGCACTTATCCGACTCATTTATCTTAAAACCGTTGCTCATCATTACCTCGTCGAACTTATCATGCCATACTTTTGGCGCTTGTTTAAGACCGTATAATGATTTCACAAGTTTGCACACCTTCTTTTCTTGGCCCGGAACCTTAAACCCTTCGGGTTGTTCCATATAGATTTCTTCATCTAATTCGCCATTTAGAAAAGCTGTCTTCACATCCATTTGGTAAACATCCAAGTTTCGTAAGGATGCAAATGCGATGATCATTCTGATAGAATCTATCCTAGTCACAGGCGCGTAAGTATCAAAGTAGTCATAGCCCTCGCGTTGGCTATACCCCTTGATCACAAGTCTAGCTTTGTACTTGTCAATGGAGCCATCAGGCTTCATTTTCCTTCGAAAGACCCATTTGGAACCTAATGGCTTACACCCTGGAGGGAGATCAACCAGTTCCCACGTGTGATTCTGAAGGATAGAATCAACTTCACTCTTTATGGCCTCTTGCCACTGAGGTCCCTCAGTTGAGGTTACGGCCTCGTGATAGGTTCGTGGTTCCTTTTCTACCAAACAAGTTAGAATATCGGGTTCATTTTCCATTAGAAATGACAAGGTTCCTTTGTCAAATTCTATCAGATATGTTATGAAGTCAGAACCGAACGTCTTTCCGGTTCGCATTCTTTTACTTCGTCTCAGTTCAGTCTCATGTTCGACTTCTTCATCATCGTCATCGGAATTCAACTGATTTGGATCATTTTTATCCATCATCTCAGCATGAGAACGTTTGGACGAGCTGGCTTCGTCACTTGACTTGCACGGAAAAATATGCTCGAAAAACGTTGCGTTCCGTGACTCGATGATTGTGTTCTTGTGAATTTCAGGATTATCTGATTTATACACCAAGAACCGGTATGACGTACTACTGTACCCGATGAAGATTCCATCAACTGTTTTTGGACCGATCTTCATTTTCTTCGGTGGTGGTGCAAGTACTTTCGCGAGACACCCCCACACTTTGAGATACTTATAGGAAGGTTTCCTATTATGCCAAAGTTCATACGGAGTTTTGTCAAGTTTCTTACGAGGTATTTTATTTAGTAAATAATTACTTGATAAAACAGCCTCCCCCCACATGTTCTGAGGTAATCCAGAACTAAGCAGCATCGCATTCATCATGTCTTTTAGAGTGCGATTCTTGCGCTCCGCTACTCCGTTAGACTGTGGTGTATACGGTGGGGTTACTTGATGCACAATTTCATGTTGGAGCATCATACTCACCACCTCTATCGCTTCTCAATGCTTTTATCTTGCGATTGAGTTGATTTTCCACTTCGTTCTTATAACGAACGAAAGTGTCTAACGCTTCATCTTTACTTTTTAGTAAATAGATATAGCAATATTTCGTGCTATCATCGACGAAGGTAATAAAGTACTTATTACCTCCTCTTGAAGGCGTTGTTCAAAAATCACACAAGTCGGTGTGAACCAACTCTAGAGGTTGAGTATTTCGTTCGATTGTTTGAAACGAGCTTCGAGTTGACTTAGCCTCGACACAAGTTTCGCACTTGTGGGTTAAGTTTATACTAAACTTAGGTATGTGTTCCATGTTAATTACTTTCCGGAGAGATGCATAATTAACATGTCCTAGTCTACCATGCCATAAACTAGAAGACTCACACACATAAGCAACAAGATTTTTATTGATCTTTTCATGAACAGTCATTACATTAACCTTAACAAGCCCATCAGAAATGTAACCCTTCCCAATAAAAATCCCTTTCTTGGATAAGATTAGCTTGTCTGATTCAAACACCATCCGAAAGCCGTGTTTGATCAACAATGACCCCGACACTAAATTCTTGCGAATGTCTGGCACATAGAGCACGTCGTTGAGCATGAGCTCCTTGCCGGAAGTCATTTTCAGCTTGATCTTTCCAATCCCTTGAACCTCTGATTGGGCCGAATTGCCCATCCACACCTTGTCACCGGAGCTCTCTTGAAAGTCGTGAAACATGCTCCGATTTGAACAAATATGGCGTGTAGCTCCTGTGTCCACAAACCATTCCTTCGGGTTTGACCCGACGAGATTCACCTCGGTGACAACCGCGCAGAGGTCCAAGTTGTCAAGCTCCGCACACATGGCTTTAGTGGTTTTCTTCTTTCCTTTTTGTGGCTTCTTTTTCCTACAGTCGGAGGAACGATGCCCAGTAATGCCACAATTGTAGCACTTTCCTGCAAATTTAGAAACACCACCCTTAGGACCCATTTTCTTCTTGTTCTTCCCGCCATGTGAAGAGCCCGACGGATGTTCTACAACATTCGCCTTAGCCCCTCCATTTCTTCTAACAAGCCCTTCCTCTCGGATCCTCAACCGCGTGAGCAGTTGCTCTAGATTCAGCTCCGTTCTCTTGAGCTTGAGGTCGACTTGGAAGTCTTCCCACGACCTGGGAAGTTTGTGGATGATGGCCGCCACTTGGAAGGCCTCGCTAACGCCTACTTTTTCTTCATTGCATTTGTTGAAGATTACCGTTAGCTCCTCGGCCTGGGCGACAACAGATTTGTTGTCGACCATCTTGTAGTCCAACATCTTCCCGACGATGAACTTCTTCGTGCCGGCATCTTCAGCTTGATATTTTTTATTCAAGCTGTTCGAAAGCTCCTTGGCAAGCGTTGCACAGGCGTAGACAGGGTACAACGAATCTCCCAACCCCTCCAGGATGATGTTGATGGAGAGATAGTTGTTGTGGTACCATGCTTGGTTCACCATCGCCACGAGGGGGTCGTTGGCTTCATTGGGCTGGGGGGGATCTTGCTGCAGGTACTCAGCAAATCCCAAGACGGTCATGAAAAACATCATCTTTTGTTGCCACATTTTGAAGTTCGTGCCATTGAACTTCGGTGGCCTTTGGACCGAACTAGCGGGCACCGTAATCGGCCCAACCACATTGGGCGTGTGGAGGAAAGGCCCGTTAGTCGCCCAATGGGGTCCAACGAATGGATTGACCGGTGTGGGGAAACCCGCGTTCGGTCCTACGTTGACCGGTGTGGGAAAACCCGTGTTCGGTCCAAGGTTGACCGTCGAGGCCGAAGCCATAGTCGGCCCAAGAAACGGGTTTGAGTTACCGACGGGGTGATCCCCCGTGGTTTCGAGCCCGGGAATGGGTCGAGGGGCCGACCCAAAGATCGAGCTCGGCATTGCAAATGACGTCATGGTCGCGGCCCCCACACTTGCCCCGAAGGGTAGTGGTGAGGACGGCACAACCATGGCAACCGAAGAGGTTTCCACCGGAATTTCGGAACTTATTCCGTTGCCGGAGGAACCCACGATGCCGAATCCGAACTCCATCACTACTACCTTAAGATTGTTGAATATTACAGCGGGAAAATAAAAATAAAATAATCCGAACTTATAAAACGTTCGGATTTTACAACAAAAATAAAGAGAAAAAAAAACTTGGAGTCTTCGGGAGTTCGAACGGAGAACAAAGGATCGCCGGAGATGTTTCTTGAACCGTAGATAAGGAAAGCGGAGTCGCCGAAGCTTTCCTTAAGGTAGTATTGCCCGCCTCCCGCACTGGCTAACGTGGGCAATCTCCTCCCAGGAAAAAACCGCTCCGTGCTAGGTCTAGAGCGGTAGAACAAAGCACCGGCGAACGAGAACAACGGGAGTTATAGCCGGAGAAGGTGATCGGAGATGGGAGATGATCGGTAAGTTGTAACGCAGAGAGAGAGAGAGAGAGAGAGATTTTCGAGTGTACTTTGGTATACTTCTTCTCTCGACAATCCTCTCCTTAAATAGGAGGAGGATTGGCTAACTGGACAGCCCGGACGGAGATACCGAGGAGCCTGAGGCGACTCTTCGGTCGGCCATGCATGCATGCTTCATTTTCGTACACTTCGTTATTAACGAAGTGTACACGCGCGTTTGTTTCGGTCTCGTAAAAATTTAGCCACGCCGCAGACGCGGGCGCGACGCGCCCCGTCGTGACGCGCGCGCGCGTGCCGAGCCGGACGGACAGCGGCGGGCGCGCGAGGAGTCCTCTTCTTGTTCCTTTCATAAGCTCAATTCAATGCCTATGCTTAAATATGAGAATACGAAAGGTTTAGCAACCGGTGTGGGACAAACGCATTACTCTACCTTAGTATTCAACCTTGAGAATTAATTTATCATTCACCCGAGCACCGTTTATGGCGTGTAATATATCAAGACGTTCGTCTTACTTACGAGATTAATCGTCCATAATTATTTTGGAAAAATAATTTTGTGGACCCAACCGAATTTATGTCCGAAAATGTCCAATTTACTTTAAATTTCCAACAGTACGTGTCCTTGAAAGCTTCAATGACATCTTGACAAAAATGCTGCAAGTATTCTCGGCCAGTAGAGTTCCCGATGTGGAGATACTCTCGAACATGTTAATACACGTGTCGTTTGCGAGCTGCCTAATCACAATTATGCACTTCTGTAAAGTGGATAGGCCCTCCCGCCCAACCCCGATCGGACGTTGTTTGAAATATACATCACGAGCTGCAAGTGCGTCCGCGATCCGAACAAATAATACATGACACATTCGGAAGCACCAACGCAATAGTTCATTAGAAAACACAAAATGTCAAAAAAACAATCTTCTAACAAACGGGCAGCGGCCTGCTCATGTTCCTGGCGAATGTACACCTGCGTACGTGGAACAAGAGGAGTACTAGCCACCACATCTTGTCAAGCAATTTCACGCCGCATCTCCGCTTGGATGTAAGGAAAATACTCATGATACGTTGCAATTAGCATATCCACGACCTCATCATTTATTGAAGGAAGAGCCTTTTTGTAATTTGAGAGAGATGAAGAGAAATTAAGAAAATAGGTAAATTGAGAGAGAGAGAGAGAGAGAGAGAGAGAAGAGAGTGGATGGATTGAAGTGGAAGACGTGTTGAATTTATAGGGTTGAAAAATAAAAAAAAAGGAATTGTGGTGCGGCAAACTGGTGTAGTTGGCGGCCGCCAAAAAAATCCGTCGAGTTTTCAGCGCGACTTTGCCCTGCTCATGGGGCGTGTGTCGGGGCATGTTTTGCGGCGGGACTGTTGTAATGGGAGAGGACCATGGCGGTGCGTTGGGAAGTGTGTCGTGGGGCGGTACCTCCTCCTCATTGTAGGGGTGGGCACGAGTCGGAATGGTTCAAATTTTATACCGTCCCGCGTATTGTGCCGTTTTTTAAAATGGTTCGGAACGATTCAGGCCACAACCTTATCCCTCTTTGTCCCTTTATATTCGGGATTGGGATAAAATGGAACGGGTTCAGGTTGTCCTGCTTTTTCATTATTCGAAAATAAATATAAAAATATACTATAGACAAGGGGGTGGCAACCCACTTTGACTTGCAAAGTATTGAGAAAAAATAATATATTTATTTATTATATTTTTAAAAAGAAAAAATAATAAGAAGATATGAAAAAATGTTACAACATACATCAAAAGTAAAAACTATAAAATCTAGAAAAGCTATGAGCCATAAATTTGGGTGGGTCGAGTTAGATGAGTATGAATATAATAGTGCTCCGATCCTAGTATATATATTTTTAGAATATTTGAATTTAGATATTTGTTTTATCTACATTGGGAAACATAAAAATTGTTATACTTTTTTTGTGTTATATCATTATATAAATTAATAATTAGATATATACATATATACGGGTTAACGGGACGAAACGGGAAAATATTTATGTGCCCCGGTACTGTCCCATTTTAAAACGGTTCTGAATAGATTCAGGACAAAACTTTGCCATCCCTAACAAAATGGGATATTCTAGAGACACGACCATGATATTTTAGGTCGGGACAACGGTTTCGAGATTCGTGCCCACCCCTGCCTCATTGTAAATGCCCTAATGTCCACATGTGAGTCTTCTCATACTTTTTATGGACTGACATGAATAGGGATGGGAACGGGTCGGGTTTTGGTTGGTGGAACTTCACCATCATTCATCCACCGACTCTATATTCTTCATCCAGTCCATCCACCAATCATTACATACATTACCCATAACCTGATTTATCCATCACATCCCGATGAAACAAATGAAGCGGGTGAAAATGTGTGATACATGTAATAGTTTTTTAAACATTAATCACATGAAACAAGAATCTTATGAAGCATATAAAATAAAAAAAATATTTTAAAAATAAGGCATTCATATTGTTTATGATAAAATCTTATTAAGAAATTCTCGTAATCATCTAAGTTACAAACTAAGTTTTTTATAAAATGGAACATTAAAAACTAGAACAAATTTATGTACCCAACAAAAGTAATATTTTCAGTTTTAGTTTTTTCTAAAGTAAATATGAATGTGTCGGGCGATAGATCGTGTGACGGGTGAGAAACAACTCCACCTGCATCCGTCCCAGTCCATTAATAGTCTATCCATCATCCGTCCATCATCCTTTTCTTTTCCGATTTTTATCCACGAGAGCTTATCGGGTGGATCGATTATCCACTGGGTCGGTTACAAATTGACATCCCTAGACATGGAGGTCTTTTATTTTTTTCAAAGAGCTCAATATATTCATAGTATTTATATGCTAAGGTCTATAAAATAAGTGTGGATCTTGACATCTAGTCCACACTGCCACACGTCGACTAGCCTTTTTATAAATATTTTCAACAACAAAATCACAAGAGATGACCTCCTACATCGATTAATGTGGAAATATACTTCTAGCTAAAATATAAGCAATAGATTTCAAACAATGACAAATGAAACAAGTAGAAGCACAATCAAACGAAGCTAGCAATGTAGAACACTATTCGATCAACGAACCAAACTACGGAGTATGAAATATATGAACCATGATTTCCCTATTGATAACATGTGATCCTGGTTGATAACATGTGATCCCGTGACCGCCCTGAGACAATCCAAAAGTAGCTTCATCTCAGAAACCCCCTAGTCTTCAATTAAGAGAGCACCTCTCCACATGTCATTGCCTCTGCCAACATCTATTCCTAACCACAATCTAGACTGTCATTGACCGCTACCTAAAACGTACAATCAACTAACAAAAGGACACACTCAACCCCAAAAGAATTAGTTTGGGAAACAAAACAACACATATATAAGTAATCTCCATCTTGCATGTCACAGTGTTTTGCTCACACGAAACCGCAAATACCATCACCTAAACACATATACCTGCAACGTCAACATGAATCATCGTTCATCATGAATGTCATCTAAGGAAGAAGCAGTTTTTGCTCCCACATTGTGATATTTCGCACCTTCTAAATCACCCAAAAAACTTAAGCAATAAGTTGCAACTCTTAGAGATAAGTCGTACATGGGTTCATTAAAATGTCTAGGCTAAAGACCATGTTCTCGTCAACTTATTACTTAGGTTTATCAAAATCAGATCAATTTAGATTATATCAGATCAATAATGATTTTTAAATTACACAACAATTAGATCTTATGACATCAAATTTATTCAAATCAGATTAATTCAGATTAGCCTTAAACTCATATCAAATTCAACAAGTTCAGAAAAAGAGAATGCAACCTAATATATACTCTCTGATGGGTATATACCATACTCTGAACGATTTGGGAGCTAACTGGTAGGAAACAAACTAGTTAAGAAGTGATCAGTTTAAGGAAAGAGTTTCGATTACTCGGGTATCATTCAAGAGACAAATGAAAATGATCAGTCTGTTCCCCCTTGGGAAAAGTGACAATTACTATACAATGAGACCTGTTTTGGGGGATCTTCATGAAATGAACCTTACCGAAGATACCCGGTCAGATTTGGGAAAACATGGGTCACTGGGGAGAATCAGTAGATGGGATCGTCGCCAGAGTGCCTACTAGATGCACACATGATTGAGGGAACCCATCCCGTCGTTCAAAAGATTTGATTGCACATTGAAAGTATTTGGAGATTTGATCTGTTGATAGTCATATCTTACTTATTCTTTGATTGTATTGTGCTTGACATTTGTCTACTCATTGGTCTATGAGTAAATAATGACCGGTCATCACATGCTACTCTACCACTCTATAAATATATTGTTGTAGAGGGAGGAGATCGAGGACATTCAATTCTACTCCCACAAACTAATAAACTCTTGAAATAGAGTACGAAATATATCCGGACACGAGAAGTCCTCCCCGGTCTAAGCTATTTATACTTTTTTGTTGTGTTCTTACTTTCTTTATTGTTTTACCTAACCGGTCAACTAATTCTTGTCTGGCCAGCTGTCCTGGTTAAATTTACATCATCACTCTCTTTGTCCCATAATGTATTTCACAATGCTGTTTTTATCCTTCTCAAAATAACATCTTACTTTCCAATCCAGATGAACTCTTTGTAGCTTATATCGTTTCTCTTTCTTCTGCACCATTTTCGCGCAACCATATAGTTTTATTTGTTTTCTTAATTTCCGTATACTCGTTTAAATGTGGAACTCTAATAGGGGACGGAGGAGTATAATCAAAAGGTCACCTCATATATAAGGCCCAAACAAAACTAGGAGATGGCTAAGGCCTAAACATAATATGTGGCGGCCATGCATGGTGTACGTACTTGCTAGCATTGCACGGCGATTTGGTGGGAGACAAAGTCACGAAAGGAGATTCCACTTGCTTTTTTAGTTCTTCGAGCTCCATTTTGCCATGCCCAGTGGGATAGCGTCTGCGTCTTGTAGATGGGAGAAGACATTAAAGGTGTGCAGTGCAGTCGTCCCCTACTTTTTAATGGGATCCACACAAAACAAAGGACCAGCTGGGTGCATGTGATGTGGGGGCAATCTTCATGCCAATCAACGAGCCATCAATCCCCATCAACCTTTAAAAAAATATGGCTTTTTTTGGGGTGATTTGTGTCCACCACTCGTGCATCCACCACACTTTAATTTGGTGCAACATATTACTCCGTAATATCTAGCTAGAGAAATGACAATTAGTAGTAATCTCATGTTTCCCAATATATAGAGACTTTACCCACTTCCAAAACAAAAAATGGAAGAGTTATTTTTTATTTTTTATAATTTCACATACGTATGGCGTTTATTGTAACAACCATGCCAAAAGTACACCAATAAGTATATTCTAAATTGTACTCTAAAGAGATGCACCGGTATTTTAATAATTCATACTCACACAAAATGTTAGTTCAATTAAAAAAAATTATGCTGATATTTTGTGTCATTGTAAAGCATCACACTAGCACAAAATGTTGGTGCATGTCTTTAGGGTTCAAAGTGGGATACAATTGTTTGTGGACAAATATCATTTTCCTTATTGTGAATGGATTTCTTCTAGCTCTTCGTTCAAAAAATAAAATAACGGGAAACAACTTGTTGTTGAAACACGGGTTTATCACGTTTTCGTACTAAAGCCGCGTTCGTTGTTATGACAGGTTTTGATAATGCCAAACCACCGTGAGCGAGACAAGTCATTGAATATACAAGGCGAGAACCAAAGATGAGAAGAAAGAGAACAAGAGCCAAACGAAGACCAAGAACGAAGACCTTAGTCTTAGCATCGTTGAGTCGGTCTTTATTGTGATCAAGACCGACCCAATCTTTACACCTTGGCTCTTTAGGCTAAAATTCTTTTCAATGCATTTCACACATCATAAAAATGTTTTTCAAAGATTTATAAAACATTAAAAACACTTGGTGTTCGCCCAAACCAAAAACCAAGCCATCCGGCGTTCGGGTTTCAGAAACCGGCATTCGGCATTCGGTTTTCGGCGTTGGTTTTTGGCGTCCGAACTAACCAAATGGTTTTCAAATTTTTATGACTGGTTTTTACTTTTGGGCACATTTAAATAGTTTTTCATCAAAAACACTTTGAAAACCATATCTCGCTTTTAGTCGTTTGACAAAAACCACGCAAAACGGCGTAAACTTGGCTAGCCGTGGTTTTTACCCAAATGACGTGATTTTTAAAGTGTCTCACTTGATTTCTTAGCCAAATACATCAAATAAGTGTTTTAAACACTTGGTTTTTATTTTTGAGAACTTTGGATTTTTCGGTCGGTTTTTGCATCGGTTGGCTAGGCCGTGGTTAAGGCAAAAACCATAGGTTTTTGGCTAACCACCCACCCAGCGATGGGAAGAACATCCCATCGATGGGTAAGTAGCCCCTTAGCCAAACCAACTTCCAGAACCATGCCAAACAGCGATGGGAAGCTCTACCCATCACTGTTCAAGCCTTGGTCCAATATTATCACAAGGCAGAATGCCTTTACCCAGCGATGGGAAGCGTTACCCATCGATGGGAACCCAGCGATGGGAAGGCTTAACCATCGATGGGAAGGCATGACCGTTGGAAGTCATTTAAGGTTGATTCTATCCTTGTTTGGAAGTCAACCTCCCACCCAGCGATGGGAAGCTTGTACCCATCGATGGGTAGGTAACCGTTGGCTTCAAAACTGAAGGAAAATTGGCTTACCAGCGATGGGTAAGTTCCAAACATCGATGGGAAGCCAATATCCTGCAGATCCCAAATTTATTCAATCCCTTAAATCAAGCCAATCACCCCTTTAATGCATTGGTCCGTTGGAGCCTATTTTGGCACTATAAAAAGGGGTGTTTGGGTCTGCTTTTCTCATCAATTCACTTCACTTTATTCATATTATCATTGCATCCAAACAACATTATTTTCCATAGCTTTAGAGAACCAATTTGTGAAGTTTGAGTTGTTCTTGAGCGTATATAGTTTACTCAACATCTACTCTTAAAGAGAGTCTTGTTCTTGAGTGTTCTTAGTGTTGTAAACACGTTTAGGGAAGCTTGTTTCCCTTGGTTGTACGAAGGAAAGGTATTTTCCTTCGGGTTGAAGTCTTGGAGTGCGGTATCTCCGAGCAAGTGTATTGAGGCTCGTGGGACTCGAGTTCTCAGGTTGTAACGGTTTGTTAAGCACCCGTAAGCTTAACGGAAGTAGTGTAGCTCGAGAGAGTCTCTCGGGAGGCTGGATTAGCCACAAGTTGTGGTGAACCAGGGTAAATCTTGGTGTGCTCCCTTTACTCCTTTTTATTCCGCTCTTTACTTTATCCCTGCGATTTTTATTCCGCGAAAATTTATAAACATTCTCGTGCCTCACTATTCACCCCCCCTCTAGTGAAGGGCACTTATTCTAACACTTGTTGTTAGGAAAATCTTTCATAGACTTAATTAAGGTCCATGCTCATTTTTTGGATTTTAGTATATTTGTAACATAAATTAAGTGAGCTTTTTATAAAAAAACAAAATATCAACATGGAAGTCCATGAAAAATATGAGAAGGTCCACATTTTAAATATGAACATTGGCATCATGTCAGCATTACTTTTTGTTCTTTTCAACTTATTCTTATTGTTTATTCTATCTCTAAGTCCTAAACTCATTTACACTCATCAAAAAATGTACAAAATCTCATATTTTTAAAATAATTTTATCAACAAATTTTTATATAAATAAAAAGAACAAATTAAATATTTAAAATCTACATCACAAGTCTTACAAAACAACGTGTGACAAGAAAATTTTATTTTATCAAATGAGTAGTAGTAAAACGGTAAATCATTTTGAGACAAAATAGTAAAATGGTAAATCATTTTGAGACAAAATGAGTATTAGTTATTCTTATTTGAACCAAATCAAACTAGATCAAATCACACCATATCACATTAGAAACAAGAGTAAATTTCCCAGATTAGATAAGTCTCTCTAATAAGGTGTTTTCCCAAATCAGTTTTCAATAAGTTTTAATTACCTACGTGGTCCTCTATAGATCAGATTTATTTCCTAAGTACTCCTTCGTAAATAACTTTATTCAAATGATGATTAATTTAAGGTATTTTGGTATTTTTTTATTAGCTAAATTTAGATTGAGTTCTTAGAATGATCAATTTCAATAAAGTGCTTTCCCGAAATGGTTTTTTTAATTGAAGATGTGGATTTGATTCGAATTTTAATTTTTTTATAGGTTTTTAATAATTTATGGATTATGTATAGTTAATGTATTGTTTTAATTTTCATTTAATTGTATAAAAATGACCCTTTTGAGAATATACTTTAAATTTAAAAGATAAAAATACCAATGTAACCTTTAAATCATCATTTGAATATGATTATTTACTAAGGACTTCCTAAGAAATAAATCCTAGTTATAAAATACCATATATGTAATTAGAACTTATTGAGGACTAAAATAGAAAAATACCTTATTACAAAAAAGTCCATTTTGGAAATTTACTCTAGAAACAACTTCATATATAAATTTCAACATATCAAACTTTTACAAAATCAAATCGGATTCAATCAAATCATACGGAAAGAAGAAGCTCCATATTGCAATTTGGTAACGTAAGCACTAGCCTAACTAATTGGCAAAAAAAGAGATCTTCCTTAATATGAGTAAAAAACTATGAAAATACTTAGATAGGAGTTCTAAGTCTTTTAAGGACAAAATAAGAGTAAAGATATTGTGATGTGAGAGTGGTGGCATTGTAGTGGAAAAGTTCTGACAATGTAATATGGCAGTTTGACTAGTGAACCATCGTCGGACCACTAGTTAATGTCGGTGTTCGGCAACACTACTCTGGTGGCCAGCGGTGACGGATGGTAGCGTTCCATTAATAGTGTGGTAGTAGTAATGTGACAATTTGGTAAGTGTGATAGTGTAAACTCTTATTTTGCTCTTAAATGACTTAGAGCATGTTCTTTATGGCTGAAAAGAGAGCTAGATGTTGGAAAAAACTTGAAGAAAATGGGAAAAAAACTTGAAGAAGCTAAAAAAAATTGAAAGAAATTAAAATGGAAAAATAGTAAGAAATTGGAAACAAATGGAAGAATTCGAAAAACCTGGAAGAAAGTAGAAAAAACTGGAAGAAACTTAAAAAAGATATTTAAATGTATTCATAATATCATTCTTATTATAATTGTTATTTTTATTGTTCTTAACATTTTTATTATTACTATTAATATTATTAATACTATTGTAACTATAATATATACTCCATCCGTCCTGGAAAACTTTTCTGGTTTTGACTTTTGGAAAAAGAAGATATAGAAGTTTGACCAAGGTCAAATGATGACAATTGAAACAAGTTGGACTCGAGAAATAAAAAACGGATAGAGCGCAGAAGGTAGCTGAGGTACGTTTAGTTAGCTTTAAGAAAAGTAAGGGAAATTATGTTCATTTAAATGAAATTGAAATATTTTATGAGAGGGATAAGAACTAAAATTTGGAATTTTTTAAAGGACTGAGGGAGTAATAAAGAAAGATATTGAAAATAAAACTTGATTATGTGAGTAGTGTACATGCCATTTAATTAGAGATAGAGGGAGTAGTATAATTACTATATTTTACTTTAAAGTATTAATTTTTTTTCTAGGTCACTTTAGATTAATAAAATATTCCTAATTTTAAGAACATTGTTTAGTGTCATGTAAATTAAAAAAATTATTTTTCCACATGGAAAAAAATTAACACACATAAAATAAAACGAGTGCATTTCATTATAATTATTTAGGTAAACACATATAAAAATAAACTGTATAAAATAAAATTAAAAAAACAACAAATTAAAATTAATTTAGTTGACATTTATAATGGATTCATTTTTAGTTGATCTTTAACAAAATGTCAAACATAAAAAATTTCTAATATAAAATAAAATATAACTAAAAGTAAGAGCATAACATACTAAAATTGTACAAGTAGACATTGGGTTTTGCAATTGGGGAGGATTGGTTTTTAATCACAAAATAAATGTAATTAGTTTTTATTTAAAAAAATTTATTGATCACATGTGTCTGACATTTATTGAATGACCTGATTTGGAAATCATGAGAGTAAGTCTGGAAATTCAAAGACTCCCTTCTAGATTTTCCTATTTTATGTGCACCCATTGACAAAATCTAGAGAAGAGAGTCTTAAGACTTTCCTTCAAACTCTCTTAAGACTCTCATTAAGAATGCCCTAAATGTCTTGTTTGAGTGTTGTTACCATGTATTTAAGTTTCACATTTTTTTGGACTTTCTATTAGAAATAATAGATGTATTAAGAAATGAAATATTATTATTTATTACCTTGCTTATTACATTACTTTCTTATTGTATTGTTATTATAGTTCTTCTCTAACTTAGACTAGAATTCCATCTTAAAATCCCTATATATAAGGATGTATATCTTTCGTTATTCAATAAGATAAATTATTATCAAACTATATCATGGTATCGGAGTAAAACTCTGAAAAATCTAGCTCTTTTTTTTTTGATCGAGCACATCGCCGATCTCTATTCATAGTGATTGATCGTCCGACAGCATGACATCAGCGACCGATCTCGATGAGCATGCCTAACAGATATCGTTTCTCTCTAAAAAATCATCTCTCTTTCATTTTCAAAAAGATTATGCGCATGATTGAAAAACGGAAAAGTTACATTTGTCTATGTTTTCTAGAGATCGAGAGCTAACAGCTAATTAATCTTTTTTGAATAACATTATTTACAAATACTACGTATCTTACTATATAGAAAGCAAAAAGAACAGGCTACAGTTTTGAATAAATCTCAATTATAAAAGATCACGTAGGTAATTAAAACTTATATATTACTAATTTAGAAAAACACGTTATTAGTGAAAAACTCTTTTGGGAATCTATTCTTAATTGTAATACTTCTACGTCCTAAAATCAAACATTATACAGATTAAATAACTAAATACTTTGCAAGTGCTTTGTATGAAACATAAAATTAATCAAATGTTTTAGATATTCCACAGTAAAAGAACTCTCCACCTTAAAAAGATATAGTAAAAGAAAAGTAAAATAGTCACATAGTACATTTAAGTCATCAAAATTTGTCTTAAATACATTTTTTTCAAATAAATAAATGAATGAATAAAAATTAGAATTTAGAATTAAATATAAACATGAAATATCATTAAATATGTAAAATACTTACAATATATAAGAGATAATCATATATACTGTTTTTAATTCAGATTTATTCATATAAAATAATTTGAAAATAACTTCAGTCAAATTGCAAAGTAGTTTTAGGATAGAATGAATAATGAATACATATTTAAAATAGTTTTTGCTAAGTAAAGTAATTTTAAAGTTGGTGTTAGCTCCAACAAAACAAAATCTGTATAGATGTAAATGTTTACATTTCATTATTAATTGTTAATTTCCAATGATTTTTCTTATCTTTACGTGCATTTTGCAAAATTCGAATTGGTAACTATAGTAAACATTCACCTAAATTTTTAAATAGCATCCGTGCTTCAGGATTCCCAAACCATGAACTGACTTTAAATGTTGGAGCACCTGTTATGTTGTTACGAAATGTTGACCAAACAATGAGTCTTTGTAACGGTACTCGATTGATTATAAGTCAGCTAGGATCTTATGTCATCCAAGGAAAAATGATTGCAGGACAACATGATGGTCACAAGGTTGTGATTCCAAGACTCGTACTAACACCTTCAGATACGAGGATTCCTTTTAAGTTTCAAAGAAAACAATTTCCGATAATGACCTCATACACTATGACAATAAATAAAAGTCAAGGCCAATCCCTGAAACACATTCGTCTTCTACTGAAAAAACCGGTCTTTAGTCATGGACAGTTATACGTTGCATTTTCTCGAGTGACAAATCGTCAGGGCCTTAAAATTTTGATTTCCGATGCTGATAATAATGTAGTCGAGCATACCACTAATGTTGTATTTAAGGAAGTTTTCCAAAATATTTGAAGTATGTTGTAGTGGTCAATTCTTTGTTTTTATCAACACGTGTCATTTGTAAAGTATGAATAATAATAATAATATTTTAATGGAATCAACAGCTCCAAGTGGGCCATTTTTGGTAAGCAGAACTAGCGATGCGGGATGAACCGGAAGCCGGGTTACGGTGCCAAACTGTGCGCTAACCTAGATCCCACAAAGGGTGTTGGTCGATTAAGACAGCAGGACGGTGGTCATGGAAGTCGAAATCCGCTAAGGAGTGTGTAACAACTCACCTGCCGAATCAACTAGCCCCGAAAATGGATGGCGCTAAAGCGTGCGACCTATACTCGGCCGTTGGGGCAAGAGCCAAGCCCCAATGAGTAGGAGGGCGCGGCGGTTGCTGCAAAACCTCGGGCGTGAGTCTGGGTGGAGCGGCCGTCGGTGCAGATCTTGGTGGTATATCATTTAGTCCGTTTCTCCTTATCAATAATCTATAATGTAGGAATATTATCTTTATCCTTAGAATTTCTAAGGTATGTAATTAAATTTTTTATCTTTATGAATTAAGCTCTTAACTAAATTTTAATTGATGACAAATATAATAACAAAATGCTCCCCGTGCATCGCACGATTACGATGCTAGTATATATGAAAGAAATATAGAGGATGGGGGGTCTGTTTTATTTTTGAAACTGTTTGTGTAAACTATTAAAGAGTATGGTTGGTAATGAAAGGCGTGTTTTAAGTGCAAAAAAAACAAATCTTATTTCATTCCGAACTGAACTCATCCCATTTAGAGCACCCACATTGGGTGGTGGACTAAAGAGAGGACTACTCCTCCTTCTCTCCTCCACATCAAATTTTGTGGACCTCAGAATACAACTCCTCCATTTACTCCTCCTTATCTCCTACATCAAAAGGATTACTAAAATATTATTCATTATATTTCTTAAATGATTTTTTATTAAATATTTATACTATATGTACAATTATATGAATTTACAAATTAATGAAAAATATAATTGTATTTTTGTTGGGTTAAGGAATTTGGGGCCTAAGAGACTAGGCGGAAGAGTACCGAACGGTCGAGATTGCACAAGTTGGGAATCAAGTAAATAGTGAGTATTATTGTCTAGTTAGAACATGCCTCCCCTTTCCTTTGGTAGGGGTTTATATGCGAATTACAACAGAGGGCTCCCGACCGTTGGTCCGGAGTCCAACGGTTCAGGCCCACTAAAATTAGGTTGTTTACTGGCGGCGCCTAACCACATCATTACCCCTAGGGCTGCTATACAAAATAGGTTATAAATATGGTGGCTAGAACAACTCTACCAGAGGTATGGCAGGGGTCCAGTCGTGGGCCCC
Source organism: Cuscuta australis (assembly GCA_003260385.1). Taxonomy (NCBI): domain Eukaryota; kingdom Viridiplantae; phylum Streptophyta; class Magnoliopsida; order Solanales; family Convolvulaceae; genus Cuscuta; species Cuscuta australis. Next base: position 518,298 of record NQVE01000150.1, on the reverse strand, counting down.
TTGATCTTGACTAATTAGACAGCTCCCATGCCTGGGTCTGGTCTACTGACGTCTTGGGCTGAGGCCGAGCGCGCATGATCTGCTCCCCGAAGTCCCTTGAAGGAAGGCCGGCCAAGGGTGGTCCGAGGATGACCACCCTGTCGAGGCCGAGCGTGGCATGATGCAAAGGAGGCCCTTCTTAGGCTCTAGCTTCCTCTTGCTCTTGCCCTACTAGGTGGGTCTTGGCACGGTTGGGCTGGGCCGCTTCCCTGTTGGGCCTGATACCCCTATTCCCGGGTATCCATCAATTTCTTTTTTAAGGTTTTGACAATAAAATTGTAATTCATTAATAAAAATAAAAAAGTTAATTAAATTTATTTCAACAAATGAATCTTGAAACAAAATTAAATTAAAGATGCCTATCTATATCTTTCTAGCAAATTTAATTTAATTTAAACTCTCAATATATATGTTAAATTGTCACACACCAATAATCTTATTTAAGAGTCAAAAATGAGATACCCCTATTTTTTGATAATTTTTTATATTTTACTTCTAATAATGTAGTTCCTCAATTTTCATTTGAGAACAAAATAAAAATTTTATTTAAAAAATTTCTCAAATTTAATTATACTTATTCCTATCAAAAACTACTTAGCCTTCTCATATATAAAAAGAATAGAAGGAAATGCCACATGTCAAGAAGGGATTAGCTCTCCCATCCTGATGGTGTAAATATAGCTGAGTGGGTTAACCGGGTTTGACCTGGACATACTCGACCCATAATATAAAACACACAACAAGAACACAAAGTATGACCTAGACCGGGTAAATCTCCTCAGTCCGAATTATATTTCTTACTCTATCTCAAGAGTGAACTTTTTTAGTGAGATCAAAATTAGATCCCCTCCTCTACCCAATATCATCATATTTATAGAGGAGGATTTGTGACCTTCCCCTGTTCATCCATGGACAAAATAGGAAGCCCGTGGGAAGGTCACTGTACATAATCAATCTACTATTCAATCAATGAATTTAGCAATTACAAGCCAAGACATGTACTGTTCAATCAAAGACTATAAATGTATATTCTCAATCCAATCAGCCCTGCAAAATGACAAACATTCCTTTTACTGTTTGCCTCGTGATGGGCAAACGGCGGGGTGGTTTCTCAATCTTTGATGTGGTTCACCATGCCTGAGATACTGGACCAATGTTTGCAAAGTAAAGTGACATGACCGGTCACCTTCTCTCAAAGGTTACCCGGTCATTTCTCGCGCTCAACCCGTCTCTGGTCTTCTAGAATGTCCTTTGTAACATTAAGCGACATTTTGGCTATCGCCCAAAATGTGACCCATCAAGAAGTCCTCCACTTACCGGCCTTGTGAGGAAGTCATCAAGGGCGGGAAGTATATTTATGTTGATCTATCACTTTTGAAATCATCAAGTCATTCCCATGACCTGTCCTTCTTTGAAATCATCAAGTCATTCCCATGACCTGTCCTTCTTTGAAATCATCAAGTCATTCCCATGACCTGTCCTTCTTTGAAATCATCAAGTCATTCCCATGACCTGTCCTTCTTTGAAATCATCAAGTCATTCCCATGACTTGTCCTTCTTTGAAATCATCCAATCTTTCCCATGACCTGAAACTTTGGGGTTCCTCAGACCTGGCACTTTGCGGATCATCACACGTATCACTTTGGAGTTTATCAGACTTGGCGCTTTGGTGTTCATCAGACGTGCCACTTTGGAATTCATCAGACCTGGCACTTTGGAGTTCATCAGACCTGACGCTTTTGGGGTTCATCAGATCTGGAACTTTGGAGATCATCAGACCTGGCACTTTGGAGTTCATCAGACTTGGCACTTTGGAGTTCATCAGACCTGGCGCTTTTGGGGTTCATCGGACCTGGTACTTAGGAGTTCATCAGACCTGGCACTTTGGAGTTCATCAAACCTGGCACTTTGGAGTTCATCAGACCTAGCACTTTGGAGTTCATCAGACCTGGCGCTTTGGGGTTCATCAGACCTGGCACGTTGGTAATCATCAAGTCTTCTTCTCAGACCTATCACTTTTGAAATTATCAAGCCTTCTTCTCGGACCTGTCACTTTTGTAATCATCAAGTCTTCATCTCGGACCTGTCACGTTTGAAATCACCAAGTCTTCCCCTCGGACCTGTCTCTTTTGAGATCATTAAGCCTTTTCTCGGACCTGTCACTTTTGTATTGTTGGGAAATCTAAATGTAAACTCTAAATAATTAACCGGTCTTTTGCAACGTAAGTCCTCCTAGTCCTTCTAGAGTACCCGGTCAAGTGCCCGGTGCACACCCCTTCAAGAGTAACCGGTCAAGTACCTGGTTATATGATGCAAATCTCATATGATAACTAGGTTAAGTCCCAAGAGTGGAAGGGTTAACATAAGAGTTCTCGGGAGGGTTCTAGGAAAAAGAAGGCCGACCCTCTTCAAATGGAATGGTCACCAATTAAGGAGGCTTTCATGGTCCGGTCGCATTCCTTTGTGCCCGGTTGAACTTCTTGAATGATTAAGTTTCTTGCATGGTTATTTTCTTGCCTGGTCCCCCTTTGAAGTTGCATGGTCTGACTTGCCTCTACTTGAACATGCTAGATTTAGCTTCCAAGTAAAAAGAAATAGCCGGTCTTATACCTTAAGAATTGTTTTAAGAATACCCAGGTCATATAATGCCCTGGTCAAAAATGTGACCGGTCAAAGTCGAAGTTCTCCAGATTGGTCTGATTTCCCCAAATCCAACCTTTTAAAAAGTGACCGGTCACTTTTGACAATGTTGACCGGTCAAATTTTAATTCTTCCCCATTCGCTTTTTCTTGCCAATCCATTTCCTTAAAAAAGTGACCGGTCATTTTTGACCATGCCACTTTCCTTTACTCCTTTGGCCTGGATGTCATGCCTAACGGCAACCTTGCTCAAACTTCGAACAAATAATCCGAAACGGTTTTGGAATCATCAAGTCTCAACATCAAGACCCGATCTTTTTCGGAGATTTTGACCATGTCCTATGATCGCGAACCTTCTCCAAGGTTCAGCCCTCTTCCAGGCAACACCCTTCTTCCACGGCCCCTCTTCCAGGTTTTAAGTCTTTTAATGTGTCATTCTCTAATTATTAGGTTGACCTAGCCAACCTAATCTTCCCACATGGGGGTATGCCGGTGAGAACCAGCCCTCATCCAATCTTCCACGTCCATATATTATGTGTTCGGAAATTCTAGTCTTCCCTAGACATTCCGATCCACAAAGGATGGCTCATACAAGACGGTAATATTTTTTTGGCATCTTTTCTAACCCTTTCCGTCAAAAAGTCGGTAGGGATCCATGTAAGTATGGATGCGAATCCTCTTCCAGATCCAGCCTGTCTCAAGGCGATACCTCAACATCAAGGCCCATATCTCAAGGGTTTCTTTTTTTTTGCTATCAGCCCATGCAACGGTCCAGGTCCTAGACATCAAGACTGATCCGTCTACAGCAAGTTTAGTAATCTTGACCACATCTTATCCACCATCTCTTCTTTTCTTGATCATATTCATGTGGGTGGATTCAAGTACTCGCCTATGGGTCTTCCTCAAGCCCCGTAACGAATATTTCACTCAATTCCCCTTTCAAGGTAATCTCCATGAGCACGACCCTCACATTCTGGCAATCTGTCGTGTTGTGAGAGTCGGATTGGTGGTAGGTGCACCACTTCTCTGTCCAAGACCGCTTGGGTTGTTCTCTCATTCCTTATTTGATGAACACACTGTTAGAATAAGTGCCCTTCACTAGAGGGGGGGTGAATAGTGAGGCACGAGAATGTTTATAAATTTTCGCGGAATAAAAATCGCAGGGATAAAGTAAAGAGCGGAATAAAAAGGAGTAAAGGGAGCACACCAAGATTTACCCTGGTTCACCACAACTTGTGGCTAATCCAGCCTCCCGAGAGACTCTCTCGAGCTACACTACTTCCGTTAAGCTTACGGGTGCTTAACAAACCGTTACAACCTGAGAACTCGAGTCCCACGAGCCTCAATACACTTGCTCGGAGATACCGCACTCCAAGACTTCAACCCGAAGGAAAATACCTTTCCTTCGTACAACCAAGGGAAACAAGCTTCCCTTAACGTGTATACAACACTAAGACACTCAAGAACAAGACTCTCTTTAAGAGTAGATGTTGAGTAAACTATATACGCTCAAGAACAACTCAAACTTCACAAATTGGCTCTAGAAAGCTATGGAAAATAATGTTGTTTGGATGCAATGATAATATGAATAAAGTGAAGTGAATTGATGTGTAAAGCAGACCCAAACACCCCTTTTTATAGTGCCAAAATAGGCTCCAACGGACCAATGCATTAAAGGGGTGATTGGCTTGATTTATGGGATTGAGTAAATTTGGGGTCTGCAGAATATTGGCTTCCCATCGATGTTTGGAACTTACCCATCGCTGGTAAGCCAATTTTCCTTCAGTTTTGAAGCCAACGGTTACCTACCCATCGATGGGTAAATGCTTCCCATCGCTGGGTGGGAGGTTGACTTTCAAATAAGGAAAGAATCAGCCTTAAATGACTCCCAACGGTCATGCCTTCCCATCGATGGTTAAGCCTTCCCATCGCTGGGTTCCCATCGATGGGTAAAGCTTCCCATCGCTGGGTAAGGGCATTCTGCCTTGTGGTAATGTTGCACCAAGGCTTTAACAGCGATGGGTAGAACTTCCCATCGCTGTTTGGCATGGTTCTGGAAATCAGTTTCGTTGAGGGACTGCTTACCCATCGATGGGAAGATCTTCCCATCGCTGGGTAGCATGATCCTGGAATCCCGGGATCACTTACCCATGCATGGGTAAAATCTACCATCGCTGGGTAGATGGCTAGCCAAGAACCATGGCCTAGCCGACCGGCGCTCAAACCCGACCGAAAAAATGCAAAGTTCTCCAAAGTAAAAACTAAGTATTTAAAATACTTATTTAATTTATTTTGATGTCAAAACAAGCTTTGTAAGTTGAAAACCACGTCGTTAAGGTAAAAACCATGGTTGACCAAGTCAACACCGTACACGGGTGGTTTTCACCAAAAGACAAAACCGGAAGGTGGTTTTCATGATGTTTTGATGGGAGAACCATTTAAATGCATTCAAAAACAATTCCCACAAAAAAAGACTCGAAAACCACTTCATTTAAGTGAAAACCACGGCTAGCCAAGTTTATGCCGTTTCGCGTGGTTTTTATCAAACGACAAAAAACGAAAGGTGGTTTTTGAAGTGTTTTTGATGGAAAACTATTTAAATGTGCCCAGAAGTAAAAACCAATCATAAAAAATTGAAAACCACTTGGTTAGTTCGGACGCCAAAAACCAACGCCAAAAACCGAATGCCGAACGCCGGTTTCTGAAACCCGAACGCCGGATGGCTTGATTTTTGGTTTGGGCGAACACCAAGTGTTTTTAATGTTTTAAACATGTTTGAAAAACATTTTTATGATGTGTGAAATGCAATGAAAAGAATTTTAGCCTAAAGAGCCAAGGTGTAAAGGTTGGGTCGGTCTTGATCACAATTATGACCGACTCAACAACACTAAGACTACGGTCTTCGTTCTTGGTCTTCTTTTGGGTCTTGTTCTCTTGCTTTCTTCTTATATTTATTTCTCGCCTTGTATATTCAATAACTTGTCTCGTTCACGGCGGTTTGGCATTATCAAAACCTGTCATAAAAACGAACACGGCTTTAGTACGAAAACACGATAAACCCGTGTTTCAACAATTTCCCCCTTTTTGATAATGGAAAACAAGACGGGGTTATGCATAGGAAGATTGATTTGAGACTTAAAAAATGTTCCCCCTTAATAAATGCGATTTTCTTTTCAACAAAGTTTATGTGTTGAATAAGAGTTAGTTTTAGAGAAAGTTCCCCCTCAATCTATGCATAACCTTTATATCTTCCCCCTTTTGACATTAACAAAAAGAATTAAAAGTAAACTTTTATTCATTAAAAGGGAAATGCAGAATACAACGGGTAAAAATACAATCATATTTAATAAGGAGAAAATAAGGAAGATGTCGTGGCATCGGTGTTGGCCTTCTTCTTTGAAGCCTCGGTTTTGGTCCTTTACTTTCCTCTGGCCATTGTTGAAGCGTTTAGAAAGTATGCAAGAGGAATGTGAATTGTGTGTTAAAAATGACCAAGGATGGTTAATATTTATAGGAAAAGTGAATTTGGGCCCTTGGTGTTAAAAAAATATGGCTGTTGGTCATAGAATGAGGTGCCCAACGGCTATGATTTTTGAACTGCAACAGGCTTCCCTGCGATGGTAAGGTTCTCCCATCGATGGGAAGGCATGTACTGGAAGTGGAGGAAAAAGTGAAGGCAGCCTTCCCAGCGATGGTAAGGTTCTTCCATCCATGGGAAGACAGCTACTGGAAATCTGTTAAAAAATTTTTAAAAAAATAGAGTCAATTACCCATCGATGGGAGAGAGTTCCCATCGATGGGAAGAGGGGTTCTGAAAAAAAAGAAACTTCCCTCCCAGCGATGGTGTAGCCCACCCATCGCTGGTTCCCCCTGATTTCTAGAATTTTTCACTTTGAACCGCCCCTGCAAAAAAAGAATAACACTTTGGTACCCAAAGTATGTCTGTGGGTCCTTGGGGGTTAGTTGACCTTTATTGCCCACACACACCCAAAATTTGCGCACACACACACACACAATTAAATGATTGTTTAGAAGTTACCTTGGCCAACCCATGATCTCGTGGTTGGCGGGTTCCAGTCTACCTGAACGGAGTGCCGATATCTCGGTGTGATTTGTGTTGGTTCCGGTAACGGAATGTGGACTTTGTTCTTTTCATCAAAGTAGAAGAAATAGTAAGGTTTCTTTTGTGCATTATCCTGTGGAGATTGTTTATTATATGAATATCCTTTTCCAAAGGATTTCTTTTCGTTAGCATCAAATATGTTGTGTGTTTCATTATAGGTGAAGTGCCTATGTCTGGTAAAACACACAGGAGCTATATGTCCTACCATGTTGCAATAATGGCATACTACGTTTGGGTTGAACATACGCCTAGGTTGATAATAGCTAGGGGGCCTAACCATGTTTGTCCTATTTTGAGAAAAGGATGGTTTATGCATGTTTTCAAAAGGATCATTTCTAGGTGTTCTCATATTGTCTCTTCTATTTTGAGAAAAAATATTTTTATGCACAAAAACATTTTGATAATTTTTCTTAGGTTGTCTACCATGAACGTTTTCATTCCTAGGTTTTTGTCTAGGTTGCCTAGTGTTCTTAGATTGACTAGGTTTTCTATTTACTTGATTTTTAGCTTTCTTATGTTGAGCCTTAGGAGGTTGTCTAAGTGTTTGCTCAACGTTTTATTTATCCTTAGCTTCGTTTTTATTAAAACCTATTCCTTCTTTAGAAAAATGCATGGTGTCAAGGAATAAATTAAGATCTTTGTGTGGAGTATTAAATTTCTTGACCGTACTCTCAAGTTTTGTGACTTGTTCCTCTAAAGCTTTGCAAGATTCACATTCGTTTGAGGAACTTTCTGGTTTGTCGGCGTTTCTTTTGCCATAAAATTTATTCTCTTGTTTTAACTTCTCATTATCTTTTTCCAGATTTTCAAAATAATTTTCAAGAGTGGAGAGGCGTTTCTTTAACGATTTGTTGATTTTAGAAGCGCTAACAAATTTATCATAAAGTTCATGAAGTGCTTCTTGCATTTCTTCAAAGGTGTAAGAGTCGGAAGAAATGGTACATACCTCTTGTACATCGTCGGTTTGGTCTTCGTGCGCGATGAGACAAAGGTTGGAAGTTTCATCCTCGTCTTGATCGGTTGACTCGTCTCCGGAGTCGCCACCCCAAGAGATATATGCCCTTTGCCTTTTGAAGTGCCGAGCATTCCTTCCGCTTTTCGGGCATTTGTTCTTGATGTGCCCGGCTTCACCACATCCATAGCACACAGGGCCATCCTCAACCTTTTCTTTCTTCCGTAGAAGTTTACAAAACTTCTTCATGACAAGCTTGACTTCATCACCGTCGCTTGAATCATCCATCGTTGATTCTTTGACGGCTTTTAATGCTATCCCTTTCCTTTGGTCATTCAAAGACGGGTTAAGAATAGTAGATTCATAGGTTTTTAGATTACCTCTTAGACCGTCGATGGTGACATTTGATGTGCCGATTGATTCATAGATGGCATCGGCCTTGGATCGCCATTCGGATGTCAAGCTCCGTAGGATCTTTCGCACAAGATCCTTGTCGGTGTAAGTCTTCTTTAATGCATGAAGATCGTTGACTATTTTGGAAAATCGGTCGAACATGTCGTCAATCTTCTCGTGCTCCTTCATCCTGAACATCTCATACTCTTGGGTGAGGAAGTCGATCTTGGCTTCACGTACTTGGTCCGTTCCTTCGTACGTCACCTCGAGCTTATCCCACATCTCCTTGGCGGTTGTGCAGCAGGAGATCTTGCGGTAGTCATCAGGATTTACGGCACAATAAAGCATGTTTATTGCCTTTGCATAATTCTCGACCTTTTTGATGTCCTCGGCATCAAACTCGTCTTCGGTCTTGGGGATCAACTTGTCACCAACTTTCTTCATCGGCGCCTCTTCCCCGTTTTTGATAACCAACCATAATTGGAAGTTTGTGGAGCGAATATAGATTCTCATTCGTTCTTTCCAATATGTATAATTGGTTCCATTAAAAAGAGGTGGCCGTGTGGTTAATTGCCCTTCACCTATTCCTGCATTCAAATTTCTAGAAGAAGAACCCATGATCGCTTTTACTCTCAAACGGTTAAGTTTGGACGCGAGTTAGGCTCCGATACCAATTGTTAGAATAAGTGCCCTTCACTAGAGGGGGGGTGAATAGTGAGGCACGAGAATGTTTATAAATTTTCGTGGAATAAAAATCGCAGGGATAAAGTAAAGAGCGGAATAAAAAGGAGTAAAGGGAGCACACCAAGATTTACCCTGGTTCACCACAACTTGTGGCTAATCCAGCCTCCCGAGAGACTCTCTCGAGCTACACTACTTCCGTTAAGCTTACGGGTGCTTAACAAACCGTTACAACCTGAGAACTCGAGTCCCACGAGCCTCAATACACTTGCTCGGAGATACCGCACTCCAAGACTTCAACCCGAAGGAAAATACCTTTCCTTCGTACAACCAAGGGAAACAAGCTTCCCTTAACGTGTATACAACACTAAGACACTCAAGAACAAGACTCTCTTTAAGAGTAGATGTTGAGTAAACTATATACGCTCAAGAACAACTCAAACTTCACAAATTGGCTCTAGAAAGCTATGGAAAATAATGTTGTTTGGATGCAATGATAATATGAATAAAGTGAAGTGAATTGATGTGTAAAGCAGACCCAAACACCCCTTTTTATAGTGCCAAAATAGGCTCCAACGGACCAATGCATTAAAGGGGTGATTGGCTTGATTTATGGGATTGAGTAAATTTGGGGTCTGCAGAATATTGGCTTCCCATCGATGTTTGGAACTTACCCATCGCTGGTAAGCCAATTTTCCTTCAGTTTTGAAGCCAACGGTTACCTACCCATCGATGGGTAAATGCTTCCCATCGCTGGGTGGGAGGTTGACTTTCAAATAAGGAAAGAATCAGCCTTAAATGACTCCCAACGGTCATGCCTTCCCATCGATGGTTAAGCCTTCCCATCGCTGGGTTCCCATCGATGGGTAAAGCTTCCCATCGCTGGGTAAGGGCATTCTGCCTTGTGGTAATGTTGCACCAAGGCTTTAACAACGATGGGTAGAACTTCCCATCGCTGTTTGGCATGGTTCTGGAAATCAGTTTCGTTGAGGGACTACTTACCCATCGCTGGGTAGATGGCTAGCCCAGAACCATGGCCTAGCCGACCGGCGCTCAAACCCGACCGAAAAAATGCAAAGTTCTCCAAAGTAAAAACTAAGTATTTAAAATACTTATTTAATGTATTGTGATGTCAAAACAAGATTTGTAAGTTGAAAACCACGTCGTTAAGGTAAAAACCATGGTTGACCAAGTCAACACCGTACACGGGTGGTTTTCACCAAAAGACAAAACCGGAAGGTGGTTTTCATGATGTTTTGATGGGAGAACCATTTAAATGCATTCAAAAACAATTCCCACAAAAAAAGACTCGAAAACCACTTCATTTAAGTGAAAAACCACGGCTAGCCAAGTTTATGCCGTTTCGCGTGGTTTTTATCAAACGACAAAAAACGAAAGGTGGTTTTTGAAGTGTTTTTGATGGAAAACTATTTAAATGTGCCCAGAAGTAAAAACCAATCATAAAAAATTGAAAACCACTTGGTTAGTTCGGACGCCAAAAACCAACGCCAAAAACCGAATGCCGAATGCCGGTTTCTGAAACCCGAACGCCGGATGGCTTGATTTTTGGTTTGGGCGAACACCAAGTGTTTTTAATGTTTTAAACATGTTTGAAAAACATTTTTATTATGTGTGAAATGCAATGAAAAGAATTTTAGCCTAAAAAGCCAAGGTGTAAAGGTTGGGTCGGTCTTGATCACAATTATGACCGACTCAACAACACTAAGACTACGGTCTTCGTTCTTGGTCTTCTTTTGGGTCTTGTTCTCTTGCTTTCTTCTTATATTTATTTCTCGCCTTGTATATTCAATAACTTGTCTCGTTCACGGCGGTTTGGCATTATCAAAACCTGTCATAAAAACGAACACGGCTTTAGTACGAAAACACGATAAACCCGTGTTTCAACACAGACACATCATATGTGGCCCTCGGCTTGGACCCTCCCCTCTGGTCATCCTTCTTCGGCCTATCGGTTTTCACCCGTGTATAGCCTTCCTCTAGTTCCTGCTTGCTCTTGTTCAGGACCTCCGCCTCGGCATACACCCATGCCGTATTGTAGGCTTCCTAATAAGAGGAGGTTGGCCTCCTACAAAATTCAGTGTAGAGGTCACCCGACCGGAAGGCGTTCATCAGCGAAGACATGGCCGTCTTATCGTCCATCTCCTCTACTTTGTCAACATCATCCCTCCATCGAGTTAAGAACTTAGTCAAGGACTCCTTCTCCCTCTGCCCTACCGTGTTAAGGTAGGTGAACTTCTTCCTCTTAATGCAGTTATCCTGGTACTTCTTGCGGGAAACTTCGGCAAGTTTCTCAAAGGACCCAATCCTGCCATGGGGAAGGCCGTTAAACCATTCCACTGGTCTCCCTCTCAAGGATGAGAAGAAGAGCAAGCAATCCTCAGCATCAGTGCACCCGACCATCTGTGCTGCATTGTGGAAAGTGTCAAGGTGGACATTTGGGTCCTCCTTCCCGGTGAATTTCTCCACATCCAGCTTGACCTTACGTCTCAATTTTTGTGCATGTACCCTGGCTGAAAAGGGTGATTTGGCCAGGGTATGCTTCTTTGCTTCCGCCTTCTCTTCCACCTTTTCCTCCAGGGCACGTAGCTTTCTTGCTACGCTCCCTATCTTGTCCAGGTCATCCTCATCATATGAGAGCCTGGTATATGCCGATGCCCAGGGCTGGCTTTCAGCTTCCTCCTCATATAGGTGAATCGTCTCAGATTCCCTAGAACGGCGAGATGGGGCGGGACGACTCCCACCAAGTCTTTCCATTGCGCTAGTCTGGCCCATCTCAGGACCAAGACGTAGCTTGGCAGACTTGCGAGGTCCATCCTCTTTGTCCCATAGGCGTTTGAACGCCGAATCTCGAGTTTTGTTGGGCTTGGCTATAGCCTTACCCTTCCTTCTACGGGCCACCTCTTGCTCCGCCTCGTCCACCTCGTGAACATTTGAGGGCGCTGCCTCGTTCATGATCCCTGTCAAATTTACCGGGCGCACAGGGACCATCCTTGAAATGAATGTTGATGGAGTCGACACCGGGGGTGGCATAATTGGTGGCGTCATGCCAGGATAGGCAAATGGCATGAAGCCCCCTGCCTGTTGCATCATGGCCATCACCTGTTGATAGCCCTGTAGAGCCTGAGCATTTACCGAGTCAGCAACAAATTATGCCCAAGTTGACGGGTATGGTGCGAATGCTCCCCCAGGCGTTGTTATCGAGCCTGGGAACATTGTTGTCGTTGGAGTAGGAGTAGGGGTTGACATGATTGGGATCATGCCAACTGATCCTACCGTGGTGATCGGGGCAAAGGTCGTCCCCATGCCTGGCATCATCAATGGGATGGCAGGAGTGCTTTCACTCGCAGCCTGGCTTGACACAATGTTGTGGTTGCTTGAAGACATGATTGTGGATATTTAGTGGGGTTAAAGTTTTGACCTGGTCGAAAAAACTTTAAAAATCGGCCCCACGGTGGGCGCCAAAAATGATGGTGTAAATATAGTCGAGTGGGTTAACCGGGTTTGACCTGGACACACTCGACCCGTAATATAAAACACACAACAAGAACACAAAGTATGACCTAGACCGGGTAAATCTCTTCAGTCCGAATTATATTTCTTACTCTATCTCAAGAGTGAACTTTTTTAGTGAGATCAAAATTAGATCCCCTCCTCTACCCAATATCATCATATTTATATAGGAGGATTTGTGACCTTCTCCTGTTCATCCATGGACAAAATAGGAAGCCCGTGGGAAGGTCACTGTACATAATCAATCTACTATTCAATCAATGAATTTAGCAATTACAAGCCAAGACATGTATTGTTCAATCAAAGACTATAAATGTATATTCTCAATCCAATCAGCCCTGCAAAATGACAAACATTCCTTTTACTGTTTGCTTCGTGATGGGCAAACGGCGGGGTGGTTTCTCGATCTTTGATGTGGTTCACCACGCCTGAGATACTGGACCAATGTTTGCAAAGTAAAGTGACATGACCGGTCACCTCTCTCAAAGGTTACCCGGTCATTTCTCGCGCTCAACCCGTCTCTGGTCTTCTAGAATGTCCTTTGTAACATTAAGCGACATTTTGGCTATCGCCCAAAATGTGACCGGTCACTTTTTTAAGGAAAGTGACCGGTCAACTTTTGACCCGTCTCAATCGAAAAGTTAACTTTATTTGGTGATTGATGAAAGTGACCGGTCATATTTAAAAAATTTATCAAATTTAATTATACTTATTCCTATAAAAAAATACTTAGCTTTCTCATATATATAAAAAGAATGGAAGGAAATGCCACATGTCAAGAAGGGATTGGCTCTCCCATCCCATTTCTTCTTCTCCACGGACTATAACTCCTCCTCTCTTGAGAAGGACTTCTCCTCCTCCCTCTCCTCCTGGAGGACTTCTCCTTCAAGTACTCCATCCAATGCGGGTGGCCTTAAACGGGGCTTCCAAATGTCATTGCTTTTGGAATCATCCAAATTTCGCCTTCCAAATGTATTTGATTTTGGAATCAACCAAATTTAGAGATACAATTGGGGTGAGGTGAATTCGGATTGAAACAGAGGGAAAGATTTACCCAAGATTGAAGGGAATAAGAACCAACAATTCTACAAATGGAGCACCTTAAGTTCTCCAATTAGAATCAATGTCTATTGGATATTGAAATCCAATTGTCATCATAAAATTTGGGAGGCCCTAGGCCCTCTGGGCCTAAACAAGGGCGTGGTGATCCGCAACGATTCACATGATTGCTGTAATGTAGTGATAGATGATGATGATGATGAAGATCATATATTCATTTCAGCTTTTTACAAATTCAAAAAAAAACCTTTTTTTTTCTATTTATTTGTTCTTCGATTCATGATGAACACTTGTTTCAGTTCAATTCCAGTCCTCCGGGGAGTACCAATGGAGTATTGGGGCTTGCTCGTCTGAGAACAAACTACTGCACGCTTCCTCGCCGCCGCCGCCTCCAAAGAAGTTATACTCCTCTATCTTCACCAGCTGAGCCGGGGGCGGCTGATACGCCTTCCTGCACACCTCATCCCTGACCACCGGGTTCTGGTTGAAGCGATTCGCAGACAGAGAGGAAGGAGACCCGCAGCCATTAGGCATCATCAAGAAGGCCCCGGAGCAAGAAATGGCGGCAGCCGCGTTTGGGCTGTTGTCCTCGTTAAGGATCGCGCTCGAATCGCTGTCTGATGACCCGTCTTTGAGATCGGCAAATGAAATTAGCCCTCCATTGCAGCAGTCTTGAAGGTTATTGAACTGGGTTTCTTGGTCCGTTGGTTCTGTGTTCTTCCTTTCTAGTTCTTCGCTCTCTGATTCCACCGTCTCTTCCTTCACCATAACCACGTTTCCTCCACTTTCTCCAACCAGCTTCGCTTTCAGTTCTCGGATCTATGTGTACATAACTCTTTCAATTAATCACTAGAGAACTTGGGAAATTCGTAAAAAAAACCATAATTTATAGATTCAAAGAATCTCCTGAAAACATGGAAGGAAATGATTTGAATCTTACTTCTTTGAGGAGGGCTTCATTGTCATGGTGGAGAGTTTCATACTTTTGCTTAAGAGAATCATAGTTGGCTTTGAGAACACCATAGTCTCTCTCGAGCTGCTTTGTCTTCCACCGGGCGCGGCGGTTCTGGAACCAAACCGCCACCTGCCTAGGCTGCAAGCCCAGCTCTTGAGCCAGCTTCACTTTCCGTTCGGGTTCGAGCTTGTTCTCCACCTCAAAGTTCTTCTCGAGAGCCTTGACCTGTTCCACACTCAGACGCCTCTTCTTCTCCGTCATCAGATGCCCTGATTCGTCTATGCACCCTTCTTCATCAAGACCCTCCAGCATCGTCTGGAACTCTCTCGAGTAAACATGGCCGCTCCCTTGATTTGGGTCACCTGTAAAATCAAATCAAAGCCATTAGAAAGAAAGAAAAAACATTGGGCATGATGGGATCTTGCCAGAGTACAACCCAGCATTAAAATTGAAGCAAAAATGTCTGTGGGGAATTTTGACAAACACCTGGAGTGGTTGGACAGATGGACATCAAAACACCCAATGAATCAGAGCTATCAAGTGACCTCTTCATGGCTGGTGTAAATCAGTCAACCAAGTACAACAATTTCTTTGGATCCTTTATCGAGAGCAATAATTTTGCAGAGAATTGAAAAACAAGACTAAACAAGTTCATGAGAAGTCATCCGAAAAACTTTCGGCGTTTTGAACACGAGGTGGGGACTGATCGAAGCTACTTTTGTCTTTCAAGAGTATAAAGACTCCATCTTTGTGTCTGTTAAACAAAGAAACTAATGATTCTTGCTCGCCCACTTCAGAACCCATCAAAAACAAGAAAAGCCAAACAAGATATCAAGAACACAGAATAGAACAAGAATTGAATGATGATAGCAAACTACCAAGAACAAAAAAAAACCACCAAAGACCTTTTTTTGTTTATAAAAATTACTATCTTTCTACTATATAAACTTTCATTGTCAACATCATCACCCAATCAATTGTTAACAACTTATGGTTGCAAGCCACTCGTCTAGAAAAAGAAAAGTTAAGAGCAGAAAAGAGAAGAGAAAGGAAGTGCAGAACCCGGGTGGCCTTGCAACCATTTCTCTCTCTTTAAATAAAACTTAACTGGAGTCAGATTTAGGGTTAGATTCTGACTGGGGTTGAATTTTCGCACCCAAGCCTCGGTTCACGCGAGCATTTTGGGGTTGGACCGAGCTATTAGCGAAATGACACTGAAATTTATGCCAAATTCAAATTTGTCTGTGGTCACCGCCTATACTAGAGACTAGGGGTGTGTTCAATCAGATCGATCCGATTCGATCCGAAAATTCGGATATCCGAAAATTTCGGATCATGTAAAACTCATTCCATATCCGATCCGAAAATATTCAGATATCCGAATTTCGGATATCCGATTTTTTAGATCGGATCACTGGATTATCCTAATTCTTCGCCTTGTCAATTCTCTTCCTAAATCTACCGCAGTAGCCATAAATTTTGGATTTCTACCAAGAGAATGACTGCCAAGTAGACCAACGAATCTTATGGTATAAGAAAGAGCTCGAGAAGTTCCTTCCATAATGTGAGAATGTGAGATACTCTTCCCATAATCGTGATATATATAGTCTCTAAAACCTGACCATTGATGGAAAAGTAATTATCACCAGCCTAAAAAAAACGTACAGGAAAGTGGATTCGCTCCAGACAAGAATGTACTCGCCAATACTACAATCTGCTGACGACATGACATATTGAGACTCATGAATAGTTAGGCTCATACATTCAAATCCCAGACAAAAAGTCAAAATGACTATTTCCCTAAGAAAATGACCCTTGAGTAACTGCCACAGAGTGAAGCATTGAAGATTGAAGACCTACAATTGATGACGATAATTCATAAATACCATCTTTATATCGTGTGACTCACATCCTTAAATGACTCAAACTTGCTGTGTTAACTACACCCTTGAAATACCTCGCTTGATCAATCTTGAAAAGATTGAATTCCATTCTTTGTGTCAAAATACTAAAAGCATAGCTCTTCATTAAACCAAAGATGCTTCATGATACCGATCTTTGAAAACTATACTCTGTGAACTACGTGACTCGATCACAATAATAAAATTACCCTGACTTGAACATTATGTTAAACCTCTTTAGGGAACTGCTACGAAACAGTTAATGCGATTGCGTTATCTATGAAGATTATTATCAATGATGATCAAGAAACTCTTTTTTTTACCCTAACAAGGAAATGTGTGTGCAACAACCAGAGAAGAAATGATGTCACAAGAACAAGCTGAATCATTCAAGCAAAAATCCTGAACCTATATGCAATGTTGGTGTAAGAACTAGAGAAGATTCCTCACTCTATGAATTCATGAATTGAATCACGTACTGAAAATATTCTCTTCTTCCTTGAAAATGAGATCAACCGTAGTGTTACAATCGAACCTGTCACTATCATATTTTGATATATGAAAGAAATTTGAATACAAAAAGACGTACATGAGATGCCACTCAAACGTCATCACCTAGAAATACGAATTAATACAAAGACTCATTAACGATAATGAGAGCTACCATGAAGTGAATGAAGAAATGTTTCGATGTAAGGTCGATGATGACAAGCTACTGTACAATCAATCAAGAGTATTTCCTCATAAATGATGACTAATCTCATATTCTAAAAATCATGAACCGATAAAAGTTATTTGACGTTATTTACGAGTCATTGCTAATCTATGTGAACGATGTGAAGATGTTTTGAATGACTTAGAAGATTACACTATGACGTATGAATTGAAACAAACACTAAATCCCCAACTATACCTATCGTGAAGGTGATGATTCGAAATTGCAAAGGCTATTGAACAACTTTCAACTAAAGAAAGAATGTTGCTGACTAACGACGTACAATCGAGATTTACGAATGAACAAAGTGATGTGCAAAATATGTCAAGTATGTTCCAAAATACGATCTTATACCCTAGAAAGAAATCTTGGTTATGAATGTTAAATCTGAACAGGAACCTGCAAAGAGGATCATTGGATACCTTGCTTAATCTAAAATTGTTAGCCTCTTGAAGAATGAACGAGTTTAATAACACCGAAAGTTGAGATTACATATCCATGTGGATAATGACGTAAAACCAAATAAACATGACACGGTCATGATTAAGTAAGATCACTACGAAATGTTGAATATTTGGCCTTAGAAGAATTTCGAGGACGAAATTCCTTTTAAGGGGGGAAGAATTGTAATGCCCCAAAATATACCCTAAAATTACTAATGAATAATTATTCAATTAAACAAATTTGTTTGATTAAAATAAATTGTTTTTGGGCTTTGGGCCGACATGAAATATGTTTTAATACCCAATATCAAAATAAGTCTCATATGTTGACTTATTGTGTGACCTAAATTGGGAACCTGAGTACGGACTCAAATCAAGGATAAATGAAGAAATTTGTTTATGATATGAACTTTGAAATGATTTATTAAAATAAATCATGAGAATAACTAATATGAATGGAATGTAAGAACCTTTTTGAGTAAAGGTCAAATAAATCAATTTTGACTCTGTCAAAGTCAACCACCCAAAAATATGATGTTAGAAAAAGTATTACAAATAAATATGAAAATTATATCGTTCGATAGAGTTTAATTGTACGATCACAATGGTGCAAATGGATTTCAATTCGGAGAAAGTTGGACCAAAAAGTGTTCCCCGACTGGGACCAAATTAGTCCCAATCAGAGACTTGCATTTGAAATGCGAAGAAATCACAGCCCGCTCCACCCAGCCGCCGAAACAGACAAAGTAGAGCTCATCAACGTGTCTTCTTCCACCTTCACTTGGCTATATAAGGGTCATCTCCATTCCTTCAATTCCTCACCATTTCTTACAAACTTTTTGTCTATTCTGTTGCTAGGAGTGAGGAGAACGCAGTGGTGCTGTCATATTGGTGTGAGGTCGCCGAAGATAGCCACAATCCTTGCCGGAAGTTTCGCCAGAAAATTTCCAAAACCTTCATTTACCTTCGAGGTAAGCCCGTAGATATATCTAGTGACTAGAATGTTCGTATAGATCGTTTCTACGTTCATAAACGGTCGTTTGGTTGAGTTTTGTGTTTGACGTGCTTGAAGAACCAAGAATCATAAATCATGAAATTGATGTTAAAACTATGAATTACTGATGCCAAAATGATCTATGAACCTTGGAGAACATCTCTATATAGTTTTGTTGAAGTTCGATAACTAAAAACGATAATTCCGAAATTGGACCCGAACGAAGAAGAAAATGAACAGTGGCTGAAACACCACTGTCTGGATCGATCCAGGGGCTTGGATCGATCCCCTGGGAGTGATTTTTCATAGTATGGATCGATCCAGACGATCCCCCGAATTTCTGATCCAAAAATTTTTCTGAAAATGTTATTTTTGAGCTCTAAAATCCTATTTTTGATACCAATTGATTATGATCATTATAAAAATGATTTTTCACATTAAAAGTAATATTTTTAACAAATAAAATGTTATGTGATGCATGAAGGTAAGTTAGGGTGTTAACACCCGAAGCTAGGCCGCTAATTGTTATTGAATATTATGTTGATTGATGATTATGGTAATGATTATTGATTGATGATTATGATGATTAAATCTTAATAAATATTCTGATTAAAAATGATAATTGTGAATGATTAAATCACAATGAATATATTGATGATTGTGAAAATAATATATTGTTAAGGGTATCTAGAATACCTCTAAGATATACTCATATTAATGTTGATTTGAAAGGTATCTAGAATACCTCTAAGATATACCTATTTAAGTTAGGCCTTGCGGGTATGAACCCCAGTGGCTAGGGTTAAAACGTACGTACGGGATCCAAGAACCAAACTTGAGTACCTACTCGTTTGGGGGTACCACCCACCCAACAGGGAACACCACGCTGTCGGTTTCTGGTTGGCCTTAAGTGAAGGTAAGTTTAAGATTTTCAAAACCCTTTTTTCTTAAACTAGGCGTAGCTTAAGGATTATTTAGGAGTACTTTGTACTGGAATATAGTTTAATTATTTAAACTAGAATTAATTTAAGGGTTGATAAACATTAAAATGATTGGCTTTAGACTAAGAATAGTTTAAGGATATTGTCGAATGTTGAATATGAATGAATATTAAATGATGATTATTGAATTGAATATTGTGATTATTATGAATGACAGATGACCATTGAATATGAATGAATATTGAATGATGATTATCGAATTGAATATTGTGAATATTATGAATAACCGATGAACGTCGAATATGAATATAAATGTTGAATAATGAATGATGAATACTGACTAATGATTATTAAATATCTGAACTGAACATTATGTGCATGATATCAAATGATTTGATTATGAATTTAGATTCAGTTTATATGGATGTTCGACGCATTAGATATGCTTACTCAGCTTCAACGCTGAGCGTGTAGTATGTTTTATTTGCTACACGCAGGTTAATAGAAAGGATGAAGTGACGTGATCCTGGAGGCAGACGGAGGCGAGATTGTCGGAATGGATGTGATGGTTTTGAATTAAAGAACATAATAAATTATGTTGTAATTATGATTTGGTAAAGCTTCCGCAATATTGAAAACTCCATACTGTTTATATTATGAAAAATATTATTATGATAAATAAAAGTGTTTGAAATGTTTTAAATTTTTAAGATTACCAAGTTAATACTTTAGTCCGAAAGGGGCTGCAGACCTTGTCGGTTTAGGGTGTTACAGTTACAAACTCAACATGTTGTGTATGATCAATGTAATTACTTGTATCTAGTAACTTATTGGAGGACTATTGCCCCAATGTGTGCCCTACAAATTAGGAAAATTCTTTCGAACCACAAAAACATATCCGGTGTTATTTTTTATGTATGTGTGATGAGCCACTTTTCAAAGCTCAAAATCAATTAAAAATTGGCACACCTCAAACTAAGTCTTGATAGTTTTTTTATGAATGGAAAATATATATAACTCAAAATCAATTTAAAATTGGCATACCTCAATTTATATCTTGATACATCTTTTATGAATGGTAATTGTATACTGAAAGAATAATATTTTGGGAGAAAGACCTTCTCTTATATTTCTAATCATACAACATGATTAAAGGCTATCTATATATAGGATTCCACAGACTAGGAACTCTATATGTAAACAATTACAAAAGGAAAGAAAATCAAATCAACATATACTTGAAAACTACCATATACATTATAATAATATATACGGGAATATACTTTCTTTTAATACCTCCCCCCTCAAGTTAGAGCGTGCAAAATTGAAATGCATAACTTGAGAATAAGAAACTCAAAATGTGATTTACCCCATGCTTTTGCATGTATATCTGCAAGCTGGTGCGTAGTAGGAACATGAGGTGTGCGAATCACACCGTGAAAGAGCTCATTAAGAACAAATGACAGTCGATTTCAATATGTTTTGTACGCTCATGAAAAACTAGATTAGCTGCAATGTGGAGTGCAGTTGTGCTATCACAATGAATAGTTATAGGATTGGTGGGCAAAATCCGCAGGGAGTGCAAAAGATGCTTTAACCACTTCAGCTCATAGGTAACAGCAGCTAAAGCCCCATACTCAGCTTTAGCTGAAGATCATGCAACTGTCGTTTGTTTCTTTGTTTTCTAAGAAATAGGTGAATTCCCGAGTGGAACAAACCATCCAGTAAAGAGTGCCTCGTAAGAGGGCAGGCGGCCCAATCAAAGTCACATCATCATGTATGCTGTAAATCACAATCTGCTGAAAGGAGTTACCACGTCATAGACACCCTTTCAAATATCAAACAACACCAACGGTAGTAATCCATTGATCCTCTCGTGGTTCTTTCAAGAACTGTGCTAAAGTATGCACAACATAACACAACTCTGGGCGAGTGATAGATAAATAAGCCAGACACCCTACTAGGCGATGATAAGGTTCTGCGTCAACAAGAACCGGAGCTTAGGCATGAGCCAAGTGATAGTTGGGTCCATCAATGCTCCCAACGGTCAGGCACCCAGCGGACTTGCCTCAGTAATAATATCTAGAGCATACTTTCATTGACAAAGAAAGATTCTATATTCACTTCAAGCCACTTCAATACCAAGAAAGAATTTCAGAGTTCCCAAGTCCTTCATGCGAAAATAATCAACCAAATGCTTTTCTCACAGGTCACCTGACCCGTTACTCGACCCATTAGAATAATTAGCTTTGTTGAGTGAATTAGTTTGTTCTAGTGTCCAAATAGCATAATGACTTTCCCTAAATAACATCACATGTGTTTTTTTTCCAATGTCGCACCTTTAGTCATTATACATTAGTCATTATTCAAGTAAATATTCACCATCACTGGACATTATGGATAATATTAAGTGCTATTTAAGGAATAAAATAGTTTAAGTGCTATTTAGAGGAATGACTTAAGTTTTAGTGCTATTTACTGTAAATATTTCTTTATAAAAAATCTAGTTTGTAACTTAGAAGATTGTTTTAAAACGAGATTTTATCATAAACATCATTAGTCGCTCTTATTTACTAAGATTTTTCTACATTATACACCTTAGTTCATAAGCTTCGTTTCACCTTCGGGTTAAAAAACTACTAATATCATCTATTTCACATGTTTCACCCTATTTACCTACGGGGATGAAACGATTGAATGATGAGTGATGTATATAATATTATAATGGATGATGGATGAATTGAATAAGGGTGGAAGTCCGCTCGACCTATTGTCCTCCCTGGTCGTTTGCGAAAATATAATATCCTCTCCGTCCCCCTGTATTTGTCCACATTTGATTTTTGAAAATGTTCATCTAAGCACTTTGACTCATCAAATTCTCATGTGTGATCTTGTTTGATTTGTCTTAACATATAGATTATTAATATATAATTTCTATAATTTTTTAATATACAAATTACAAGATAAAATGAATTAAAGAAGTGTATTGGATGATGAGTAAAAATGAAAGTGGACAAATACAGGGGGACGGAGGGAGTACAAAATTCGCGAAATATAAATTTACATACCATTGTAATAATCATTAAATTAAGAATAAATCATTTAAAAAGTGAAAACTGAAAAGTATGCGTTGATAATTTTTATGAGACACGTAATGTAGGTATGACATGGAAAAGAATGGGTAAGATTTTTGGGTGAAAACTACTTTTTTTAGGACCATGCTAGGGTGCCACTACATGAGTGCTACCATGGAGACACAGACAATTATCGTCTGTGTTTGTCTGTGCAAAGCATGAGTGCACCCATGATAGCACCCATGTGGTGGCACACTGACATTTTCTTTTTTTTTTATGTGGAAAGTGTAAACATTGGTACCACAATTTCAAGCACACCACTTTTCAAGTCTCAAAGAGCTGTCAATTTTTCACGTCTACCCAAAGTTCAAGCATGCATGTCGGAGAAGCTACTCTCCTCTGCCATTTGCCAAGGATAGCCACAAAGTCGCAAAAAAATCCCATTTTTTCTTTTTCTCTTTTTTTCTTTTTTTTGAAATCCATGATGGCAGTTTGCTGGAGGGGACCCACCCTCCATGGCTAGGACGACACGTACACACATAACGACAATATGTGCCATCTAATACAGCCCAAAGTTCTTATCATTACTTTTTTTTAAACTTCTACTACTCCTCATACTAATATCATCGGAAGTGTACCCCAAACATCCTCATTCTCTCCATTACCACACAAAAAAGCAAGAAAAATTCAAAAAAAAATTAAAATTAAAAACAATAAAATGAATGGTAAAGAGAGGGGTGGTGTACATTTGGGGTACACCTTTGTTGTACCCCTAGAATATCCCAATATGACCGTGTTTGGATGTCCTTTGGTTGTTGGCTGTTAGTTGTTCGCAGTTTGTATTAGCTGTTATGAATGACTGTTTATGTCGGTGTATATTTATATACATACACACGATATTTATTTTTCATTTTTTCATGTAAAAATTAAATCTTTACTCTATGGATTATTAAATTTTACTTTCAATTAATTCACAAGAAATTATTAATATACAACTTTTTAATGATTTTTACTTTTGATTTTCTCATCTCTTTTTTTTTGAAATTTTTAAGTTTTAAATTTTATTTTTCTTAGTTTTTATTTTTTTTATTTTTTATTTTTTTACATATATATAGAATATCTTTTCAAGAAAAATGATTTAAAAAATTAATTTTTCTAACAGCCAAGTCCAAAAGCTACCTCCCTTAACTTTTTAGATTTTGGCTTTTCGAATCAAAATGCCAAGAAACCATTAGCCAAACAATTGTTTTGGTTGTTCAATTAGTCAAAAAAGTCAAAGTTAGTCAAAGATACCAAAAATTATCCAAAAAACTATTTTCCAAACATTGCCTATGTATTTTAACCAGTAAGTTTTGAGCTTATTTCTAAGAACTACTGGAGACAGCCAGTGGCGGAGGCAGGATCGAATCCTCGCGGGGGCACAATTACGGTCACCAGGAAGCAAAAATTCATTTTAAAAATATGGAGTAGCAAAATATTCTAATAATAGTACCAAATTTAATAGGAAAAGAGTAAATTTACATACAACTATATAAGAACCTTTTATTTGTGTAATGAGGAAGAATTGTTTTGAGGCCATAGAAAATTTTTTTGAGATGCCAAGAGCATTATATTTTGCTAAATATCTTTTTCTTATGGTATCTCTAATTTCAAATGCATAAGTATTAATTACTTTTCGTAATCCCAGATTAGCAAGATTATCATCTAAAACCGCACTTTCTTTCTCCAAAAAAATTTTCCCTTGTCTTTATCATTTACCAAAGATAAATTATTTAGTTGTTTAATTAAAAAATTTTCCATCTAAAGAATTTTTAATTTGCAATAGTATAAATAAATCATTTTTGAAACAAATACTCCGTAACAATTTATTGTAATTTAACTCTAATACTCCATCTATCTCTATAAGATTACCACAGTTTAAGTTTTTTGGTCAAACTGTGTCAGTCTTTGACCGTGAATTATGGAAAAGGCATATTTAATAAATTTTGTAAAACTTAATTTATTTTAAAATATAGTTATAAAATATCAAATTTTAATAATGTTTAATTATTTTAATTTATATTTAATAATACCACAATTTGACAAAAAAATTCAAACTGTGGTAATCTTTTAGTGACGAAGAGAGTATTAACTAAATTCAAAGTACTACTTTTAACAAATACAAAGCATTCAAAAATTGAAACACAACACTAACAATAAAAAAGTAATTAAACAAAAAATTAAAACATGAATAAGGAACACCTGCGGTTTGGCTTAAGTAGTCCGAGCAAATATTTTAGGCATTTGTGGTTCATTGGTTTGGAATTTGGATCGTGGCAGCCAAATAAGTCCATGGTATTAAAGTATTTCGTAATTGTTTTGGGCAATTGGGCTTCGTGCAGTGTTGGGCTGGGTCAAAGCCCAAAAGAATTTTTTAAAACCTTCATAAAACGACGCCGTACGGTGCCGTTTGTTTATTTTCTTCTTCGGCGATTGTTCATCTTCTTCGAGCACGGCTGCTGGACCAGAGAGGCAAAGACTGGAAGTGGAAGCTGGACAAATCTGGGGGGCAAATCCGGCCTCCCATCGCTGATAGCTACCCTAATCCTATTTCGCTGGAATTTCGCCCGGGGCACTTGCCCAGGCATGCCCCTCTCTTCCGCCCCTGGAGACAGCTATCTTAATCATAGAATCTCTGTAAATACCAGATGCAGGTTCATCCGATCATTTGCCAACAAGCAGGGCCGGGCCCGGAAAATGAAAAAATAAATTTGGCCTGGTCCAAAATTTATATTCTGAGCCTTATTTTATTTTTTAAAATACTTTTGCTTTAAAACTATTAACAAATTTAAAAAAGAAACTTTTCTTTTTTCCATTAATAATTTTTATTTTATGCAATATTAATTTATGTTTCACTAATTTTATTAAGTTACATAATTTCTTTTATTATATCATAAATTAGTCGAAGGAAAGTTCGATTCAATTCTCTTGATGACATGACTGATTAGGTATCAAAAAACATTCTAATCATCACGCTAAATATCGCAATTCTGAGAGTCCAACTCTCAAATATTATATATAAAGGATAAAGGATGTCAACATCTATTTTTTATCGTGTGGTGAACAAGGAATAGTCTGTAATATAAAGTTTAACAAACACACCCGGCTGTAATTTTGACTTCGTGGCTAAACCAAGTTTGCTTTCATTATGGTTGTAAATATGAGTAGATGTGCACCCCAAATTACAACACACTTCCTCCCATCACGTTGGACGATATTTAACTCGTATCGATATTGTACCAAATATTTTGGTTCGATAGGAAATTTTAAACAATACTGATTCCAATCCTGAAATATCAGTTTGGTATGGTTCAGAATTGTTCAGTATCAGTTTTGCTACCAATCGAGAAAAATAAATACATACCTACCTTACATCTTAAAATGTAACAATGTCCCTTTATTTTTGAATATTGAAAGTAAATTTAAATAATAAAACATAAAAAATTAAAAACAAATGAGTATTTAAATTCAAGAGATGTGAATCAAAATTTAGTTTATATTTTACACACTAAAAGAATGAACGAATCTTTGAAAATATTTTTATGTTCATATACAAAAACTAAAATTCAAATAAAAGTATAACTTACACATAATAGAACTTAAACCAAATTTTAAAAATAAACTTATTCTTTATTGAAGAAATATAAAAATATTATTACTTTTATAATATAATAGCAACTCGAGAACTTGATTTCACAAGCCTCTAACCTTTCCACCGAAGTCTTGATTTCACAAGACTTTGGATTTCAATCCAAAACTTGAATTATTTTAAATTCAAGTTTTTTTTTACAATTTAAAAACTTACAAACCAAAGTGCACAGTGGAATTGACTCTTCGAACAAGAGCGGATATGCTGTAGATTACAACAAAATCTATAGTGTATGACACAAATGACTCTCCAAACTTCAATATGAAGGATTGCTCAAGAAAATGCTTGAATTAATTGAGTAAGAGGATTTGATTCAATAAAACTCTTTGAAATTCTCAAAGGATAGCAATTGTCAATGTTCTTGGATGTTCTTGTATTTTGAAAAATGAAACTAGATTGAGTATATATGGATAGGGCCGAAGAAACCTCCACGGGAATTTAAAAACTGACCGTTAGTTATGAAAACTGTCGATTTATTCGACTAAAACACCATTTATTCGAATAGTTTTGATAAAACAGGAATTTAGAAAACGCAGTTCTTATTCGAATAAATCTTAGATTTATTCGAATAAACTAGGGTGAACTGAAATTCTGGGAAGCTACTTATTCGAATAAATAACCATTTATTCGAATAGTTTTCAAAAGTCTGGAAAAATGGAATCAACACTTATTCGAATAAAATAAGCATTTGTTCGATTAAAACAGACCGAGCTACAATCTGCAGAGGTCCCTCTTATTCGAATAAATCATCATTTATTCGAACAAAAGCCTAGGAAAACATAGTTTTGAAAAAAAAACATTTTAAATAACAATAAAGAAGGAATTCTTTTAAGAGAAATAGAGAATTTTGAAGAATAAACATGTGCTACACACTTTAACAAGAACTAAGACTTAAAAAAAATGTAAAAGATCTAAAAACCTTTTGTTTTTTTTAACACCAATTCTAGTCTTGGAGCTCGTAAGCCAATTCTTGTCTTAGAGCTCGTAAGCCAACTTGCAAGATAATCCCTACGAAATGATCCAGGTGACTTGATTCAAAGATCCAAAGCTTATCCCACATATAAGGTTGTCATTATCAAAACACAAGGGTCAACAAATTCCCCCTTTTTGATAATGACAAACCCAACCAAAGAATTGCTTGAGCTTGTGTTTGTCAAAAATGCAAAGTCCTGTCTCATAGGCAATAACCAAAACAATAGCAAGCCAAAACAATAACAAAACCAAAAAACAAGTCATACAACTACTTCCCCCTGTTTGTGTGCCACCTATCAAGCACAAGCAAATAGCAACACAATCACATTTCCCCCTTTTGTCATAAGCAAAAAGGAAAGAGAAACACATAGGATAGCACAGTAAAAAACACAAACACAAGGGTTAAGCTAAGGGTAAGTGCAATAAGAGATAAGAGAAAGCATAAAGGAATGAAAGAGTTAATAATAACAAAAATGGAGTCCCAACCACTCATTCCTCATCCATGGTCGCTTCTTCTTGTGCAATATCATCCTCCTCTTCATCATCCTCATCGTCTTCATCATTATCAGCATCAGAAGGAGCGGTATGAGAAGAAGAACCCTGAGACATGTAAGGTGCGAGCGCTTCCAAGGATGGTGTTTCCCAGTGCTCTCCACTCTTGACCAACATCTTATTCAAGTTATAACCGTAAGTGGCTTGTTGGAGCTGGATGGTGTTGAAGGAGGATTGGAGGCTTTGCAGGGACTCAAAAAGCATAGGCAATGTGACCTTGTGACCCCGGGAAGCCACACGTGACTGAGAAGTTCCGGTTTCTGCACGTGCTTCATCTTCACCATCAAGCTTGGTTCTCATTACTGTTGACCTCTTGATCCTCCAAAAAGGAGTTTCACTATCCATCTCGGCATTCACAAATTCAAATCCCTTCCTTTTCAAAAGATAGGTGAGAAGCATGGGGTACGGTAGAGATTTTTTCTTTGCCCGGCACAAGTTCATGTATGTCAAGATGTACTTCCCCCAATTGATAGACACCGGCTTCAAGATTGCATAGATAAGCATGGCATCGTCTTTGCTCATTTGAGGGTGATTGCCCGAGCGCCCACGCAGGATATAAGAGGAAATATATTGAATGAGGCGTTGAGGAGGTTGCATTCCATTCACCTTGGGCCGTCCAGATTCATTGAATTTGGGTCGAAAATTCATCACTTCCCAACACTTTTGTTCATCAAAATTATACCACGGGTTTTGATCATTATTTTGGGTAGTGAGCTCCTTGTTACTATTCTCCATGCCAAACATCTCATTCAATTCACCACTAGAAATAGTAACCTCTTTACCACAAAACTTAGAAATAATCACATATTGATGATTTCTACGCTTGAAAGTCATATCGGAGTAGAAAGCTTTAATATAATTAACCGGGATATGAGATTCATGAATTGTCACAACATTTATCAACCCCGAAGAACGAAGCTTAGACAAAACTAGTTCATAAGAAGTATCTCGCTCAAAATCAACAAGTTCAACATAACGAGGGGTGATAATTTTCCGGGGAAGTACATTGTCATGATAGAAATTCAAAGCTTCTTCACTATCAAAGAAAATTCTAGGGTTGAGAGCAAATTCGAACCTTTGATTTTCGTTTGAAGTAGGAGGTTGAGAAGAGGAGCCCGGATGAGTGGCTTGAGTAGAAGGCCGTGAAGTCCTCTTCTTGGTGCGAGAAGCCATGAATTCCGGTAGGAGAAGTGGCGAAGGAGGTGATGAGACACCAGAGAAGATGAAGAACTGCGACCTAGGGTTTGTCGCTGAGAGAGAAAGAGGCGCGATTGGGTTTTTGTGAGAGATAGAAGCTTTGACTGAATGAAGACCTTTTAAAAATATCATATCTGATCTCATTTATTCGAATAGGGGGCCTCACTTATTCGAATAAATAATGTTGAGCCGCGACACTGGAATTTTAAGCAACAAACTTGTTCGATTAGTGTCCCAAACTATTCGAATAAAACACTGTAGCTGAGCAGTCCTTTGAAAATCTTCAAAAAAAACTAAAGTCAAAGTAGAATTCCCCCTCAATAAATGCTTCATATGGATTGAGAAAGAGGAGTGGATGGGTGAGAACCTGCAAAAAAAATTAAGGCCACTCCGATGCCTAAGTTAGTATAAAATTAAATAGAATAAATAAAAAAAAATATTAACTTAAGTAATGGCAATAATTCCTAAGGCATTTCTAATACGACAAAAATTCTCACGATCCAAAGGTTTAGTAAAAATGTCGGCCAACTGATTAGTTGTATCGACAAATTCAATGTCTACATCACCCTTTTGGACATGGTCTCTAATAAAGTGATGTCGTGTATCAATATGCTTTGTACGAGAGTGATGAACTGGATTCTTCGTAATATTTATAGCACTCATATTATCACATCTCAAAGGAATATGATCAAGTACAAGGCCATAATCCAAAAGTTGTTGTTTCATCCAAAGAATCTGGGCGCAACAACTTCCCGCAGCGACATATTCTGCCTCGGCGGTGGACAAAGCAACACTAACTTGTTTCTTACTAAACCAAGAAACAAGTGAACATCCAAAAAGATGACAGGTTCCACTAGTACTTTTTTTATCCATTTTGCACCCGGCAAAGTCGGAATCAGAATACCCAATGAGAGTACATGTTGAACCTTTGGGATACCACAGTCCCATAGTAAAGGTACCTCTCACATACTTAAGGATACGTTTGACAGCAGTCAAATGTGATTCCTTAGGGTTTGCTTGATATCTAGCACACATACAAACACTAAACATAATATCAGGTCTACTAGCGGTTAAATATAATAATGAACCGATCATACCTCGATACCGTTTGACATCAACCGACTTACCACTTTCATCTTTATCAAGTGAACATTGAGAGCTCATTGGGGTAGCCATTTCTTTACAATCTTCCATCTCAAATTTCTTGAGAAGTTCTTTTGAGTACTTCGTTTGGCTAAGAAATGTCCCATGTTCAAGTTGTCGAATTTGAAGACCGAGGAAGAAATTTAATTCTCCCATCATTGACATTTCGAACTCTCCTTGCATAATCTTAGTAAATTCCTCACACATAAGATCATTAGTAGCACCAAAAACAATGTCATCAACATAGATTTGTACTAAAAGCATGTCAAGAGCATTATGCTTAATAAAAAGTGTGGTGTCTACCTTTCCTCTTTGAAATCCATTCTCCAAGAGATGCAAACTCAAACGTTCATACCAAGCTCTTGGGGCTTGTTTAAGTCCGTATAGAGCTTTTTTCAGTTTGAACACGTGATTTGGGTACTCAAAGTCCTCAAATCCTGGAGGTTGTTCGACATACACTTTTTCTTGAATAAAACCATTCAAGAAAGCACTTTTGACATCCATTTGGTACAATTTAAAGTTCATAGTAGCGGCATACGCAAGAAGTAATCTAATGGCTTCTAATCTCGCTACGGGTGCATAGGTCTCATCAAAGTCAATTCCTTCTTGTTGATTGTAGCCTTTAGCCACAAGCCTAGCTTTGTTTCTAGTGATAATACCGTTTTCGTCGAGTTTGTTTCTGAAAACCCATTTAGTACCAATAATAGAATGATTACGTGGTCTAGGCACAAGCTCCCAAACGTCATTACGTTTGAATTGATCCAACTCTTCATGCATGGCCATAGTCCAGTATTCATCATTAATGGCATCATCAATGGTAGAGGGTTCTATTTGAGAAACAAAAGCCATATGATTAACTAAATTACGTAATGAGCTACGAGTAGTTACCCCTTTTGAGATTTCACCGATAACATTGTCGAGTGGATGATGTCTTGAAGTTCTCCATTCGGGTGGTAGCTCATTTGCTACATGCTCATCTTTATTGTTCTCACTTTCCCTTACTTCCTCTTCTTGTTTTTCAGATTTTGCTTTACTAGACTCACCTTCTTCAAGATGTATTTTCTCAAGGGAGCCTGCAAGATCATCACAAGATACCCTTCTCGACAAGCGAGCATTATTCTCATCAAATACAACATGCACGGATTCTTCAACAACTAAAGTACGTTTGTTGAAAACTCTAAAAGCTTTACTAGTCAAAGAGTATCCTATAAAAATTGCTTCATCTGACTTGGCATCAAAAGGTCCTGAGTTGTCTTTGCCATTATTTAAAACAAAACATTTACAACCAAAAACGTGAAGATGCGAGAGATTAGGCTTTCTACCTTTATACAATTCGTACGGAGTAGCGTTAAGTGTAGGTCTTATAATCGCACGATTGAGAATATAAGCACTAGTACTCACCGCATCCGCCCAAAAGTACTTAGGTATGTTAGCCTCACTAAGCATAGTTCTCGCCATCTCTTTGAGAGATCGGTTTTTCCGCTCAACAACGCCATTCTGTTGAGGCGTTCTTGGGGCTGAGAAGTTGTGTGCAATGCCTAGTTCATCGCAGTAGGTATCAAACCCACTTTGATCAAACTCTCCCCCATGATCACTTCTTACGGCCACAATGCTATAACCTTTTTCATTTTGAACCTTCTTAGTGAATTTGCGAAAAGATGAAGGTGCATTACTCTTGTGAGAAAGAAATAAGGTCCATGTAAAACGAGAGTAGTCATCAACAATAACCAAGGCATAGTAATTACCACCTAAACTCATAGTTCGAGAAGGTCCAAAGAGATCAATGTGCAAAAGCTGCAATGGTCTAGAAGTAGAAACAACTTTCTTTGATTTGAAAGAGGTTTTTACTTGTTTACCCTTTTGACACGACTCACAAATTCCCTTTTCAAATTTGAGTTTAGGAACACCAATTACTAGGTCTTTTGAAACTAATTTATTAATTAGTTCCATATTGGTATGACCAATCCTTTTATGCCATAGCCACATTTCTTCCTCTCTAGTCATAAGACAATGAGCAAAATCAGAAGAAGTACTATCTAGGTTGATCATATAAATATTATTAATTCGATCACCGGTAAGGATAATTTTCTTATCACAAAGGCGTTCAACCAGACAATGACTAGATGTAAAAGTGACACGATTACCTTTGTCACATAACTGACTAATACTAAGCAAATTATGCTTGAGACCTTTGACCAACAACACGTTATCAATTCCAGATTCTTTGTCTTTGCCAACAGTTCCGGTTCCGATAATCTTTCCTTTGTTGTTGTCACCAAAAATAACATTCCCACCATCGAGAGATTTAAGAAAAATAAATTTGGATACATCTCCAGTCATGTGCTTGGAGCATCCGCTATCAAGGTACCAAAGTACGCTTGATGCCTTCAAGCACACCTGAAATATTTATTTAATTGGGGGTTTTAGGTACCCAAACCATCTTGGGTCCTTGAGAGTTAGTTCTAGCATTATAAACATCAGTCTGTGCCCTTTTTCTATTCTTAGCCATCATTCTAAGTTTTCTAAAACATACAGGTGCAATGTGCCCAACAACATCACAAAAATGGCAAATAACCCTAGATTTCCTTTGATTGCTATCAACCGGAGGATAAAGAGTAGATGTCTCATAGGTGAGTAGCTTTCCCCTTAGTGTATCATATGTCAAGGTGTTGTAGTCTCTTCCTTCACTAATAGCTCTTACTTCGGATTTCCATTCAGGAGTCATTCATCGTAGGATTTTCCGAACCAAATCATGATCAGTGTAGTGCTTTCCGAGAGTGTCAAGATTATTGATAATATTTGAGAATCTCTCAAAATAACTATCAATGCTTTCATTAGCTTTCATTGAGAATAACTCATATTCATGAAGCAACAAATCAACTTTAGCATCCTTCACTTGCGAGGTGCCTTCATAAGTTACCTCAAGCTTTGTCCACATTTCACTAGCGGTTTTGCATCGTGAAATCTTTCTATAATCATCAGGATTGACCGCACAATAGAGATAGTTGATGGCTTTGGAATTTTGCATCACATTCTTCTTGTCTCCATCATCGAATTCAGATTCCAATTTGGGTACTCGAATTCCATCAACAACTTTGTATGGAGTAGTATCTCCGTATTTGATCACCATCCAAGAGTCATAGTCGTTTGATTGAACAAATATTCCCATTCTTTCTTTCCAATAAGCATAGTTTGTTCCATCAAAAAGTGGAGGACGAGTAGTTGATTGTCCCTCGGATATTCCTGCTTGAAATGCTCTTCCGGCCATGATCGTGTTTCCTGCGGTAAAACTATGGAAAACAACCTCCGATACCAATTGTTAGACGCCTTTCACACCTCTAGAGGGGGGGTGAATAGAGGTGTTCACGAAAATAAAAAAAATTCGTTTAAAGAAGAAAAAGCGCAGGAAAAAAAAAATTAACGGAAACACTGAAAGCGAGGAGACAACGATATATCCTGGTTCGGCCTAATGCCTACGTCCAGTCCCCAAGGCAAGCGTGCCCGAGATTCCACTAATCCTTGTTAAACTTAACGGAGTTTAACAATCCGAATACAACTCGAGAACTTGATTTCACAAGCCTCTAACCTTTCCACCGAAGTCTTGATTTCACAAGACTTTGGATTTCAATCCAAAACTTGAATTATTTTAAATTCAAGTTTTTTTTTTACAATTTAAAAACTTACAAACCAAAGTGCACAGCGGAACTGACTCTTCGAACAAGAGCGGATATGCTGTAGATTACAACAAAATCTATAGTGTATGGCACAAATGACTCTCCAAACTTCAATATGAAGGATTGCTCAAGAAAATGCTTGAATTAATTGAGTAAGAGGATTTGATTCAATAAAACTCTTTGAAATTCTCAAAGGATAGCAATTGTCAATGTTCTTGGATGTTCTTGTATTTTGAAAAATGAAACTAGATTGAGTATATATGGATAGGGCCGAAGAAACCTCCATGGGAATTTAAAACCTGACCGTTAGTTATGAAAACTGTCGATTTATTCGACTAAAACACCATTTATTCGAATAGTTTTGATAAAACAGGAATTTAGAAAACGCAGTTCTTATTCGAATAAATCTAAGATTTATTCGAATAAACCAGGGTGAACTGAAATTCTGGGAAGCTACTTAATCGAATAAATAACCATTTATTCGAATAGTTTTCAAAAGTGTGGAAAAATGGAATCAACACTTATTCGAATAAAATAAGCATTTGTTCGATTAAAATAGACCGAGCTGCAATCTGCAGAGGTCCCTCTTATTCGAATAAATCATCATTTATTCGAACAAAAGCCTAGGAAAACATAGTTTTGAAAAAAACATTTTAAATAACAATAAAGAAGGAATTCTTTTAAGAGAAATAGAGAATTTTGAAGAATAAACATGTGCCACACACTTTAACAAGAACTAAGACTTAAAAAAATGTAAAAGATCTAAAAACCTTTTGTTTTTTTTAACACCAATTCTAGTCTTGGAGCTCGTAAGCCAATTCTTGTCTTGGAGCTCGTAAGCCGACTTGCAAGATAATCCCTACAAAATGATCCAGGTGACTTGATTCAAAGATCCAAAGCTTATCCCAC
Organism: Cuscuta australis; assembly: GCA_003260385.1. NCBI lineage: Eukaryota > Viridiplantae > Streptophyta > Magnoliopsida > Solanales > Convolvulaceae > Cuscuta > Cuscuta australis. Next base: position 483,723 of record NQVE01000150.1, on the reverse strand, counting down.
ATATAAGGTTGTCATTATCAAAACACAAGGGTCAACAGATATGTTTGGTTCGGGATTTTCAGTATGAGACGTCATCTCGTACCGTACTGATCGTTCAGTTCGTTACGGTTTGGTTCCTTCTCAGTACTTTTTTGGTTCGGTATTTTTCAGTTTTTTCGATAAATTTCAAAATCGGTTCGGTACTTGCTCACCCCTAGTTTCAGCACTTAAGACTTCTGGCCATTAATGAGAATATGACCATAGACAAAAAAATTTATATAACTAGAATTATAGTAGTGTAGGCATCTTGAATTTTGTGGTAACTTTATGGAAAAAAGACTAAAGTAAGAATTAAACATTAAAAATATGCCAAAATAAAAATTTTATATTTTTATTCCTGAAATAGGAGTTAAAATGCATTTACAATGAGAAAAAAGACTAAAGTAGGAGTAAAACATTGAAAATTACAAAAATTGAAGTTTCATTTTTTTATTTCGAAATAGGAGTTAAAATGCATTTACATTACCGATCATGATCATGTACATTACGTAAAATACACATGTATAAAAACATAGAACTTATATATATTTTGATACTTAATCTATGTTTTAGTCCTATTTAGGGTGCTTTCTTTTTACAGTATCAATCATGATCATATACAATACCAAAAAATATTATGAAGTGTCAATATACAATGTCACATTACCAAAATGTAAACTCTTATTTTAGGGATAAAAACAAAGAACTCCTATTTTGGTATTCTCCCTTTGTTTTACTCCTATTTACATTGATTTCCTAAGTTTTATCACTTTTCACCTTGTGCTTTCTATTTTCTTTGTCTTTCTTTCATTAATATTAGTTGTATTGGGGTTTCAATAAAAAAATATTAGTTGTATTGGCTTTATGTGCTTGTGTTTTCTCTTCTGTATGTGTTTTTATGTGTCTTATGTGAGTTTGAACTATTTGTGTTACTTGAGCCACATGTCTCTTGTAAAAACCTTTGTACTTTCAAGTAGGGGTAAAATCAATGTGCACACACTCCCTCCAAACCCAATGCTCGAGAGACTCAACAAAATTATTGTTATTGACACTTAATTTACACCCATAAAAAAATAAAAAATGTCGATTGAAAATGTTAATTCCAAACAAAACCAAAATCAAAATTAGTGATTTTTAATTTTAAGAATATGAAACTCATAATTGTAACCGTTTGGGCTGGTTCTTCTTTTTTAGGATAAAGCTATTTGTACCCCATTTTGTACAACGCAAGTTTGCATCGACATTTTGTGTTGGTGTAAAACTAATTTTTGTTAATGCATCAACACTTTGTGTCCGTGTAAATTTTTGTTAACGCACCGACACTTGTGCCGGTGTAAACCGTTAAAATGTTTGTGTATAACTGCGATGTATAAATATGGTACAATTTTTTGTGTAAGTGTAGCATGACCCTTTTTTTATTGTATATTAGTGGCATTATCGGGATTCTAATTTTGGTACATGTTATCTCATGTGTGGCAATAGTGGACATGTGACCGCAGTGAAAGCCAAACGAGCCAAGAACCCAAAAGGTACTCGTACTAGTGATGTGTTTCATTTATAGTTTTCAGAATCTAATTGCTAATCGAACCGGTCTAGAATCTGGTTCACTGGTTTATTGGTCGAACCAGTAGTTCAACTGGTTAAACTAGTGGTTTAAGCATTTTTTTAAATTTTATATATATATATATATATATATATATATATATATATATATATATATATATATAATTTGGAGTACTGCATCCAAGCTAGTTGTTGCAAACACTTTTTACAAATTCGTTAGGTGCTGAAAACATGTTCAGTTTTGGTAGTAGACATGAGAGTTGTTCTGTGTTTGATGATTTTGTTGTTTCTTTATGGCTTCAATTGTAATGTCTTGGTAATGTTGTTTGTTGCTATGAGTGTCGTTTAAAATGCACTTTTGTTGCCTTTAATTAACTTATGTTTATGATAGCATAACTTACTTCATTACCTTTCCATCACAAATGGTGCTAAGGTTTTTAGTTGTTTCTTTGGATGATTGGCTAATTCTTATTTGTCAAAAACACATGTACGAACAAACACCACGAAAAGTAGCAATTGGTGGAATATTTTTTCCCTTGACAATGTTGTTGGACAATGATGTTCATTGGGGTGTACGTTGTTGTTTTTATTTTATTTTATTTTTTCAAACTTTTTGTTTGCTTTTATATGTTATAATATTCAAAATTGTTGACTTTGACAACGTGGCTCGACATTTTGTGGTGTATATTATTGTTTTCTTTCTTTTTACATTTTGTTTTTTCTGTTATTGTGCATGCATTATCAGAATTAAAGTAATGCATTAACACGAGAATACAATACATTTCAAGATCAAGATAAAGTATAATGTATTCTACTTTTGTGCATTGTAATAATCAAAGTTGATGCATTTGATGGTGAAAATTATTCTAACAGAACTATAATAATGCATTTGTACAATGTCATAACAAATTTTGTGTTGCAAATGATGATGCACTTAAAATGTTTTATGATACATTTGCATATGGGTTGGAAACACGTTGAATGATACAAATTATAAAAGATTAAAATGCATATTTAATAAGTCCGAGTGTAAGTTGGGAGTCTTTAAAAAATAAATTGTTGTCTATTAGCTCAAATGGTATAGCAGTATGTATTACAAATGTGGGTTCGAATCCTGCATAGGCAAACTATTTTTTCAAATTTGTTTTACAATTATTTTGAATACAACGCATTCCCAAGCTTTCTCAATTCTGATGACATACATGAGTCATTATTCACTAATCCACTAATTAATAGAATAAATTTTGAATAAAATCTAAAGAACAAATTACAGTGCATACTCCGTATGATAGTCTTGTATGATAAATTTAAATTCATTTAATTATTCTAATTTACTATTTGTTTTGTTAGAAACGTACGTCTCCACAACATATATATATATATATATATATATATATATATATATATATATATATATATATATATATATATATATATATAAGTGCAGGATGCAATCTGATCCGCACAATTCATCAGATCCAAAGACTAGATTTTTTTCTTATATATCTGTGTGTGTGTGTGTGTGTGTATAGACACACACACTCCATTTATAAATATCTAGAGTAAATGAATTATAATATTTAACCAAAACTATATTAATTTACTTGAGTTATGTCACAAAGTTTAAAAATTTACATATTTAAAAAACAACATTAAAAATTTTATAAATGAAGAGTTGATTTTACTTTTTTCAAATAAATTGTCTAATATTAAAAAACACAAATGAAATCTTTGCATAATATGTATTTTGTAATAGTATCAATTATATCAATGATTCTGAGTTTGAATCATAGATATAAAATATAATATTTTTTTAAAGTTTTTAAAATGTAAAGAAATCTTTATACAATTTCTTTTTGATTAACGGAATATTAAAAATTATTAAGTGAACTTGTAACACAAAATCACTCAAGCTTGGATGGTTATGAACTTAACTTTGTTACTAAGAAGCCCTGGGTTAGAACTGATGTGGGGTGTGTTTTTTTTTTTGGGAGGGGGGGGGGGGGGAATCGCAAAAAAAAAAGAAAAAAATTGGTCCGACCAGTTCGATAGGCCGGTTCATACCGGTTCACGGTAGTCTGTAGTGGTTCGAAGCAGCTTTTAGTCCAAAGAGCTAGACCAGACCGGCTGACCACCGATTCGCCAGTTCACGGTCCGAACCGACCGATTCGGTTCGATTTTTAAAACTATGGTTTCATTATAATATGTTTGCAATCCATGCTAATATTGACCTTAGAATGATCCATTGGGACTAACACTCCAACGGCCAATTATATATGAGCGTTTATTTCTGGCTCATAACTCGGGTCACGATAACGGGTGTGCACTACGCCATGGTTGTGGCAGTTGTGCCTCTAGCAATAGTTGGTCCACAAGAATCACTCCTCTAGTGGCCCTAGCTAGGTCGAGCAAACGAGAACATTACTTCAAGCTAGCTCCATGACTATGCGGGCTGGGCCATGACACTCGTTACCACCACAAACTTCAACCTTTCCTCCGAGAAAACAATGTCTCATTCTTTAAGGGTGGTTCGACTGGCTCCATAGCTTATCATGTGCCTCCTACCATGCCATTTGAGATCTTTCACCTTGGGGACGGTAAAACTCTTTATTTCATACCCTGGGTCTTCTACTATCCTCACATCATCTAAGTCATTAAATTTGTACGCCAACCACTGTAACACCCTATCCTGGATAACTTGAGTTTTTTGGACCAGAGCATTAGCTCAACCAGATTGTTCAAAAATGACACAAGAGGAGCATAATACGCGTTCTCTAGAAAATCAATCCACTTCAAGATGCTGATGGAACTGAAAATGAACAAGATCATTGTATCTTTAATTAGGCTTTGATGATTATTGCGATAATTTGATTAATGAACTATAATTTCTAAAGGTGTTTTTGTGCAAACAAATTCCCATGATAACCAAAAGAACGAGTGCGTCACAGAGCTTGCCAAGGAAGAAACTTACAGAGTGGGATGGAGCCATGGAGGGATCAGAGATGCAATATGCATATAGAGGACACTGACATTTCTCTATCAGATCGGTTAAGGAAGATTATATTCTCTTCCTTTTTACTACAAACTACTCCGTATTTGTATAATTTCTCTTTTACAAGATTTTGGTTCTCAAGTCAAAGGCTGGAGTCTTTGAGCACTGTAAGTTTTATTGTTCCTGTATTCTTTTGTGTTGTACTTTACATTCTACTACAACAATAACAACATTATCCCAGTGCCTCAACAGCTCCCGCCCATTGCGGGGTAAGGGTCTGTACCAGTCTGACCCATGCTTAAAACATAGAGCGCCTGTTCCAGATGACTAATGATGAGCGTCGAAAGTTGCATCGACCAACTGCTACTTCACAATTGCAAGAAGCACAGTTTAGAAAGCCAATTTGCTTTATTCCATCATATCCCAAAACCAAAAAATAGTGAATCTTCAGCTTCACAAGGGAATGGAACTACTTTACATTTTACTACTCCGTAATAAAATATTGTTGGATTGAATTATTGTCTTGTTGAGAATTATTATGTTGTTGCAATGATATTGTCAATTCCAATTATACTGTTGCTTGCTAATTCTATGGTGAAAATATAGTTGAAATTGATAATTAAAAGAACAGAACTAGAATTCATCTAATTCCCTTTAATTTTATTTTCTTTCTATCATCACTCTTTTTTCCTTTTTGATCTCCACTGTTCTTTTACTTTCCGTTGTTGTACTCTTTTGTTTACCATCTGTTCTTTACGTTCCCCCCTTTGTTGTACTCTTTTGTTTCTCATCTAAATAATATATCTAGTTTACGCGTGAAAAATAACGTACTATGGATCAAAACGAACAACAAAAAATTTATCTCAAACTGCTTTTCTTGCTATGATTCACAATATAATGTTGCATAATGGTATGGTTGTGAATGTTAGAGAATATAATGTAACAAACCTCTTTACATTTTCCAGCCTCATCAGTAAAGTCCAAGAATTTTCCACCAAGCAGCTCCTACTAATCCCCATATGACTATATTAATTACAGCCATTATAATTCCCAACTTGAAAGCATCTCTCAGTTCTACAAATCCACCTGCCCAAAGAAAGCCAACCAACCACTTCGTTATCGCAGTTTTAGGGTATCTTTATATCCTGAAAAAATGTCGAGAAACGAAAAAAAACAAACCTCCAAAATAAACAGCAGCCTGACCGCTGCTATAGTGAGTCAAAGCGCCATTAAGATTAGTGTTGTAGGCCAAAGCCAGAGCAGCAAACAGACTGGGGACTTTAGATGCTAAGTGCATCCCTAAAAATGCAGAGTACAACGCGGCGACATGAGCAGTCTGTCCAGCAAAGAGGTAGTGAATGAAGAAATATGCGGCCTGAAGGATAAAGAAAGCCCCGGACCAGTTTACTGAATGGGACTTGAGGAAAGCAGCCACCGCATCTGACATCCAGCTGATGACACCGAGACTGCTTAACTGAGTTGCCATGCCTACTAATACCCCAAACCATGTCAGCGTGTCCCATGCTGACTTTTCGCTTAAACAGTCATCCCACTCTAAAACTCCAAAGATCAAAAGCAACGATAAGCCCACCATTGCTGTTACTACGCTTGCTACCCCGATAGAATCTCTGTAGAAAGGGGGGGGGGACATAATGTAATGAAGCATAAAATCCTCTTCCATGTCCCAAATTTTGGCATTAAAAAATGTATTCAAGAACTTAAATAAAAGCCAAGTTTTGCATTGTATTACTCCATTTCTCTTCTAGAGAGAAAAAAAATCATCTTTTTAAAAGATGAGTTCTCCATGGCAACATTTTCATCACTGTTTTTAAAAGATCATCATATTGTTAAGGAATATAACAGAATAATCAATGGGATTTAGCAGTCATAGTAAGATAACATGTACCCAGAGTAAATAACAATTTCAGCAGAAAGCAAGGGGGGGGGGGGGGAGATTCAGCTTACCCGGCTACCCATAGTGCAACCATTAGAAGCATAGTTCCAAGCATCACCCACTCCCCACTCTTCATAGGGCCCATTTCTTCCATTTTCCTTCGAGCCATCATCGGGGCATCGGGCATTTTCTTCGTTTCAGGAGGATATATCTTATACACAATAATTGGAGTTGCTAGAAGAGCAATGATTGATGGGAAGCAAGAAACCTTAAGCCAAGTGACCCATCTGCTTGAAATCTTAACTCCAAGCCCTTCTGCTAATTTGATGCATAACAGGTTCTGTGCAGCAGCAGTCAGGAAAAGGGCACTTGAGTTGCAGGATGCCTGTCACACATCAACAAGTGAACCCCATTTAACCGGCAACCATTAGATGAACCAAGTCCAAATACCATGTCAAAAAGTTTAAGCTGTAAAATCAAATCTGGGTCACCAATCAGGAATTCAAATGCTGTAAAATCAAATCTGAATGATGACCTGTAACTGAGACTGGACGAGATAAGCCCCGAGCTTCCTTGAAGACTCATCCTTGGGATGGCTATCGGCCGAGGAGGCCAAAGATTTGATAATGGGCAAGAAAATTCCACCGGCGCGGGCGGTTGTGCTGGGCATGGCAGGAGAAATCAGGGCCTCGCTCAAAACCAGACCGTATGACAAACCGAGGGTATTCTTCCCAAGCCACCTCACGAACAACATTGCCACCCTATCCCCGAGCCCGGTCTTGATGAACCCTCTGGAGAAGAAGAAGGAGCAAACGAGGAGCCAAATCACCTCATTGGTGAACGCGGAGAAGGCGGCCGAGAAGGTCAGGGTTTTGGTGAGCACGGCGAGGGTGAGGCAGGCGAAGGCCCAGCCGCCGACGGGGAGCGGGCTGAGGATGAGGCCGGCGATGGTGGTGAGGAAGAGGGCGAGGAGTTGCCACCCTTGTGCCGAGACTCTGTGGGGCCTCGGCACGGCGAAGCGGAAGATAAGACCGATAGAGATTGATATCAAAAGAGGAATGGGCTTCACGCCTTTCCATGGAGGGAGGGTTAATCCACGGCGGGCGGTGGTGGTCGTGACGGCAGCGCTGTCGGGGGAAATTGGCATGGCTGGCGACGGTGGTAACGGAGCCACAGGGGTTGGGTGCGGTGACGGGGTAAATATGTGGAGGAGATAACGGTTGGGTCCCAGAAGTAAAAGGTGGGCCTAAAGAGGGCCATCATTACAATCAAGCACTCATTGGCCTTGTTTCGGATCGGGAGAATCAATTAGCTTTAGCAATTTGGATAAAATATTAAAGATTCAGATTAATTCAGAAAATATTAATGCTAAAGGCTACTGTTGGATAGCCTTTTCAAAATCTCAACGCTAATCTCTAAAGCTGATACCAAACGGGGCCAAAATCTCATACGACGAGAATATTATTTTCAATTAAGTACAATAAAAATATTATTTTCGGAGTAAAAATTGTTATGTAGCATAGCACAAAACATCAATACTTTATTTAAAAAGAAGTGAAGTCAACTTTGTGTTTTCCCGCCCAAGAGTGCTAGGCATTAGTTTTGGTAATTCTAAAGTTAAATTGGTAATTAATAAATGTTAATAATTATATTATATTTTGTACAGAATTTGGTATTGGTAATATAATACCGAATTATTATATTCTATTAAAGGAAAATAGGAATTAAAACACGTATGTTATTTAATGTGGTGATTTAAGCAATATGGTAATATCAAACAATTGCTATTTTGAACTAATATTAACGGAATGAATTTTTTTAAATTAAGGTAATTTAAATTGTTTAGTGATAATAACGACACTGAATATTATAAAAAAAGAAAACATGTACTCCAGATGTTATTTAATGCGCCGATTTAAACCATATATATGGTAATATGAAGGGTAAATATTCTAAATAAGGAAATAGTACTTTTAAAAAAGTTAACATTATTTCACAATTTCTTTTGTAATTCGTAATTAATATTAACAGAACGGATGTTTTCTAATTAAGTTAATTTCAATTCCTCAATAATAATGACGCCACAGAATATTATACGGAAGAAAACGTTATTTTTTAAAATATTAATATTACTTTTCACACAAAATGCCTTTAAAAAAATGATATTATTAATCTAAAAAATAATTATTGTTATTATTAATCTAAAAAATTGGTTTAAAAGCTATAATAAATACATTTTCTTTTTTATCACACAGTATTAACCGTGGTGATTAACTAATTTCCTTTTTAAAACGAATAGTTTTAACACGTAATCATTTTAAAAAGGAACGACGATAATATGACACAATTTATAATTGGTAATTAATATTAGTCGAATGGATTTTTTCTAATCAAGGTAATACTAAATCCTCAATAATAATGATTCCACGGAATATTATACAAAAGGAAATATAATTTCTAAAAAAAGGAATATTACTTTTAAAATACAATGCTTTTAAATCTATTTTTATAAAATGAATTTTTAAACAAGGAATATTACTTTTAAAACACAATGCTTTCAATTCGTATGGAGTGTACTAATTATTTTGGGTATAAATAGAACATGACTTTCCATGGTTGTAAACTCACATTCGCATCGTAAATTTACTTTTTCCGTTCTTTAATACAAACCACATAAGGAATAATTAGTGTGTGGTAAGATTCAAATATCGAGACTTTTGAGAATGACCTCGAAGAAAACAATGTTTATGGTTTCTATAAGTTTAAAGTCCAACGCAACCTACAAAACACAAAGACGACCTCCCACCCTTTTATGATAGTCTTTTTTGGAAAGACGAAGTTTCATAAATTATCTTTGGAACAATTTTCAAATTTCTGATATAAATTCATGGCTTTTAAAGACATCCAGTTACTACCTTTGATAGACGACATTCATCTATATCTATACTATTTTTAAAAAGAGGGGAATTCTCCATTCTATTTTCCCACCTAAACATTTTAGTCACAAAAGATAAGTGCTAAAACTTGAAATGGTAACTGCCGTGTACAAGGTAATTTCATAATTATTTGCTGTCTCAGCTTTATTTCATAGTTATTATTAATTATTAAATTATTAATTATTATGGTACCGTGTAATAATAATAATAATAATAATAATAATAATAGAAAAGGCAACTTGTGAACCTTTAATATTAATATGGTAATAATATGATGTCGTATAAAAATAGTAACAATAAACGTAATAATTATTACTGGTACCGTGTATAATAAAAAATGTAACATGTGGAACTTATTTTTAAATTATGAATTATTAATGAATTAATTTCGTACCTCATAAATTTGGAACATTGTAATAAAAATGGTAAATGTGAAACTTTAATTATTAATAAGTTAATTTCATGGGAGAAAGACTAAACTAGGACTAAAATATTGAAAATATACCAAAATAGGACTTCTATGTTTTTATTCCGGAAATAGGACTTACATTACCAAACATGGTCATATACATTACCAAAAAAGTATAGTAATTTGCACATGTACACTGCCACATTACCACAATGCAAAGTCCTATTCCGAGAAAAAAACATGAAAGTCCTAAATTGGTACTTTTCTCTATGTTTTAGCCCTATTTAGGATGATTTCTATAATTTCATACCTTACAATTTTTTGTACCGAGTATAATAAAAAAAGTAACATATGAAAGAATAATAACATGGTAATAATATGGTGCCGAATAATAATAATTATAATCATAATAATAAACGTAATAATAGTAATAAAGCTAAGTTAGTTTTGTACTATTACCGCGTATAAAATAAATGAAAGTGTTGACTTGGTTTAAAAAATGTATTCTCATACCTTATATATTTTACCAAAATTATAAATTATAATATTAATTATTAATTATTAATAAGGTAATTTCATACCTTATATTTTTTTGTAATAAAAATATATAAAAAGGTAACATTTAAAATAATAATAATAATAATATGAAAATAATATGGTACCGTATACTAATAATCATCATAATAATAAACGTAATAATAATCAAGGTATGTTAGTTTTGTGCTATTACCATGTATAAAATAAATCAAAGTGTTCACTTGATTTTAAAAAAATATATTCACACACCTTATATTTTTTTTTACCAAAATTATAAATTATAAAATTAATTATCAATTATTAATAAGGTAATTTCATACCTTATATTTTTCGGTATTGTGCAATAAAAAAGGTAACATGTGAAACCTTAATTATTAGTTATTAGTTATTAATTATTAATTATTAATAAGGCAATTTCATACGTTATAGATTTTGGTACCATGCATAATAAGAAAGGTAGCATGTGAAAGAATAAAAAGAATATGGTAATTTTATGGTACCGTATAATCATAATAATCATTATAATAAACGTAATAATAATAAAGATAAGTTATAGAGTAATAATAATCATCATAATAATAATCGTAATAATAGTAATAGAGTAACAAATTATAGTGGCTTGAAAATTTCGATATGCAACGAACACAATGTTCTCATAAATTGTACGAATAATGCAGTTTACAAAAAGTCGTTTGAAATTTCTAAGAAAAATACTTTTGTACCTTAAAATAATAAAATCTTTATAGTATTTTATTACATATCATAATTTATCATTAAAAATGATCTTATTTTAGTAACGTAAGTATGACCCGTGCAGCGCACGGGTGTGATACTAGTTATGTGTAGTAATTAATACTCCGTAATGTCTATCTTTAATTCTAAACTACTTTTTAAATGAATTAGATTAAAAATTCTTTTAATTAACCTCTTGGTTTCCATGACATTGGGAATCAATGTCACTGGATGACTTAGGGGTGCTCCAGGGTCTCGTTGTAAAATTGACGATTCATATGCTTCCTAACTCCCCGGTAAACCCCTCACTCCCTTCAATTGCACGCCCAAGTTAATTTTGACTTTAGTGTCAAATTTTGACTCTAAAGTCAAAATTAACTTTGGGATGCAATTGACAAGGGTGGGGTGTGTTTGGGTTAGTGCGGGGTAGGGGGTTTACCGGGGGTTAGAAGGGGTAGGAACCGTTAATTTTACGAACGGGGCACCGAAGCACCCCCGGGTCATCCCATAACATTGATCTTCAATGTCATGAGAACCGGCTCCTTTAATCAAACATCATAAACAAAAATGAAAAACTTAAATTGAGACAAAAAGTGACACTTAAAGGAAAAAATAGCAAAATATCAAAATATATGTCAGACCAACTTTATCTTTGAGTAAACAAAGGCCAGAGATATTCATCCCTAAATATCTTTATAATACTCTCTCCATCCAATAATTTCTTTTTTACTTTTCTTTTTGGACCGTTCAAAAAAAAATTCTTTTCTGTTTCCTAATTTGGCAACAAAATTGTGATAATTGTTCCCTCATACATCCACTTTTATCTATACTATTCACTTTATTTCATCACATCAAGGGCAAAACATAGAAAGTCTTTACAGTTTTGAACTTTTTTTAAACTCCATGTCAAGTCAAACTAGAAAGAAAATTTTAGACGAGGAGAGTATTTGACAGCCATGAAGGGAGTATATATTATGATGGTCTGACATATAATTTGTATTGAATGTGATTTCTTTGTATTATGATGATAATGCATGACAGTATTTTGAGGGCTTTTGGGACCCCGGATCCTGGTAGGCCACTAAGGGGGTGTTTGTTTTTTGGCCAGAAGAGCTTCTGGCCTCTTTTGTCTGCGCCGCCCAGACGCGCACAGATGCTGAGCTCTGCAGATTATTTGTTTTTTGGAAGACATTTCACTCAAAAAGGTCTTCCTGCCATCTTCTTGGAGAAGACATTAACCTATGTCTTCTAACATCTTCTAACATCTTCTCCATTTTTTTCTTCTACTTCTCTTCACCACCACCACCGTCCACCGCCACCGTCCACCACTACCACCGTCCACCACTACCACCGTCAACCACCGTCCACCAACACCGTCACCGCCCATCACCATCGTCGTCCACCACCACCGCCACCACCACCACCGTCCACCACCACCGCTGTCAACGTCCACCACCACCCTCCACCACCACCACAATCGTCCATACACCACCACCGTACACTACCACCATTAATTTATATAGCAGTCTACAAACAATAAAAAACAAATAGTCTTCTTATTGCAGACCGCAGACCTTCGGTCCACCACTTCTCCTGCAGGTGTCTACAGTAGTGGTACGCAGACTGCAGACCTTTTCCTGCAGAAAAAACAAACACCCCCTAAGTGATATCATTGATTTTTCGTGAACTATGTCATACATTGATATGACCTTGTTGGTGATAAACTGTGAACTATGTGTTGAGAATTAAACAATAAGTCACCTAGTATTTCAAGGCAAATTTGAACTTAATTGAGTACTAAATCACCAATAAGACTTGTTAGAAATCAGACCATGTGCGGTGGGAGTGCATACTCAATGGCATAGGGTTAAAAACGTACCTACAGAAATCTGTGACAAGCCTAGACATTTTCTTGGAAGGTGCTTCTACCCGCTCATTTTAAGCATATTGAACAACCATGTTCATTTTGTCCATGGAAGCATACATTTTGTCCCTCAGGAGATTCAGATGACAATGAATGAGTGAGATGACAATCAAAAAATTGGAGTTGCACATGTGATGAATTTATAGAGTTGAAAATTAAAAAACAATTGAAATTGAAAAAAAAATCATAAATGCAAAACAAAAATTAAATATAACTATTTAGTGGCGCGACAATCATCTGTAATGGACGTCGCCGCTAACTCTTCACCCACACCACTTGCTCACCTTCAGCCTTGACATCTGGCCCGCTACGTGGCATCAGACTCAACCTCCGACCTGGAATGGGTGCCCGCCCCTCGCCCTTCCCTTCTGAGTGGCACAACATGTCTTTCCCCTCCCAATTATAAATGCTCTAAGGGTTCTATCTTTTTAAAAAAGTTATCAACAAAGGTCATGTTCTTCTCAACTTATTTCTTTTATTTATTACTTATTCTTATTAGAATCAGATCAGAAACAACTTTAAATATAACTACGTTCATGTAGCAGCCTAATTCGTCTAGGTCTGCAGCCCCTTTCGGACTAAAGTATAAACTTGGAAATCGTAAAAATTTAAAACATTTCAAACACTTTAATTCAGGACAATAATTTTTTCATAACAAAAACAGTACGGAGTTTTCAATTTTGCAGAAGCTTGACAAATCATCACATCCATCCTAACTATCTCGCCTCCATCTGCCGCTAGGATCATGTCACATCATTGTTTCTAATTACCTGTGTGTAGCAAATAAAACATACTACATGCACAGCGTTGAAGCTGAGTAAGGATATCTACTGCATCAAACATCCATATAAACCGAATCTCAATTCATAATCAAATCATTTGATATCATGCACATAATATTCAATTCAAGTATTCATCATTCATGATATTTACAATATTTTAGTTTGAGTTATTTCATGATATATACAATATTTAATATTCATTATTTCAACAGTGCTCTTAAATTATTTTTAATCTAAGGCCAAATTATTTTGATAACAAAGCTCTTAAACTATTCCTAGTCTAAGACAATATTTCTAATTGGACTCTTAAACTATAATTAGTTTAAGGCAGAACACATGAATCGATGATATATCCTACGAGGCTTATGTATCACGCTCCAACCGAATAGTGGACTTTTGGTTGGGTGATATCCCCAAACGAGTGATCCTCAAGTTTAGTTTGGATCCCATACGTACGTTTTAACCATAGATTACTGAACTGGTCACATAGGTATATCTCAGAATTCTTATAGATATTCTTAATAATCAACATTAATTATTTAAATGGGTATATCTTAGAATTCTTCTAGATATCTTTAATAATCAACATTAATTATCTAAATGGGTATATCTTAGAGTTTTTCTAGATCACCTTAACAATACACATTATTTTCATAATCACCAATATATTCATTTTTAATCATGATTCAATCATTTATAATTATAATTTTAATCAGAATATTCATTAACGTTCGATCATAGAAAACATCAATAATAATCATCATAATGTCCAATAACAAATAGCGGCCTAGCGTCGAGTATTAACACCCAAGCTTACCGTCATGCATCAAGAAAGGTTCTTGAATTTGTCAAATCATCATATTTATTTCCAGAAATCATTTTGACATTGATCATAATTGGTTGGTATTTAGGATTTAATAGTTCAGAAATCAAATTTTTCTAGAAAATTTTGGATCTGGACGGTACCCGTTACAGTACCTTGATACCGTTTCACGGTACCTTGGTACCGATCGGCTTCAGCCACCGTTAGAAGAAAAACAGCAAGACGGTGGAGAGGCTACCGTAGTGGCGATCTAGTCTACTGTGTAGGGGGTACCTAGGTACCGTTCAGGCGGTAGCATGATACCGTAGTGCGTGTAGTTTTGAACAGTGTCATCTTCAGCCTCGAGCCAATTTTCGAAAATATCATTTTTAGTCACCAAACTTCAATTAAACTATATAAAAATGTCTCCAAGGTTCATAGATCATTTTGGTAACATTAGTTCGCAGTTTTAACAATAATTTCAAGGTTTATGATTCTTGGTTCTTCAAACATGTCAAACAAAAAATTCAACCAAATAACCGTTTATGAACGTAGAAACGGTCTATACAAACATTCTAGTCACTAGATATATTCAAGGGCTTACGTCGGGCTAAAATGAAGGTTTTGGAAATTTTCCGGTGAAACTTCCGACGAGAATTATGGCTAGTTCCAGTGACCTCTCACCAAATTGACAACACAATATTGCACTCCTCTCTCAACAAAGAACAGAATAGAAGAAAGAATGGAAGCAATTGGTGAAGAATAGAGAGAATTGGGTCTCGTTTTATAGTGAAGATGGCTCTAAGTTTGTGCGTCACTTTGTAATCCGCGATCGGCGTAGTGCGTTCAGCGGCGATACTGAATATCCTACACGTCAGTCCTTGATTCGGACTAATTTGGTCCCAGTCGGGGTATACTTTTTGGTCCAACTTTCTCCGAATTGAAATCCTTTTGCACCGTTGCGATCAAACAGTCAAATTCTATTCAACGATATAATTTTTCTGACATCATATTTTTGGGTGTTTGACTTTGACAGAGTCGAAATTGATTTAGTTGACCTTTATTAAAAAAGATTCTCACATTCAATTCATATTATTTATTCTCATGATTTATTTCAATTAATCATTTAAAAAGCTTACATCATAAGTCAATTGCATTATTTATTCTTAATTTGGGTCTATACCATGGTCCCAATCAAGATTACACATTAAGGTAAGATATTGGATTTATCTTTATGAGATTTATCCAGATTGTGATATTGGATATCAAAACACATTTCATTTCCGTCCAAAGTCCAACAACAATTTATTTTAATCATAATAAATTTATTAAATTGAATAATTATTCATTAATAATTTTAGGGTATGTTTTGGGGCGTTAAAGTTCAGATCAGATTAGACCAAATCAGATCAGATCAAAACTTATTCTAATTAGATCAGAACCATTTAGACCAGGTGAGAGAACATGACCAAAGTTTGATTAGGATTTTGCCGCAATAAAGGCAAGCTAGATTAATTTAGACAAAATTTTAAAATGCAAATGCTATCATTAGAAAAAAAATTTCTAAAATATTAATGCTGAACTATGACGTTGTTACCAAACAAGATATAAATTACCCCTACTAAGGTTTGCTCTTTATTTTAGGCCTTTATAAATCGGTGGCCTGGTGTAATTGGGTACACCTTACACCCACATAGGGTGAGGATAGATACACTCTTTGTATTAGACCAATGTTATAAGTCAGTTCATTTGGTGAAACTGGATATAACGTTTTTTAATAAGAGATTAGGTAAAAAATAAAATATTTATTTAGTTCTAAAATAAATTTGATATTATTTTATAGTGTTTGAATAAATATCACAAAAGTAAAGTCTAGGTTAATTTATTTCAATATTGAGATAAAATTTAAAAATAAAATTTAAAAATTTATGATATATTTAAAATATAGAGTAACATATAAAAATTTTTAAAAACAAAGTAACTGCTATTTCAATAATTTAAATACTAGATACGAGTATATTTGATTTCAAGATGACAATCGTCCCCGAGTATGTACACACATAGATAACAATAATTTGTAAGGTTTGTATGTTCATAAGTTCATTGGTGATTATCAACACATTCATAGATGATCATTATGTGTAGTGTTAACCCTGATCAGTTTCTTGGAAACTATTAAAAAATGATGAAAGAAACATAATCAAGAGAAGGACAAATCAATTAAGAGAAGAATGCAACCAAATGATCGAGGAGGATTAGAGGAGATAGGACTAGAGCTGGACACGGTCCCGGTACTGGCAGTTTCGCCACTGGGACCGATGAGGAGATAGTGACACGGTATGAATAATCGGTACTGGTACCGCTGCCATGGGTTCGGTTCCGGTGTATAAATTTTGGAACCGAAACCGGCAGTACCGATTCTGGTCCAGTTTTGAATTTTTTTCTTTTTGTTTCTTGGTGGTGGGTCATGGGGAGCGCATCCAACGGCAATATAGCCGTTTGGAAGGGGTGGGGGTTATTTTTACCTATAAATACTCCCCTAAGTTTTTTTAATTCACTCATCAATCTGTCTCTCTCTCAATCTCTCTTAATCTCTATTTAATCTCTACTAATCTATCTTTTATTCATTATATATATATATATATATATATATATATATATATATATATTATAATACACATATATAAATACATAATCATATATTATAAATATATTATATTCTTATATATTTATATTATAATATATTTCGAAATTCAAATATATTATAATATTAATAGCATAAATTTAGAGTATTATAATATTCTAAATTTTTAATGCATTGTCCTATTTTTTATCAATATAAAAATATGAGTAAATTCCATAATTGGTCCTTTATAATAGGGGGGATATTTAGTCTTCTATTATCAAATATTACCCTTGTAGTCCTTTCTTAATTGATGTTAATTTAAATGCTAAAAGTATAATTTGACATCAACATTATGTCTAGTGATGTGTTCTGATATTGGTTAAGCGGATAACACAAAAATAATGACTATGATTTTGGGCTAAGATTCCGATGAAAGACCACATTTGTAGACTATGGTTGTAGTAGAAAGCGACTGTAATTCACAAACGACGCAAACAGAATAGCCTTTGGAATTGTATATGACACAAAAGATATATTATCATTGTGAAATTACACTTTTATCCCTTAAATTAACACCAACATGATAGAAGATAAAAAAAGACTATTTGTGGAAAGATACCCATAAAAGAAGGACCACGGAGGTAATATTTGATAATAGAGGACCGAATAGGGAAACCTCCCTGTTATGGAATTATGGAATTTACTCTAAAAATATATTAAAATGTCGAGGGAGTCTGGTAGAAGCTAAGGTCCGTAGATATGGGCGTTGTGAAACGAGGACGCTCTAACAAAGGCAAAGCCATCACCACCTCCGAAGGTTTGAGCTCACATGCTCCTCAAGGAAAACGCTTTGTCTCTTCCTTTCCTACAATCTCCCATTAATTCATGGGTGACACTATGACTGATTAAGAATTCGAACAGTATTTGGGAGGTAGGAATGACACCAATCTTCAAACTCTTGAAAATATATTCGAGGACGCTGAAGAGGAGGTGGAACCAACACCCAGAGCAATGATCTTACCGACGAGGAGAGAGGTGAGCCCGAGACCTCTGAAGGTCTGGAGAAAGGTAAAAAATCTAAATCTGATTTATTTGTACACCATTTTAAAAAAGATATTAAAATGGCGAAGTTTTTGGAACTTATCTTTGTTATGAGGCAATCATAAAAATGGGAACTTCAAGGGGTAATGATGGACCGACTAATTACCTCAGAGTGAGGCACCCCGTGAAGTATGCCAAAATACACGGGGAAGAAGGGACAAGTACACATCCAAATTTTTCGATTTGCAAACAAGAATTATGGCGGCCTTTTTGCTTATAGCGATGAGCAAAAGAAGTAAAAAATGGCCAAAAGAATTTGTGAGGAAAATTTACCATACACGTTTTTCGAAAAATTTGGATTTATTGATTATTTTCATCCACACTAAACCCTCAAGAAAGAGATTTTTCAAGAAAAATAGCTAATAGAGAAATTTTTAGACAATATAAAGTTGGAAAAATAATTTGGCAATTTTTTAATCACTTTTAAATCTCGTGTCACTAGTTTTTTGATATTTGTAATGAAACATATCATAATTTGTCTTATATGGGTATTACATGTCATTGGATAGATAGTGATTGGATTATGCATAAACGTGTTCTTGCATTTCGCAATTTTAATGAATCTCACACAAATGATAATATTTTGCTTGAGCGTATTCTCCAAGAATACAATTTACTTGATAAAGTGTTTACATTTGGTTTTAATAAGACCAGTAATAATACTGCTGCCATTCCTAGACTTAGAGAAAATTGCCCCTAGCAGCGCCATGACTAGATTTCTACACCAAAGGTGTGCCTGTCACGTTTTAAATTTGTGTGTTCAACATGGATTAGAAGCTATTGGGGGGAGTTTTGACCAATATAAGGATGGATTAAGAAAGATTTGAGCTAGTCGTATTCATCCAAAAACATGAAATTCTTACTGTAAATCTAGGAATAGAAACCAATAACATTTGCTAAAGACATTACAATTAAATGGAGTAGTAGATATAAGTTGATTGCACGGATTCTGAGCTACAAAGAGGAACTTGCTTCATTTCTCAGTTTGAACTTCATTATATGGTAGATTTGAGTGAATTTCTTATTGTTGAAAAATTGAGTGTCGTGTTAGAAGTTTTTAATAATGCAACTTTTAGTTTCTTACATGTTTACAAAC
This sequence comes from Cuscuta australis, assembly GCA_003260385.1. NCBI lineage: Eukaryota > Viridiplantae > Streptophyta > Magnoliopsida > Solanales > Convolvulaceae > Cuscuta > Cuscuta australis. Next base: position 464,311 of record NQVE01000150.1, on the reverse strand, counting down.
CTACGACGAACAAATTTTTTTCGGTGTGTATTACAATTGCAACATATTTTCGTGAAAGTTTATCTGATCCAGAGTTGTACCCTATGTAATTTCTATGAAGGATAAATAGTGTGCTTATTATTTGTATATTCCTGATATTTATAAAGTTGGTATTATTTGTGATCCTCGCTTTAAAATTGATGATTTTAAAATTCTGATGGAGTATTACTATAGTTGTTTTTTAGTTGAAAATAGTTATTTTTATGATTATTTAATAGAAAGGAAAAAAGTGAGAGTGATCTTTTTGAGTCATTATTTAAAGAATTTCAAACGATTTACGGTAATGCACTGGAAGAAACAACGCCTCCTCCTCCCAAGACAAAAAAAGATTTTAAAGGGATAGTCGGTGGCCTCTTGGCAAAAAAAGATAAGCGTAGTTCTGCTTCAACGAGTTCAGGTGGTACAACTCTAAGTTCACACAACGAACTTGCTATGTACCAAGGGGTGCTATGCGATTACGATGAAGACAACGACAGAGCCTTTGATGTCCTCGAATGGTGGAAGCGGAATGAACACATGTTCTTGTCTCTTGCAATGCTAGTCAGACAAGTCTAATCCATGTCGGTTTCAACCGTATGTGTGGAACAAGAATTCAGTTTTAGCGGCAATATTCTAACTGACTACCCAAGTTGTCTTATCGCTAAATTGTTTGAGACACTTGTTTGCAATCGAAATTGGCTCTTGGCAAGACGTCGAGCTCAACAGTCAGGGTACGACATTAATCCCAAAAATTACATGAATGCAGCCACAAAGGGAAGCCCTAGTTCCGAGGAATAAGTGAATAACTTTGTTTTTTAAATTGTAATTAGTTTTTTTAAGTGAGCGATATGTAGTTGTGTTTTATGCTATTCATTTTTCATTATTTAAATAACAACTACATTTTTAGATATTCTAATTCATAAAAATTAAAAGGTTATATTCCATCCGTCCCCAATTTGACTACAATTTTTTTTCTCTCATCTCGATAACTTTTGTTTGTTTACGCGATTTAATTAAGTATTTGATAAAATAAAATATTCTTGTTAACTCTTGTTTTGTAGAGCTTTTGACGTAGTTTTTTTTTATATAATTTTTATTTCATATCAATATACCGATTTATAAATACAATGATTTAAAAAGTGAGATATTTCTCCTCATAAACCTCAATTTGTAATCAAATTGGAGACATTAATTTTTTTTGGAAAATGCTAGGGGTACACCTTTGGTGTACCCCAAACATCCCCCACCTCCTCCATCGCCATACAAAAAAGGCAAGAAATTTTCAAAAAAATTTAAAAATAAAAACAAAATAAAATGAATGGTTAGTATGAGAGTGATGTACATTTTGGGTACAAACAGTTAAGGGCACCGATTATGGAGTCTTGGGGTGACGGTACCGGTCCATGGATAGGACCCTTGGTTTACACGGAAGCAGCAATAGTAATACCCTTGTGTTTCCCAATTTCAATGTATTCTTTTTCGAGTATATAACCCAAGAAACCCTCCAAATTTCTAACTCCATTTTCTCTCTCTCTCGAGAAAAACCCTGATGCGACGATGAATAGACATGAGCCAGCTTACGCCGGCCGGCCGCACTCCTCGTCGAGGACGTGTGGCTACGCGCCGGGCAGTTACTACAAGCAGCAGCGTTTTCCGTCTCGGCAGCAGCAGAGTCGCCCTCTCCGCAACCACCGCGGTGGCCCTCCGGGAGTGAGGCCTTCGTGGAAGCAGCCGAATTTCACAATCCTCCTCCGGCTGAGAAATAAGACGCTGACGAGGTCGGAATTGGACAGACTCGTTGAGGAATTGCCGCGGCGGCCGCATGATTTCTTTTTGTGTGAGGGCAGTGTCTTTTCCGGGAAGCTGTTTTACCAGCAGTGGTCGGAGGCGCTGGAGGTAATTGTGTTCTTGTGGAGACAAAGGCTTGACGGAAAGAGTTCTGTGACGCCTTTTCTTGAGCAGAATGTGGAGGTGTCTTCGGACAAGCTTGAGTTGGGGGAACGTATCAAGGACCTGTTTCTTGAGAAGCTTGAGGAGTTATTGGACGGGGAATTAGTGCAGAAAGGTCGGAAGAAGTTGGCACTGGTGCTAGACGAGCTTGATAGGGTCTCTGCCCAGCTCCGGAAACCCAATCTTTTAGGTGTTGCTGCTAATCTGCTGAAAAAGAAGGAGGCTTTCTTGGCCGAACGAGATTTGATAAGTAAAAGGATTGAGGAGTTCAAGAATGGGGTTAAGTTTATAATGCTTTATTTGAAGCGGGAGAAGGAGATGGATGCTTCTGGGGTGAGTCTTTTTCAGCTTGATAGAAAATTCGATTGGGACCGGATTCATCATATAGTAAATAGGGAGTGTAGAAGGCTAGAAGATGGCTTGCCCATTTTTTCATTCCGGCAAGAAATTCTCAGTCAAATACGTGGCCAACAGGTATTTACTTGTCTTGGTTTTTTCATAATATGTTTACGGTCTTGTTCTTGTATGGTTTGTATTGTTCTTTCAACAATTATCTGTTCACCGTGTTAGAATATATTTATTGATGGTCCTTTTCTTTTACCCTTATGTTGCAATGGTAAAGTCGTAAAGCCATCTATTGCAAAAAAGTATCTCTTTACCATTTTGATTTGAGCATTGGTAATACCGCATAACTTGTTAGAGGATTGATGTCTGACATTGAATTAGATGTTTGTGGATAACTTTCTTATGTGCTTTCTAAAATGCCACCTTGGTTTTAAAAGTATAATTCATCCACCCATCCTCTGTACTTGTAGAACTTTGCAGCTTGTCCTGTCATATCCAGATATTTTTTTGATTTAAAAGGTGGAGGTTTTGGATTTTTTGAAATCATGCACACAAAATCAATCTCCCAGCTTTCCTGTGTTTAATGTCCAATCGCTGTAATCAGGTAGCCTTAGAGGTGGTGGATTTGGAATAGTTGATGTTGAGTCAGTGTCTTATGTCTTCACTAATAGAGGAAGCATACCATATAGTATTAAGTGCCTAGTATTTATATATCTTGCCATGCATGTTTGCCTTATGTTGAACTTAGCTTTTTTCACATTTAGTATTACAAGCAAGCATCATTAAAGAGATTCAGGTACTCGGTTCATCCAAAACAACAATGCTATTAAAAGATACATTGTGTATCAACAATTTCTTGCTTTAGATCCAAATATTTTGTTATTTGATGTATATAATCCTTCCAATCACATCTTAACTTCAAAATGAATGTTATTCATTTAGGTCACTCTTTTGACCGGTGAGACTGGTTCAGGAAAGAGCACTCAGTTGGTGCAGTTCCTTGCTGACTCAGGAATTGGTGGAAATGATGCCATAGTTTGCACTCAGCCCAGGAAACTTGCTGCCACCTCCTTGGCGAATAGGGTTAAACATGAATGTCTTGGTTGCTATGAGGAGAATTCAGTTAGCTGCTATCAATCATATTCATCTAAACATCAGTTTGACTCAAAGGTAATATTTATGACGGATCATTGCCTTCTGCAGCAGTATATGAGTGATAATTATTTATCCAAGATATCATGCATCCTTGTTGATGAAGTGCATGAAAGAAGCCTAAACACTGATCTTCTTCTAGCATTACTAAGGAACTTGCTTCAGCTGAGGCCTGATATGAGGCTCATCATCATGTCTGCCACCGCGGATGCAAATCAGCTTGCAAACTACTTTTTTGGATGTGGAATAATTCATGTGGCTGGCAGAACATTTCCCGTTGACATTAAGTATGCCCCTTGTGAATCTGAAGGTTGTTCTGGTCCTGTTGCTTCTTATGTTTCCAATGTTGTCAAGATGGTGCTTGAGATCCACAACACAGAGGGAGATGGAACAATTCTTGCATTCTTGACTTCTCAAGTGGAAGTAGAATGGGCTTGTGAGAAGTTCTGCTCACCATCAGCTGTTACATTACCTTTACATGGAAAACTCTCTGGTGACGACCAAAATCGAATTTTTTTCGATTTCCCAGGAAAGCGAAAGGTCATATTCACTACGAATATTGCTGAGACATCTTTGACAATTCCAGGAGTCAAATACGTTGTTGATTGTGGCCTGATGAAACAGAAGTGGTTTGAACCTGGAACTGGCACAAGTGTTTTGAGGGTTTGCATGATCAGTCGAAGTTCTGCAAATCAAAGAGCTGGGCGAGCTGGGAGAACTGAACCTGGAAAATGTTATAGACTCTTCCCTGAAACTGATTTTGAGAGTATGCCCTATCATGAAGAACCTGAAATCTGCAGGGTTCATCTTGGTATTGCATTACTGAGGATTCTTGCATTGGGCATAAAAGATGTCCAGAAATTTGAATTTATTGATGCACCTTCCTCAGAAGCTATTGAGATGACTTTCCGAAGTCTAATTCAGTTAGGAGCTATAACTCAAATTGATGATGGTTATAAAATAACTGATGATGGAAGACTTCTAGTGAAGCTGGGTATTGAGCCTCGGCTGGGAAAAATGCTCCTTAGTTGCTTCCGAAATCGTTTAGGTAGAGAGGGTGTTGCACTTGCCACTGTTATGGCAAACTCCAGCAGCATTTTCTGCAGAGTCGGCACTGAAGTAGAAAAACTAAAATCCGATTGCCAAAAAGTGCAATTTTGCCACCCCTCTGGTGACCTTTTCACTCTTCTATCTGTTTACAAGGAATGGGATGACATGCACGTGCCTCCGGAAAAGAAAAATAGGTGGTGCTGGGATAATAGTATCAATGCCAAAACCATGAGGAGATGCCAGGAAACTCTGCAAGAATTGGAAGCGTGCCTTCAGAATGAGCTGAGAATCATCATTCCAAGTTACTGGCGATGGAATCCCCGAGTACATTCTGAACATGATAAAATTTTGCAAAGTATAATACTTTCATCCCTTGCTGAGAATGTGGCAATGTACTCTGGTTATGACCGGCTTGGTTATCAGGTGGCACTCACTGGGAAGCATATTCAATTGCATCCTTCGTGTTCATTGTTGAATTTCTGTCAAAGGCCAAGTTGGGTCGTGTTTGATGAGATTTTGGTAGCAGCTAAAGAGTATCTTGTTTGTGCAACTGCTTTTGACTTCACCTCTTTAATGGCACTTTCTCCTCCTCCATCGTTTGACTTTCTGAAGATGGATGCTCGAAAGCTGCAAAAGAAGGTTTTGACGGGGTTAGGTAGCATGGTTCTCAAGAGGTTCTGTGGAAAGTCTAATACTTGCCTCAATCATCTTGTTTCACGAATCAGAACATCATTTATGGATGAACGCATTGGCATTGAGGTGGATGTTGATCACAATGAGATTTTGTTATATGCGTCTTCTGGAGACATGGATGGAGTTTTGATGTCTGTAAATGAAGTGTTGGAACACGAGCATAAAATATTGAAAAATGAGTGTTTGGAGAAATGCACATACAAGGGAGGATCTTCGTTTTCAGCTTCCTTTGTTCTTTTTGGGGCTGGTGCGGTGATAAGGCATTTGGAGCTAGATAAGAGATGCTTGACTATTGACATATACCATTCAAATGTAAATGCAATTGATGATAAGAAGTTGTTGATGTTTTTGGAGAGGAACTGCGGTGACATAGGTGTGGTCCACAAGTTTATAGGCTCAAGTCAAGACAGTGAGGAGAGAGAAAAATGGGGCAGGGTAACATTTATCAGCCCTAAGGCAGCGAATCTGGCTACTGCACTAAACTCTGTTGATTTTAATGATGGTGTCCTGACATTAGTTCCTTCAAAGATAATCTGTGGTGGCGATCAAAAGATTTTTTCATCTCCTTTGCTCAAAGCGAGAATCTGTTGGCCGCGTAGGAGTAGTAGAGGGACAGCTATTGTGAAATGCAACCGAAATGATGTCACTTCTATACTTGATGACTTTTCTTCTAATCTAATAATAGGAGGAAGGTATGTTCATTGTGCGCGGAGCACAAAAACCTATGACAGCATAGTTATATCTGGAGTTGGTAAAGATGATTCTGAATCTGAGATCTTTGAAGAGTTAAGTGTATTGACGCCCAAGAAGATCATTGATGTGTTTTTCATCAGAGGAGATGCAGTAGAACATCCTTCACTAGTTGCTCTTGAGGAAGCTCTGTTGAGAGAAATATCATCATTGATGCCTAAGAAGGCTCCCTATGGTAACTCTCTTCGTGTCCAGGTCTTCCAACCTGAACCAAATGAAATTTATATGAGAGCAACTATCACATTCGATGGAAATCTTCACCTAGAAGCTGCAAAGGTGTTAGAACAAATGAATGGGAAAGTGTTGCCTGGATGTTTTCCATGGCAGAAGATAAAATGCCAACGACTGTTTCATAGTTCTCTGTCTTGTTCTGCACCAGTGTATCATGTAATTAGGATGCAGCTTGATGCTTTACTTGCAAGATTCCGGAATCGTAAAGGTACCTTTTGATGCGACCTTTTCACTTTCTAGCTTGAGCACGTTATATTTATTAAATCAACATTCACATACTGGCTTGACATTAAATCCTCCCATAGTCCCCTTGCTCCATAACTGCATCTAGGTCTGTTCATCGGTCCAGAACCGGACCAAACCGGACCGGACCGAAGTGAAAAAAAATTGGGACTGAAGACCGGACCTAGAAATAGTCAGTCTTAGACCGGTCCGGACCGAAAACCTTTTGACCGAGCCGGTATGGACTGAAAAGACCGATTTTTTTTTTCTTTTTTTAAAATTGAATTTATAAATGTTATATAAGCAAAACACTACAAATGTAATTGCACAAAGAAAAATAATACGAGTAGTTTGCACTTTGCACTTTTTGCAGCATTCATTCACCATTTGTTCAAACACTTTGTGTGCAAAACTAGTAAAAAACTGAAAATAATTGTTCAATTGTAATTCAATTAGCCATAAATATTTAAATCTGCAAAATCAAATTGAATGGAGATTCTTTTACCATCAAACCAATGCCTGAAAGGTATCCATACCACCTCAAAATATTCAGTGGTCACTGACTGTCATATACATGATTCATGAACACAATTACATGGACAGTTGGACACTACAAGTTTGAGCAATATAAACAAATATTAAAAAATATAACCATACTATAGTAAAGATCGGAATCCTTAATAGGACATTAATCGCACAGATTAAAATACAATCAGACTTGAAGACAAACTTGTGCGCTGTGCCTTACAAGATTTTAATCAGACTTTTTAACCCGACTTTTATCAGATTTTTATCCCTTCTTTTATCAGATCGGAATCTTTAACCAGATTTTTATCCTTAACCAGACTTTACCTGTGCCCTGTTCTGCTGTGTGAATCCTTAGTTGTAATCCTTAATCGGAAATGAGGAAGGAAGTCACGATTTCCTTAGTCGGAGACGAGAGGGAGACGAGAGAGGACCGATGACTGTGAGGAGAAGATGGAGATTGAGAGGAGGGAAGATAAGTGAGAGGAGAGGTGATTAGGGAGTAATAGTTTTTTATTGGTCTAGACCGAATGGTATTCAGTTATTGACCGGACCGGACCGGACCGAAACCAGAATTAATCTGGACCGAAAATATCATTTCGGTCCAGGTTCGGTCTGGACCTAACGGTCCGATTCGGTCGGTTTTTTCGGTCCAGACCTAAACATAAAACACCCCTAACTGCATCTGTTACCAAGAACAACCAAGCTTAACTGCTTAAGAGAGAGGTTCACTGAACACGCATTTTCCACAATTTCATTACTTTGGACCTATAAAACTAATAATTAAAAATTGAGGTTGGAGTTTTAAGATCTATTTTCCATTCAATGTAATGAAGCAGTGTAGTTTCATTAGTTCATTGTGGATAATATCATATAAAAAATTCCCTTAACCTTTCTGGATTCAGTAATTTCTGTCTTTTTTTCTTTCTTGTCATGTTTGTCAAGCGATATGAACTTATATGCAGAAAGTTTTAAGATTTTTTTTGCCAAGGTCCTTACAATCATGAATTTCTTTGCTCGCCTTCAAACTCCTAGGTTTCTCTGAAATAGAAGTAGACACGTGAATAGTAGCCAGTAACCGCATCAGCACAGAGGCATAGAACTTAGAAGTCAGAACACTTCTTTCTTTTAGGTGGAGGCTGTCTTCAGTATTAAGGTCTCAATAGTGGATCCTTTGTAGGTGACATATATGCTGCAAGGTGGACATTCCAAAGCCTCATTTCATATCTTTAAAAAGCTTTTTTTTTCCGATAAGATGTGATCATATGAATATCCTAATCAAGGGACATCTGATCCCTTTTTTTGCATATTGTTTCTTAAATTCTATTAATTCTTTGTTGTGTTTATCTTGACCCCCCAGACCCCAACAAAGTTGAGATTATAGTGGGGGTTTTGGTTGTTGTATTAATAATTGAGATTATGTTGGATTTGTATTTTTACATGCTCTTTTGTAAATTTTCAGTTTTAGCTTGTTTAGAATATTAAGTAAACAAATGGGTGAATGTTATCAGGTCATCAGACAAATCTTTATATTCAGATGATGGTTTATCTAAATGTTGATTCTCATTCTGTTTTTTAGAATTATTATCAGGAGTTCAGAACTTCAATATTTGAAACCTTTTCAGGTTGACAGAATTATGGATGTTGTAAATAAAAATTTTGATTCTAAATTTATATAAGTAAATTCTTAGCATAAGTTTTTGTAGAAAAGAGGGGTGAGTTAGGACATATGTGTGACTGGATAATGATAATGAAGAGACATGGGTTGCAATAATTAATTTCATCAATGATCGTAAGTTTGAAATCATAATCAGTTTAAGCATGGGGTGAGTGAAATGCTTCTGTAATTTACTATTAATTATAGGACCTCAGCATTACTTTTCAAAACCTGCCTGATGCCCTGACCCCTTAAAACCAGACTATTCTAATTTCTGCTGCAGCAAGAGCACTTCATATAATCTGAAACAAATGCCTCCATGACACACAAAAACACGCATACATCCCATTGTTTAAATTACAAGACAACACATCCCCCTCTCCCTCTTCCCTTTCTATGTAGTTTGTGTTTCTAACGTTGAGATATATAAATGGGATATTTGATATTCCTTTTTGGGTCTTTTGTCTTATTGGGTTCTCCCTTCTTATGTTCGTCTATTTTATGTATGATTAAATTTAGCACATGGAAATGAGCTATGATGATGACGGTTTTAGAGTTTTCATCTCATTCCTTCCTTCCAATGGCAGTTACGATAGGAAGGGCAACCGGCACGAAGCATTTCCTCTATGTTTTATTGCATGAATTTGTAGTGTTAATTAATTCTCTAAATTAAACCGGCATATAATGTTAATGCCACTGGCCCCAAATAGTTGGGGGATTGATGTGCTGTTGGTGATGATGAGGATTGATGAATGTATTTAGCATGCAGCACTTGTTTTCTCTTTGCTGTCATAATTTCCGAGAGCAAACCTCAAATTTTGCTCGAATGAATGGCTGTGGCGGTTGAAAGCTAACTGTTACTTTTGCTTGTTCATTTCAGGTGTGGAATGCAGTCTTGATCGGAATGAGAACGGGTCATATAGGGTCAAGATAACTGCAAATGCTACCAAAATCGTGGCAGAAGTTAGAAAGCCTTTTGAGGAGGTTTTGAACGGAAAGGTGATAGAGCATGAAGGTGTTACTCCCACGGTCCTACAACATCTCTTCTCTTGGGAAGGCATCAGTCTTATGAGGTCAATTCAGCAGGACACTGGGACCTACATTCTCTTTGACAAGCATAACGTAACCGTTAGAATATTTGGTTCCCCGCACAGGGTTGACATGGCACGTCAGAAATTCGTGGAATCCCTCCTTGCGTTGCACGAAAGCAAGCAACTCGTGGTCCATCTCCGCGGTGAAACCTTACCCCCTGATCTGATGAAGAGAGTGGTTCAGAAGTGTGGGCCCGATCTGAACGGGCTAAAGGAGATGTTCCCCGAGGGGGACTTCTCTCTCAACATCAGACACCACTGCATTCACATAAAAGGCAGCAGTAAAGATCTGAAGCAAAGAGTTGAGGATGCCATTTACGAGATCGCCCAGACAGGTGGCACGAATATCCAAAGGAACGACGAAGAAGCCAGCTGCCCAATCTGCCTGTGCCAGGTGGACGATGGTTACAGGCTTGAAGCCTGTCTCCACCAGTTCTGCCGGTCCTGCCTTGTGGACCAGTGCGAGTCTGCAATCAGAAGCAGGGACGGTTTCCCCTTGCGCTGTCTCCACAGAGATTGTGGGACCCCCATCATCGTTGCGGACCTGAAGTCTCTTTTGACGGTTGACAAGCTGGAAGAGCTCTTCCGGGCATCCTTGAGTGCTTACGTGGCAGGAAACCCGTGTTACCGGTTTTGCCCCTCACCCGACTGCCCGTCAATCTACCACGTGGGAACAGACTCGGCATTCGTCTGCGGAGCGTGCTACGCGGAGACATGCACAAGATGCCACCTGGAGTACCACCCCGACCTTTCGTGCGAGAAGTATCGCGAGTTCAAAGATGACCCTGACCTGTCCCTCAAGGAGTGGTCGGACGGGAAGGAGAACGTGAAGAAGTGTCCCGTGTGCAAGTGCACCATAGAGAAGGTGGACGGCTGCAACCATGTCGAGTGCCGGTGTGGGAAACATGTTTGCTGGGTCTGCTTGGAGGTATTTGAATTCAGCGATGATTGCTATAATCATTTACGTTCCGTCCATTTGGCCATTATATAATACATATAGCACTACAGTCTTCTTCTGTATATAAACATGTATCTATTATCTCTATGTGTTTATTATTATCCGTATGCCATTACCATGAATGCATTCATCAGAATGTGTATGTTTCGACAACGTAAATCTACTACTCTGTCGAATGTACGAGTATCCTTTTTTCCAGCTTCGTAGCCATTGAGGTAAATTAATGGGCACATGTAAATGCAATAGTATCAAGTTCCCCCCCCCCCCCCCCCCCATTTAGCACTTACCATGAGCATTTTGACCATTTACTTTTTACCCAATTTTGAGACAAAAGAACAGTCTTATTAGTAAAGTGTACAATGAATCAGAAGTATATGCATCCAAATGCAAGGCAAATCCCACAACCTATTCCCACGCAAAAAGCCCTTGACATAAACCACGCCAAACTGGAGCTTGAAGAAGATGGTCCTTTATGATGAGCATCTGTGCTCTTCAACTGAGATGCTTGAAGCTCAAGCAACCTGATGGTGTTCCGACATGCGAGAAACCTCAGGGATTCTTGCAGAAGAAGATTCGACAGGTGATCGGTTTCCTTGCACAAGGCTTGGTATCTCCTCTCTGCCACTCTCGCCCTACTCTGCGACAGCCTTAGTGCCTTGAGCAGGATCTCCACCTTCTCATTCTCCTCCAAGCCCCAACTGCATTTGTCGCCGTCCTCGGTGAGCTTCTGGTGGGACCCGGTTCTTATGCCGAATGTTAAACTTATTGCTGCCTTGTTGCGGTTCGCTGCCATCGTTCCAGCTGCCATGGATCTCTCTAGCTAGATGGTGGCGGAGGAGAGGGAGGAGGACAAAGAATAATAAAGGGAGCGGGAGGAGATAGATAAGCCATATTTTGCGGAAGAAGCTTATTGGTTGGTTTCTTGGGATTGGTGGGGCTTTCGTAGTCTTCCTATTTTATCCTTTGCTTTGGGTGTGGGTTAAGAAAAACATTATTTGCTCTTTGTTTTAGCTTTTGGTACACTCACTTATAAACAACTGTACTCTCTCCGTCTCAAAATTAAATTTTCAAGCCGTTTAAACTAAAATTACTTTAAATTTACTTTGTTTAAATTAATATATAATTAAAAAATAAATTTACATATATGTTTTTTTGAAAATTATACTCCCTCCGTCCGGAAAAGAAGTTTACGTTTCTCATTTTTCTCCGTCCGGAAATAAAGTTTACATTTCTAATTTTAATCCACAATCTTCCAAAAATACCCCTCTCTTCTTTTTTCCTTTACTTTTTCCTTATTTCTCCCCTCTTCTCTGCCACTCCTTTCTCTCCTTATCCCCATTCTTTCTCTTTAGCTTCTTCTCTCTTTTCATTCTTTTGCTTCTCCTCCCAAACGCAACTCTTTTTTTCTTTTCTTCTTTTCTCCTTTCTCTTTGTGTAGATCTCACTTCTTCTTTCGCATCCTCCATCTCCCTCCTCCATCTCCCTCTTTCTTTGAGATCTAAAGAGATCTACAATTGCAGAGATGGCAGATGGCAGCTATTAAGGTGATAGTGGGGATGGGGGCTGGCGGTGACATAGTGCCGGCGGAGATGGAGGATTGGCAGCAGTAGTAAGGATGGTGGTTGTGATAGGCGATGGAGGCAATGAAGGGGGGCAAGCGCGACGGTAGGCTGATGATTGTGGTGAGGGATGGCGGTGAGGGATGACCGCGAAGGGAGGCTGCCGGAGACGGGGGCTGACGGGGTCTAGCGGCAGGCAAGCCGACAATGGGGGTTGCCGAAATTGGCACTGTGGTGAAGCTAGAAGTGGGAGGGTATTTTGGACAAATTGACTTCATAGTCAACTATCAATAAAAATGACTAAAAGTCAAAACGTAAACTTCTTTTCCGGACGGAGGGAGTAATTCATATAGAAATTATGTTCCGTAAAAACACAAGATGTGACATGAGGAACACCCTTACCTGGAAGTCAAAGAAACCCAAACTTGAGGACCCTTATAGCTTGAAGGCCTTTTCACCGGGTTTTGTGGGGTAAAGCTTGATAGTCCACCCATTTCTGGGAAACTGGATTCTCTATGCTTCACTATTAAATTGCATACCTTGCCTATAACTGACCAATGTGCCTTGAACAGATTCTTTCGTTGCCCCTCTTCTTTTGAGGAGAGAACAAGCTCTTAGAGGATGATGTTCACCCTATCTTAAGATTCACCCTCACCAAACTCCACATCTGAGTATCCCTCTTCATTCTTTTTTGAGTACTCCTTGCCATCAACTTTAACAACATCAATTGTTCGCCTAGATGGACAAACATTCAACCTATACTATGACCTTGGCCCCCACACCGAAAACATTTTTCTCCCATTGGCTTTGCGTAAAGATTAACCAACTTTTGGTGTTTGGTTTTGCTAACAAAGAACTACAAGCACTGTCGTTGTCAGCTGAGGTGTCCCTAAATGTTGTACCCTTATCTTTGTCACTTGTTGTCCCGTTGTTGTTCTGATGTGGGTTTCTGCGGAAATATGTGGGTTTGCAATCCCATCTTCTCCGGTGTAGATCCCTTTAAACCACTATTATAACGAGCCACTTTTTGGTCTTCACTTTCTTCAAGTTCATTGCACTCACTCAACAGTAGAATTCAGTGGTGTATTCAGTGACACTTTTCTTTCCCCGAGCACACTCTATACACATCTTATATAAAATTTGTTCATAGTCATTGGGTAAGAACCCTCCATCATCAATTGTTTCATGCACCTCCATGTTCTCACTGGTGATCTCCTCTGCCTCTATTTGAGGCAAACAAGTTCGTCCCACCTGACCACAATCGTGCTTTTTAATTAGACGAATGACCACCATCTTGACTTGGTTTCCCTACAAAACCCCCATGACATAAACAAATCTATCAACTTTGATCTGCAAATCCAGGAACTCCTCCACTCCCGTAGTTCCATAGAATAGAGGAATATCTGCCTTCACGCGGTAGTCATGATTATTTTGTTGTTCGTCTTCACAAGCCTCTTCTTCTTCGGAACTTGAGTGTTCTCCATCAGGATGGTTTCCAACCCGTTGATGTGGTTTCTGATCTCGACCTACTTTTCTGCCTACCCGTGGCGATCGGTTGTTGTTAGCAAGGATGTTAGTCGTCATCTGAGTGGTTAACGCCGCCATCTGATTTATCAGACTAGCAAGATTCGTGGTAAAAGCCGCAATGATCCCTTCTAGGTTTGCCTTGGTAACTAGTTCTCCCATGATGCTACAGATTTCAAAACAGAACAAGAGAAAACCACGCTCTGATACCAACTAAAGCAGTAGGGAACTCGAAAGACAAGCAAACGCGAGTCTTTGTCAACGGATATTCGCAAGCGCGAAGCTCTAGAGTAATAAACCGGAAGTCCACCAGATTGTAAGAGAAAACTTTGAGTAAAAAAACAATTCTATATTCTCAAAATTACATATGGGTATTTATAGGGAAACCCTATAATATGAATAGGAATAGAATGTAAACAACAAAAAAAGAAGAAAAAATTAAAAAATATTAAAATACTATTTTAGCTTAGAACGACTTTGCGGCAAGATCGTCTTTTAATTTAAGCGTGCACACAACCTGCCTACATCAACCCCTTTCAATTTCTCTCCTGCTTGCCAAAGCATCAGAGTTCATAGTTAGGGGGATCGACCAGTAGCATCTAAGCATGTAGTTTAGGGGATCTTCCCCTTCGATTGTGGTCAATACGATTTAGCCCATTGACATGATCGATTGGCATAAGGGGATATGGTCCTTTGGAATCTAGCGGGTCAAAGCTCTAATAGGGATATTAGATTTCCATGATACTCCAGCGAATGAAATTGCGCTAAGCTGGAATTAGGTTGAATGACAATTGGTGTATAAGTTACCCGCCTCTATAATGCACAAACACATCTTTTCTACTCCCTTTGTCCCGTTAGATTCTTAGCCGTTACTATTGACATAGTTAAATTATTTCATCTTTAGTTATAGATATCCATCTATTATTTGATATGACAATATAGTTTTGCTTTCTAGTAGAATATGTTCTAGATATATTTGTAGTTTTTGATATATAACATTTGTTGTTTAAATTCAAACAAGCATTTAAACAAAAAACCTACTCTAACAAAATAAAATCAATCAAATATTATACATTTTCACTCCAAGTCTAACAAAATCAATAACAAAGAAGGCAGTTCACCTCATTGTAGTCGTCTCAAATCTCGTCAATAAAAACTGAGCTCCATCCTTAACAATAAAAATATATGTATTTTTTTTAAATTACAATTAAGTTTATCACAATGCTCGAAAAGAATAGAACATCGGGCGGTGTCATATAATTTGTGTGAGATATTGTGAGGACCTATTATATTAAAAAGAACATATAGTACCACGTGGTAGTTTACTTTTGAATCTCAAAATAAAATTTTTTTTCACCGAGTTGAATAAAACTAAAATTAAGTACTTCCTCTGTTTTAAAACGTTTTTTCTGTTTATATTTATGAGTTTTGGCTGACTTTATTTTTCAATTTAACTTATTTGATTATAGATGTAAAATTTAAAAATAAAATTTATATATTTAGAAATTACATCAAAAGTTTTACTACGGTACATACAAGGTGACAAAACTATATTATTTTATCAAGAACTCCCTCCGTCCTAAACTTTCTTCCCGTTGCGCAAAACGAAGAAAAATTCCAAGTTTTTTCAATCTATTTTATTTAAATATTGGTATAGAAATAAAAAATAAAACATACATATTTAAAAACTACATCAAAAGTTCAACAAAACAAGTGGTGACAAGAATATTTTATTTTATCATATAGGCCATGAAAAAACACAAATAAATATAAATTCCCGTGAAGTTCGAATAGTGCTCTGGGAAGAAAGTTTAGGACAGAGGGAGTAACTAACAAAAATAGGTAACGAAAAAATTTGATATTATAAATAGTACTCCCTCCGTCCCATTTTAAATTCCCTGTTTGTCTTTTTTATCCGTCCCAAAATAAGTTGCCCGTTAGTTGTTTTTATAAACTTTTAAAAATAAAATACCTAAACTACATCTAAAATAAGTCAATCTTCTCCACATTATATTCTCATTCATCATCATCACATCTAAAAAGTATTGACAATTTTCAAAAAATCAATTCTATTTTTAATTTTTTTTAAATATATCTAAAAGTCAAAGCGAGTAATTTAGAACGGGACGAAGGTAGCAATTGGAAATAAGATTATAGAAAGAACAAATCTCATCAACAAAACGAGTATGGGACGCTGTTGTCGAAACGTCGCACCACAGTCCCCCACCCCACCACCACGAAACAACGCGCATCTAGTGACCGATTAACCTCTATGTGGATAATTACATTGATTGACTTTTCTGCCAAAACCCCAAACAAACCTCACCTACTACTCCCCTCCCTTCCCCATTCCCCCCCCACCCCCCCTCGCCAATTTCTCCCTCACCTCCAATCCCATGGCCAGAGGGTTTTTGCCCGACGACGACGACGACCCGGCCTTTAAGCTCTACAAGAAATGCTTCGATTGTTACACTTCTTCCGTAAATTGCTCCCAAGACTGTTTCCGGCAGCTCCCACGCCCTCCTGAGACGGCGGTTCTTCCCTCCGGCCTGAAATACCACATGCCTCCCTATTTGATCTTCTTGCTCTGCCTCCTCGCCGCCGCTTTCGTCTTCCTCTGCTACGTCACTATCCTGAAACGGTACCGTTTGGATCAGCGGATTCTCGGGAGGGAGCCGCCGCCGCCTCAGGGATCCCGGGGAGGATTTCCTCGACGGGGATCGGGCGCCGCCGGTGGACCATCCCGTCTGGTACATCAGAACCGTCGGCCTCCCGGCGTCCGTTATCGAATCGATAACGGTGTTCAGGTACAAGAGGGGAGAGGGGCTAACGGAATGGTCGGATTGCTCCGTTTGTCTAACGGAATTTCAAGAAGGCGAGATCCTCCGCCTGCTGCCCAAATGCAGCCACGCTTTCCACGTTTCTTGCATCGACACCTGGCTGAGGTCACACAAGAACTGCCCCATGTGCCGCGCCCCAGTCACCGGCGGATCTGCCTTCGCCGTCGAAATTGACGGCAACCTAACGGCCTCCGGCGATCAAGGAACCAGGGCGGATAACGCGGAAAGCGACCAGGAGAACGACGAAGCCATAATTAGAAGGAACCACAAAGGTGTTAGAGCGCAGAGTGACTTGGCGGGGCACAGAGTGGGCGGCGGCCGGGAAATTGGACCGGCGGCAAGAAGATCGGCGTCGATGGATTCATCTTCAGTTTCAACGATGAGTATATCAGGGAGTGAGATGGGTCCCTCAGGGTCATCGTCTTCTGGGAGTAGAAGCTCTAGCTGGTACAGAGCCATGAAGAGTTCTTCGTTCCGGCTGCCGATGATAAGATCATCTTCCTTAACTTCTACTGGGAATTGTTCTTTGCCAACTACTACAACCTAAACAGCAGAAAACAAGTTTTTTTAAAAAAATGGATTAAACACTTTGTGTTAGTGTAAAAGTAATTTTTGTTAAACGCACCAACATTTGTGTCCGTGTGAATTTTTATTATCGCACCAACACTTGTGTCGGTGTAAACCATCGAAATGTTTGTGCAAACCTGAGGTGTACAAATGGGGTATATTTTTTGATGTAAGTGTAGCATGGTCCAAAAAAAATATATGTAGGACTAAACTGTTATCGGTAGG
The DNA here is from genome assembly GCA_003260385.1 of Cuscuta australis. Taxonomy (NCBI): domain Eukaryota; kingdom Viridiplantae; phylum Streptophyta; class Magnoliopsida; order Solanales; family Convolvulaceae; genus Cuscuta; species Cuscuta australis. Next base: position 446,954 of record NQVE01000150.1, on the reverse strand, counting down.
GGTGGACACGGTACGGTTCCGGTTCCGGAACCGCCAGTTCCGGTACCGCCACCCCGAGTAACCGGATATTATACCGTGCCGGCCGGTACCGGTTCCGGTTCCCGGACCGGCGGTTCCGGTACCGGACCGGCCGGTTTCGCCCCCCTATTTTTTTTAAAAAAATTTTTAAATTATAAAAATGTAAATTTGTAATTGTTTAAAGAAAGAATGAAATAAAAAATCTAAAAATGTAGTTGTTATTTAAATATTGAAAATGAGTAATACACTAACCGAAGAACAACCACATTTAATATCCTGACGGTTCAAAAAAAGCGACGAGGTAAAGAACCGTAAAGAAACCCTCGAAGGAGCTTATATATCGCTCACCTAAAAAAAATAATTACATATTTACATTAACATAAAAAAAATTTATAACTTATTCTTCAGAACTCGGACTTCCATCTGTGATTGCATTCATGTAATGCTCCGATTCGAGTTGGTACGATGACTCTTGAGCCCGACGTCTTGCCAAGAGCCAATCTTGGTTGCAAACCAGTGTTTCAAGAGATTCAGCGTTAAGACAACTTCAGTAGTCGGTTAGAATGTTGCCGCCAGCACTGAATTCTCGTTTAACTGCTACGGTTGATACTAGGACGGACAACACTTGTCTTGCTAGCATGCCGAGACATGGGAACATGTGTTCGTTCCGCTTCCACCATCCGAGCACGTCAAAATCGACATCGCCGTCATCGTAATCGCATGGCACACCCTGGTACATAGCAAGTTCGTTGTGCGAGCTTACTGTTGTACCACTTGAACTCGTCGAAGACTGGGCACGTTTCCCTTTCTTTGCAAGAAGCCCACCGACTATGCCGGCAAAACCTTTTTTTGATTTCGGGGGCGGAGGTGGTGCTGTTTCTTCTTGTACAGTACCGTATAACCCTTGATATTCCTTAAACAAATCCTCAAAAAGAGTTATAACATTATCTCTTTCATTTTTCCATTCTACTAAATAGCTGTAGTAATAACTATTTTTATCTAAAAAACAACTGTAGTAATACTCAATTAGAATTTTAAAATTTTCAATCTTAAATCGTGGATCACAAATAATACTTATTTTATAAATATCAAGAATGTACAAATAATAAGTACACCATTTATCTCTCATAGGAGAGACATAAGGGTACAAATCTGGATCAGCCATACTTTCACGAAAACATGTTGCGATTGTAATGCACTCTTTAAAAAATGTATTTGTAGTTGGTTGGTAAACATGGGAAAAAGTAAGAGTTGCGTTATTAAAAACTTCTAATACGGCATTCAATTTTTCAACAATAACAAATTCAAAAGGATTAATGATTATACGAAGTTCATCCCTAAAAAATTCAGCAAGTTCCTCTTTATATCTTAGGATCTGTGCAATCAATTTGTAAGTACTATTCCATCTAATGTTGATATCTCTGGCAAAACTTATTTCTTTTTTACCCTTAGACTTACAGAACATCTTCCAGAATCTCGAAATAAGACGAGCCCCCCAAATTTTTTTAATTCCTTCTTTAATATTTGTCAAAACTCCGCCCATAGCTTGTACTCACTGTTGAACACATAAATTTAAAACATGACAGGCACACCGTTGATGCAGAAATCTACCCATATTCGTAGACGGTGGGCAAATTTCTCTAAGTCTAGGAATAGCAGCAGTATTATTAGTAGCATTATCAAAACCAAATCAAAAAACTTTTTCAGATAAGTTATATTCCCGCAGAATACTCTAAAGCAATAGGAAAATATTTTCAGCAGTATGCTGATCATTGAAATCACAAAATGCAAGAACACGTTTGTGCATAATCCAATCACTATCTATCCAATGACAAGTAACACCCATATAAGACAAATTATGATAAGTTTCACCCCAAATATAAGAACAAATAGCAACACGAGAATTAAAATTGAGAAAAAAATTTGTCAAATTAATTTTTTCCATTTTTTACTGGCGAATAATTTCTCGTTTAATTGTTTTTCTTGAAAAACCTCGTGCTTGAGGGTTTAATGGCTGTTGACAATAATCAATAAAACCAAGTTTTTCAGAAAACATGTATGGCAAATTTTCTTCACAAATCATTTCGGCGATTTTTTGCCCCCCCACCTTTTTTTTTAACTTTTTGCAGTGCAGATTTTCAAATCAACAAAAAAAAAAAATTAAACCGGTACCGGAACCGGACCGGTACTGCCGGTACCGGTACCAAAAAATAGGTACCGGAACCGGTACCGAAAGTGGCGGTACCGGTACCGGTTCCCGGAACCGGTGACACGGCGACCTTGCCGGTGACGGTGGCGGGTACCGGCGGTACCGTTGCCGGTGACGGTACCGTACCGGTACTGTGTCCACCCCTAGTTATCGGTTTTGATTCTCCTTTCTTTTGGGAGTACAAAACAAAAGCAAACGTAATTGAAAAATGCTAGGGGTACACCTTTGGTGTACCCCATTTGTCCCCTACCTCCTCCATTACTACAAAAATGGGCAAAAATTTTAAAAAAAATTAAATAAATAAAAAGTAGATAAAAATGAATGGTGGAGAAGGGGGTGAGGGACAAATGAGGTACACATTTGGTGTACCGCTAGCATGGCTGAATGTAATTGCGTATCAATAATATCATTGGTACCTAAGACACCATATCTAAGAGTCTACCCTTTTGATAGCTAGTGGATTCTGAATCTTTTAGCTAGTGCAACAGGGGTAACGAAAACCTGGTCCTGAAATGAACTTTTTGCCGGTAAGGGTTGTCAGCTTGGCAAAGGCAAGCATTTTTAATGGATGGATCCGAATTCCATTTCTAAACATAGTGGTTTTACTTTTTGTTATTAACCTACTATCAAAGTCTAATTAACTTCTTTTAGTAACCATCCAAATTGTTAGATAAAGTGTGCAAGTCTAGAGCGGGGAGAGATGAGGTGAATAAAGTTATAAACTAGATTGAGCGTTTTTCGCGTTTATAATAAAATGAAAAATAAAACGTAGGGATAAAGTAAAGAGTAGAGAGGAAGAAGAACACTGATGTATATACTTGTTCACCACCTCGTGGCTAATCCTGGCCTCTGAAAGACTCTCTCAAAGGTTCTACTAACTTTGAAGCTTCGACGGGTCCTTGAAGAACCTTTTACAATTTGAGAACTTGAATCCCGCAAGTCTCAACACTTACAACAAGACTTGGGTCACAAGTCTAAGCTACTACAAACTTAAAGAAGAAACTTCAAGTTTGCAAAAGCACAACAATAACACAAGAATGAGAGGCTCACACAATGAGCAAGTGGTATTTAAATATGTAAGCTCGAATGGATGAGAGTATTTGCATTCAAGAAAAATATATCTATACTCTAAAAAATAGTGATATTTTTGAAAAAGATTGATAGAGCAAGAGATATGGAATCAAAGATGAGTTTAATAGCGCTTGGTATTGGTATTGAATATAGATGAAGGTTTTTATAGGACAAATGATAATATGTCTGTTGCATCAAGAAAACGAACTTAAGTGTGCAAGAAAAGTCCCAGAAATCAATTTTTACACAAAATAAAATCAATTTTTGAATACTGGAATCAGAAAACACTGAAAGAACAAAGTGAAAGTTTATTTGTACAAAAGAGAAAATCGATTTTTCGCTACTAAAAATATGGAGCGCATTGGGATCAATAAAAAATAAATTTTTATAAAAAGGAAAACCGATTTTGGTGGCGCAGACAACAAAAATAAGGTCTCAAAGAACAATGACTTGAAGATGAGGATGAAGAGTTGATATGTTCTTGTGTCTGAGTGTCTCCCATGTTCTTGTGTTGAGGGGTTGCACCCAACACTTCAAATCAGGGATTTGGATTCAAAATTCAAATTTTGAATATAATTAGAGACAAGAAATTGAGCACAAAAAATAATTTAAGTGTTAAACAATGTACACAAAAAATATTTTAAAAGATATTTTTCCTCCCCAAAAAATACGAATATCATAAAAGCATTTGAAGAAAATTTTGACATACTTTTTGTAACTTATTTCAATAAAGATTCTTTTAAACAGAGAATTTTATTTTTCAACCGACTCTAAAAATAACTTAATTTTTCTATACCCTCTAAAAATAATATTTGTTTGAGTGAAAAATATTTTATCATCCTTAGAATGATTCCCAAGATAATAAAAAAGTCCTCAAAAGAATTCTTCGCTTCACATAAAATTTGCGTAGGGAGTCTTCATTGAATATATACTTTTATTTCTTGATACACTTCTTTGTTTTCTTTTTCTTTGTTCCAAAGTAAGAATACATTTTTCATTGTGTTTGTCATTTAACAAAACCTGAAAAAAACACTAAAAAAATATAAAGTGTTTTGAACTCATGCCTAACACAAACGTGTCTAGAGGCCCACGGGGATGCGCCTCATCTTTTAAAAACAAACTTTCTCATTTTGACAGTGGCGGGTAAAAAAATGACCGGGGGCAAACTCACACTAAAGAGTAGAGTAGGTGTAACATCCTTAAATAGGGCCTAGAAAGATTTAGTTAAAAATAATAAAAGAGAAAGAAATTTGATAATCTAAAAATAATAAAATATATTTGGAATCAAAGTTAAAAAATTTTATTCTTATAAAAATGGTTTAGGAATATTAGATGGAATTGAATCCAATTTAATTTAATATTGGGCTAGACAATAGAATTGGGCCAAAGCTATAAGAAAGGGAATAAGTAGAATACAGATCATTAAATGTAAAGGGAGTGTGAGTCTCTTCACCCGGTGTTCGAATCCCCCCCTCACTTGGCGTGCGATTTTTTCCTCTTCCTCTTCATCAGCAAGTCTATCACAGTAGCAACTATATCACATTTTGGATTTCAGCTCTTATGCTTCCCAAAAATATCCAAACTCTTCCCTAATCAATTTTTTTTATTGGAACTATTTGGGATTCTATTTCTAAGCTATTTTGGAGTCTTTTTAGTTACTTAAACTACTTACATTACTCCATATCAATCCAAACATCATCATATATTCTTAAAATATTTTTAATGGATGTTGATGACATATTTGAAGAGTTTTACACTTCTCTTGAATTTTTTTGATATGTTCCTGATTTTATGATGTTAAAATCCTCCAAAAATAATCTAAAGTATCATGATCAAGTTGAGGTAATCTTTATTCGTTGTTTCTACAAGTTTTTACCTATAAATAATCCTCATAAGTTTATTTGTTTTCTTCACAAAATTTCCTTAAAAATTGGAGCAACTTTTCTCTTCTTTATACTCTATATATCCACAAAAATATTAACTTATTTTACTCCCAATACACTACCAAACATTTCCCAAAATACTAGAAGAAGCTAGAGCAAACAAGAGTTCGTTTAGAGCCCATTTAAGATAAGAAAACTCTTCCGAAAATTCCGCGTTTTTTAAAGTGTTGTTCAAATTATTGAGACACTTTTTTCTATTTTTGTTCTTCGGTAAAGCTCGATAACACCTCTAGAATCTCGGTTCCTTACTAGTCTTCAACAACTTCGTTTCACTTTCTCTCTCGAACTCGTATTGCACGGACTTCCCGTTCAACTATTATATTTGTAAAAAAAATTTAAAACGAAACACTCTTTGTATGATATAAAGTTATTTTTTTTAAAAAAATAAACAAAGTAGTATTTTATTCTCAAATTAATATTTTTAACACTTTTAAAAGTGATTTATTATAAAATATTGATTTATAAAAATGATTTGATGTATAGGGAATAATATTCAAACTTTTATACTCCCTCTGTCCACCATAGATTTTCTCAGACACTATTCACATGGTCAAACTTAATTCACTTTGTTTGTATATTTTTACTACAGAACCTATTTACGCCTAATATATACACTTCTGCGTCAACGAAGAGGAAGAACTAGGGCTAGTCAATTGGCGGATGGTCTGCGTCAACGAAGAAGAACGACAACAAGTGAATTGAAATGACGATTGGGGCTATGAACTCGCAATCAACGATGCGTCAACGAAGGTATCTACTTGGATGTAAAAGGGTCTGTGTTTTTTATTCTCCTCATTATGTAAAAGAATTTACTTTAAATTTTTTTAAAATTTTCAACATTGGTGAGGATACTTCTGAAATTTGAAGGTTATGAATTGATTATTTGCAATCTTAGTTTTTTTAAAAATTTCAAAGATTGAAGACAATCGTAGTTCATAGTAATTTATCCTCTTAATCGTAGTTTTTTTTCAAGATTGATAAATTGAGTTATTGCAACCCTAGATTTTTTTATCCAATTTTTGAAATTTATTATGGTTGGGTTTGATAGCTACGGAAATCATTCATCGTCGTCATCTTCAAGAAGAATTGAACATTTTTGTGATTGGTTGGAAGTTCCTACATGTAAGTGTGGGAATGAAATGAGAATTATGACTGCATGGACTGATAGCAACCCGAGTAGAAGGTTTTTGAATTGTGCTGGAAACGTGAGTCATGTAAATGTGAAATATATTTTATATTGTTAGATTGTTGAGTATAATGTTAACTTTGTATGTATAGGGATGGCGTAGATGCAAGGATTGGGAGTGGGTTGACCCTCCAATGTGTGATAGATCGATGAATATCATTCCTAGCTTGTTGAAGAGGATCAATACATTGGAGGGGGAAAATGAGCAACTAAGAGTGCATTTAAACCCTAAAGAAGGCATTCAAATGAGTCATCTGCTCGTTGTTGTTGTGTGTTTGTTGGTTGTTGTATGTGTCTTGTGTGTTGGTGTATGCGTGTACTTTGGAAGGCGTTAAAAGTGTTTCATGGATTGGTTATGTGTGCTGTTGTATGCGTGTACTTTGGAAGACGTTAAGAAATGTTTCATGCATTGGTTTATGTGTGCCGTTGTATGCGTGTACTTTGGAAGACGTTAAGAAATGTTTCATGGATTGGTTTATGTGTGTATGGGTGTTGGTGTATGTGTGCACTTTGTATTATTTTAAGTAGTACTCTTGTATTGTATTAATCTGAAACAGTCAAAACATAATACAAAACAGTCAAAACAGTCAAAACATAATCTATGTATACGAAACATCTATACGAAATAGTCAAAACATAATACAAAATGATATTTGCACTAATATCAAAATCAGCATAATTTGCTCAAGCAAAAGTACATGGCCATAAATTCTAGCAAAAGCACATGGCCATAAATTCCAGCAAAAACCATAAGTTTTGTCATAACAAAAGAGGGCATCAAACCCAGCAAAAAACAGAAACCACAAATGTCCCTAATCCACGACGAACGGGTCATTTGGCGTGTTCCTGAACCTTGTATTTAGAGTCGACCTAGTGAGATATGGTTTTCTTCTAGGCCTCACAACCTCCCTCTTCTGTCTCTTTGAAGAACTAGGAGCAGCAGACACTTGGGTGATGGGGGATTGTACTATGGTTTTTCTTGGGGGGTTATTTGCAGCAGTTGGTGTTGGAATGAAACACATGCCATTGTTCCCATCTTGGTTTTCATTATTTTGAGTTGTTGGTGTTGGGATGAAGCTGAGATTTTCAGAGCATATGTCTGATTCAACTGGCAAATCAGCCCACCATGGTTCTGTGGTTTCTTGACCTGATATTTCTGTCTGATTGACACTATTAGATGCAGCTTCCTCTTGACCAGATTTTCGAGTAGCCCTTAACATCCTTCTCTTTAGAAGTTTTCTCTGTGGTTTCTTCTGTTTTGCTGTAGCCTAAACAAAAAAAATTTAACAGGCACTGTGGTCATGTTTATAAAAATTCAGTCTAAATTGAGACAGATATGGTAAAGAAGGTATACCTGTCTTGCCACAGCCTCTGGATCTTCACGGCAGGTTTTTTTTGTTATGACCTACCTTTTTACACTTACCACACCTTCTATTAGTAAACACACCGGACAGCTTCTTACCATCTTTAGTAAGCTCACCCACACCTTTCTTTCTTTTCTTCTTTGGTCTGCCTGGCTTTGGTGCCAATAAAGGAGGGTTCAAAGGCTTCCTTTCATCATCAGGCCACTCACTTCTTCCCCTTAGTGGTTTAATGCATCCTTTATAAACCTCTTTATATGTTTGAACAAAATAGTACTCATCTACATACTCCTCAACCTCTTTTCTGTACTACTGTCTCTGTATCCATATTGCGCATATAGCATGTGCGCAAGGTATCCCAGTCAACTGTCAAACATTGCATGTACAACTCCTTTCAACCAAATCTACTCCATGTTGTTCCCAATTTTTTGCCCTATATCCCTTAACTTCAAATAGGGATATGTCACTTTGAATTGCAGTATACCCACCAGCTAGTTTTGAATTTATGGCAACTTTGGAGGCTACTGTGGGACACAACAAACCCTTCCAGTTATCAGCCTTTTCCCTCAGATCAAAGAATCTTTTCATAAGCATTTCCCTTATGCTTTATAGGCACCTAATGAGGGTTTGAGACCTAGCTTCTTTTAAAACTCGATTGTAGGACTCACAAATATTGTTGGTGAGGATATCACTCTTGGGTGCAATGTGAAAATGGGATCTGGACCACTCTGAAGCTTGTTTACCAACCAACTAATCATATGCTTCAACATCTTCATCATTTATTTTCCTCATAACCTCCTCATATTGAGACACTGTAGTTGCCTTAGTAGCCTCCCATAAGAGGTCTTTCAATGTCTCTCCTGAATACCCAGCATTTTTGAAGTTCCCTTCTAGATGTCTTACACAAAATCTATGCATTGCTCGTGGAATGGCATCCTCAAATGCAGGTAACAAACCCTTTTGCTTATCTGTGAGTTAGTAAAGGAATCCAAACAAGTGAGAAAACCCTTTAGAGAGTACTTTAAGCAAGTGAAAAAAAGTAATGACAAAAAAGGCGTTGTACCTGACATGAATGTAAAAGTTGGTTCCTTAGAATCATTTAGCTCTAAATGAAATGTGAGAAGATCTAGAAACCATGTCCAAGATTCTTTGTTCTCACCCTCCACAATGGCATACGCAAATGGAAAGATATTCTCATTACTGTCCACTCCATTTGCAACTAGCATTGTCCCTCCAAACTTCCCTGTAAGGTGGCAACCATCAAAGCCTATAAGTTGCCTACATCTTTTGAATCCTTCACGACAAGCTTTCCAACAAATGTACACCCGCTGAAACCTTCGTATACTGCCATCATCAATGTATTTCACTTGACAAGAGGTACCGGGGTTAGTCCTCATGATTTCTTGATAGTACCTCCACCATATCCTATACTCCTCTTCTGCAAGTCCATGATCATCTTCATATGCCACTTTAAGTGCCCTCCATGCTTGTTTGTATGATAGGTGGCACTTCTCATGTGTTTGTACATGCTTCTAAAAGTCTTTCACCTTCCAATTTGAATGGAATTTCATTTCGCCCTTCCATCTCTTTGCAAGACGTGTGGAGTTGATCATCTTGTTGTAATACTTCCAAGTACAACCTTCATGGACATCATTGAAGTAAGTAATTCTGAAGTCAGTGGTACCTAACTGCTTGTGACACCTCAGTTTCCATGGGCACCTACTCCTTTCATGATTATTAAAACTTTCTTCTTCATGCAGGTTCTTTATTCTCCTCCTCTCACCCCATCAACACAACTTACATATACTCTCTTCTTATCATTCTTATCAAATTTTAAACACTTCCCATTATTAAATGCATAATTACTCACTGCCTCCATGAACAATTTCTTACTAGGAAATAATAAACCAACCGAGAAGTGTGGGTTCTTTAAGTCCCTTTTTGCTTTGAAGACAGGGAGGCGCACCTTATCATTTCTGTCACCCTGTGACAACGTATCTTCATCACTTCCAAAGAATGGTAGTTCTTCAACACCTCTTTTGTTCTCTTGTAACACATCAGATTCTTGATTGCCTACCCCACCAAATTCTAATGTGTTGTCCACATTAGAATAAAAAAGGAAATCATCTACTTCATCATCTGTCTCTTCAAACTCCTCATCAACATCTGATTCAGAATCATCTGCTTCATCATCTACCTCTTCATCATCACCATACTCATCAGCACTTTGCTCCCCAGCACTGTCTCCTGTTACTCGAGCTGTGACCACCCATATTTCAATTACATAAGGTAAGTTTTCTACTCCAACCAACTCCCAAGCATCACTATCACTGACTAACTCCTTCAATCCAGCTTCAATAATAGAGTACACAATAACATCTTCCCAGTTCTTAAAACCAAATACCTCAATATGATGCTTTAATAGAATCATACCCCAATCATCAAACAACGCATTACGAACCACTTTCACAAAACCACCATCATATTTTGGAAGTGCACCTCCAATACTTACAGATCCACCTAGCCTAAACTTTAGTTCAAATGTTCCTGCAAATTAACACAGTAACAAAAGTTCAATTTCTTCTTGTTTTTCAACTGAAATCCCGTCCCCATCTCTACCCTTTCCCATAAAATCATAACCAAAATACTCAGTACAATAAGAAATCGAAATCAAATCCCAATTTTTAAATGAAAGTGAGAGAACTAAATTAAAGCTCAGATTTTGGAAGAGATTAATAGAGAATTTTGGGAATCCATAGTAAAACACCGAGTAATTATCGCAAAGAAGATATAACTCACCTTCGAAACTTGCCATAGCTTATAGACGACGAACAATTCTCGCAGACACATCTAAATCGAAAGCTTACTTATCGCAGAACAAAAACCCTAATTGCAAGGTGTCGTTTGATGGACCAATTATGTTAAATAAACTATTTGCATTCCGTTTAACTACAGTTTGACGTAAATGAGACGGAGGATCATAGATGGAATGGTACCCAATTAAAAAAGCCTACTTACTTAATAATTGATAATTGAGTACTAAATACGGAAACCCCCCGTTATAAAGGACCATTTAAAGAATTTACTCTTATTACTACATAGATTTTATATTAAAATTTTACCCCTATATTTAAATAAATTGAATTGAAAATAAAGTCGGTCAAGCTATGTAACGCGCAATGGGAAGATCTTAGGTGGACGGAAGGAGTATTATCATAAGTTTGAACAACTTGAGATCATCATAAACTTGTATTTCGGAGCAACGGTAGGAGACCCCTATCACCGCTCATCGTATACATATACAGAACCATCGGTCAAGGTTGCGAGAATGATCCCCAAAAGGCAGTATTTCTCAAGGCTACATTTAGAGACCCCGGGTGTATGTCGTTAAATTAAATATTTTGTATCTCAGTAGTTTGGACAAAATCTTTTGAAAAGTTTTTATCTAACTTATAACTATGTAGTTTCATATATGGAAATTCATTCTGTAAAAGTAAGATATTGATTTTTGTAAAAATTATATTTTTACGAGACTGCGTCCTATATTGTTTTGTACTACTCAGCAAATATACTGAGCATACAGTATTTTTGGTTTTTACTGTGCGTAGGTGATGTAGCTAGAACAAGTGGAAGCGCACGCCATGACAATTAAATCTGTTTAAATATATACGATTATGTGTTTATTTTATTTGCTTGAATAAAAAGTTTGTATTTTTTTTATGACGTTATGTTCACAAAGATATTGTATTTTATACTTGTTTCCCCTGTTTTTAATAAACATTTATATGATGTTTTTATAAGAAATTAGTATATTTCCTCTTTACTCTCTAATTTGGAATAGTCCACGAAACTGTTCAAGTTAGGGTGTTAGAGTGGGGTTAAGGGGTAACACCTTAGTTTTTTTAAAAGCGATTTATAATGATGAAAAATAAATAAATTTAATTTCAATAAAGTGTTCAAATAAGTAAAAGAAATTATTTTTAAAGTAGAAAAATGAAATTTAAAATATATCATAGCTTAATATATTTATGATAGTTTAAATAGTTTACCTATATATCTTATTTAAGTAATTATTTTTACTTTTAAAATAGGATTTTCTTTTGTCACTAGGGGCAAACAAATTTTCTTAAGAAATATTTGCACTAAATAGCACTAAAACTTAAGTCATTTCTCTAAATAACACTTAAATTGTTTTATTCCTTAAATAGCACTTAATAATGTCCATAATGTCCTGTGATGGCAAATTTCTGCTTGAATAATGACTAATGCATAATGACTAAAAGTGCTACATTGGGAAGAAAAACACATGTGGTGCTATTTGAAGAAAGTCATTATGTTTTAGTGCTATTTAAGTAAATTTCTCTTTTTTTAATGGGGTGCTCTTTTAGTTTTCTATAAAAACTTATTTCAACATTGTATATAAAAAACAAAAGTTTACTAGGGGCGACTAACCTCATATTAGAATAAAGAAATCTACCTGGATATAAGTAAAAAAATATGAAAATACCAAAATAAGAGTCCTAAGTCTTTTAATACCAAAATAGGAGTATATTTACAGTGTAGTATAAGAGTAGGCATTGGCAGTGCGATTGAAAAGTATGACAGTGTAATATGTGAGTGTGATTAATTAGTCAATCGTCAGCGATCCGTAGCGAAACTCAGGTAACCGAAGGCGACGGATGACAGTGTGGCAATGGTAATGTGGCAATTAAAATGTAACAATGTAGTAAATGTGGCAGTGTAACAATGATAGTGTCAACTTCTATTTTAGTTTTAAAAGACTTAGAAATCTTATTTTTAGAGTTTTAAAGTTTTTTACTACTATCTAGGGAGTTCTCTCATTAGAACATGTAGATCCACCCATGCATTCTCATGCACTTACGTACTTACTCCTTCCATTCCCCGTACATTTTCTGAGATACTATTTACATAATCAAATTTAACATACTCCCTTCGTCCTGTAGTATTTGTCTAATTTTGACTTTTTTTTTATTAAAATTGGTAAATTTTGACCCGAAATTAAAAAACAATGATATTATATATTGATACAAAAATAGTTTTATTAGATTTGTTATATAATATATTTTTAAAATATTATTTTATCTAGTTAATATATAGTATATATTTTATTTAGTTATAGATCAAAGGTTAAAAATGGTGGATTGAAAAAGTCAAAAGTGGACAAATATTCTAGGACATAGGTAGTACTTTCTTTGCTCATTTTTACTACTTATTTCACAAAATAATATAGTCCTGTTATCTTTTGTTTTGTAGAAATTTTCATTTATTTTTTAATATATTATACGACCGTCCTTGAGATTTTTTCCACTTTTGACTCTTTCGGTCAAAATTGCCAAACTTTAACCAGAAATTAAATAAAAACAATATTAGATATTGATACAAAATAATTGTATTATACACTACCTCCGTCCTGAACTATTTGTCCAGTTTTGTCAGTCAACTCTTTTCAATATTTGACCTATAATAAAATAAAATATATATTGTATATTAATTAGATAAAATAATATTTATATAATAAATCTAATAAAACTATCTTTGTATCAGTATATAATAGCATATATTTTTTTAGTTTGGGGTCAAAGTTAGCAATTTTGACTGAAAAAAGTCAAAAGCGGACAAATATTCTGAGATAGAGTGAGTATATTTAATAAAATACTTTTAAAATATTATTTTATCTAATTAAAAAACCATATATATTTTATTTAATTATAACTCCAAAATTGAAAATAGTTGACTACAAAAAGTTAAAACAAGACAAATTCAAGAACGAATGTAGTAAACTTTATTTTTAAAATTTCTAATTTACAATTAAATAAATTGAAATAAAAATAAAGTCGATCAATTTTGCATATATATATATATATATATATATATATATATATATATATATATATATTATATATATATATATATATATATATATATATATATATATATATATATATATATATATATATATATATATATATATATATATATTATATATATATATATATATATATATATATATATATATATATATATATATATATATATATATATATATATATATATATAGGGGCTGGTTCAAGTGAGAATGCACCTTGGTGAAAGAAATAAGAATAAAATCTGGCCTTTGGATCTGATGCATCGTGCGGCTCAGATTGCATTCTGCACTCAAATTTTGAAATAGTGCATTTTCAAAGGATTATGGTGCATTCCGACATGATGCATTTTCAAACCATCTTGGTGCACCTAATTTTGATGCAATCCTAACCCTTAGATCTCCCAATCTAATGCACCAGATTCATTCTTATTTCTTTCATTAGATTGCATTCTCACCTGAACCAAAATCTATATATATATATATATAAAATTTTAACTAAAAAAACTAATTTAAGTTAAATGCACCTCTTATCGGGTTGGTGGAAATGTTAACCCAAGATTTAGCTAACGCTTCCTCCTCGGTCATGGCCCAAGATTTTGGAGCACTTTGAATCATGCTTGATCCCCCCTTCACATATTCCCCTCCCTTTCGTTTTTTGGAGGTTGTGTATCGGGCACAACCTCATCAATATCGTCTTCGATATCGAAAGGAACATCTTGTGTGGGAGCAGTCGTGTGCGGTGGCGGCGTGCCGGTGGTTGGGATGGTCGGGTGCCATTAGTTCTGGAGTTGCTGCCACTAGATTGGTTTGTTGCCATTCTTGAAATTGTTACATTTGGAAAGGAAGAATCGGAGGAAGACATTGGTGGTCAGAAAGGAACCCTGGCACTCAGAAGTGTGAAAAATATTCAACAAAAATAACATTAGTATTCAAAGAAATGGATGAAAAGTGTGTGAAAAAATATGAGTGGAATGTTGTGTTCAAATAATAAATTTTTAAATTTCAAACGACTACTTTCAACAACAAAAAATCGAAAACTAATCGTTGAAAGCCTACGAGAAAAACGGGGAAGGAAACACTCTCTTCTTGTTCTTGCAAGGGGAGGGAGTGTACCCCTTCCCTTCCTGCTGCCATATCGGCTTTTTCCTTTCCTTTCCACTCCTGTGGCACACATGATGGCCTTAGAGGATGGAGATGGGACATGATCCTCAAATTAGGGATGGAGTAGTAGAGCTTGGTGTGGTTGAAATGTTGGAGGTTGGGTATTGTTGGCCCAATCAATATTGGGCATGTGGTAGAATTTAATGTTTTGAATCAGTTTTGTTAACTTATTACAAGTAACTTATAAAATAAGTGAACTTTTGCACTAAATAATACTAAAACATATGTCATTTCTCAATGTAATACTTAAACTTTTTTATTCCCTAAATAGTACTAGTATAATGTCTAGTGGTGGAAATAATATCATGTGATGGAGGACATTTAGTTTGAACAATGTCCAATGAGGTTGGACATTTATTTAAACAATGACCAAGAGACAATAACCAATGGTACTACATTGAAAAATAAAAACATATGATACCAAAACTTTTAATAAAGAAACAATATTTTTAATTAAATGACTTCCATGAAAATTTTTAATAAGGAAATTACCCTGGAGTATATTAGTCTCTTTTAATTTTAAATAATTAAACTTAATTTTTATATAAATTAAATTAAAATATACATAGCATTAGTCAAACATCATAAATCACAATAACAATGTCTTTCGACGTAGGGAATATATGCACAGGGTAAAAAAATCAGAAACGGCTTTTAAATAAACTAAATACCGTTGTAGAAAATAATACTGCTTCCGTCTCTAAAAGTCTTCCTTCTTTATTTTTTCATTGCCCCAAAATTTTTCTTTCTCATTTTTATTAAAAAATCACCTTACCCTCATTATTTTTACCTTATTTATTACATCATATTTTTACTAATAATCTATCTATCATATTTTACTGTTACCTATCACATCATGAATAATTTAATAAAGAAATTTAATACAAAAATAACTCTTCCTTGAAAAACATGAAAATAAAAATGAGAACAACTTTGAGGGTCGTACCGAGAACGAAGTAAATTAAATACTCTCTAACTCAAATAAGTTTAGTCAAAAGGTTCCCCCAAAAACAGAATGTTAGTCCAAAGGTAGATACCTTTTTTTCTCATTCCTAATGATTGAATTGCCTTCCTTTCCAAGTAATTTCAACTAATCTATTAAACCTATGTGCAGGACTTTCATTTAGGGAGGGGAGACTACGGAGTACCGAGTATCCATATAAATAAGTGCGCTACACGGATCCATTTTTATCCATAATAATATTGCCACAATTAACACTACACTCTTAATTAATTAATTAATTAAACATTGCCTGAGCTGAGATGGCTCGAACCGATTATGTTGGACGAGGTGGTTATAATTGTAAGTGTTTGATTATTTTTGTTATTATTATCGTCGCGTGTCTTATTAGCGTGTCTATCATTTTGGTCTCGAGGGAGAAGGACGACCCGGATTTGCCGCAGTACTCTGTCCTGGACGCGGTCTTGTCCCAAAACGCTACGGTAACGGACACAAACCTTATAACAGCTGACTTCACCATCACCCTCAAAGCCACCAACACAAACAAAAAAAACACAACCGTTTTCTACGGCAACACCACACATGTGAGCATCACTCGTCGAATCCGACAACAGGTTATTGCGTCCACGTCGTCCCCGTTCATCGACCCCTCCTCGCTGGGTCCCGGGAACTCTTCCAATCTCACGATCGATCTTCACGCTCAAAACAAGCAATTTTCCTTCCCAACGGACGACGACACCAGCCCCGCCACGGTCTACGACTTAGTCTTGAGGGTGCGTTTTCGTGTTGGGTTCGGAGAGGGATCAAACTATAACGTCAAGGTCTTGGTGACTTGCTACGACCTCAAATGCAGTTTCCCGACGGGTTTCACGGCGGACAACAGCCCTACATGTAAGACGAGAAAGTGCCTTATTGGCAATACTTTCCGGGAGACGAAGAGCAGGGCCGGCCTTGATTATTATACATGATGATTAATGTAAGGCACTTGTGACAGATCGTAGTTTTACTTCTTTTTCTTTGTGTTTTTCTCTTGTTCATTGGTTGGTTCGAACATTGAGTTTGTGTCTAATTTCTTGGAGTGGGCTGGGGTTCATTCCTCCATCTAATATTTGTGATGCTTTACGTTTTGATATTATGTAATAGTGAAATCATCATTTTTTACTAGAAAAAGAAATTACCTTTTCTATATAAAAATTACTAGAAAAAGTGAGGTAACAAAATTTAAACCTTTATGATTTTACCGCACTTATAAGTAAAAAAAACATCTTCGATCGATGACCTAGATACTGATCGAGTACTATACGATGAAACATTCCCAAATTAAAACCAAGCTAATACATTGCAATAAGTATATATCATCTTCGATCTACACTGCAAATCAGTTTGATATTCGATCGTTGTACATTTAATCACACATTGTTTGAATCGATTCATCTTCAATTCCTCAGTCGTTCATCCCATCGTTCAGCGATGGATTGATCCATTCATTGAGGTACGGTGTTTATTTTCCTTTTTTCTCTTAAGGGTCCGTTTGGAAAAAGAGAAAATGACTCTAGGAAAATGAATTCTGGAAAATGAGTTGTTTTCCTGAAATTATTTTCTATTTTGGTTTTTGGTTAAAAGTATGAAAATGGTACTCCCTATTAAGGATAATTCCATATAATTATCCTCTGTCCAGATTCAATGTACCTAGTCTCTGTATTATCTCCTTCCTTTGTAAATACTTTATTCTTGTATTTATCTCTTGTACGTAGTAGTTGGTTAGGAGTCTCTCTTTGTATCTATTTAAGCATCATCGTGTGAATGAAGTAAGTTAAGTTGGCTCCCAACTCTATATGGTATCGGAGCAGTTACGATAACTCTATCGTCAATTCTTATTTTTTTTCTGATCGGCTCTAGCTGCCACTCAGTCGCCTTCTCCGGTCACGCTCACCATGGCTTACTCCCTCACCAAAGATACTCCAGTTATCAAATTACATGCCAAAACTCACTTTCCCATAAAATTGGTTACCACCAATTTTCCCATATGGCAGCGCCAAGTTCGCTCTACTCTCATTGGGCTCGATCTCTTGGGCTATGTGGATGGCACACTCGCTGCTCCCGCAAAGGTCGTTTCTGACGCCATAAACCCGTGTTATGCAATTTGGTTCCGTCAGGACCAAGCTATAGTTGGTGCCCTCCTCGGCAGTTGCACCGACAATATCCAACCTCTTATTTCCAACGTCGACACGGCTCGTGAAGCATGGTTGAATCTTCATTCCAGTTTTGCAAGCACTAGTCGCGGTCATGTTCTTTCCCTAAAGTCCAAGCTCGCCAAGAATCCTTGTGGTGACCGTTCTATTGCTGTTTATCTTCATGAAATGCATTCTTTGGCAAATGAATTGGCTCTCATTCAAAATCCCATCCCTGAGGAAGATCTTGTTTCTCATATTCTCAATCAACTTGGGTCTGATTATGATCCCATCACATCGGCTGCTCATCTTCGTGAGACACACATCTCCTTCACGGAACTTGGTAATATCCTTCGTGATTACGAACGCAAGCTGAAAGCATCTGAGGAGGCCACTTCGGCGACAGTGCTCACGGCCAATGTTACTCAGTCAAGCCTGTCTGGCCGCTCGTTTGGTAATAGTGGTCATGCCTCCTCCTTCTCTCATGATGCTGCACGTTCTCCTCAAGGTTGGCACCAGAACCGCATCTCTTCCGGGTTTGGTAGACATCCTCGGCGCGCCTCTGCCCCTACTGGTGCATGTCAATTCTGTGCCATTCCCGGTCATGATATCCGGGTGTGTCGGAAACTTGCTCGTCTCCTTCGTGATAATGGTATGCAATCCACGGCTGTTGGTGGGTCCCATCCGGTTGCTCATACTACTAAGGCTGCCTCTGATGGGTCTGCTCAGTGGATGTTTGACAGTGGGGCAAGTCATCATACAACGCCTACTCCCACGTCTCTGCAAACTTTCTCCGACTACGGTGGTCCCGATGAGATTCGCCTGGGCAACGGTAAGTGTCTTCCTATCTCTCATGTTGGCAACACCTCCATTCCTATTTCCTCCGGTTCGTTAGCCTTAAACAATGTCTTGTGTGTTCCCCAACTTTCCAAACATCTTGTTTCGGTTTCTCAATTATGTCGCACTAACAATGTTTCTGTTGAATTTTTTCCCCTATCCTTTGTTGTTAAGGATTTGGCAACGGGGGCGCCTCTTCTTCAGGGTAAAAACCAAGGTGGTGTTTATTATGGTGTTCCTGTGTCATTACCCGAGGCTCACTCTACTATTTTATCTGGGCTGCACCATTCGTTCGGCCATCCGTCAAATAAAGTTCTCTCTCGAATGTTGTCTCTTTGTAATAAAGTAGTCTCGAAACAGGATTTTGAGTGTATTCATTGTTCCTCTTGTTCCATTAATAAAAGTCATAAATTGCAATTCTCCGACAACACTCTTGTTAGTACTGCACCACTGCAATTAATTTACTCTAATATATGGTCGTACAATGATGTTTCCTTTGATGGCTACAAATATTATGTCATTTTTGTGGATCATTACACCAAATATGTCTGGCTATATCCGCTTCGCCGTAAATCTGATGTCTCTGTTATATTTCCCACCTACAAGCACTTGGTTGAAAAATTTTTCGCCACGCCCATTATTTCTCTCTACTCTGACAATGGTGGCGAATACATTAAGTTACGGCCGTTTCTGGCTAGTCATGAGGTATCTCATTTTACCACTCCTCCACATACCCCCGAACATAATGGCACGTCCGAACGCCGGCATCGTCATGTTGTGGAAACCAGTTTTATGGGCTACTCCACCTCTGAGTCTGCATATTTATGTCTTGATCTCACCACACATCGTCTTTATGTCTCTCGCCATGTTCGGTTTATCCCATCTCAGTACCCTGCCCGTGCTTCCTCCCCACCTCTCTCCCCGCCATCATCTTCCCCTCCAACACCTCTCCTTCTTCCCCTTTACCCTCCTTGGCAGTCTCCTACCCACCCTCTGGGGCCTACTTCTATTATCCCTCCACACTCCTCATCTTCGTCCTCCCTTTCTCCCACCTCCACCCGCTGCTGCTCCCCGTCCTCCTCATCAGCGTCGTCCCAATACAAGGATTTTCAATCCAGATTTCGTGGTTGATGTTCCTCAGTCCAATTCCTCCACCCGTCATCCTCTTCCCCTGTCTCATGAGCCAAAAACTGTTGCTCAGGCCCTCAAGGGTCCGCGTTGGAGAGATGCTATGGATGCGGAATATGAGGCTCTGTTGAAAAATGAAACTTGGGAGTTAGTTCCTCGGGAGTCGCATTGGCCGATTAGATGTAAGTGGGTGTTTCGGATTAAGCATCACTTGGATGGTTCTATTGACCGGTACAAAGCTCGTCTCGTTGCGAAGGGTTTTTTACAAGAAGCCGGCCGTGATTACTTTGACACTTTTAGTCCGGTTATGAAACCTGTTACTATTCGTGTGGTTCTCCATCTTGCTCTAGCCAACAACTGGCCTTTGCGCCAACTTGACATCAATAATGCTTTTTTAAATGGCAAGTTGTCTGAACAGGTTTTTATGGATCAACCACCGGGGTATGTTCATCCTGACTATCCAACTCATGTTTGTCGACTCTCCAAATCTCTTTATGGTCTCAAACAGGCGCCTCGGGCGTGGTATGACTC
The DNA here is from genome assembly GCA_003260385.1 of Cuscuta australis. Classification (NCBI taxonomy): domain Eukaryota; kingdom Viridiplantae; phylum Streptophyta; class Magnoliopsida; order Solanales; family Convolvulaceae; genus Cuscuta; species Cuscuta australis. The sequence continues at coordinate 426,490 of NQVE01000150.1, read as the reverse complement.
TCTCTGGCTTTCTCCTCACCTGTGGTTTTGTGAAATCTCGATCCGACACTTCTCTCTTTGTTTATGTCAAAACTGGTGTTTTGGCGTACTTTTTGGTATATGTCGATGATATTGTTTTGACAGGCTCTTCCAATCAGTTTCTTAACTCATTTGTTGCTATGTTGTCTAACAAGTTCTCTCTCAAAGACTTGGGTAACTTGCATCATTTTTTGGGCGTTGAAGTTGTTTCAACCTCCACTGGTATTTTCCTCTCCCAGGCTCAATATGTCTCGCCCATTCTCTCCAGCACTGACATGGCAGATTGCAAGGGTACCTCCACTCCCATGGTGTCTGCTGAGCCCGTGACGACATCGATTGTGCTCACTACCGAGGAACTCGCAGCTTACCGGCGTGTTATTGGACGCTTACAGTATCTCTCCCTCACTCGGCCGGATGTCTCTTTTGCTATCAACAAACTATCTCAATATATGCATGCTCCTACTGTCTCTCATTGGGCTGCTCTCAAATGTGTCCTTCGCTATCTCAAGAGCACGTTGTTCCACGGTCTATTTTTGTCTCGGAAGGTTCCCTTGGTTTTGTCATCTTTCTCTGATGCCGACTGGGGTGGTGTTACTGATGGTGGTCGTTCTACCACTGCGTATGTTCTATATATTGGTTCTAACATCATTTCATGGAAGTCTATTCGTCAAAAATCAGTATCTCGTTCCTCCACCGAGGCTGAATATCGTGCTCTAGCTAATGCTGTTGCGGAACTTGCTTGGGTTCAGAATCTTCTCTGAGAACTTCATGTGCGCCCGCCTCCGCGTCTCTTCTGTGACAATTTGAGTGCTGTTTATGTATGTAAGAACCCGGTGTTTCACTCTCGTATGAAACATCTTGCTTTGGACTATTTTTTTGTTCGAGATCTCGTTGCCACGGGTCGTCTTTGTGTGGAGCACGTTTCTTCTTCTGCATAGATCGCTGATATTCTTACGAAGCCGCTTGGTCGTGCTTTATTTCAGAAATTTCGGTCCAAGATTGGAGTCTCCGATGGATCCTCCATCTTGCGGGGGCGTATTAAGGATAATTCCATATAATTATCCTCTGTCCAGATTCAATGTACCTAGTCTCCGTATTATCTCCTTCCTTTGTAAATACTTTATTCTTGTATTTATCTCTTGTATGTAGTAGTTGGTTAGGAGTCTCTCTATCTATTTAAGCATCATCATGTGAATGAAGTAAGTTAAGTTGGCTCCCAACTCTATACTCCCTCCATCTTAGTGTATTTGTTCATTATGACTTTTTTGAATCAAACAAGATGAACTTTAAGCTTCGATTACTCTCATACCTTAATGGAATTTAGTATAAAAATGATTTATTTAGATTTATCTTAATAAGAATTTTCAAGATTGTATTTCATTATATTATATGCAATACAAATTGAGAGTAAATAAAGCTTAAAGTTTATTCAGTTTTACTCGAAAATGAAGTAATATATATTTTTGTTTAGATAATTTGAGGAAAATGAGCATTCCAAAAGGAGAAACACACCCCCAAAATCCCCAATCTTAAAGTCCAAGTATGCACCAGGCAAACAATTTATCGTAGCCCTATGCAAACCAGTGGAGGAAATCGGTTCGGTAGCACGGAACAATTGGATTCCAAAATCTCATTTTTTTTTTCCCGTGACAAATTAAAAAGAGAAGAATGAGGGGAAGGAATTGGATTCCAAAATCTCAGATTTTTTTCCCGTGACAAATTAAAAAGAGAAGAAAGAAAGGAGGCGGGAAACAAAGAAGAGGAGGAGGAGGTTGCAATGAGCGGAAATCGACTTCAAGAATTTTTTTAGAAAGTCAGATTCCCGAAAAGAAAAGTTATTTTTCACTTGACAAGGTTATTTTCCATCGACCCTATTTTCCATTGCCGCGCCAAACTCGGAGAATTGGGAAAATGAATTTCAAAAGTCATTTCCCACTTTCCAAATGGACCCCAAATTAGATTTTTATTTTTGTGTTAATAACTTTTACAAGAGATGGTATAACACAATTCTATATATCTTGAATATAGTGCATGTTAGTCTCGTTTTAATGTGAGTGTGTTACAGCAAGATTAGCCTTGACGCAATGTAATTAAATTGTACTACTAGAGAGAGCGTATGAGGAGGTCCCTTTAACTAGAGAGTGATGACCCCTAAAAAGTATAATAGCAAGTCAACAACAACGAACTATAATCCTAGAGAGAGCATTTTCTCTTTTTTGATCTCATATACAGTAGAAGTTTCACATTATATGTATGTCATGAATGCTGCCTCTATCTTAAGTTAGTACTCCCTCCGTTTCTAAATATTCACAACATTTGCTTTTTCAGCAGTCGCGGGAATTTTTGTTTATTTCGACGTTTTCAATGGTTATTTGATAAAATAAAATATTCCTGACACCTCTTATTTCGAAGAACTTTTCGTATAGTTTTTTTATATGTGAATATTATTTTTTATTTCTATACCAATATGTAAATAAAATGAATTGAAAAAACTTGATATTTTGCCTCGGAAATACAAATGTGGCAAATAATTTGGGACGGAGGGAGTATAAACCCGTCCCATTTTGGAGTTTAAACCTACTTGTGTGCTCCGCTGCGGACTATTTACTTTTTACTCCCGCCCCTGAAAATTTTTTTTTCTTTTTATTTTTCATCCATCTAAAAATTCTTTTTTCATTTTATTAAAAAGTCATTTTTATCCCTACTAATTCTTAATATATCTATCACCAGGGGCGGACCCAGAAAATATGTATAGTGGGTTTATAAAAATTTTAACAGATACAGAATAAAGAAGACTAAATATAATTAATATTAAGTCATACAAAACACCAAAGTCATATTCTCTCTGTCCCATAAAACATTACTCATTTTGAATAGTAGTTGGTCAAAAAATTACACACTTTGACTACAAATTGTGAGAAAAGTATACTAAATTGTAGTATAAATTTAATATAATTGGATTCATCTTAGTATCTAGTTTTGTTATATCAAATTTTTATAACATTTCTTTATTTAGATTATATTTAATTTATAGTCAAATCATGTAACTGTTTGACCAAAAATACATCAAAATGGGCAATATTTTGTGGGACGGAGGGAGTATTACATAACAAAACACAAACATTACAATATCATATTTCTATGTTCCGTTGCTTGAAAATATTACAAAATAGCCAAATATAATAAATATTATGTCATATTGTCATACTTCAAAAAGTCACACATCAACAAGCATTACAATAATATCATTCTTCTAGGCTTCTTTGCTTGAAAGTATTTCATGATATCGTCATCTTCAACCTTATCAAAACTATCAAGCTCTATATAAGTTAACAAACAAGCATTAAACCACTCATCTCCTATTCGATTGCGCAATTTATCCTTGACCAAGTTCACTGCCGAAAAGGCACGTTCAACACTCACCGTTGCCACCGGTAAGATCAAAGCCAATTTCACCAACAAATAAATCATGAGATAAGCAATTTGTTTGTGCTTCTCAACCATTTTTTGAGCAAGATCTCCTATTCCCTTCAAATTAGCAAAATCTTGATCACTTTTCACATCAATAATAAAAGTCTCAAGAGAGGAGGCAAGGAAAGAAAGATCGCAAAATTCATCAAATTCCATCGGATAGAACTTAGCAAACTCAACCAACTTTTGCGTGTCAAATGAAAGAAAAGAATTCCGAGGATCAAGACAACTCAAGCATTCAATTAACTTTGTGTTGACATTGTCAAAACGATCATTCAATTCAAGAAGTTGTTGGTTAATCACGTTATCAAATAGCATCACCTTGAAATACTCCAAAAACTTGAATGTGGACGGATATCGCCGAGATCTTCTTTTTGGGTGATAAACATCTCCTTGATTTGGAACATCAATAATATTCTTCCTACAAAACTCTGTTGTCTCATCAAGTAACTTATCAAAACCAACATGCCTCAAATTTTGCAAACTAAATTTTGCAACTTTCACTAAAGCAATTGCATTAGCAAGATCTTGATCTTTTTTTTGTAATGCTTGTGACAACTCATAAGTGATTCCCAAGACTTACTTCATCAAATGCAAAATGAATATGAATTCAAAGTCATCAATAGCATACAAAATAGCATACCTAAATCCCGTCCCAACAAATGCATCGTGACCATAGCTTGAACTACCAAACTCTATGTTGAAAAGGTAACAATAGAGACAATAACAAGCATCTTTCGATTCACTATACTCTAACCAACCACGGAATCCCACATACCATTTTGGGTTGAATCTTCGAGGGACATCATAAATGAGAGTTTGAGGATAACATCTAAGCTTTGGTTGTGTTGGACCCATGAGTAAGTACTTTCTACGAATACTTTCTCTCTCTTCCGGATTCTTTGTCATAGAATGGATTAGAACTCTTTTCCCTGGATCGGCTTCAAGATTTGATGTGTCAAACTCATTTAGAGTTTCTTGAATTTGAGCTTGGGGTTGAAGTTCTTCATTCGGACTTCTTGTTTGAGCTTCTTCGATTGGAGGTTGGGGTTGAAGTTCGTCAATTGGACTTCTTGTTCGAGCTTCTTCGATTGGAGGTTGGGATTGAAGTTTTTCAATTGGACTTCTTGTTTGAGTTACTTCAATTGGTGGTGTAGGTTTAAACGTTTTGTAATAGAATTCCAAACCTAACAAAATAGAAACCATTAGCACATTCATATTTAATACCATAATTTATATTCCTAAAAAAATATTAATCTAAAATATCAATCACAACTTTTGTGTTACCTTTCATTGTTTGAAAAATATTCACTCTTCACTCCTTCAATTGAAATAATAGAAAAACCTGTGTTACTTCAGTTCTCCTTCTGAAACTAATAATTTAGTATCAATTACAAAATGAATTAAGAATTAAAAGAAGGCATAATATATTCTTAAAAAAACTCCAAAGTACAAATCTAATTATCTAAAGGGAGATTAAGGTACAAAAATCATAATTTGTACAGAAAATCAAAACAAAGTGCAAAAAAACTCCAAAGTCCCTTACTACCTCCAAAATATCTAGGATGCAAAAAAATTTCAAGCTGCCACTGCCCACAAATTAAACCCAAAGTACGTGCAAAAAATACGTAGTATCAAAGGTGAAAAAATTTCTAAAGTATAATTTTAATTGGTTTGAAAGAGTAAGGGTAAAAGTGGTTTTTTAATAGAAAGTGGAAGTGTTTTATTGGAAGTAGAAAAAATGAAAGAGGAAGTGTTTTTGAGAACGGAGGGAGTATTATAATTACTATAAATCTACTCCCTCCGTCCACAAATAAACTTTACGTTCACTATTCACAGGGTCAAACTTTATTCACTTTGTTGGCCTATTTTCGTCACCCATTTGATAAAATAATATAGTCATGTCACTTCTAGTTTTGTAGATCTTTTGATATAGTTTTTTAATATGTAATTTTTATTTTTCAATTTTACACCATTTTTCATATAAAATGATTTGAAAATAACTTCAGTTAAACATCGTAACGCGCAATGTAAAGTTTATTTGTGGACGGAGGGAGTAATTATTTAAAGCGCCTTACAGCCCTTACTCAGTTACTGCCTCCCCCAACCTGCCACGGTGCCGCCAGCCGGCCACCTCCTCCAGTCGGCGAGTCTTTCGGTGTCTTCCCGCACGCCACCGCAAACAAAATAGGGGAAAATTTGTAGGATGGAATTGTTAGAATATAAGTAACTATTTCTGGGCCACAACCAGAAACTTGAGCTTGAATTGTTTCATTGACAGGAATTTGAGATAGTGAGATTATCCAATTTGAGATGAGGGTTTGAATTGGGTCGTGTGACTGTGAGGCTGTGATTCCGTCCAAGGGATAAGGTGGCTCTGTGAATTTTTTTTATTACACCCAAAACAATGTCGTTTTAAGTATATATTTATAATTTTTTTGGAGTGACTGCAAGTGACGCCACTTGCACCATAGTGACGCCCCTGCCTATCACATCACATCTATTTCCTACTCCCTCCGTCCCCAATTTAATTATAAATTGCTGGTTACGGAATAAAATTTTCTACTTTTTGAAATCATTTTATTTATAAATTGGTATATCAATAAGATATAAAAATTACATATTAAAATACTACGTCAAAAGTTCTACAAAACAAGAGGTGACAAGAATATTTTATTTTATCAAATACTTAATAATATCGCGTAAACAAACAAAAGTTATCGAGAGGGGAGAGAAAAAAAATTGTAATCTATCTAAGGACGGAGGAAGTATTAATCTACCATGAAATCCTACTTTTATCTATCACATCATAGACATTTTTAGAAACTCAACACCAAAATACACTCTTCTTAAATATCTTAAAAATTAAAACTTTCCATGTTTTCACGGATGGAGGGAGTAGTTTTTAGTGTTGTTTCCCATTTTTAGCTTTCAATTTTTGGTGTAATGACAAATATGAGCTCGTGCTATTTGGAACTTTTTACTGTTTGATGTGAGTAGTTTTCAATACGTCGTTTGATACCGAAAACTCTCAACAAAAAAGAGATGAAAGTGAGATGAAATTGGTGGAAGGAAAAAGTAAGAATGAGCAAAGTGGTAGAGTACATGATGTCGAGTCCATGGGGATAGCGTTATTGGTTAGTGATGTACCCGTATTTTATACACTTTTTAGACATAATTTGGAGTAGTTTTAAATCCCAATTGAATTTGATTTTTTAATCTTATTTTAATTTTCTATTTTATTTTGGTAGAGTGGTACTGTTTGCTCAGGTGTTTAATTTAGAGCATCAGGAATGAATAAAGCTATTTGTATAACAAAAGTTATGCCTCAAATTGTACATCACATATGTGCACTTTCATTTTGTACTAATGTGATGATTCACAGTAACACAAAATACTAATGATTTTTTAAATTGCACTAGCATTATTTTTTTTATATAAATCATCAAAATGTTAATGTATATCTTGATGTAGAACTTTGGATACATTACTTGGTTTCCCGCTCGCATGATTGCTTTGGAATTGGTCTTAAATGGAATTTTTTAAAAGAGGAACTAGGAAGGAATATAAGTTTCAAATAAAAGGAATGTTTTTTATTAAGAAATTTCATATGAAACGGCATTCATCCACTTTACATTCCACTCCCATAAACACATTCTCTTTCTAAAGCTTCTCACGACTCGCCATTACATACTCAGCTCGATCGATCATGGGAAGAATCACAACCCTACGAGATCTCATCGGAGCGGTCAAAGACAAAGCCTCCAAGTCTAAAGCCGCCATAGTCTCCAACAGGGGAAACCTCTCGCTCCACCTAGCAGTTCTACGCGTCACCTCCCACTCGCCCAACGCGCCGCCAGATGACCACCACCTCTCCACTCTACTCTCCCTCGCCGAACGCTCCCGAGCCGCCGCGTCCACCCTCGCGTCCGCCCTCATGGACCGCTTGAACCGCACCGGCGACTGCGCAGTCGCTCTGAAGTGCCTCCTCGTGATCCACCACGTCATCAAACGCGGGCCCTTCGTCCTCCGGGACCAGCTCGCCGCCCGCCGGAGCGACCTCAAACTCTCCTCCTTCCGCGACGGCGCCACCCCTGCCACGTGGATGCTCTCTGCGTGGGTCAGATTCTATGCTCGATACCTCGAAACCTTACTCCTCGCTTCGATCAGGGGCGTTGCGAACGGGGATTCAATCCGAGACGTCGATTCGATGATCGGAGTAATCGAGGAGATGTGCGAAGCGCCGGATTCCCTCCTCGTGGAAGGCAACAAACTGTTGTACGAGGTAATGGGGATGTTATCCGACGACTACTTTTCTTTAGTGAAAGAATTACTGCCGAGACTCGGCGAGCTTGAGGAGAGACTCGGTCAGCTGAGTTTTGCTGACTCGGTCGAGTTGGCTTGTTGTCTGAGGAGGCTGGAAGATCTTCAAGGGAGATTATCTGGCTTGTTCTTGACGGCCGTTACAAAGCCGTCAGTTCGGACTTTGTGGGGCTTGGTGGGACAAGTAAAGGAGAGAATAGAGACGTTAAAGGATAGTGGAGGGATGCTGACTTTTAGTTTTAGCAAGAAAAGTGAGTCGGCTCGGTTTAGTGACCGAGTCTCTAGCTTACACAACTCGGTCAGGTTTCCTTCGGGGAAGTACCATATGACAACACGACCGAAGTGGTAATTTTAAGGTAGATATGGAAGGCAAAGGTTGTTTTGAAATATTAAAATTCATAAAATACATGTATGTATATATTCCCTCCGTCTCAGTGTATTTGTCCAATTTAACTTTTTTGAATCAAACTGGACAAACTTTGAGATTCAATTAAATAAAAACCGTAATTTATTTTAACATAAATAAGACTTTTTTGGATATATCGTATTGAAAAATTTCAAAATTGTATTTCATTATGATAATATGCAATATAAATTGAGAGTAGTTCGAGTTCAAAATTTGTCCAATTTGTATTCATCAAAATGAGATGAATGCTACACAACTCGGCCCAGTAGTACACCATCCGTTCAGATTTAAAATTCTCGATTAACATTTTTTTACACAACTCGGTCATGATTCTATTATTCCATATATATGAGTTGTAATTCAGATTTAAAGTTCTCATTTTAATGTATTTTTGGTCAAACAGTTAGACGCTTTAACCATAAATTAAATATAATCTAAATAAAGAAATGCTAAAAAAGTTTGAGATATCAAAACTAGATACTAAGATGAATCCAATTATATTAAATTTATTTTATAATTCAATATATCTTTCTTACAATTTGTAGTCAAAGCATGTAAATATTTGACTAAATACTATTCAAAATGGGAACTTTTTTGTGGAACAGAGGGAGAATTTGAATAATGTCTAGTGGCAGGAATAATGTTCAGTAATGCTAGACATTTAATTTAAACAATGCCCAGTGGGGGTTGATGTCATATTTAGATAGGGTGAATGATATGTACTGTAGGAATGTAACATTACTCAATTTTGAATCACAAACACTTGGCTAATTCCATAATTAAATTTAGACAAATTTCTCTCATCATACCATGTCAATGCAAATATCCCATCAAAACGTAAGTTGCATGGAGAATGTATATAGAATTTTGGGTACTATAGGTAGGTTCGCTAAACACAAGTCTAATATAATAACTAAAGACTACTCCCTCCGTCTCATAAAACATTTCTTGTTTCAAAAAAGGCGCGCCTTTAAAATGGGTAATTTTGGTGTTATTTTCTAATTTTGCCCTTACTTTATAAAAGAGTAGGATGAGATGTGTAGAATAGATTAGTCATAATTAAAAAATAACACTAAAATTACTCATTTTAAAGGCGTTCCATTTTTGAAACAGGAAATGTTTTATGGGACGGATGGAGTATATGTTTTAAGTACATATCTATGTACTCTTGGTATTTTTATTAGGCTATGAATCAACTAATCCTCAAATGTCAAGCTATGAATGAAAACCTTTTGATGCTTATCAATTCAAGTTGATTGTGCTTATTAGTTGATCATCTCAAATCTTTACAAAGAGTTGTCACGTACACCTTCCCACTTCTCTACATGTTTGTTTGCTTTCTCAGCCTGCATTTTCATTATGTAAACATACCAAATGAATAATACACTAAGAAAAAACACCAAGCACAATTGCAATTGTGGATATATAGTTGAATTAATAATAATAATAATAATAATAATAATAATAATATACTCCCTCCGTTCCATAAAACCCTTCCCCTTTCGTTTTTTTTCTAATTCTCTAAAATACTTCAACTTTCTATTAAAAAACCACTTTTACCCATACTTTTTCATAACCTACATATCACATCATACTTTTTCATTAATAACCAAACTATCACATCTTACTTTTACTCATCACATCAGGGGCAAAATTGGAAAATCAACCAAAATTATACTTTTCTTATTTTGGCCCAAAGTCAAAATGGAATGGTTTTAAAGAAGTAAAATTTGCACCAAATAGGACTAAAACATAATGTCTTTCTCAATGTAGGACTTAAACTTTTTTATTCTCTAAACAGGACTTAATAATGACCTAGTGGGAAGAATAATGTCCAGTAATGATGGACATTTAGTTGAATAATGACTACATGATAATGACCAAAAGTCCTACATTGGAAAATAAAAATATATGGTCCTATATTGAAAAAGTCATTATGTTTTAGTCCTATTTAGGTAAATTTCTCTTTAAAGAATGGAGAGAGTATAATAATAATAATAGAAAGCATGCATATGTGAAGGGTTTGTTTACAAGCAACCTCTTTTTCCCAATCACATCGCAAGGTGATTATACACAATATTAGAGTTTGTACTGCAGTTCCACCAAAGATCATCCCAGCCCATATTCCCTGCAATGTCCATTATAGATCTACTTTAACTCAAATTTTTTTTAAAAAAATCATGCGTTCACCAATGACCATTAAGCACAATAGCACATCACAAAGATCACATTATTATAGATCTACTTTAACTTTTGAGAAAAATATCATGTAGGACCACCATGTACATGACATGTTTAACTCAAAAATCTTAAGAGTCGGCCTGGATTCTACTCCTTCCGTCCCACAAAACGCTTCCGTTTTAAGTTTTTGCGCATCTCATAAAATACTTCTATCCCACCTAAAATGTCTAAAATACCCCTAAAACAACTTCTACCCGCAATAAACTACATAGTGGGGTATATTTTAGATATTTTATGTGGGAGTAAAAGCGTTTAATGAGGTGCGCAAAAAATTAGGGCAGAAGGGTTTTAAGGAACGGAGGGAGTAATAATTATCACATCCCTAATTTTTTTCGAATTGATGGGAAATAATACGTGACTCGGCCCACATTTCCCAATTATTTACGAAGGACAGCCAAACCGGGTCTCTTTAATAAAATGAAGGAATAAGAGAATATTCCTCCGAATATGCTCCTCCTCCCTCCTATAAAAGGAGGGGTGCCCCCAATGTGAAGAGGAGGCCAAGTTCTATACTCTCCCCTGCCCACTTAGTTTCTCTCTCTAGAAAATCCTTGTATATTTTTCCTTCTTCTTCAAGAGCTTCTAGCTCCACCATTAATGGCTTCCGAGCCGAACTCTTGTACCGTGTACACACCCCCGATATTAATAAAAATCCCCCGTTGGCAAGGTATCGTCAAAAAAGGCTAGTGGTTTTCTCCCGATTTGGGTTTCCACGTCAAAATCCTCGTGTTTATAGTTTGGTGTATTTTTTAGACTAGTTTACCGTTTTTGCCGGGCTAAAACGATATACCGGTCGATAATTTACACCATCATTTTGGCGCCACCCGTGGGACCCGAACAAAATGTTGTGTTTTTTGTTCGGCCAATTTTTTCTCTTACCACACGAAGTGAGCAAAAATAAAAAATAAGAGGGAGAGAGCCATCTGTACAAAAAAAGAGAGGAAGAGAGATGCTGGGGAAGGAACAAAAAAGATAAGGGAAGAAAAGGGGAAAAAATTGGGGGCTTTCCTTCAAAAATCCAAAATGGCAAAGAGAAGCCGCCGCCCCACAAGGAGAAGCCGCCGCTGCACGATCTTGTTAAATTGCCGACCTCCACCAATTCGGCCAGCCGTATCACCAAAATCGCCGACCTCCACCCTTTGGCTCTGCCGTCACCATTGACGTTGCATGAAGCTACTGCTGAAATTGCAAGGCCGCCAAGATCGTCTTCATCACTAAAGCACTCACTGCCGTCGCCCTTGATCGCAGCCCAATTTCCAGAGACGATTTGCATACTCCGTTAAAAAAATGGAGGAAAGAATGGAAGGAAGGAATGATCGGGGATCACCACTGTCCGAGAAGTCGCGCACTAGCCGAGATAAGCGCCATCTTCAATTTCGTCCGTCGCCACAGCGATGTGATCCGCCTCTGGAGGACTTCGTCCAGACTTGCCATCGCTGCTCAAACCCGCCGCAATCACCACCACAATCAACACCAAGACACCGCTGAGGTGATGCCGGAGCAGAAAAAGAGCTGTACCGGCCCAATAGATGGATTTCCGGCAGTGGATCCGATCCACCCTCACCTGAAATCAGCTTTATTATGGGAAGAGATTACTCGTCATTTTTACTAAAATTTGTCATCGGCTCTAGGCGAATATCCATGCGCCCATACTCTCATTGAGGTCCGCCGCTGGTGCCGCCGCCGTTGCTGAAGCCAACCGCTCCTACACCGATGCACCGTTGAAGACAACATCACCATTGCTTCTCACTTAAGCCAGCGACTCCACAGCTTTCAGGAATCGAGGTTCTAGAACTTTCAGGCGTTTCAAAGATGTCGCCCACTCTTTGTGCTGAGATGTTCTCGCCGCTGCTCAATTTCGCAACCGTTGTTGTCGAGATCGGCCGGGAGAATTGTAGGTCATCTCCGGATTAACTACCATTGGTGGCCCCAAATTACTGCAAGGAGAGCCATTAGTTCATTATCAAGATTATCTATCACTGTCAAAGACAACAGCAAAGTGTGGATTCACTCATGGTCATGGGGAAAAATCTGCTTACAAATAAAGTTTATACGGAGTATATTCAAGGGTGTTAAAGTGAATGCATGTACCAAAAAGAGGACAAAGTGGCGACGTGGGGAAATAATGCAAGATTGAGGATGGTGGGGTCTGTTGATTCCATTAACTTTTGAAATACACCAATTGAGAAACACTCACTACAGTGTTCACGTGCTATCAGGCTCCACAATTGAACTATGACATATTCTCAAACAAATTGCCCAGTTGAATACACCGATCATGTATCGGTCTGCGACATCTTCGGAGGGAAGACTGAGACACAAGCCGAGCTTGGTACGCTGGTTACTACACCGGTCTTGCTCAGTATTAAAAAAAAGGAAGACTGAGACACAGGCCCGGCCTGGCACGCTGGTTACTACACCGGTCTTGCTCAGTATAATAAAAAATATTAAAATATGTGACACAGGCCCGACCTGGCACGCTGGTAAATATCATTCTTGTGCGCGAGACAGGCCAAGAATGATATACACACCGGTCTTGCACATATTTTCTCGTAAGTCTGACCCCAATCGAATTGGGTACACCGGTGGCTCAGCTGAGCCCTTATCGGGGACGCCCGATTCTTCAGGCCCTTTGAACAATGCACTCCGGAAGTGGTCTCTGCATGACATGAAGATATTTGCATCAATTAGCCGGACTAACATCGATCTTCGACAAAGTTGCTGCAACATACTTAATTCGTATTAAGTAACATCGATTGCTTCGATATACTAATTTCACTATGTGTCTTTTACTTAATTCGTACTAACTTCGGTCTCGACGAAATAACTATTTGAAGCACCGCCGCTTCATCGTACTAACTCCGGTGTCGTATAACTACTCGAAGCATCGTTGCTTTATCGAACTGACATCGCTCTTGTGACGATAATTATTCACGCGAATTTTAACCACCCTAACACCGAGCTCCTCGGTAAAGATAATAATTTTTTGAGCACGGCATAGGACGGTCAAAAAAAATGTTGTACATATTATTTTTTTGCAGGAAAAACTTCTAATTCAAGAAATTAAAGAAATAATGAAGACTCAGAGGACTAGCAATAATATCAACCGGCCAAGAATCCAAAGTACGAAGACTGAAGATATCACTCGGAGGACTTGTTTACTTTTTTAAGTTGATGATTCTCACAACTTAAAAAAGTGGAGGACTTCTTGATGGGAAATAATACGTGGCTCAGCCAACATTTCCCAATTATTTACGAAGGACAACCAAACCGGGCCTGTTTAATAAAATGGAGGAATAAGAGAATATTCCACCGAATATGCTCCTCCTCCCTCCTATAAAAGGAGGGGTGCCCCCAATGTGAAGAGGAGGCCAAGTTCTATACTCTCCCCTGCCCACTTAGTTTCTCTCTCTAGAAAATCCTTGTATATTTTTCCTTCTTCTTATGAGCTTCTAGTTCCACCATTAATGGCTTCCGAGCCGAACTCTTGTACCGTGTACACACCCCCGATATTAATAAAAATCCCCTGTTGGCAAGGTATCGCCAAAAAAGGCCCGTGGTTTTCTCCCGATTTGGGTTTCCACATCAAAATCCTCGTGTTTATAGTTTGGTGTATTTTTTAGACTAGTTTACCGTTTTTGCCGGGCTAAAACGATATACCGGTCGATAATTTACACCATCACGAATAATGGAAAAAACATGACATTATGTTGGGCCGTGTTCCTTGGACCACAAGGCAAGAAGGAAAGCAAATCCCATTCTAAGTGGGATTGCTTTTGATTTGTTTCCTAGTTCATATTTAGTGATTTGTTTCCATGTAGGAGTAGAATTCCTTTTGTGTTTTGGTCTTTTTCCTCTCCTATAAATAAAGGAGAAACCCTTTGTAATTGGTAGAACAATTCAATATACAAACTATTTTCTTTCTTATTAATTTCTACATGGTATCAAAGTCAGGTTCCTAGGGAAAACCCTAATCTAGACAAACGACGGTCCATCACTGTCCTCTGCCAGTTCAAGCATGTCTTCCGCCGGATCACCGACCTCGACCGCCGAACTATCCTCCTCGACCGTCGACATGGCAGAAGTAGAAGAAAATCTCGTCGGCAAGCTCTTCGATGAGGAAGAGAAGATCCCTACGAAGGGAAATTCTTACGAACTCAAGAACGCATACACACCTGGATTAATTATCACCCAAGTCAAACTAAACAGTGATAATTATGAAGAATGGGCTCGTGCAATGAGAATTGCATTCCGTGCAAAACGGAAAATTGGATTCATTGACGGATCCATCCCTTGTCCAGAAGAGGGAGATGAAAACTATGAAGAATGGTGGATTATGAATGCCATGTTGGTCTCATGGATTTACAACACAATTGATGGCAGCCTGAGAAACTCCATCACACAAGTAGAAGAAGCAGCAGAACTATGGAAGGACATCCAAGATCGTTTTTCTGTTGCAAACGGTCCTCGAATTCATCAACTGAAGAAGGAACTTGCAAATTGCAAGCAAAACGGTCAGTCCATCGTTACGTACTTTGGAAAATTAAAAACCATATGGGATGAACTCGGCGATCATGAAAAAATCCCCGCTTGCAAGTGCCATGGATGCAAGTGTGGGATAAGCAAAGTGCTTGCCATCCAATGCGACAAAGAAAAGGTTCACCAATTTCTGATGGGATTGGATAACGAAGGATATGGGAGTCTACGATCTAACATCATTGCCACAGAACCCTTGCCACCTCTGAATCGCGTATACTCCACAATTATCCCGCAGGAAGGGGTCTTGAAGACTACTCAAGAAGAGGAACGTAACCCGGTGGGCTTTGTCGTCACCTCCAAATTTGACCGTGACGCAACTAAGGATTTAAAATGCAAACATTGTGGGTTGAGCGGACACGAGAAGAGTGGTTGCTTTCAACTCAATGGATATCCTGAATGGTGGGGAGATCGCCCACGTATCCTGAACCCGGGACGAGGTAATGGCCGCGGCAACAACACAGGGGGACGGCGCGGCGGCAAGGGGGGCAACGCCGGCCAAGGTAACCGCGGCGGAGCTGGTGGCGGTCCAGCAGGCGAACCGGCGGCACACACGGCTCAAGCCAATGCAACGGATGGGGGACGCGCGCTCCAACAACCAAATCTCCCTTCTCTCACAACCAATCAATGGAATGCACTCATGGGACTCTTAAACGAGAAAGATTTGGGTATGGAAAGTAAATTTTCAGGTATGACTAACACTTCTTGGATAATTGATAGTGGAGCGAGTCAACATATGACCGGTGATAAGAAGTGTCTTAAAAATTTGGAAGCAATAAAACCTTGCTCAGTTGTCCTACCGAATGGAGATTGTGCGATAGCCAACCAAAAGGGGAGTGTGATTGTGGATAATTTGATCACCTTAGAAAATGTTTTGCTAGTTCCTCAACTCAACTGAATCTTATATCTGTCTCACAACTTCTTGAGAAAAAGAATTTAATTGTCAAGTTTAATAATAAAATTTGTCTTATACAGGACTATATCTCGAAGATGCTGATTGGAATGGGTGAGCAGGCTGAAGGACTATATTATCTCAAGAAAGGTGTGAAGGACAAAGTCTGCACTGTGAAGGAGGCGAAGGATCTTGACATTTGGCACAAGCGCTTGGGTCATCCCTCTTACACCACTGTCAACACTTTTCTCTATTTACCCAAAAATACCAATATCCCTGATTCCCCTTGTGATGTGTGTTTTCGTTCAAAACAATGTCGTGACTCTTTTCCAATTAGTCTGAATAAGTCTATTACTCCTTTTTCCTTGATTCACTGTGATTTATGGGGTGGGTACCGTACTCCGTCTCGCACTGGGGCTAGATATTTCTTAACTATTGTTGATGATATCTCTCGGGCAACTTGGGTGTATCTATTAAATCACAAATATGAATCCCCTACTGTCTTGCGTAATTTCTTTTCCATGATTGAGCGACAATTCAATAAACAAGTGAAAACTGTACGAAGTGACAATGGTACAGAGTTCACTTGTTTAAAATCTTTCTTTGACAATCATGGGATTATTTTTGAATCCTCTTGTGTCGGTACCCCACAACAAAATGGTCGAGTCGAACGAAAACACCGTCACATTCTCAACATTGCCAGAGCCCTTCGCTTCAAAGCCAACCTACCCCTTAAATTCTGGGGTGATTGTATTCTCACCGCTGCCTATATAATTAACCGAACACCCTCTGAGCTACACAAAGGCAAAACCCCATATTCCATGATCTATGAAAAAACGCCCTCATATAGTCATATCCGGGTTTTCGGATGCCTTGCATATGCCCACAATCAATCCCACCATGGAGACAAATTTGAGTCCCATTCTTGACGCTGCGTTTTCCTTGGCTATTTATTCGGCCAAAAAGGATGGCGCCTTCTCGATTTGGACAATAATAAAATATTTGTCAGTCGAGATGTCAAGTTCTTTGAAAACCATTTTCCTTTCCATTCACAAAATACTCCCAATCTCACAGAACCCGAACCCACTGCTGATTTTTTTGAGGAAGAAATACCCAGTGAAGAATCTGCCACCAAAATGGTCGACAAGACCGACCGCCCAGCAACCCATGGTCGACCGTCTCCCTCTGGACCTGACACTACCACCCAGACGGTCGAAACACTGGACCGTTCTCAGGACCCCGGTCGACTGTTACTCCAATCCAATCCAGAAAACCCTGCAACATCAGAACCAAACAGCCAACCCGATGACTCAGTCCAGCCTTCTTCTACCCTTGATAACCAAACCCTTCCAACCCAAGACACTTTGCGCCGAAGTGAAAGAGAACGTCGTCCTCCTTTGCGACTGCGTGACTTTGTCACTCACACCATTCAACGTCTCTCTCCTGATTCACTCAAACCAACAACGCCTCCAGGTACACCACACTGTATTACAAATTTTATTAACGCTGACAAATTTTCTGTTTCCCATATATGTTTTTTGGCAGCTATAAGTGCAGATGTTGAGCCTACATTCTTTTCTGAGGCGGTCAAAAACCCACTATGGGTACAAGCTATGAAGGAAGAAATTCAAGCATTAGAAGCTAATGGTACTTGGTCACTCGTCCCCCTGCCTCCTGGAAGGAAAACAATCGGATCTAAGTGGGTCTATAAAATCAAGCACAAGTCTGATGGAAGCATTGAACGCTACAAAGCTCGTTTGGTGGTGCTTGGGAACCGACAGAAAGAGGGCATCGATTTTAAAGAGACTTTTGCTCCGACGGCTAAGTTGGTTACTGTTCGCACTCTTTTAGCTGTTGCCGCTGCCCGCAACTGGTTCCTACATCAGATGGACGTTCATAATGCCTTTTTGCATGGAGACCTTCGCGATGAAATATACATGACTCTTCCTCCCGAGTTTAACGCTCGCGGTAAAGGATTGTTTTGCCGGCTTCATAAATCCCTATATGGTCTTCGTCAGGCTCCACAGTGTTGGTTTGCCAAACTCACCTCTGCGTTAAAACATTTTGGGTTCCACCAATCCAAGGCTTACCCTCTGTTTACTCTTCTGCGGGGCTCCATCGAGCTTCGTGTGCAGGTATATGTGGATGATCTCGTGATAGCAGGAAATAATGAAGAATTCATTGGCAAATTTAAACGGTATCTCTCTGATTGCTTTCATATGAAAGATCTTGGTCTTTTAAAATATTTTTTGGGCGTAGAGGTTGGCCGAAATTTGAAAGGGATTTTCATCTGCCAGCGCAAATATGCTCTTGATATACTTTGTGAAACTGGATTTCTGGGTGCTCGACCGGCTTCCACTCCTCTTCCTCAGAACCAACGACTGGCTCTAGAAAGTGGCCCACTTCTCACTAATCCAGAGCGTTATCGCAGACTTGTAGGGCGCCTCATCTCTCTCACGATCATTCGTCCTAACTTGGCATATGCGGTTCATGTGTTGTCTCAATTCATGGGGGAGCCGCGACAGGAACACTGGGATGGGGCGACCCAGGTTCTACGGTACATCAAGGCATGTCCCGGGCAAGGATTGTTTCTTCCAGTACAGAGTGATCTTACCTTTAAAGCTTTCTGTGACTCTGATTGGGCTGGGTGTCCCTTGACTCGACGTTCTGTTACTGGCTACTTTATCACTCTTGGCAATTCTCCGGTATTTTGGCGAACAAAGAAACAAAGTGTCGTTTCCCGATCTTCGGCTGAGGCTGAATACAGGGCTATGGCAACCAGTGTTTGTGAACTAAAATGGCTGAAATCCCTGCTTCTCTCCCTTGGTGTGCGTCACAAACAACCCATGCGGTTGTTCTGTGATAATCAGGCAGCCCTCCATATTGCAGCTAATCCTGTCTTCCATGAGCGTACGAAACACATTGAAATTGATTGCCACTTTGTGCGTGACGAAATCCAACGAGGTGTTTTGTGTACTCGCCACATCTCCACCAATGAACAACCGGCAGATCTCTTCACAAAGGCTTTGGCTTCCGCTCCGTTTTCTCATTTGCTGTCCAAGCTGGGCCTCCAGAATTCGCATGCTCCAGCTTGAGGGGGGGTGTTGGGCCGTGTTCCTTGGACCACAAGGCAAGAAGGAAAGCAAATCCCATTCTAAGTGGGATTGCTTTTGATTTGTTTCCTAGTTCATATTTAGTGATTTGTTTCCATGTAGGAGTAGAATTCCTTTTGTGTTTTGGTCTTTTTCCTCTCCTATAAATAAAGGAGAAACCCATTGTAATTGGTAGAACAATTCAATATACAAACTATTTTCTTTCTTATTAATTTCTACACATTACTATATAAATAAACTGAAATTTAAGTGCTTAAATAGGGGTGTGACATTGGAATCAATGTCATGGGATGACTCAGGAGTGTTCCGGTGCCCCATTCATAAAATTGACGGTTCATACCCCTTAACCCCCGGGCATCCCTCCCACCCCGCCCTGACCCAAACACACCTCCACCCCCGGCTTTCAATTGCACCCCCAAGTTAATTTTGAATTTGGAGTCAAATTTTAACTCCAAAGTCAAAATTAACTTGGGGATACAATTGAAGGGGGTGGGGGGTGTTTGGGCCGGGGCGGGGTGGGGGAGTTTAGCCGGGGAGTCAAGAGAGTAGGAACTGTTAATTTTACGAACGGGGCACCGAAGCACCCCCGGGTTATTCCATGATATGATTCCCAATGTCATGGGAACCAAGGGGGCTTAAATATGCATAAATTTATGTTGAGAAAATATTACCAAGACTCCTTGGTGGAAGACCCATCCCATAATAATGCCAAGAGGGACTCCTAGCAAATAGTAGCATCCCAGGTTTATGTATGCTACATATGCTTGCCACCCTGATCCAATAGCCACCCCTGCAAGTTTTTTTTATTATAAACTTTTAGTATAAATATTTTAAACATTTCCATGGGATTAATTATTACCTGAGAGAATAGGTTGAACGCTATTGAGAAGGATTGTGAAAGCCAGGAGGACTGAAAGAGGTTGGACAGCATCAAGGACAGGTTGGCTAGAGGAGAAGATGAGGGCAAGCTTGGCGTGGAAGTTGAGGATTAGGAGGCAGAAGACGAAGCCAATAATGGTGGAATGTGTGACTGATACCAGTGTGGCAAACTTTGCTCCTTTCCCATTCCCTGCTCCCAACTCATTCGCCACCCTCACTCTGCATTATATAGAGAGACGACACTATAAGGCCATGTGTACTGACGAACTTCACTGGGTGTGAACATCTATGACGTGGAGTGATAAAAATATGTGTGTTGTAATGGGTGTGTAGGGCATCCGTAAAAATTGAAATACGTCAAATTTTGATTGGTTTGAAATGAAAAAAAAATTAAAAAAAAAGAAGAAAAAGGTAACGCCCATGACCACCATTAAGCCCACATTGTGACACGAGACTATTTATCAGTATTATTATTATTATTGGTTAGTTAATTATTACTCCGTATTAGGTAGTGTTATTATTTAGTGGTTCTAAATTTGCAATCGTTCCTAAAAGATTGCAAATCATTTTTTCATTAAGAAAACATCAAAGCACTCAAATTGAGTTTGCAACCATATACTCTTTCAAGAGTGATATTTTGTAGGAGTAATAGCTATGAATAAAAAATTATCATGAGATAGGTAGGGTACTAATTAGTAGGGATAAAAGACTTTTGTGATTTTTTTGATAGAAAGGTGAAAGACTTTGTGGCATAAAGAAAAAAATGATATCATACTTTCTTTCTTTTTGTACCAAAAAAATGATCGTTTATATATATCATACTTTCTTTCTTTTTTTCTCTAAGACTTTGTGATATGTGCTCCATTTGTTTCAAAAAATTGTTTATATCGTACTTTCTTTCTTTTTTTCTCTAATTCAAAATTAATTTGATATTTATTTTATTGGATCAAGAAATTAAATGAAATGTGTTGCTGACATCTCTTCTTATTCTTGTAAATAATTTCTATCACGCGCTCTTTATCTTTCAAATTGGCAAGGTTCCGCTGACACTGTCATCTAGTATTAACGGATGACACTCGCCTATTTCGACCACCTCCAATGCCCCGTTTTCAAAATTTATGATTCCTACTCCCTAAACTGCCACTGAAGGTACTCGAAATAGGCAAGTGCTATTCGTAGAGAGTTGATGACAATATCAACATAACCCTGTCGTTTTCAAATTCTTTTTAGAATTTATGATTTTTTTAGGGATAGAGCGTATAGGGCATATGCACATTCATGCTTACTCACATTGCGTACACCCTTCTCCATCCCCAAAAGTCACGATTACTATAAGATTATTAAGCTATATATATCTTCTTTTATACGGAGTACATACTTTCATTCATAATTTGATAAAAAATATAGTACATTCATAATCTATATATCAAAATAGGACAAATAATGTATTTGTACCAAAATATGACTTATGGTGCCAAATAATTATGTTGGAATTTTAGGCTTGTAACGGGACAACTCCGGACATAAATTTGGTGGGGTCCACAAAACTATTTTTCAAAAAAAATATGGACAAATAATCTCCCAAGTGAGGCGAGTGTTTTGACATATTGTGCGCCAAAAATAGTGCTCGGTTGAATGAGAAATTAATTCACAAAGTCGAACACTTGGTAAGAGTAAAACTCACTCATCCCACATCGGATTTGAGACCCTTCATCTTTCTCCATTTATATGCTAGCATTGCATTGAATGATAAAGCAATTTGAGAAGGAGAAAGGAAAGGACCATTCGTGCACTGTTGTTGCCATCGGCCTTGACACGTCATGAACGCGTGCGGCCGAGTGTGTGTGATACGGACAAGGCCCCGGAAACACACGATGAAGGAGCAATTGCAACGCGACGTTCGAAGAGGAGCGTTGGACCGCCACGCAAATATCAAGAATATGTTTAATTCATTTATGTACTTAGATTTTCTTTAGGTGGACGAATTATAAGTCCCTTCGAGGGTTCCTTTTCGGTTCTTTACCTCGATGCTTTTTTTGAACCGACAAGATAGATAATTAGTTCTAGTAGGATTGGGGAACTCAACATTATTTAAGGAGGAGGTTTCCTTCCCTTAAACTATCATAATACAACCAATTTTTCCCTCTCCTAAAATTCTCTCTCTCTCTCCTAAACCCTACCTTCTCGGCTCTCTCTCTTCCCCTACGCCGTACACGACAGTTCTTCCCAAGGTACACGAGAAACCAACGTGTATCAGTGTGTGTGCGTGTGCGCGGATCCTTATCTTTAATTTTTACGAGACCGAATTGAACACGTCGTTAATAACGAAGCATACATGTAGTGTGAAAAGTCTCCGGAGACGCCTCGTGTTGTTTGCTGATCGATTCAAATAGCCAAGGTCTCTCCTATATAAGGAGAGGCTAATTCCACTGGAGCCACACACAACTTGAAACTCTTGCTGCATTCCAACTCTCTCCTCTTCCGATCAATTTTCTGGCAAGTAATTCTCCATTTGTTCCCGTTCGTCGGTGCACAATTCTACCGATCTAGGCCTTGCACATTAGTAGTTTTATCCTGTGAGGGGATCGTTCACTTTAGCCAGTGCGAGAGGCGAGCGATACCACCTTAAGGAAAGCTCTGGCGACTCCGCTTTCCTTATCCAATCGACTTCCAACTACAGGCGTCCTTCTATTTTATTTTATTTTTAATTTTTCCATTGTAAAATCCAAACATATTATAAGTTTGGATTATTCTCTTTAATTTTATTTTTCCCACTGTGGTACTTAGATTTTCTTTAGGTGGACGAATTATAAGTCCCTTCGAGGGTTCCTTTTCGGTTCTTTACCTCGATGCTTTTTTTGAACCGACAAGATAGATAATTAGTTCTAGTAGGATTGGGGAACTCAACATTATTTAAGGAGGAGGTTTCCTTCCCTTAAACTATCATAATACAACCAATTTTTCCCTCTCCTAAAATTCTCTCTCTCTCCTAAACCCTACCTTCTCGGCTCTCTCTCTTCCCCTACGCCGTACACGACAGTTCTTCCCAAGGTACACGAGAAACCAACGTGTATCAGTGTGTGTGCGTGTGCGCGGATCCTTATCTTTAATTTTTACGAGACCGAATTGAACACGTCGTTAATAACGAAGCATACATGTAGTGTGAAAAGTCTCCGGAGACGCCTCGTGTTGTTTGCTGATCGATTCAAATAGCCAAGGTCTCTCCTATATAAGGAGAGGCTAATTCCACTGGAGCCACACACAACTTGAAACTCTTGCTGCATTCCAACTCTCTCCTCTTCCGATCAATTTTCTGGCAAGTAATTCTCCATTTGTTCCCGTTCGTCGGTGCACAATTCTACCGATCTAGGCCTTGCACATTAGTAGTTTTATCCTGTGAGGGGATCGTTCACTTTAGCCAGTGCGAGAGGCGAGCGATACCACCTTAAGGAAAGCTCTGGCGACTCCGCTTTCCTTATCCAATCGACTTCCAACTACAGGCGTCCTTCTATTTTATTTTATTTTTAATTTTTCCATTGTAAAATCCAAACATATTATAAGTTTGGATTATTCTCTTTAATTTTATTTTTCCCACTGTAAACTTTAGCTCAACAAATACTAACACACAATATAAAAAACCCTATAAAATATCGACACACAATGCACATTTATGTTATTTTACAATGTCAATGCTTTTATTTGAGAAATAAAAGAAAGTGAGGTTTTATTTTAATATAAATTCCATATTTTAGTTTTATTTAGATAGATTCCTTAATATTCTATATATAAATGTCAATCTTTAACTCTACACTACGTTTAAAATAAATTAAATAAAAAAACTAATTTTATGAGCCATCCATTACAAGGTAATAAAATTTAGATAGAGATAGTTAGGAATCATTGGATTTGATAATAAGATACTTGAACTAAATTATATTAAAATATTGAATGTGAACGATTATTTGTTTCAACTCAAAAATTTATATACCAACTAGAATTTTAATCTGTGTGATGCACGGGGTTAAATAAAATTTTGTTCTATTATGTAATTTTTCTAAGGCTTTGTTCATAATTGTTTGTATTAGGGAATATAATATTATTAATTATTTCCTTTCCTTATTTCTCTATTTCCTTATTGTACTTGTCACTATATTCCTTTTCCTACTTGGATTGGAACTTTCTCATGTAATCCCTATAAATAGGAATGTATCTCTCATTATTTAGTAAGACCAATTATTATCAAATTGTATCGTGGTATCAGACCTATGGTTTTCAAAACCACAGCCCTTCGTTTTCTAACGAAGCACATTGTCGGTCTTTATTCATGCCAGTAGACCGTTCGATGCCATGGCGTCCCTGTCTAATTCCTTGTCTTCTATTCTACCTGGAGTAAAATTATTACTCAGAAATCTTCACAATCACATCCCTGAAAAACTCGTAGAAACAAACTACCCTGCGTGGTCACTAAATGTTCAAATCGCACTTGCAGCAAATCTTCTTATTGGTTGGATTAATGGATCCGCGACAATTCCATCTAAAAATATCCTCAAAGATGGAGTGGTTACTCCAAATTAATTTCTGATTTTGCCTCTTGGATAGTCATTGATACTCAGATCCGGGCATGTGTCCTCGCCATCATTAGTCTTTCCGTCCATAAACATGCTCGTGGCTTCACTACTTCTGCTGCCTTGTGGGAAGCATTAGCAACAAGGTATAACATTGTTTCCACTGCCCATATCTATCAATCCCGATAAGTTACATACTCTTTGAAAAGGTACCAAATCCATTTCCCAATACATTGATGAAATCGAAATAATCCCTGCTGATCTTAACGCTTTACGTGAGCATATTCCTGAACGAGATTTCGTCAATGCTATTATTCAAGTTCTCCTTTCCGAATATTCTTCATTCAAACAAAACCATCGTCTGCAAAATAGTGACATCACTCTCAATCATCTTTCTGGATAGCTTACTTCAGAGGCTATTGTGGTTGACCCTCATCTGGACGCAGATACATCAGTTCTCGCAGCGGAAGAAACAACGATCGACCGCTCTTCAGTAATGGTTGATCGTCACGGGATGTTCCTACATGTTAGATTTGTGATAATCACAGATATTCAGCCACAACATGCTAGAATTTACCATTTTGATTACTCTTATACTGCGAGCTCTTCTACTAGTGGACCCCGTACGATTATGCGCCTACAAGCAATCAATCTAGAGATTGATACCTGGGCACCGGTTCCAACACTCATGTTGCCCACTAACTTCTGGGCAGAGGCACTTGTCATTGCCAATTATCTTTTCAATCGTATGCCCACAAAGAATCGTTCTAACAAATCTCTTTTTGAGGTTCTCTATCATCATCCCCTATATATACCCACTTTCGTCCTTTTGGTTGTCTTGTCTATCCATGGCTTAGGCCTCATACCCAGCATAAACTCCAGCCCCATTCTACTTAGTGTGTCTTCTTTGGGTATCATCCCACCATTAAACGGTATAAATAATATAATCTCGTGTCTTAAAAAATATATGTCTCTCGTCATGTTCAGTTCGTCGAGGACCAGTTTCCTTATTCTAGGTTGGCGTCTCTTCCGCCAACCTCCTATATCACAGCTATTTTTCCACACCAAAACAAATGTGGTGACTAAAACTGACTCTGACGTCATGATAAAATTTAGAATGTAGTAGTGATCATTAAATTGTGTCATAAAAGCATTTTTAATGGTAGTTGCTTCACATTATTTTAATAAGGAAATGTGGTGACTAAAACTGACTGTGCTGCCATGATAAAATTTAGAATATAGTAGTGATCATTAAATTGGGTCGTAAAAGCATTTTTAATGTTAGTTGCTTCACATTATTTTAATAAGGAAATGCTTATGTGGCATATGGCATGGAAGCACAATTACTTCACTTTGATAGAGGGTTGCTTCCATAAGCAACTGTTACTTAGCATTCTAATAATAAAAAATAACCAAGAACCAAATTTAAGAAACTAGCAAAACAGATGCTTGAAGACACTTAATTTGAACCATATTAATGGATTGGATCAATCGATCACTTAGCTCAAGTCAAGAGTTTATATACAAAGTACCAATTACTTTTTTTCAATTTTGGATGTGAATACTTCAAGGGCAGCGAAAATGGGTATAATGCCAGATTGCCAGGGGGCTTCATCTGATGTTTAACGCCAGAGCAGCGTTAAACACCGCCCCCCTCTTGCGTTATTCAGCCATCACTTGATGTGCGTCAAACGTGCCCAAACGGCAATAGTGTCGTTGGGCATTATTTAAAAAAAATTCAATGTGATAAATATCTCTTATTTTTAACACAACAAACACACACAACTTATTCCCATTCTCTCTGTAATTCCTACAAAATATATTCTATTTCTTTTAATTATCTTTACAAAATATTCAAAAAATGAGATCATCATCTGACAATGAAAAGCGAGCTCTCGTTTTTTGTTATTTCGCGACGGGATGTTATTAATGGTGGCAACAAGGCCAACATGAACAAACGGATCGTCCTGACGCCTGATCTAACGTTGGCATTTAAACCGTGATTGGATGGCTGCACACGCTTCACTACTCAATGATTATTTCAATACTGTGTGCATTTACACACCAGAAGATTTTACTAATCGTTTTTGGATGAATCATTATCTTTTTTATGCATACTCGCCGATATTTAATGCAAGTGCCTTGGTTCACCCAACACTTTGATATAAGAGGCTGGCGCGGTTTTAGCAGCGTTTAAGAGTGATCCGTCATGCTTCGTCAGATGGCGTACGAGACGACATTTGATATGTTCCATGAATACTTGAAGATGTCGGCTTGGAGCATTAGGTCATGTGTTTATAAATCTTCTATAGCTATTATTCGACTTAATCATAAAAAGTATTTACAAAAGCCGACAACGAGCGACATTGAGCAGTTACAGGCTAGGCATGCCGCTAAATACGGCTTTGTCGACATGTTTAGGAGTATCGATTGCACGCATTGGGAATGGAAAAATTGCCTCACTGCGTGGCATGGTCAGTTCTCCCGAGGTGATTGTCCCAAGCCTACTGTCATGCTCAAAGTTGTGGCTTCTAATGACTTGTGGGTTTGGTATGTTTTTGTGTATTGCGGGCGCGAACAGCTAGATCAATGTTTTTGACCAATCACATATTTTGACGATTGAATTAATGAGACTGCACTTGACTTGTCTTTTGAGCTTAGAGAGACGCTTTACAAGTAGAGATATTTTCTTGCAGATGGAATATATCCATATTATTCCATGATTGTCAAGTCCCTCTCTAAACCAATGGGTATTAAAAGCCGCCAGACCTACACAAAAGCTCATGAGGCGGTGAGAAAAGATATCGAATGAGCCTTTGGGTTGTGAATGGTAAGTGGCACATTCTAGATCGTCTGTCTAAGTGTTTTTCTCAAACAAAAATGAGCAATATCATGTACGCATGTATTATTCTTCATAATATGATCATAGAGGACAACGAGTTTGCAATATGTCATTACAACCCGAACGTGGAGGTGCTTATGTATGCAGTAATCGACGAAGTAAAGAAAGGACGAAACCGCCAAGAAATCTGAACTTGAGAGATTCACAATGCACTAACAGCGAATTTGATTGAAAATATTTTTAGTCGCTCGAATAATCACTAGTTTCTTCGTAATGTAATGTAATTTTTATTTTTATTAATGTTGTTATTATTCAAATTTTATTTTATTGATGTAAATTTTTATTGAATGTATTTTTTATTCACGGGATTATTGTCTTTTAAATTTAATGAATGAAATGTTATTAATTTAAGTTTACAAGATGTGCATTCAAAAATATAAAAAATAGAGATTTGATGCCCCAATTTGAAGCCCCGGAGCTTCAAACACATATTTAGTGAATTTTTGGTGTAAGTTAAAGTTGATGTTGTGGAGAGAGAAAGTTTGAAATCCCGATATAAAGCACGAGGCTTCACGATCATTTTCAGGTAGTCGATCTAAGGGCAGTGGTAATACCACTAACGCCCAGAGGCGTTATGCCCATTTTGACGCTTGGGGGCGTTAAACACCGCCCCCTTTCTCGTTATCAGGGCTTTATTTTTCCAGCGTCAAACTTTTGACGTAAATTGTAGGCCAAAATTTGGCCGTTGGATCCCCCTCCCCCGCCCCCTTTCCCGTCCGCACCGTGTACTTTTTTTATTCAATGAATATAATTTTTTTATTTAATGAATGTAAATTTTTTATTTAATGAATATATTTTTTTACTTAATGGATGTAATTTTTTTAATGAATGCATTTAATTTGTTTTTATGAATGTATTTTTTTAATGAATAAAATTAAATAAATAAATTTTATTAATTTAATTTTAGAAGTTGTGTATTTAAAATGTAAAAAATAAGTTTGAAATTTCAGTTTGAAGCCACAGGGCTTCAAACTCATTTCCAGTGAATTGGTGAGGTAAGTTAAAGCCTATTATGGCAGAAAGAGGAAGTTTGAAACTCCGGTTTGAAGCCCGGGGCTTCAAAACCATTTCCAGTGCTTTAAGTGTAAAGAAGGTAGCATATAAGTTGATCTGGATACTAGACTAGAAGAAGGTACTGACCCAGTTCCAGCAAAGAAACCAAGAGGAATCATCATTTCCCAGCCATTAATGCTCATACTGCAAAAAGTGATTAAAAAGAAGACCCAATTTGTCAATTTATGCTTCTTTATAATTGGTGGGAACCATTACTCCAAGCTCCTACTGCAATAACTCAATACACCTATACAAAACTGTGAGTGTCGATTGCAGCTATTTAATTCACTGACTGGCCAAAACGCTTCTCTCACTTCCCACATAAATTCAAACCATTCCCATTCATTTTTAACACTTTTTTATAAATATTTTTCACAATTATGGTGAATCAAAGTAAAGAGTAAAGACTAAAGAGTTTAATTTACAGTAAAGGAAGTATTCCTTTCGTCCTAAATTTAATTTTTCAATTTGACTTTCCTGGTCAAACGTTTTGAATTTTGACCGCATAATATAAAAAATACATTAAATTTTCTTATAAATTTAATATCAATAGATTAATTTTGAAACATTGGTTTGAAACATTTTATTTTTATAATATATATTTATATATAAATAGAGTTATTAATTATCAAAATATTATATTGAAGATCATACAAAATCAAATGCAAAGTTAATTTTTGAACGAAAGGAGAAATTTATACTCTCTGTATAATACCCCGGAGTAATTTATACTCTCTAACTCTGATCCATCCATTGTCAATTAATTTTGAAATCAAATCTCACAATTATGGATTAAGCTATTTGTATTTCAAAATGTGTACCCCATTTTATACCTAAGGGCATACACCAGCATCAAAACGTGTATCCCATTTTGTAAATCAAATCTCACAATTATGGATTAACCTAACTATCACATGCCATTGAGTATATATCCAACCAGTAGATAACTTATAGTTTCTTCGGATGAGGAGAGAAAATAAGAGGAAAAAAACAAAAAGAAAATGAAAGGAAATAAAATAGAGAGAAAATAAAAAGAAAAATATTATTGTTTGAATTGATAAAAATTAAGAAAAAAAAATGAAGGGAAAGAGTGTCGAGGGAAAAGATAAGAAATTAGTGGTGAGTTGAGTTTGGACCGTTTTCTCTAGTTCCTGTGTTGGAGAGAATTTTTTTGGCGTGGTGCCACCGCTTTTTTCTTCTCTCTCCATTTCCTTTTGCATCCAAATACAGATAAAGAGCACGTTTGGGAATAGCATTTTTTATAAGTATTAGTATTTTGGATAAAATGTGAACGGTGCAAATTAAGTTTGAAAACGATAACACTTAATGATGCCGTTGATAGTCTTTCAAAATGCTAACGCTTATCTCTAACACTATTCTTAAACAGACACAAAGTGCTACAAAGTTTTGTTTTATTTTGGAAGACTTAGAGCATCTACAATCGTCCCTAAATCGACCAATTGGGGCCAAGGAGGAAGAAGAAGGAAAAAAATCCGGTGCGGCAGATCGCCTGCAATGGGCGGCTGCCGCGAAAACCCGCCCCATTTCCTGAATTCCTGTGCGGCTTTGCGTTGCTCTTTGAGCGAGCACCGGGGCGTACGGCACCGCGGGAGTTCAGCAGTGGAAGGCCAACAAATTCCCTTAGGCCATGTTTGGAAATGGTTTTTCGATTGCCTTTTGGTTTCATTGACTGAACTTGGAAGTTTTAACTAATCAAGGACCTATTTAAGAATAACATTAGAGATTAGCGTTAGCGTTTTGAAAAAGTTATCGACGGGCAGCGTTTAAAGTTAGTGTTTTTCAAGTAATCTACACCGTTAAACGTTTTATCCAAAACGCTGGCGCTAATCTCTAACGTTATTTCAAAGAAGCCCCAAATTACTAAATCATAGTTTGGCAAACGCCTTTTTCCTTGACTACTCACCCTTAAAAAACAAGGAGAGTATTAGCTTTTGGACTTGAATGTTAGGAGAAATTAATTTCTTTTATCATTTAGTGTTTGTGATCATAGATACCTAGTGTATGTGTTTATCCAGTGTACAAATGGAGTACACCATTTTGGTGTACCCCTAACATGGCCCAAATATAACATTATTGGTATACCAATATATAGCTTAATTCTATATTTTTTCCGGATGACTCCCATTCTAATACCTCATATGGGTGAGAATTAAGGGCTACTATCCACAATTGCACACAAGTGCAACATGATGAGGTTGATACTTCATATAAAGACATAAAGTAACAGTACAAAGATAAAGACTATATAAATATCTTGGAATATGCCCAAAAATGTAGCCAACATGAGGTCGATTACATTTTATTTTGTTGAAATTTTGATGTATTTTTAAAGCTGTAAATTTTATTTTATAAATTTATACCGCAGTACCTATTATTATACCTATAGTAAATTAAAATAAGAGTAATTTTAGGCAAATATCATACTCTCTCTGGCCCACAAAATTTTTTACTTTAATAAGAAGTGAGATTTTAAAAATGTGTAGTTTTGATATTACTTTTAAACTCTATCCGTACTTTATGGTATTTAAGATATGATGTGATAGATAGATTAATGACGAATAAACGTGATGTGATAAATATATCAATAATTAGGGATGACAACGGGTCGGGTTCGGGTCGGATAGTACTATACCCAAACCTGACCCAACTTTTAAAACCGAAACCCGAACCCGACCCGAAACCCGTCTTTTTAAGCCAAAAACCCGACCCGACCCGAACACGACATTCCAACCCGAAACCCGAACCCGACCCGAACCCGACATTCCAACCCGAGACCCGAACCCGGCTTTTAACCAATAATCAATTCAATGTACCCCAATAATTGTAAAAAGATTAAATCTAATTTTTTTTGTGTCTCATTTTTTATTAAGGAATTATAAAAATGTTATAAATGGCATACTTGATATAGTAGCACTTTGTCAAAAGATTATATGGAGTGCTCATTATATCTATAGATAGACTTTTATGTTATAAAATATTCGGGTTTGAGTCAAGTTGGGTGCGGGTTCGGGTCGGGTCGTGTAAAATAATAAACCCACACCCGACCCGACTTGATGTCGGGTTCGGGTAAAAAATTTCGGGCCGGGTTTGGATTATTTTATTCTCGGTTCTGGTTTGGATATTTTAGTAGTTGGTCGAGTCGGTTAATCTCAGGTTCGGGTTGAATTGTCATCCCTATCAATAATAGTAGGAGTAAAATGAAAATTGTAATTAAAAGTAAAAGTAGTTTTTGGAACTAATAAAATGAAGGTGAAAATGTTTTCGAGACCGAGGAATTACTACATACTCCTTCCGTTTAAGAATATTTGTCCATTTTTAACTTTTTTCAGTCAAAATTGGTAAAACTTTGACTCTCAATTAGATAAAAAGGGTATTAGATATTGACACAAAATAGTTTTATTAGATTTATTCTATAAGATATTTTCAAAATATTATTCTATCTAATTAATATACAATATATATTTTATTTAATTATATGTCAAAAATTGAAAGCGTTCGATAGAAAAATTCAAAACTGAACGAGAATACTATAGAAGTAGTATTAAAAACAAAATTGGACGTAGGCAGATATTTTTATAAGTAAATTCCATAAAAGGTCCCCAATTATAGGTCGTTTTACATATTTAGTCCATACATATCAAATATTACTAATTAAGTCCCCAATTATTATATTCATTTCCATGAATTGTCCTTTAATTTGTTAACATTTCCGTTAAGAACGTGGATAAAATTGTAAATTCACACTCTTTTTTCTGCTCAATTAAGCTTCAATTCCTCCCTTCCCTCGCACTTCTTTTCTAAACTTGTCGCTGAGTTTGAAGCTTAAAACCCAAAACCGAAACCATCACTCTTCTCTCAATTACTTGTCTAACTGGTGGAACCCAAATTCGAAACCAGTAACCTTCATGGATGAGTTTTAATATTTATTTTTTTGCAATTTATTGAGACTAACCGATAAAAATCATCCATAAAGCTTATTGGTTTTGATTTTAGGTTCCACCAGTAAAACTAATAATTGAGAGAGGAATGATCATTTCAGTTTTGGGTTTAGAGCTTTAAACTCAGCAACGAGTTTGGGAAAGAGTACGAGAGGAGGGAGGAAACTTAATTGAGGAGAGAGAGAAGTATGAATATACAATTTTATCTATGTTCTTAACAAAAATGTTAACAAAAGAGCATTCGTGAAAAATGATATAATAATTGGGGACTAAATTAGTAATATTTGATATGTATGGACTAAATATGTAAAATGACATATATAACTAAGAACATTTTATGGAATTTATTTATTTTTTTATTTATAGAAATCTTACCATATGGACAGAGCATCAACAGCGATTTCAGCATTTTCCAGATTGCCAGTCATGACTATCAGTATTCGGTAGTACCAATTTTCCAAGCTGCACATTTGGACCCATTTCACAAATTATTTCATTCAAACTTTGAACCCCCCAAACAAAAGCAGATGAGTTTCTCCATTCAATGAGTATCACGTACTCCGGCCTACGTCCCATCCCACCAATTTCATTTGTGTGGTAGGAAGATTTTTTTTCTAAAAAAATTGATGTTAATATTTGAAAATTAATAATAACGTAGATTTTTTGTCTTTAAAAGATTGTTACAGTTTAACTTTTTTGTCAAAATTTATCATCTTTTAACCGTGAATTGTAGAAAAAATATATTTAGTTATGATATAAATTTAATAAAGAAATATTTGCACTAAATAACACTAAAACTTAAGTCATTTCCCTAAATAACACCTAAACTGTTTTATTCCATAAATAGTACGGAGTACTTAATAATGTCTATAATGTCCAATGATGGTCAATATTTGCTTGAATAATGACTAATGCATAATGACTAAAAGTGCTATATTGGGAAGAAAAACACATGTGGTGCTATTTAGGTAAAGTCATTATGTTTTAGTGTTATTTAAGTAAATTTCTCTTTAATAAAATTGAGTTTATTTTAAAAAATAATTTTGAAATATCAATTTTTTATAATATTTTATTATTTTAAATAATATTTAATTTGTGATAAAAATATGCTACAGTTTTACCAATAAGATTTAAAAATCTTTTAAAAACGGCGGAGTATGCTGCTAGATAATTAGAAACCATCAGAAATAGGACTAAAATATAAAACAAAGTACTAAAACATTAGTTCAATGTTTTTATTTTCGAAATAGGTCTTCACTTGTAATGTGGTTGTAATGTAACACTATATATATGCCCATTAATATATTTTTTGGTAATGTACGTGACCATGTTAATTAATATTTAAATGCTTTTTAACTTCTATTTCAGAAAATACAAAAAGATAGAAAATCTTGTGGCCACAGCTTACCATAGCATGACTCCAGAAGAGACGGAAAGTTTAAAGAAATCCCAAAGACCAGTGAAAGCTTCCATGGAGAAACCGGGCCAGGAAAGCGGGCAGCCGCCGCAGACAGTGTACCCGAACAGCCCGAGAAATATAACGACCCACGAGAAATTCAATGTCATTGCGGTGGCGACGATTCCCAGCCGGAGGCGGTAAACGATGAGCCAGCTGACCATGACATGCACCACCAGCGCCACCAAGTTCACGGCGGCGATCACCGGATTCTTCAGCTGGCTCTGCAGGAACCTCTGCACCGGGAACTGAAGCGCGAAGCAGAAGTGCAACGGCACGAAAGCCATCACCACCACCCCCGACAGCTCCGCCACCGCCTCCGGCTGCCCGAGCAGCTTCAGAAGCGGCGTCGCGAATAGGAACAGCGGCATCATCGCGACGCCGCATAAGAGCAAAACCACCCACGAACGCTGCAGATATATTCCCAACATCTTGTGCTTCTTCGCCCCGTACGCCTGCCCGCATAGTGTCTCCAAAGCGCTCGCCATTCCGAGCTGGGAAAAGAAAAATCAACTCAACCAAAATGTCAAGAAGCTTGTCGTTATAGATTGTTAGAGATAGAAGAAGGAAGCGGGGTTGAAGGAGAGTGTTAGAGACAGAAGAAGGAAGCGGGTGTTAGAGATAGAAGAAGGAAGCGGGATTGAAGAAGGAAAGTCTTAGAAACAAAAGAAGAAAGTGTTAGTATCTTCAATTCCGCTTCTTTCTTCTGTCTCTAACACTTTCTTTCTTCAATCCCGCTTCCTTCTTCTATCTCTAACATAGATCTATCGAGGGGAATGAAGGAGGTTAAAATAGTATATATACCATGAGGCCAAAGTCGAAGCCGAGGACGACGTTGCTGGCGATGGACATGGCGGCGAGCTCGAGATCGCCGAGGTGGCCGGCGAAGGCTTGGGTGATGACGAACATGGAGTAAGAGGCGATGCGGCTGAAGATGGCGGGGCCCACAATCTGCCATAGCTTCTTGGATTCGACCCAGTATCTCCTGGAGATCAACTTTCTTCTATCTTCTTCTTCTTCTTGGTCGCCAGTGTGATTATGGTTGTTGTTGTTTTCGACTACATGGTGGCCGGATGAATATTGGAGTAGCGGCACCTTATAGTTGTTGTTATTATTGGAGTTTGTGTCGTCTAGGACGACGCCATCGCTAGACATGTTATTATTGGAGTTTGTGTCGTCTGCAAATAACAATAATAGACGATTTAGCTTGTGCGGTTGATGCGTTGCTGGCTTGCTGCTGCTTATATATATTACTCCCTCCGTCCCAAATTATTTGCAACGTTTACTTTTTGAGCAGTCGCGAGAATTTTTGTTTAATTCTACATTTTCATTGATTATTTGATAAAATAAAATATTCTTGATACCTCTTATTTCAAAGAACTTTTCATGTAATTTTTTTATATGTAAATTTTATTTTTTATTTCTATACCAATATGTAAATAAAATGAATTGAAAAAAACTTAATATTTTGCCTCGGGATTATAAGTGTGACAAATATTTAGGGACGGAGGGAGTAGTACTTCCTTTTCTTATTTGCCCGGTTTTGACTTTTTTGGTTAATTATTTTTAACATTTGATTTATAATTAAATAAAATATATATTGTATACTAATTTGATAAAATGAAAATATTTGATATAATAAATCTAACAAAACTATTTTTGTATTAATAATTAATATTCCCTCTCCTCCTTAATGAAAATGGATGAGGTGTATTAAAGAAGGTGGGAAAGATGTAATAAATAAAGTAACTGGGAGTAGCTGTGGTATTTTAAATGTTAAAATAGGTAATGAGAAAATTTATGTGGGACAAATAAAAAGAGCTAATGACAAGATCTATGTGGAACGGAGAGAGTATCATTTTTATTTAATTTGAGGCCAAAGTTTACTAATTTTAACAAAAAAAAGTAAAAATAGACAAATACTCAGTGACGGAGAAAGTAACTCCATACATACGTTGCCATACTAATTTTTTTTGTACATACGACTAAATAATTTGTGCCATATTGCCTCAATCACACTAATTTTGGACCTTGGGATAACATTTTCTACTGACGTTTGAATAAATATTTAATATTGTTGATCCATTCTGAAAACGCTTACATCAGATAACATTTTCAAAATGCTAACATTAACATCTAATGCTGATGCTAAATATGGCCTTGATTTTTTACAAATAATCATTTTTTTAAATTTTTTTTGAACTACAATTAGATTAAATTTATAAAGTATATTGATTAGATAAAATAATTAATATTTTAAAAGTATTGTATAAAATAAAACTAATACTCCGTAATATCAATTTTATTTAATTAATGATCCACATTCCCTGCAAAAAATCAAAACAAAATAAATACTCAGGAACAAAAATAATATACACATATCAAAAATGAATATATAATCTTTTTCTTTTTGTGTGTAGAAATTAAAACCTGTTTAATTTTGGATCTTGTCTAGGTAATAAGGGGCGGAGACAAGTTCAAGATTGTCGGTCCTTATCATTTATTCGAATGCGATTTGGGCTGGGGTTTCAGAACTAGACAATGAAATTGTCGTTATGGGGCGGTGTCGGGCCCAACCCAACAGGATTGAGCTTGGGCATGCTTGGATCGCTGGCCATTTCCAGAGACTTGGGCACGAACGATCCAGAATTTACCAACCAGCCTTTATATTGCAGTTTGTACTTTGTACAGCTCCCAACGCCAAATGCATATATGGATGTGTTTGATTAACTTTCATATATATGTTAAATAAGTATTTTTAAGTGTTAAAATAAGTACTTTTAAAATAAAAACAAATATGTGGGAAGATCTATATGGACTTTAGGTCCATCATAGAATCTCTCTGTGAAAATAGCTTTTCGATGGCTTCTAACTTTTTCGATTGACTTTCATTATTTTGAGAAATATATATTTTTCACTTGGTTGTGATGGTGTAAATTAACCACCCGGGTAAACTATTCTAGACTGGGTCTAAAGTGGTTTGCTGAGTTTAAAGGCTGGAAAGACAGAGTAAACAAGAATTAATCAGAAGAACTGTAGGTGGGAACACTTGTAGACTAGTTTTTATTGAGTATGGGAGTAGTACAGGGAGGTATTACAGATATGCTCTTAGAGAGATGAAATTCTGATCTCTGAGAGTTACAACTGTATTTATAGTGTAGCTAAGTGACAGGCTGGCGGGTGTCCATGTTTGTTCACGTGCCAATCATGTGACGACGTCATGGCTCTTTGTCTTGTAGTGCTCGTGTAACACCCTAATCCGTCCAGGTCTGCAGCCCCTTTCGGACTAAAGTATTTAACTTGGTAATCGTAAAATTTAAAACTTTTCAAACACACTTTATTAATCTCAATAATATTTTTCATAACATATACAGTACGGAGTATTTAACAATATTGCGGAAGCGAACTTAATATTGACATATCATAAATCATTTCAAACTTGTCACATCCATCCCGACAATCTCGCCCCATCTGCCGTCAGGATCACATTAATCTTTCTGTTTACCTGCGTGTAGCAAATAAAACAAACACACTACACGCTCAGCGGTAAAGCTGAGTAAGCATATCTAATGCGTTGAACATCCATATAAACAGAATCTAAATTCATAATCAAATCTTTTGATATCATGCACACAATGTTCGTTTCAGACATTCAGAGTTTTGATATTATTCAATTCATATCAACACATTTTATTCAATTCAGATACTATTTCAATAGTGCTCTTAAATTATTCTTAATCTAAGGCCAGATCATAACAACGCTCTTAGCTATTCTTAGTCTAAGGCCAGGTCATAATAATGCTCTTAGCTATTCTTAGTCTAAGGCCAAATCATAATTTCATTCTCAGACGCTTAAACTATAATTAGTTTAAGGCAAACATTTCTCAGACGCTTAAACTATAATTAGTTTAAGGCAACAGTTCTCGGACGCTTAAACTTTAATTAGTTTAAGGCAAACAATACTCAGACGCTTAAACTATAATTAGTTTAAGGCAACAATAAGACAATAATTAATCATCATTGAGTCGAAGTATTTCCAACGAGTGATCCTCTAGCTTAGTCTACGAATCCCGTTTATACATTTTTATATAATTCATCGAATATTCATGTTTTCATAAGTTCATTCTAAGATCTATTCTAGAAGTCTTCTAGATAGTCTTAACATTAATTAGCTAATAGGTATATCTTAAAATTCTTCTAGATATCCTTAACAACATTATTTATCAATTCATACTCTCAGTTCAACAATCATTTCATCCAGAATATTCGTCATCATTAATCCATAATATTCATAAAAATGAACAATCAATCAATCATCATAATAACTAATAACAATCAGCGGCCTAGCATCGAGTGTTAACACCCTAGCTTACCGTCATGCATCACATAAGATCCCTTTTAGTTGTTAAAATACCATCTTTATTCCAAGAAATCATCCTTTTATTAATCATAATGGTTTGGTATCAAAATATAGGATTCCATAACTCAAAAATCATATTTTCTAAATAACAATTGATTAATATATGATAGGAAATTTAATTATTAGCTATTAGCTTCATTTTCTTCAATAGTGTAGGGTGATAGTCTACTGTCACTTCTGATAATCTACTGTCTGATGTTCAGAATGGTCTGATAATCGATTATCACACTCTGATAATCGATTATCAAACTTCAGAGAGGGCTGACAATCGATTATCACATTCTGATAATCGACTGTTGCTCAGCTTTGTTACAAAAATCTGCAGAACGATGAATAATCGATTTTCAAGTTGATAATCGATTATCCATCGTCTTCTACCTCGAGCCAAATTGCGGAAATGTCACTTTTACTCTCCAAACTTCAATTAAAGTATATAAAAATGTTCTCCAAGGTTCATGGATCATTTTAGCATCATTAATTCATAATTTTAACATCAATTTCATGGTTTATGATTCTTAGTTCTTCAAGCATGTCTAACACAAAACTCAACCAAATGACCATCTATGAACGTAGAATCGATCTATATGAGCATTCTAGTCATTAGATATATCTACGGGCTTACCTCAAAGCTTAACGGAGGTTTTGGAAATTTTCCGGCGAAACTTCCGGCGATGATTACTCTTAGCTCCGGTGATTCCACACCAAATTGACAGCACCATAACACTCCTTACACTCAAGACTACCTCTTAGAAGAAATTTGAGGGAGAATGGTGAAGAAATGAGGAAGAGAGGTCTTCCTTATATATTGGTGAAGAAGAAGAAGCTAATGGAGTTGAGTCAGTGGTGACTCACGATCGGCGAAATGGGAAGGTCGGCTGATTTAGTCTGATTGCTAAGAATCTTCTCTGATTGGGACTAATTTGGTCCTAGTCGGGGTACACTTTTTGGTCCAACTTTCTCCGAATTAAAATCCGTTTGCACCGTTGCGATCAGACAGTCGAACTCTATCCAACGATATAATTTTTATATTCATTCATTATACTTTTTCTGACACCACATTTTTTGGTGTTTGACTTTAACAGAGTCAAAATTGGTTTAATTGACCTTCCTCATAAAAGGTTCTCTCATTTAATTCACATCAATTATTCTCATGATTTATTTCAACAAATCATTTCAATATTTATATTCTAAACAAATTCTTTATTTACTCTTGATTTGGGTCTGTACTCAGGTTCCCAATCAAGACCACACAAATAGTCCACATATTGGATTTATCGCTATGAGACTTATCCAGATTTTGATATTGGATGTCAAAACACATTTCATATCGGCCCAAAGCCCAACAATAATTTATTTTAATCAAAACAAATTTGATTAATTGATTATTTTTTTTCATTAATAATTCTAGGGTATGTTTTGGGGCGTTACAGCTCGTCTCCTTTCCCAGGCCGTTATGCTCTGTAACTGCCCCTATTGGCATGTAGTATTTGGCTAGGATGTTTAAATATGTACGTTGGTGTAGGGAAATCTGGTCTGACCAGGTTGTCTCCAAATTGCAATATTCCAAGTATGTTAGGCTGTTAGAATGTACAACAGTTCCAATGAACCACCCAGGCAGTTTTGCTGAGTGACACCCTGATCACTCGAGAAGCTTTTCAATGAAACCGCGCCATTATACCGTTGGGTCATGGACACCCATTGGCACCCTTCCATCTGGGTGGTTTGCATCACCATTGGTAATGTGTGGATTTGCGGCCCCCAATTACCCTTCCTGCATCCCCCTCAAGCTTACCCGCTTGGTTCTTGCTGGACCCGATCTGGGTCCGAGCCTGGGTGGAATACATCCATCAGGTTCTTTAGTCCAAACATCTTCATATTCTGAATGTGGGTCGAGCTCTAATATTTCAGGCAGGACTCCCTATTGAATTTTGGGGAGATTGTTTACAAACTGCGTCATATTTAATTAATCGCACACCCTCTTCATTGCTAGGGGGGTTACACTGCATGAGAAACTTTATGCAACGGTCCCTATGCGGACTCACATACGTGTATTTGGTTGCAGATGTTATGTACATAATTTGAGAAGAGATGAAGATAAATTTGCACCTAGAAGTGTTCCTGGAATATTTTTGGGATACCCACAAAGAAAGAAGGGTTGGCGCGTGCATTTCCCAGACACTGGGAAAATCACTGTGTCACGGGATATGATGAAGAGACGCCCGCGGAAGAGCAGCCGGACCGTTCCTTGAGGAACGGTCGACCGAAGGAAAGTGGCGAAGCAGACAGGCTACAGACGGTCGACCAGATGGACCGTTCTGATGTCCACGGTCGACCGTCCGAGAGGCAGAAAGACGGGTTCCTGAGAGATGATCAAACGTTCGACCTCGTGGACCATCCTGATATCCACGGTCAACTGTTCGAGAGGCAGAATGACGGTTCTTTGGGAGATGATCATACGGTTGACCGTGATGTGGAAGACGATCGACCGTCTCCGAGGCAGAAAGTCAGTGATCCGGAACAGCTTTAGACGGTCGACCACGTGGACCGTTCCACGGACGGCAGTCGACCGTCCTCTTCCCAGCAGGCGATTGAGAACTTGGGACGTGGTCAGTGTGAGATATGTCCAAATGTGCGTCCTGCCGATTATGTTACTCATGTAGCTGGTTCATATGTTGGTGAAAAATGCAAATATCCTCTTTCCTTGTATGTCACACACAAGAAGTTCTCTAACAGACACAAGTGTTTTCTCAGCGCACTTGATGCTGGAGTGGAGCTCACGAGTTTCAAAAAGGCATTCCAGGATGAACGAAGGCGGAATGCTATGAGAGAGGAGATTGATGCACTGGAGGCTAATCGGACGTGGTCTCTTGTCTCTCCTCCACGTCATAAAAAGCCTCTTTGTTGCAAATGGGTGTGTAAAATCAAGCGCAAGTCCAATGGAAGTGTGGAGAGATATAAGGCCAGACTGGTTATACTTGGCAATCATCAGGTTGAAGGACTTGAGTACAAAGAAACATTTGCTCCTGTAGTCAAGTTACTGTGAGAACACTTTTAGCAGTTGCAGCAGTTAAGGGGTGGGAATTGCATCAGATGGATGTTCACAATGCATTCCTACACGGAGATCTTCATGATGAGGTGTATATGAAATTGCCACCTGGTTTCTCGAATTCGTCTAATGTGGTGTGGAAACTCAAGAAGTCTCTATATGGCTTAAAAGTTAAAATAAGCTCCAAGGTGTTGGTTAGCCAAGTTTTCTGGAGCTTTGAAACGCTATGGGTTTGTCCTATCTGTTCCTGATTACTCCTTATTTTCTTTTGTTGGAAAGAAAGGAGTAATAAATGTTTTGGTCTATGTTGATGATTTGATTATTGCTGGAGATAATGCAGAGATGGTGAGCAAGTTCAAAGCTTATCTGGGAGATTATTTTCATATGAAGGACTTGGGAACACTGAAATACTTTCTTGGCATTGAAGTGGCGAGGAGCATGTCTGGGATATTTCTCTGCCAACGAAAGTACGCTTTGGATATTATTAATGAGGCAGGATTGTTAGATGCCAGGCCATTGGGTGCACCCATGGAGCCAAATCATCACTTGGCTCGTTCCCAAGCTCCTGTTCTGACGGATACAGATCCATATCGCCATCTGGTAGGGAGATTATTCTATTTATTTGTTACACGATCAGAGCTTTCTTATGCAGTCCATACGTTAGCACAATTCTTGAAGGAACCCAGGTAGGATCAGTGGTCTGCAGCTCTTGGAGTTGTTCGTTATTTGAAAGGATGTCCGGGTCAGGGCATTTTTCTATCATCAAAGAGTAGTCTTCAGCTCACAGGATGGTGTGATTCATACTGAGCAGCATGCCCTTTGACAAGGCGGTCCTTGACTGGCTGGTTTGTACAACTTGGAAATTCACCCGTTTCTTGGAAAACTAATAAACAAACAACGGTGGCTCGCTCGTCTGGTGAGGTAGAATATAGGGCTCTTGCTGTCCTTACTTGTGAGTTGAAATGGTTGAAGAACTTATTGAGGTGCTTAGGGGTTGAGCATAAGAACCCTATCTCTTCACATTGCTGCTAATCCGGTTTTTCACGAATGCACGAAGCACTTTGAGATCGATTGTCACTTTGTTCGTGATGAGCTTGTACAAGGAGAGATTCGTGCCATTAATGTCCCTACTACGCATCAGCTTGCAGATACACACACGAACGCACTTGGGAAGTCACGACTCGAGTTCCTTAATCCCAAGTTGGCATTTCTTTGTTAATGCTCCAACTTGAGGGGGGTGTTAAAGGAAAAAGAATATTTTGAAGATATTTGTGTATATATTGTGTTTTGGTAGTTTTCCTTGTATAGTAATTCTTTTCTTTTCCTTTTCCTTTACTAATTAGGACTCTCAACTTGTGAGTTCCTATATATATA
Organism: Cuscuta australis; assembly: GCA_003260385.1. Classification (NCBI taxonomy): domain Eukaryota; kingdom Viridiplantae; phylum Streptophyta; class Magnoliopsida; order Solanales; family Convolvulaceae; genus Cuscuta; species Cuscuta australis. Next base: position 383,836 of record NQVE01000150.1, on the reverse strand, counting down.
TATGTCTTCATTGTAAAATTGTAAACGTAAGAGAAATATAAGAAAATTTTCTCCCAAATAATTCTTTCAGAGAGTTGACTATGAGGACTACTTAGAATTGGTAAAAGAGTTCAGAAGTAAATTGGTCACATAAATGAAATTTTAGTCCAAGACTAATTCGCAAGAAGTAAAACATACTTACACTTCCAAACATCATATGCTTAGAAAAATTGCTAGACCCGATAATTGAGCTTTAATCTAACCTATTTATGGACCTTAGTTTATAAATACTATTGATGAATTGAAGTCTTTGAAAAGAATTTCAAGATCCCTAAATCAATTCATAAATAATGTTAAAAAAATCCACATTTTATAAACAGACCTTAAGATTATAGAAGCACAATTCTTACTCTAAATCTTGTTAAAAAACACTCACACAAGAGATAACTTTTGTTTTTGGTGGATCCAAAATCAATTTTAAAGATTTTTATTTCGTTTAAAAATGAAGTGTGTAGTTTTTGGTCTTCTTATTTGAATAATAATTTCTAACCACCAATTTCATTTTCCTTAGAGGCAAATTCTTATAATACGAGTTAAAAATTAATTTTAGAATGGTGAAAGTGTTCCCATTAAGGGATTTTTGAATGGCATAAACCAGTTTATCCCCACCATCCTCTCTTTTTCAGTGTAAAATTAAAAAGAATACAAAATATTATTGAATTATTTGTATAACACGAAGTCACAATTTTGAAAAAAAATAAAAATACACCTATGAGAGGAATGCAAAAGCCAAACAAGGTTAAATTACAAAGTACAAAACAAATTAAATCTGGTCCGTCCACATGACACACATTATATATATATATATATATATATATATATATATATATATATATATATATATATATATATATATATCGAAATACGCACAGATCTACGCTCAGTATGCCTACACGTGTACCGCACCGCGCCCACGTGGCACTAGATCAGAGCTGTCGCGAGGAGAACTCCAGCTAGGGCGGCGGCGCCGCTCATGGCCATCCTGGAAGCACCGTTCGGGGGCGGGGTGCCGTCCGCAGCGGGCTGCTCCGCCGGGGAGTTTCGGGCAGGGACAGCAGCCGGCGCCGGGCTCGACGGTATGGTTGGAGAGGGAGACGAGGGTGCAGGCGCTGGAGATGCAGGGGATGGGGTCGGTGCCGGAGACGGCGGAATAGGGGGCGACGGCGCCGCCGTGGTGGGTGCCGGCGCAGGAACTGCGGTGGGAGAAATTTTGGGTGAGGGAACAGGGGCTTGTGCTAAGCACGAGGCGGCGAAGAGAGCAAAGAGAAGAAATGGTTTGAAACTCATATTGAAAAGGCTCTTTCTTTTTGGGAGAAAAGGGAGCAGCTGGATGGGGAAGCTAGAGAATATGAAAGATAACTGTGTGAGGAAATATATATAAAGAAAAGAAAATGAGATAAAGACTTCTTTGCTTTTAAGCAATAAAAACTATAATAATAATAAAATAAAAGGCTATCAAGAAAAGAAAGACAAAAAAACAATAAGATAAGGAACAACAGCTCGAAAAGTCACTTGATTTTCAATATTTTTTAAAGAAATATTGAAACTAAGAAAAATTTGTAACTACTTTCTCAAAAAATGCATATACCCTCATAACCTTTTTTTTCAATATTTGGTTGAAAAAAGCGTGTCAAGACTACGCTATTTTTAGATCAAGTGAAAATCGAACTAGATCAACCAAATATTGTCTTGACACGTTATTTGTACCCCAAGTTTTTGTACCACACTTTGTATCCCGCAGGTTTGCACCAACATTTTATGTTGATATAAAACTAATTTTTGTTAATGCACCAACACTTTGTTTTCGTGTAAATTTTTGTTAACGCACCAACACTTGTGTCGGTGTAAACTATCAAAATGTTTGTATATAACTACGATGTACAAATGAGGTACAATTTTTGGTGTATGTGTAGCATGGTTGTACGGAGTATAAGGATAAAGCCTACCTATTACTTAGTTCTATTGTATCAATAAAAATAATTTTATTACTATGATTACACTTACAAAATTAAAAATTTTGGAATTGCCTACATATCCCAATTAAAAAGATCAAACCACACCTAGTTCATATAAAGAGTTGGTATATTAAACCAGATAAACCTTCAAGCCGCGTGATCATTCGAAATGTTTTCTAATAAGAATTTTTTATCTATTGTATTGCTCGAAGTATACTAGTATAATTAACAACAAGAATTGCAAAATATAGCTTTTGGATACAAGACATACAACACTTGACCCCCATTATTTTTTTCGATTGCTCTACAATAAAACTCGTTATTTACTTCAATGAGAGTTATCTTGATCAAAAGGAGGACGAGACACATGGAAAAATACTTCTTAAAAATGAGTTATAATTAATTAGTATTTCATAATCATAGAACAATTTTCAAAGAAATAAATAATGAATCGTTTCTTTAATATTCTAAATAATCAATGAAATAATAATTACTCCAGGTAATAACATTCATGTACTGCATTTTAATTACTGTTAATTAAGACCTCATCTTCATAAAACAGTCCTTGAAGAAATAAACAATACGAAGTAAATTATTTATTTATCCTTCTAGATAATCAATGAAATACGGAGTACAAAGTATTCCCTCCGTCCGAAAATGTTCCTTCCATTTTCCTTTTTGGCCTATCCAGAAATATTTTTCTCATTTTCTTTTAGTCTATTTTTTTAGAATATATTTCAATAATATGTTTCTATTTTACCACTAATTTACTTTTTTATTGTTCTTTTAATAAGAAAAAAGCTCTAAAAGTTTATATTACATGTATTTTTGAAAATTTGATACTTTTTACTACTCTGTAATAAGCGTGTAAAGACAATACGTGAAAAATATTTTTGGAGAGAGGAAGTAATAATTAATAGAGAGTACAATAAATTATTTATGTACCTATTCCAAATTATTCACGTATATACTCCATATTATCTATCCAACGCCCGTCACAAGAGACCAAGAAGTTGAACGGGTCTGAACAACTACGAAAAATCTAAGAGCACTGATCTTGACCAAACCAGATATGTAGTCCGAGTTTGGCTTATAAAATTGGAGAATATAGTAATAATTGTATTTATGGTAGTATACTAGTATTAGTATATTAGTCAGCTACCACTTCTTCCGTTTGGAAAAAGTGTTCCTTTTTTGACTTTGTGTAAAAATAAGGAAGTATTAAATTGTTGTTGACTTCCAATTTTGCTCTTGATGTGATAGGTAAAAGTAAGATGTGATGGATAGATTATTAGAGATAAAGTATGATGTGATAAGTAAGGTATGAAAAAATAAGTGTAAAAGTGGTTTTTTAATAGAAAGTGGAAGTGTTTTGTTGGAAGTGAAAAAAATGAAAGAGGAAGTGTTTTTGAGAACGGAGAGAGTATATTGGATGAATTTTAATTTATTTCAGGATCTCCATCTATATAAACTTCTATGTATAGAAATCACCCTAAATAGGACTAAAACATAGAGAAAAGTACCAAAATAGGACTTTCATGTTTTTTCCCCGAAATATGACTTTGCACTGTTGTAATGCTACTTTGCATTGTGGTAATGTGGCAGTGTACATGTGCACATTACTATACTTTTTTGGTAATATATATGACCATATTTGGTAATATAAGTCCTATTTCGGAAAAAAATATGGAAGTCTTATTTTGGTATATTTTCAATGTTTTAGTCCTACTACTTTAGTCTTTCTCCCTTCTATGTATCCTCCATTACTCTTCAAGTAAAATCAATATTCTTTTCTAAATCAAATATCAGAGCCTAATCCTGTTCTTCCTCCTCCTCGTTAACGCCAAAGAAAAAAAAATTCTTTGGATTGTTACAGAATGTGATTCTTTTCTAAATCAACATGGATTTTTAAATATTTGTCGATCCCAGGTTTTTTCTTTTTCTTTATTGAAAATTATAAATTTTATTTTTTAATATTTTGTGTTAAATTTATTCATTTTTACAGAAGCGATTTTTGTAAAAAAATTTATACGTACATTTTGAATATTAAAAATTCAATTGAATTTTTAATAAAGCACTTTGTCCAAAAACAAATTTGACCCCAACCAGGGCCGGGGCTCTGCCCCTTGGACCCCGCAGGGGCTAACGCCCCTTGAGCCTTGCTCGGGGGCGCTGTCAGATTTTTTATTAATCATAAGAAATGACATATTGTGTTGTCTCTATTTGTTGTATGTATGTATGTGTATTTGTTGTATGTATGTATGTGCATTATTTTGTTATGTATCCAATCATTTGTCGTTTGTTGCCTAGCTAGTAACTCATATGATGGATCGAAGTTAGATTCACATGCCGTGAACATCACCTGAGTTTAGTTCTGGCTTGGAGGAGTTTTTCGTTTCGTAGGGAAACATTCAAAAGAGGAAAAAAAAGATATATTGCCCATGTATGTCATAACCATTTTATGGTTGATAGCGTTAAGGATATACGACTCCATGTGTATCGCAAGAGTTTCAACCTAACATACAAGCAATGGAAATGTCATGGAGAGTTAGAAAATGTTGGTAGCTCTAGCTATACTTCTAAGGAACAAATAGAAGATGACATTGACAATATCTAGGATTTTGAGACTGAAATGGAGGAAAATGAGTTAGGGTGTACTCCATATGTTCGTCATGATCAAGATGTCATCGATGAAGAGCGTAATATGCATGAGAGTTTAGTAGGGAATGCAAAACGGCCGTTCTATCCTGGTTGAACAAAGTTTACACGTTTGGAAGGGGTTTTGGAATTGTTCAATTTATAAGTTGCAAATGGGTGGAGTGACAAGAGCTTCACGTCCTTGTTAGTTTAGTTGGGTGAACTTCTTCCAGATGGTCACGAACTGCCATCATCCACTTATGAGGCGAAGAAAATGATGTCTCCAACGGGGAGGGGTATAACATTGATGTCTCCCAGACGGAGGCCATGCAAACCCTAATGCAAATAGTGGAACAACTTCAACGACAGTTGGAGGCGGTGGTTGCCCGAGTGGATTCCACACCTTCTTCCAGTTCGGCCGTCCCCCGACCACATGATCACGCCTCTGTTATGTCCAAATTAAAGCTCGACATGCCGAAAACCGAAGGGGTGGATCCGATTGGGTGGCTTTTCAAAGCCCATGAGTATTTTTTCCTTCTATGGCATGACTGAGGAGTTGCGTCTACCCGCGGTGTCCCTCATGCTCGAAGGCACTGCACTAGATTGGTTTCGTTGGCGTCAGCGGAACCGCTCCCTTCTCTCTTGGTCGGATTTTGTCACCAAGTTCAAGCTGCGTTTTGATCCTATGAACTATGTGGATTTTTGGGCGTCCTTTCCAAGGTGCAGCTGACCGGGTCGGTCTTGGAGTATCAGGAGGCGTTCGAAAAGGTGTTGGTGCATATTACGAACGTCGATGAGGCACACCTTCAATCCTTATTTCATGCCGGTTTAGAGCCCCACTTGCAACACGATGTTATGCTCCACAAGCCCGATTCTCTTTCGGCCTTTTTTTCATTGGCGTGGGAAATTGAATTGAAATATCAATCTTGGACGGCGACATTGCCCCAACGGCCAGCCCTTCCTCGGGACCCGGGTGGACCCAAGTCGTAACCTCCCGTGGCCCTCCTGCCCACTCTAGGGTCGAAGGCTATACCCTCCCCAAAGGTCCCGGCTATAACACCCATCCGAAGACTGACCTTTTCCGCGAGGAAGGAATGCGACGCGAAGGGCCTTTGCTACAATTGCGACGAAAAATGGGTGAAAGGTCACCGTTGCGGCCGCTTTTTATTGTTACAGGAAGATGATGATGCCACATATGACACCATACCACCGCCGCTGGACGACACATTGATTACGGCCGATGTGTCTTCCCTCCATAGCCTGGCCGGTGTGTCGGCGCCGCGTTCCCTGCGCTTGTCTGGCATGTTGGCGGAAGTGGTCGTGGATGTATTAATTGACAGCGCTAGCACACATAATTTCATTCAACCGGCCGTCGTTGAGAAGCTCAACTTGTCCGTGGCGGAAGTGACTCCGTTTAGGGTTTACGTGGGTAACGGCGCATCGTTAATATGCACCAGTGTTGTAACATCGACGTTTTGCTCCAGGGGTTTCACTATCTTTTGGACGTGTTTGTGCTCCCAATCCACGACCCGGACTTGGTGCTTGGCGTTCAATGGCTCCGGCTTCTTGGTAAGGTGACACACGATTATGCTAATTTGACGATGGATTTTGTGTGGCAGGGCAAACCGATACAATTGAAGGGGGATGGGTTAACTCCCCGGCCATTATCACTCCATAATTTTGGAACTTGCACACCGTGCGTCACATCTCCAAGTGTTTTGAAGTGGTGGTTACGCAGCAGCCCACGACAACCGAAGAACAGCCTGTGAGCTTCCCAGCTGATCTCGGCCGTGCTACAACGACATCGGGCAGTGTTTGCCCGGCCTTCTGGTCTCCCGCCGAGGCGTCTACACAATCACCGAATATTTTTGCAACATAGGGTCAAGCCCATCAACGTCTGGCCGTATCGTTATCCCCAGTTTTAGAACAATGAGATTGAACGCCTAGTCCGGGAGATGTTAGACTAGGGTCGCAGCCCGTTCTCCTCCCCGGTGTTGCTTGTCAAAAAGAAGGATGGCACATACCGTTCCTGTGTTGATTATCACGCCTTGAATGCCATGGCCATACTGGATCATTTTCCGATACCCACGGCCAACGAGCTATTTGATGAGTTGGGGGCTGCTCGGTACTTCACCAAATTCGATTTGAGGTCGGGGTACCATCAAATACGCATGCATGATAGGGACATCTACATGACCGCGTTCCACACGCATGAAGGCTGAAAGTCGGTTTACACCCTAAGAGGGGGGTGAATTAGGGTGTTTGCAGATTTTTCATAGAAAACAAAAACTTATGCGCAAAGTAGTAGCGGAAAAAGAGCAAGAAAGATATAAAGGATAAAAATACGACACTGGCGATTTTATACTGGTTCGGGAACTCCCTACTCCAGTACCTCGAGGCTCCTCCTCAAGGATTTAACCTCCACTAACTTGTTTGGCTTCACTAAGAAGACTCAAACGAGGTTTGGCAAACAACCCTTGCCAATAAGCAAATGAGATTTTACTACGGCTATCTCAACTGTTTACAACCGAAGATTTTAAGGCTATCTTCAACCTTACAATGAGGATTTAGAGGCTATCCACACCTTTTACAAATCAATAAAAAGATTGGTGTTGCTTCTCTACCAAAATGATAACAAATGTAAGTTGGTAGGAGAAGAACAAAAGATTAAATCAACAACAACAAAAGCCTATAGGCAAGATACAAAATAATGAAGCACAAATGCCCTTGTGTGTGAGTGTATAAAAAGATGAAAGCTTTTTACTCAAAAGAGTAAGAAAAATAAGAACAAAGCTTTAAGAACACTCAAGAATAGAGAAAGAGGCTTTAGAAATAATTGGGAAGTTGTTGTTTTTAAAATGAGGCTTAAAGGGGGTTTATATAGGAGTTTGGAATGTTAAAATTTGAGTTTTTAACGTTAAATGCCGTTAGGAAGTGATTAGGGGTGATTTGAATTTAAATTGGCAATTTGCTACAGTGCTGCCAACGGATCCGGTACCCTTCACGGTAGGGTTAGTACCGTCCGGTACCTAGGTACCGTGACCCACGGTATAGCCTACCGTTTGGGGGTACCGTGTATGCCTAAAGTTTGGTTCGCCTCTGGCGGTACCTGGTTAGGACGGGGGTAACCATCCGTCTCAGCCTTCCGTCCGGTACCTAGGTACCGTTACACGGTAGGGGGTACCGTGTACCTCTTCACTGAAACGTGCCACGGTACGTTCACTTGGCTATCGGCGGTACCCTGGTGCCGTGTACACGGTAGCCTGGTACCGTTAGGCCAGTGTAAATTTTCCAAAACTCGTTTTTCGTGTTCCGTTTTCAAAATGACCCCAACTAAGAATATATTTGACATTTAAAATTAATTTTTGAGTGAAAGGGCATAAGTAAATCATTAAAATATATTATTACCTTTACACAATAATTTCTAAACTCGTAGGAGTATATCTCGGTAATGCTAAACAAGCTAATAGAGGTTTGGCGTTTGGTTTCTTCCTGCAAATGATGTTAGTAGCATTTGGAAGACTTATTTGGCACATCAAAACGGTTACGGGGTACGGCATTCAAGGCCAACAATCTCCCCCTTTTTGATGTTGACAAATAAGGCTTTTGAATATAATAATCAAACGCACAAACATATCGTGAAAAACATATACTGATTTTAAAAACTCCCCCTAAGTTGATGCACGTGGTATTGTGACAAAAAAACTCCCCCTAAATGTATGCATATGAAAGCCTAATATTTCTCCCCCTTTTGGCAACATTCAGAAAGGCGGGGTAACAAAAACACGAGTTTCAACACATAGGCATTCATCATGGCAACAATTTTAAGCATTCAAGTATAAGCATCAAATCATAAGCATAATCATATCAAAGTTTGAAACATAAACAGGACAAAGAGTTTTAAAACTTAGGCAAAATACATAATGTTTGATCAATATTGTCAAATGCTCAACACTTAGCGGCGTTTAGAAGCACGATCCTCGTTTTGCTTTTGGCGATTCTCACGGTCCTCCATCTTCTTCATCCGATCCGAGAGGTCATCGAGGCTTTCTTGAAGTTTCCTCATCGGAGCCACTACGGTCTTGAGGATGAATTTCTTGAACTTCTTAAAGGGATTTTTTGGAAGTTGAAGCCATGTGAGAGTGACGATGCATGAGAGAGGCCGAGGAAGCATGAGACGCCGACTTTGAGCGTTTGACCCGAGGAGCACGAACGGGGACTTCCATGTTGGCATTTTCTTCGGCTTCGGCTTGGGGTGCTCGTGAAGTGGAAGGCAAAGATGACATGGAACGCCGAGGACCATACTCCGCTCGTGTCGCCTCATCAAGATTTTGGAACTTTTTCTTCATGTAGTACTCCGCTCCAATCTTTACGAGGCCACTATAGCCAAGGCACTCCGCGTCAAGATAGCGGACACGGGAAGGGCGCACCTCAAGAATTCCCCTTTTGGAAAAGATGTGGGTAAGTAGTATGCCATAGGGTTTGTTTAGGTGACCGGAGCATTCGTGCATGTGTTTAAGGATGATGGTAGGGAGATTGATTTTCTTGTGAGTGAGGAGCCAATATAGGAGAGTGCATTCATAAACCCCGACTTGTTTATCTTTGTTAAGGACTGGGATGACATTTTCTTTGAGGATTTTGAGGAGGATGAATCTATTTGCATGTAAGTCTTGGACATTTGGCCTACGAAGAAAGTAGTGTGGGTCCTCAAAGACATGGTCAAGGGCAATGTTATTTAGCACTCGGAGGCAAGAATCGGAGTTAAAATCTCGTGAGTCGGCAATCCACCCCTTTTTGCAATAGCTGGAGACTCCTTGACGCCCTAGGTGAAACCATTCGGAAAGATTTTGGGTGTTGAATCCGAAGGTTTTTCCGGCTACAATTGCGGTAATGGAAGGGTCTTGTGGATGATATTTCAACGAAGAATAGAATTGATGAACAAGTTCCGGGTAAACGGGGGCTTGGAGTTGAAGAAAGAAACTCCAACCTTGTTCTTGAATAAGTTCAAGAACGGGAACCGGGATGTCATCTTGTTTAAGGGTTCTTCCCTCGATGATATGTGAGTCGGCGTAAGCCTTGAACCCGGCTTGAGCATCAACTTGATCATTGGAAACAATTTCACTCATTTTGGGAGAAAATTGAGAAGATAATGACTTTTGGGCGAAAAGAGTAAGAATTGATACCAAATGGATGGATTGAAGATAATACACGAAGAATTGAATCTAATGGATGATGAAAATGATGAAATTGGAATGAAAATACCTTGGATTGAAGGATGGTAGAGAGAGACGGGAGGAGACGCCGGGAGAGAGAGGTCGCTGCAACTGATCGAAATGGTGCTGGTCTAGGGTTTTTAAAATAGTTTGACTTGTCACGACGGTCGGTACCTAGGTACCGTGTTAACGGTACCTTGGTACCGTGTATACGGTACGCCATACCGTGTCCAGCTACCGTGCAGCTTTAAAATCCCATTCTTCTCTGGCGGCACCTATTTAGGACGGGACCTGGGTACCGTCAGCGGTACGGTGTCTCAGCTTAATGTTTTGTTTCGACTTCTAGACACGTGTTTTGAGCATTTGGACGTGATCAATTTATTTTTATGATATAATGGGATAATAAGAACCTTAAATTTCACTTTAATTCAAGCATTCCCATTTCCCGACAAATATGTAAAAATTGTTTTTCATCCAATGGTTTTGTAAAAATGTCGGCACGTTGTTCAAGCGTATTTACATATTCAATTTGAATGTCTCCCTTTGCAACATGATCACATATGAAATGATATCTTATTTCTATATGTTTAGTTCTAGATTGCAAAACGGGATTTTTGGAAATATTTATTACACTCGAGTTGTCACAAAAAATAGGCACTTTTGAAAATTTTAAGTTAAAGTCACCTAGTGTTTGCATCATCCACAAAATTTGAGCAACACAACTACCCATAGCCACATATTCCGCTTCGGCGGTGGATAGGGCGACGGAGTGTTGTTTCTTAGATGACCAAGACACTAGTGCATGACCTATGAATTGACATGTGCCACTTGTGCTTTTTCGATCAATACGACACCCTCCAAAATCGGCATCACTAAAACCTATCAAGCTTAAATTCGTATTCTTAGGATACCATAAACCCATATTAGTCGTTCCCTTGACATAACGAATTATTCGCTTGACGGCATTTAGATGTGATTCTTTAGGTGATGATTGGAAACGAGCACAAAGGCAAACGGAAAACATTATATCGGGTCTAGATGCAGTTAAATAGAGCAAACTACCCATCATACCTCGATATACCTTTTCATTTACGGGTTTTCCGCTTTCGTCGTTGTCAAGCTTCAAAGATGTGCTCATTGGAGTCGGATATGTTTTTGAGTCTTCAAGGTTGAACTTCTTGACTAATTCTTTGGTTGGTTTGGCTAATGAAGATACCATCTCCAAGTTGCTTGATTTGAAGTCCAAGGAAGAAGTTCAACTCACCCATCATACTCATTTCAAATTCGCTTGTCATAATTCCTGAAAATTCATTATATAAGGCTTCATTTGTTGATCCAAAAATAATATCATCAACATAAATTTGCACAATTATGAGATCTTTTTCTTTTTTTTTGACAAAAAGTGTGGAATCGATCTTTCCTTTTGCAAATCCATATGAGATAAGATGTTCGGTAAGCCACTCATACCAAGCTCTAGGAGCTTGTTTGAGTCCATAAAGAGCCTTATGAAGTTTAAAAACATGATTTGGAAAATCAGGATTTTCAAAACCGGGAGGTTGTTCAACATAAACTTCTTCTTTTAATCATCCATTGAGAAAAGCACTTTTAACATCCATTTGAAAAAGTTTAAAATTAAGAGCACTCGCAAAAGCTAATAACATACAAATAGATTCAAGCCTAGCAACCGGAGCAAAAGTTTCATCATAGTCAAGTCCTTCAACTTGGCTATAGCCTTTAGCAACAAGTCGACTTTTATTGGTGATAATAACACCATTTTCATCAAGCTTGTTTTTAAAGACCCATTTAGTGCCCACAACGGGTCGATTTTCCGGTCTTTCGACTAGTTCCCTTGTTGCGTTCAAATTGCCCAAGCTCTAGTTGCATGGATATAATCCAATCACTATCTTTTAGCGCATCTTCTACGTTCTTGGGTTCAAATTGACTAACAAACACATAGTGTGCACAAAGATTGTAATTGTTCCTAGTTCTAACTCCCTTTTCAATATCTCCAATGATATTGTCTCTTGGATGATTCTTCAAGTGTTTGTATGCCTTCGGTAGTTCCTTCTTTGCACTTTCTTCTTCTTGCGCAGGAATTTCCAGGATTTCTTCTTCCTCTTCTTCTTCATTTGAACCTGCAATTACCTTACTCGACCCAAAGGGATCGGTTTCATCAAATTTTACATGCATAGATTCTTCTACTTTATGATTTGATTTATTATATACCCTATAGGCTCTACTATTTGTTGAATAACCAAGGAAAATTCCTTCATTTGATTTAGGCTCAAATTTGCCTAAATGATCCTTGGTATTCAAAATATAGCATTTGTACCCAAAAACTTTGAAATAGGAAATGTTTGGTTTTCTACCTTTCCAAAGTTCATAGGGAGTCTTTTTAATAATAGGTCTAAGTAATACCCGGTTAAGAACGTAGCATGCCGTGTTGACCGCTTCTCCCCAAAAATATTGAGGTAGGTTATGTTCATTCAACATGGTCCTTGACATTTCTTGCAACGTCCTATTTTTCCTTTCAACGACTCCATTTTGTTAAGGTGTTCTAGGAGCCGAAAATTTGTGAGAAATACCGTGTTCATCACAATATGTCTCAAAATCGGTATTTCGGCATTCTCCTCCTCTATCACTTTTAATGGAGGTTATTTCATAACCTTTCTCATTTTGGATTCTCTTGCACAACTTAACAAACGCATTAAACGCATCGTCTTTATTGGCAAGCAATATAGTCCAAGTATAACGAGAAAAATCATCTACAATTACAAAAGTAAAACTAGCTCCACCTAGGCTTTGAACGTCTACGGGCCCAAATAAATCCATATGTAATAGTTCAAGTGGCCTTGACATTAAAACCATTTTTATAGGCTTAAATGAAGCTTTATGTTGTTTTCCAAGAGAGCAAACATCACAAAAACGAGAAGTAGGTATGCTCATTTTTGGTAGCCCAACAACAAGTTCTTTTGAGTAAAGTTCTCTCAAAAGATCATAACTAGCATGTCCTAGTCTACGATGCCATAATGTTGAAAATTCAAGTGAACTAGTAAGAGAGGTGATTTTTGAGTTGCTTAAGTCATTTGAATTGAACTTGTATAAATTTCCATCTCTTTTAGCCTCAAAAATGATTTCATCTTTATTTTGGCCATATAAAATGCAGGAATTTGCATTAAACTCAATTTTGTGGCCATTGTCACAAAGTTGGCTTATGCTAATTAAATTAAATTTTAGGCCATCAACAAGATAAACATCATTTATTGAAAAATCACTTGAAATACCTATCTTACCTTTACCAATGACCTTCTTCCGAGATTTGTCTCCAAGAGTCACATGTCCATGACTTTTCTCTTTGAGATTTTTGAACCATCCTCTTGTTCCGGTCATGTGTCTCGAGCATCCACTATCCACAACCCAAGTGGTATTTTTCACCTAGTCAAAAAGGAATTTACTTTTGACTTAGGTTTGGGGTTCCAATCGACGAATACCCTATGTCGATATACGGGTTTCATCTTGGTAGGTTCCGGAAGTGGTATATGGACTTTTCGTTTTTCGTCATAATAAAAGAAATAGTATCCACCATCATTTCTTTTATTTTCCTGCAAAAAGGGTTTCTTTTGATATCCAATATTCTTGGATTCCGACCGGTTAGAACCCTTCTTGACCCATTTTAATTTACGCATTTCAACTAACCATTTGTTTTGACATTTTGTCACAATATGGTTAGCTCGCATGCAATAATGGCAAGCCTTTACTTTTGATTTAGAAGTTGAGACTTGGTTTGATGGGTTAGTTTGAGAGGTATTAAAATGGTTTTTAGCCATACTCATCAAGTTTGTGGATTGACCATAACCAATACCTTCTTTCGTTAGTTTTGGTTGGTTATCCCATTCTTTTGTTGAGTTATAGCTATTGTAAAACATTTCCAAAGGCCCTCGTTTGGCCTTGTCTTTTTCTTTAATCAAAATTTCAATTTTCTTTTGAAGCTCTTCATTTTGGTTTTGAAACTTTTCAAGATTAAGTTTTAAATTTTTGTTTTCATCACGAGAAGTTTCAAGAGCCACCTTGAGTTCCTTTTTCTCCCTAATAGTTCGAAAAAGGTCCTCTTGGCATTCATCAAACGCTTGCCTTAACTCATCAAAAGTAATTTGACTTTCAAAAGAGGTAAATGAATTTTGAGAACTAACCTCTTCTTCATCATTGGAGGCCATGAAGCAAGCATTTGCGTTCTCTTCTTGGCTTTGGTCACTATCACTTTCGTCGGAGTTTAAATCGTCTCACGTGACTTTTAATGCCTTCTTCTTCCCCTTTTTAAGCTCTTCCTTCTTTTTGAGCTTTGGACACTCCGGTTTGATATGACCTACATTTCCACATTCATAGCAAGTTATTTGATTAGGTTTACCTTTCTTTGATGGAAATCTTTTTGAAGATTCGCCCTTGTTCCATTTCATAAACTTCTTGTATCTCTTGAACATGGCAAGCTCCTCATCACTTTCTCCTTCGCTTTCCAGATGGTCATCAATTTTGAGTGCCATGGTCTTCTTGATGATAGGAACCTGTTCTTCTTCCTTCATTTTCTTCAAAAGAAGCTCGTGAGAGTATAGGCTGCTCCAAATGGTGGAGGTTTCAACATCCGCACATTTGGGCAACAAATTTACAACAAGACTATGCCACTCTCTAGGAAGAGAGAATATAATCTTGGTGTTAATCTCACTAGTAGGATAAACTTTATTTAGCTTACTCAAATTGTTGACAATGAGGTTGAATCGTTTGTTCATATCTTGAACGGATTCTCCGGCCTTCATCTTGAAGTTTTCATACTCGGATGTTCCTAAAGCTATCTTGGTAGCTTTTGTGTCTTTATCTCCTTCGTGGGTGGCTTCTAAGAGCTTCCATGCTTCCTTTGCGGATTTGCAAGAACTCACCCTAGCAAACTCATCTTGACCCAAGGCATAAAACAACACGTTTAGTGCTTTGGCATTCAAGGAGAGTTTTTTCTTGTCTTCGGTGGTGAGTTTGTCCATTGGAGTAGGAACTTGGTGTTCACCTACAGTTGTCATAGGAACAAACGGACCATGAGTAGTGACTATCCATAAATCATAGTCAATAGATTGAATGAAATTCTCCATTCGCATTTTCCAATAGCCATAGTTATCCCCATTGAAGAATGGTGGCTTGGTAATGCTTTGGGAGTTCATTGAATCCATGTGTCGTAAAATGAAATAAAAGATGAGTGTGAAAGGATCAAACTTCCTGCTCCGATACCAATTGAAAGTCGGTTTACACCCTAAGAGGGGAGTGAATTAGGGTGTTTGCAAATTTTTCGTAGAAAACAAAAACTTATGCGCAAAGTAGTAGCGGAAAAAGAGCAAGAAAGATATAAAAGATAAAAATACGACACTGGCGATTTTATACTAGTTCGGGAACTCCCTACTCCAGTACCTCAAGGCTCCTCCACAAGGATTTAACCTCCACTAACTTGTTTGGCTTCACTAAGAAGACTCAAACGAGGTTTGGAAAACAACCCTTGCCAATAAGCAAATGAGATTTTACTACGGCTATCTCAACCGTTTACAACCGAAGATTTTAAGGCTATCTTCAACCTTACAATGAGGATTTAGAGGCTATCCACACCTTTTACAAATCAATAAAAAGATTGGTGTTGCTTCTCTACCAAAATGATAACAAATGTAAGTTGGTAGGAGAAGAACAAAAGATTAAATCAACAACAACAAAAGCCTATAGGCAAGATACAAAATAATGAAGCACAAATGCCCTTGTGTGTGAGTGTATAAAAAGATGAAAGCTTTTTACTCAAAAGAGTAAGAAAAATAAGAACAAAGCTTTAAGAACACTCAAGAATAGAGAAAGAGGCTTTAGAAATAATTGGGAAGTTGTTGTTTTTAAAATGAGGCTTAAAGGGGGTTTATATAGGAGTTTGGAATGTTAAAATTTGAGTTTTTAACGTTAAATGCCGTTAGGAAGTGATTAGGGGTGATTTGAATTTAAATTGGCAATTTGCTACAGTGCTGCCAACGGATCCGGTACCCTTCACGGTAGGGTCAGTACCGTCCGGTACCTAGGTACCGTGACCCACGGTATAGCCTACCGTTTGGGGGTACCGTGTATGCCTAAAGTTTGGTTCGCCTCTGGCGGTACCTGGTTAGGACGGGGGTAACCATCCGTCTCAGCCTTCCGTCCGGTACCTAGGTACCGTTACACGGTAGGGGGTACCGTGTACCTCTTCACTGAAACGTGCCACGGTACGTTCACTTGGCTATCGGCGGTACCCTGGTGCCGTGTACACGGTAGCCTGGTACCGTTAGGCCAGTGTAAATTTTCCAAAACTCGTTTTTCGTGTTCCGTTTTCAAAATGACCCCAACTAAGAATATATTTGACATTTAAAATTAATTTTTGAGTGAAAGGGCATAAGTAAATCATTAAAATATATTATTACCTTTACACAATAATTTCTAAACTCGTAGGAGTATATCTCGGTGATGCTAAACAAGCTAATAGAGGTTTGGCGTTTGGTTTCTTCCTGCAAATGATGTTAGTAGCATTTGGAAGACTTATTTGGCATATCAAAACGGTTACGGGGTACGGCATTCAAGGCCAACAAAGGCCACTATGAACTTCGGGTCATGCCCTTTGGCCCCACGAACGCCCCGTCTACATTTCAGGCATGCATGAATAGATTGTTCGCATTTTATCTTCGCCGCTTTGTAATTGTCTTTTTTGATGATATATTGGTTTATAGTCCATCCCTGCAAGACCATGCTCGCCACTTGGACGTGGTCCTTCAATTATTGGGGTTTCATGTATTTTTCGTCAAGCTCTCAAAGTGCTCTTTTAGTGCGACGTCGATTGAATATCCGGGCCATATTATCACCGCGGGGAAGTTATAGGCGGACCGTTCGAAGATCACAGCCATGGTCGATTAGCCGACACTGACTAGAGTTCGCCAGCTTCGTGGATTCCTAGGCCTTACCGGCTACTATTGGCGGTTCATTCATCATTATGCTCATTTGGCCGATCCCCTCATTGATCTCTTAAAGAAGGATTCTTTTTCCTGGACTCCAGCGGCTGCCAAGGCCTTCGACACTCTGAAACAAGCACTCTCCACGGCACCCGTCCTTCACCTACCAACCTTCTCCGTCTGTTTCGTCGTGGACACCAATTCCTCTGCCGTGGGTATTGGGGCAGTCCTACTCCGGGAGGAGCAACCCGTGGCCTATTTCAGCAAAACGTTAGGGCCACAGCGACTAGCGGCCTCTACATACCACAAGGAGTTATATGCCATCGTCGCCGCCGTGCACAAATGGAGACAATATCTCTTGGGTCGCAAATTTTTGATACGCACGGATCAGTGAAGTTTGAGAGAGTTATTGCAGTAAGTGGTGCAGACTCCGAACCAGCAACTTTACATCC
Organism: Cuscuta australis; assembly: GCA_003260385.1. Lineage (NCBI taxonomy): Eukaryota > Viridiplantae > Streptophyta > Magnoliopsida > Solanales > Convolvulaceae > Cuscuta > Cuscuta australis. The sequence goes on along the minus strand of NQVE01000150.1, from coordinate 366,557 downwards.
GAAAACTTTTGGGGTCTCGCTTTCAAATTGAATACAAGCTGAGTTGTACAAATACTGTCGTTGATGCACTATCCCGCTTGTGCGACAACCCAGTGGCTTCTGAATTCATGACTCTCACACAACCATTCCCGGAGATTATGCAGTGCATTCGGAAGGAAAATCGGGATCAACTGGACCTCGCACGCATGCACGGTCTCTCTCGGCAGGGGCTCGTGCTGGCTCTCTTTACGGTGGTCGGCGGTCTGCTTTTATATATTACGCGCCTGTGCATCAGGGAGCAGTCAACATTGCGACGGGAGCTTCTCAAGGAATATCATGACTCACATACCGGGGGTCACACGGGCATTCATCGCACTTTCATGCGGCTTGCACAGACATTCTATTGGGCCCGAATGCGTGCCGATGTGAGGGAATACGTCAAGGCTTGCCCCACCTGTCAACGGACCAAGTACTCTACTCAACCCCCGGGGGGTTTGCTCCAGGCCTTGCCTATCCCGGAACAGGTTTGGGAAGACATCAGTATGGACTTTGTCATGGTGTTGCCTACCTCGTGGGGATCCTTCGTCATTTTGGTCGTGGTCGACCGACTCACCAAGTATGTGCACTTTGGTCCTTTGCCAAGGGACTTCGACGCGCACCGTACGGCTTTCCTGTTTACCGACATAGTCATTAAGTTGCATGGGTTTCCTCGCTCCATTATATCTGACAGGGACATAATTTTTCTAAGTACATTTTGGCGGGAGTTACACTCATTGAGTGGGACAGCATTGAAGCACAGTAGCGCGTTTCATCCGCAAACGGATGGTCAGACGGAAGTCCTGAATCGTACCTTGGAACAGTACTTGCGCGCTTTTGTCCACGATCGGCCAAACCACTGGACAGTCCTTCTTCCCTGGGCGGAGTACTCCATGAACACCAGTGTCCATAGTGACCTCAAGATGACACCGTTCCAAGCACTCTGCGGCCGACTTTCTCTGAATATTATCCCCTACAAACACGGCGCCAGTAAGGTACCAGTGGTGGATGACATTTTTGCTGAGCGCGACACCCTCTTATGTCGGCTGCAGGATAATTTGCAAGCCGCCCAAACAAGGATGAAGATGATGGCAGATAGACACCGCCGGGACGTCGAATTCTAGGTCGGTGATTGGGTCCTATTGCGGCTGTAACCTTACCGGCAAACTCGGTGGCTCGCCGGTCTTCTAAAAAATTAAATCTCCGTTTTCATGGCCCCTTTGAAGTTTTGGAGCGAATTGGGCACATGGCGTATCGCTTAAAACTCCCAGACAGTGCTCGAATACATCCGGTCTTCCACGTCTCAGTGTTGCGTCCTTTTGTGGGCAGAGAGTCTGATGCCGAGGTGCTGCCCTTACTAGATGATCTGGTCGATGGTCGAGCCCCTTCCCATCCCGTCCAGGTGCATGCCTCTCTGTGGGTGCTGCGGCATGGCATTAGGGAGGAACAATATTTGGCCAGCTGGAGCGACAGTACCTTAGATGACGCTACATGGGAACCAGCAGCGGTGATCCGCGAACATTATCCTCATTTACACCTTGAGAACAAGGTGGCCTCCGAAGAAAGGGGAATGATACGGAGGCGACAAGGCGGACGGGTACGGGTACGCGTACTAGGCGTGCCCCAAAATGGAAAAAGGATTTCGAGATGCATTAAACTTTTATTATTTGTTGTAATTTAGATTTTTCCTAGGCAAGCGAGTTATAAGCTCCTTCGAGGGTTTCTTTACGGTTCTTTACCTTGTCGCTTTTCTTTGAACCGTTAGGATAGAAAACGTAGTTTTAGGTATTGGGGTTTCTCTATAAATAGGGATGTATTCTCTCTATTTACGTAAGCAATAATAAAACTCTCCAAACCCTAAATTCTTTCTCTCTCTCCCTCGTTTTCTCTCCCTCTCTCGCACGGCTCACAGCCGCTGCCACCCTCCCCTTCACCTTCTCCTTCCTCTTGTTTTTCCCTACGAGCCCGAAGGCGCTCAAAGTCTTCTCCCCGATACGTACATCGTATCATAACATTGGATGTCACTATCACTATTACGGCTCATAACTTTTGTTTGTTTGTATATTTTCATTAATAGTTTGATAAAATAAAATATTCTTATCACATCTTGTTTTATAGAGTTTTTTTATTTACTTTTAAATGATGTAAATTATACTTTTATTTCTATACTAATTTGTAATTAAAATGATTTTAAACATGATAGGATTTTGCACGTTGTTTGGAGTGTGGTATCCAATATGGGAGGGGGGAGTATTAAGGATTATTTCTCTATAAAGTTAATGTATATATAATCATCAGGAAAATAACTCCAGTGCCTCCTGTGGTTTGAAAATTGGTACCAGTGCCCCATCTATTTTCGAAACTTATTTCTAAAGTTCTCGTGGTTTCAAAACGTTGCACCCACACCCCCTCCAATCATTTTCCAGTGAAAAGAGGGGGCATTAGTGCCTATCTTCTAAAACAAAAAATAAACGAAAAAGAATAAATGATCACGAGTGCCCCCTATAGGTTTGAATATAGGCGCCAATGCCCCTTCTTCGTCGAAAAATGATCAGAGGGGGTATGTGTGTAATATTTTAAAACCACGAGGACTTTAGAAATAATATTTGAAAAAACGGGGGTATTGGTGCCTATTTTCCAAATCACGGGGGGTGCTGGTGCTATTTGGCCTATTATATAATCATTATATGATACTCCCTCCGTCCCTTAAAGTTCCTTCCTTATTGAGTTTTAGAGAATATAAGGGAGAAATATATTTGTGTTGATTTTTAAAAATATACTTGATGTGATGAGTAAAAGTAGGATGTCATTGATAGATTATTAGTATAAAAGTATGGTAAAAATTAGTAGTGGTAAAAAATAGTTTTTTAAAAGAAAGGAGTTTGATTGTAGGATAAGAAAAAAAAGGAGAAAGAATTACAGGGACAGAAGGACTGAGAGAAAAACTAAAGTAGAAATAAAACATTGAAAATATATCAAAATAGGAGTTATATGTTTTTATTTTCCAAATAGGAGTTAAAATACTTTTACATTACCAATCATGAGCATCCATATTACCAAAAATATACCGGAGTAGTAAAATGTATATGTAGAGTGTTACAATACTACAGTGTGAACTCTTATTTATAGAATTAAAACATGGAATTTCTATTTTGATATTTTCTCTATGTTTTACTCCAAATAGGATAATATCTCTTTTATAATGATAAGAAAATGTATAGTCATTCATTCTATGAGAGATGATCGAGCAAGTAAATGTGAGAGAGCATACTTCTGATTCACGACAGTGCATCTTTTTGATGCTATGTTTTAGGCATCATTCTTATATTAGAAAATTATTGCTGAGTAATAATATTCGCAACCTCGTCAGCAGCATACCTTTCAAACAAAACATGAAACAATAATTTCAATCTTAGGTGGAAGAATTATGTCATGTTTATAAAAACAAAAATACGGATTATTCATACTCTTCAAGTCTGAAATAAAGATCATTTGCCATTAAAATAAATAGCAATATGTGTCATGTAGGTTAAGTGTCACTATCTATATAACTGGCACTATCTAACCAATGCACTCATTAAACAAATCATATATACGTGCATCTCATTTCTTAAATAAGTTTATTTATTGATCAGTACTTATATTTCGCAAGTTAAAATGCCGGGCCAAGCTAATTAAAATTTTAACTGCTCCGCCAATAATATATGGAGTAAAACGTTTCCTGTCTTTAATTTTCGTTTAAGTTTTTAGTTGATTTCATTTGTCGTGGTCGTGTTTTTTAGATCTTAAACTCTTGATCTAGTTTTTTTTCCCAATTTTTTCTAATTTTTTAAACTTTTTCTACTCCTCAAACAATCACTTTAAAAATGACGTATTTTTAATGTGATTATTATCATTATAATTACAATACTAATAATAATTATTATCATAATAATAATAATAACAATAATTAGTATTAGTATTATCTTCATTATAGTTGTTATTATTATTATTATTATTATTATTATTATTATTATTCTTACAAGTATTATATTGATAACTATAGTTTATAAATTATTTCATTTTTTATTTTTTCCATGTCACTATTTTTACGATTGGTACTCTTCTAAATTGATACGAGGAAAACATTTTTCAAATTTTATAAAATTTTTTGAAAGGTAAAATATTTTAGTGAAAAAGAACAAACTAGGAGTAAAATATAAAAATGTACCAAAATAAAAATTTTATGTTTTTTGTCCCCAAAATAAGAGTTACAATGTCAATCATGAAAGAAAAATATAGATTTGATCACATTATGTGACATGTCTGATGTTTAAAATAAAATCTTATAATATATGAATTATAATTACAAATATATTATTTTGTACTCCCTCCGTCTTAAAACCTTCTTCTCATTTCTATATACGAGGTTTGGCTGACTTTATTTTCAAATCAATTTGTTTAATTGTAGGTATAAAATTTAAAACTAAAATTTATATATTTAAAAACTACATCAAAAGTTCTACAAAACAGGTGACTAGACTGTATTGTTTTATCAAATAATTAACGAAAATAGTTAAAGAAATTGATTAATGTTTGACTGTGCGAATACTAACTGAAAAGAATATTTTAGGATAGAGGGAGTAATAAATATTGCATAAATAAACTAAGGTGACCGCAATAACTTTTTAAAATTTAGCATTTTAATATTTATGCTAACTTTATATTCTAATTAAATAAATTTTTGCGAAAGTAGATTTTTGTGAATGAAAAAATGACAATATTTTTTTATCTTAAAGAGATTAATTAAGATAAAATGATTGCGAATATAATAATACTAATAATAATAAATTATAACAACAACAATTAGAATGAGAAAAATATAAAAAATAAACTTCAGTAATTTTTTTAAAAGTTTTTTTTTATATTTTCCAATTTTTTCTAGTTTCTTCCCATTTCCATGTTCTTCCAGCTTCTTCCAACATCAACCTCTTTTTTTCCAGTAATAAAGGACAAGCTCTTAGTCTTTTTGCGCGTACCCTCTTCTAAATTCTTTTACACTTCCTCTTTACTTCTTCCATATATAAATTCTTTTCACCTCCCATAATATTTTTTTTGTGTCACATTATAAATCCAACATATGTGCAATTCTTAGAGTGCCAAAAACATTATTTATGAAATTTTCAATAAGTACTGGGTACGGTTGGCCCGACTCCCATCCCGGAGAACGAGGTAGAGCATGTCCTGGAAATGCAACCTCCAAAAAAATCAAAAGGGAAGGCCATGCCAAAAGGGTACAACGAGTTGGGCGGTCAAAAGACCCTGGACGTACGGCGACAAAGGAAGAACTGTTGTCATGGTTTGGGTGAACGTTTCCGAAGACCCGATTATAGCTAGGTTCATTTTTTCCAAGTACATTTCCTTAAAAATTTCATATAGTTTTTAAATCCTTTTTCGATTCCAAACGATTTTTTTCTCATTTTTTCCCGCAATTATGAATTGCTCAAAACGCAGACAACTTTTGGGGTAGGGTCACTAAAAAATTCTACGTATTGATGAACGTGGAGCCCTACCGCCGCATCGACGTGATCTCCTCCATGTACCGCGACTTGAATGCAAAAGTTTACAAGTTTGCCGGGATATACAAAGCACCACCCTTGCTCGGCCAAGCAGGGCAAGTGACGATCCCATTTTAAAATCGACGTTGTCAAAGTATCAAACACAATATAGCGGCCCTTTCCAACATATGAAAGTGTGGGAGATATTTAGTGAGCACCCTAAATGGGCTGCGGTACCGACTGAGGTGTGCCGGGCCAAACCGACCAAAATGCCAGAGTCCGAGGTGAATGGTAGTCTCATGGCCTCCATCCCTCTTTCGACATCCGTGTTCTTGAGTGGCGACGACGACATTCCAACCCCTCTGGAAAGTGGTGGAGCCAAAATCCAATGCTAGTGGTGGTGAAATTAAAGTAGAATAATTCGTCCATTGATCAAGTGGTGTGGTTGCAGGGGGTTTAGCGGTGGCTATTTATCACCATTCAAAACCAAATATATATCGAGTACAAAAACATTTAAAATCAAATCACATTTTTTTACTCCTCATTAAAATTTGAAGAGGCATGAGAAGCATTCGGCAGCCCGACACCACCCATAGAAAGGGCTAGGTGGCAGTAAACGCAGAGCCAAACCATTCTTTATATGCTCCCAACTACGCCCATTCTCTCCAGAACATTGACAACAAAAACATTGCTTTCTTCTTGATGGCGAAGATGCATGTTTCTTCTTGTATTTACTCAGTACTGTGTTTAATCACTAGTAAATAATATAGAATACTAAAAATAAGTTTATATTAGAACTGAGTAGGAATTCCCTATTTCTTAGAGCAGTTCCTTTTACATGTTTCTCCGTAAAAGAGAAGAGTAGGGATTTTATCAAGATCTCATCATCTTATGTTTAGTCTTTTATAAATTATCATATGCAGTATGTATATATATTATAAAGAAAGTTGATTTAGGAGTGATTGCAATTCCAGTCAGTTGCTCCCATTTCGCTCCGCCTCTGCCTCTTGAGCCTACTGGCCAGACGACAAAGATAAGGCGAAAAAGGCATCATCATCGCACACGACCGCAACCGAAGACCCCACTATCAACAACCTCGTGTCCACTATCGCTGCTTTCAACCAAGTGCAATCAAGAAGATTTAGCTAAAACAAAAATTTATCGGTGAAGCACTACAACCTTGAGCGCAAATGTAATGAGAAAAAAAAGCTATGAGATTGTGATATAGAGTGTTGATCATTTTCCACCGCGCACACAACTATTCTAAATATAAAAGACAAAATTAGCCAGAAGTGGCTTGGACATGCGGCCGACACCTTAGGCGGTGATATTTAATTTTTTTAATCAAGGGGTTGTATTTGTTTTTCAAGTATTTCTATTTTTTAAGATATCTCTCTTTTTGCCACATATCACTCTTTTTATCTTTTACTTTTTCCATTTTAATTTTAAATTTAATATTAATAAGAGTTTTATTTTATATTTTAAGTTAAAATAATTTAAATTAAAACAGTTTCAAAAAAAGAAAAAAGCAATGGGCATGATCCACACCCTAAAAGGGATAAGATATGATGGAAAGAGCAAATTGACGTGCACTGTATGACAGGATGTGATAAGCGTGATGGTGTGACCCACACTGCACGACTAAGAGAAAAAGCAATATGTGTATGCGGAACGGAACAAAACAACTTCTGTATAAGCGGAACGGAGCAGATCTAGAGTCAAAATCTTCAAAAATACTTCAAAACTACTACTTTAATTAATATACGCATGGACCGCGGGCGTCCATTTATAGCTTATTGCCGTGTGGCAGGGCCGCGTCACTTCTGGTTCCTTGGGCGTCCAACTACCCCGAGCGTCCAACTTTGGACGCCCATGACCCGAATCTTGCACCCAATTCGCTAATCTCCGAGATCTTGGCCCATTTTTGCTTTGTATTGGCCCGTTTGACTCCCGAACACTGATTTCTACCTCCGAAGTATTTGTGATCTTTAAAATCTGAAACTTTTCATCCAATTTGGGACATAAAATTGACAAATAAACTTAATTTAGTTTGGAACCCGTGTTTTATTCTTCTTAAGACGAAACATAAGTTTTGTCACTAATAGACACTTTTAATGGATAAATTTATTACTATTTTCGTGCAATAACGCTTAAAATATGCAGAATAAAATAAGAACAAAATGGACTTATCGAATTCTTCACACTTAAACGTTGTTTGCCATCAAGCAACAAATTGAATAAGTTATGTATGAAAACAAATTAGCAATCACAGAGAAAACATTTAAGTTACACAACTCGAAGGAAAGGATCGGAAAGATAAGATAGTCATCGACGTTTTTGCATGAACAAGTAAATTTATAGATTCTCACCCATATTGTTAGAAATTTAAAAGTATTTTGTCAAACCTATATTTTTACCCAATTAAATCAAAACTAAACTCTAAATTTTCATTGATAATCATATTTCTAAGGATTGTTTTAAAATCAAAAAATGTTTCAAAGCTCTAATAAAAATGGGTTTCCAAAAAGGTTTTTGTCAAACTCTTAGAGCCTATTCACTTTATTAAGCATTATTTATCACGAGAGAATTCTCGGAATCACCAAGGCATATTGCATTACTGAGATTGTGGATTTATTTTATGACAAACGCATACTTACTCCCTCGCCTTATGCAATTAGCGGGAGAAGCAGAGCCCCTTTACGGAGATAGAATTTCCAATTCGTCACTTAAGCGCAATCCCAACAAACAAAATTTAAACCATTAGAATTTTTTTATAGACCCTTATATTTAGAAGAGACCTTTATGAGAAACGACATTTTTAGAGAAGCTATTTAAAAATTAATAGATCTTAAAAACCTTTAGAAAATACTAATGTATCCCAAATGATTTAGAAATCGTTTGAAAAAAAATTAGGAGAAAAGATAAAAGTTTGACAAAAAGTTAAGAATTTCCAATTTTTATGGGTGATAACTAAAAACTTAATTATTTAAACAAAAGAGTTGATGACCATACTTATAAAATCTTTACCCACAAATATGCAAAGCAAACCATTCTAACCAAGAATATTTCAACCAATAATTCACATCCTCCTCACACTTGAACGGAACCGCACCCTCGCGGCAAAAAAAGCATTTCAGAGTAGAATTTTTGGTTGAAATATGAAACATGTGATGACTAAGATGATTGCATATGTAAAATATTCAAAGTGATGATTGAAATAGTAAATAAGCATAACCATAAAAGTTTACCAGAAGAAGTCAAAATGGAATCCAAATAAACCAGCAAGTCATCAATTCCAGCTCAAATAAGATAAAAAGTTCAGAAAAAGTAGGAGATCACTGCGGAGGCTGGGAGGTGGAGCGATCGTCATCTCCGGGCTTCTGCTGCTGAGGGAGATCTGTTGGGTTTTCAAAACCCAACGCCTCACACATCCTGTCTAAACCCTGCACTTGCTGCTGGAGTGCTGTGACGGACCGCAAAAGTGTATTCTGGTTCTCCAAGAGCTGCTGGGCCCATGCCGGTGCTACCTCTAACTGAGCGCGAGCCAGTTGTGCTCTGGTGGGTCGCCGACGAGGAAGGCGCTGAGACGGTCTTTGTGACTGACTGGAAGACTCTCCCATCTCATGTGAAGTGCGACTAGTAGACGCCGTAGTACTCTTAGAAGAGCTAGGAAAGAGACTCCGGTGGATGTGAGCATTCCGGAGCATGCCAGCATCTAACTCCCTCATCAACATGAGAGGTCATGGGATAGGTGCATTCCCCATGAGGGAGCGAAAGAGCAAAGTAATCACGAACCGACAGACCAAGTGCGTCCTACACCCATAGGACAGGGAGTATAAGAACCTGGTCAGGTACACCGCCACGTTCACTGGCTGGCTGTTGTGCAGGCTCCAAAAGACAAACATGTCCTCCTCGTAGACCCTATTTGTGTTCGACAGCCTTCCAAAGAAGGATGTCGAAAGAACGAAAGATAGGATCCTCCAGGTGGGCCAATCCAGAATCGAGCCTTACTCTTCTTGTTTACAAACTCCTGCTCGTTAGATGAATGCTCCCTCCAGAAAGCTACATGGTCAAAGTCTGCGGGAAGACGAAAGGGTGCCATTTGATAGTTGTAGCTTTTCGGGTAGTAAACCTTCCCAGTAATGGGTTAGTTTTCTCTCCGAGTTTCGTGTCTCTCGAGGAAAGGGAATTAGCTAATAACTCTAACTAGGTGAAGGCTTGTATAGGTTTATGAAAGTCTTCTAGGAACGAAATGAAAGAGAGCAGATTAACAATAATAAATTAATTTTACATAGTATAAGTGCAGATCTGGACCTAGGGCCAGGACATCATTTGGATATACTTTATCATACTTAATTAATAATTGGAATAATAATATTTCTATTATTACTTACCTATTTCTAGGTTTTGTACTTAATCTGTTGCCTTGAATACGATAGTCTTCCGACATATAATATTTTCTCAAAAAATAGATAATTAAACACTCAAATTATACAACCAAACTAGTCCGAATCTAGAGATTCGGACCCTAACTCATACTATGCAAACATAAATTAAAACATCATTAAATTAAATAAAGAACACTTACAGCTTCCATGTAAGCAAAACGGAACAGATCGGGAGTCAAAATCTTCGAAAATACTTCAAAACTACTAGCTATTTAAACTAATATACAATAATTTTTGAATAAAATGAAAGAGGAAACCCAAAATGGCGTTGAGAGATAGTGTTGAATGAGATGAGAATGGAAATGTATTTATAGGGCAGGGACCGCGGGCGTCCACCTCCCTGGGCGTCCAACGTTGGATTCCCGTACGTCCAATACGTGTTCGGTCCAGTAGCTGATTGCCGCGTGGCAGGGCCGCGTCACTTCTGGTTCCTTGGGTGTCCAACTACCCCGAATCCTGCGCCCAATTCACGAATCTTCGAGATCTTGGCCTATTTTTGCTCTGTATTGGTGTGTTTGACTCTTGAACACTGATTTCTACCTCCAAAGTATTTGTGATCTTTAAAATCTGAAACTTTTCATCTAATTTGGGACATAAAATTGACAAATACACTTAATTTAATTTGGAACCCGTATTTTATTCTTCTTGATACGAAACATAAGTTTTGTCACTAATAGACACTTTTAATGGATAAATTTATTACTATTTTCGTGCAATAACGATTAAAATATGCAAAATTAAATAATAACATGGGCTGGAGGGTAGGGTAAATAGGGGCGCGGCCCAAGCAGCCAAGGAGTGGGAGAGGGTAATGTCCAGGCTGAGCTCGATGGTTGCCGTTGGTTGCCGCCACTGCCACGCCCGTGTCCGCGTCCTCTACCGCGTCCATAGCCGCCGCCGGTGCCCCGGTTCTTCCCGCTGTACCCACCTCGGTGTTGTCCGCTAGATCCTTGCTGCCCGTGTTGCTGTGCGCCGTCGCCAGAGCCGCCGCCACTGCCGGTACTGAGGAGGGAAGTGGGCGATGAGCCGGTGCTGTGGAGGGCGTTGATCGTTCTGTTGCTGTTCGACGAGGAGAAAGGCACACCGTGCTTCGAGGAAGGTAGGGAAGGGATTCTGATATTGTAGAAATTGAACCTGAGACCGGATGTCGTGTGGTAGCCCTTGAAGCATATGAAGAACGAGAGCCCGCTCAGCCACGGGGGCGTCCACATCATCAAGGTACTCCGATAAGTTTTTGTGAAACCGATAGTACTCCGCAATGGATTAGTTACCTTTCACCTTTGTGCGGAAGCAATGCTCCAGGTGCATCGCTCGTGCATATCTGTTGTCATGGAAGAGGTTGTAGATCGCCTTCCAGAGAGCATGAGCAGAAGGATTGCTAGCAAGAACAAGATCAGATACCTCGTCGTTGATTGTGGATAAAATCCATCCCTGAAGAAGGGCATCAAACTGGTACTATTCAGAATCATCAGCGGAGGACTCGGTGGTGGTGCCGTCGATGAAACCTTTGAGATTGAATTTGAGAACAATAAGTTGAAAGAACCTGATCCACTTTTTGTAATTTGGTTCTGAGAGGCTGAGTAGCACAGGAATATGTAATTTGATATTTGCTATAGTGGTGAAAGCTAGATGGGGCGAGTTAGGGGGATTATTGGAGGAGGAGGTGGAGTTGTTTTTGCCGGAAGAGACGGAGGAGTCGGCATCCATGTTTGCCGGTGAAGAGAGGGACGGCGGAGGAGGGTGGCCGAGAGGGAGAGGGCCGAAGAAAGAGAGAGCCAAAGATGGAAGCCGAGGAGGATTAGGGCTCCGATACGATGTAGAATAGGTAAATTCCAATAATTAACAATGAAGGATTACATGGTTTTATATACAAGGGTTTCCTAATTATAATACTCTCTTCGTCCCTAAATAGATTACAATTTTTTCTCTCTCCTCTCGATAACTTTTGTTTGTTTACGCGATTTCATTAGATATTTGATAAAATAAAATATTCTTGTCACTTCTTGTTTTGTAAAACTTTTGACGTAGTTTTTTAATATGTAATTTTTATATCTTATTGATATACCAATTTGTAAATAAAATGATTTCAAAAAGTAGAAAATTTCACTTCGTAACCCGCAATTTATAATCTATTTAGGGACGGAGAGAGTATGAAACAATAATTAATACTCCTTCCGTCCCAAAAAGATTGGTATATATTGATTTTTTGGAAAATTAAGAGAGGGATATTTTGGTGTTGACTTTCCAAAAATACCCTTGATGTGATGGGTAAAAGTAGGATGTGATAGGTAGATTATTAGGAAAAAAGTATGATGTGATAGGTAAGGTATGAAAAAGTAAGGGGTAAAAGTGGTTTTTTAATAGAAATGTAACGGACTTTACGAGACGCAGTTTTTTCGAAACGTGTCGGACTTTTTGGGACGGAAGGAGTACATCCTATACAATTATGGTAGCTACCAACATACACATAATAATAAATATAGTAAGAATATATTTAACAGTATGTTTTTGTTTTTTTTTTCTTTTGTTTTTTTGGATGAAATCGTTGAATCTATTAGGTCTTTCTTTTTTCATCAATGGAATGTGATAGTGTAATACATTGAAATATAAGGCAAATTTGATTGTCTTTGTCTTACACTTTGAATAATTATGTTTTTGCTTGTGCAGAATAAATCTGGTGCATTAAGAAAATGGGAGGACCGGGAGCAAAAACAGGGCGGTGTATGGGGCAGCGTCCCCATAAATTTAATTTTGAAAGCCAATGTCTTACATTAATAAGAAATTTCTTACTATAAAATTTTCCTAAAATATACTCTGTACATGTTTAATACTTCATATATAATTTCTGTGAATTTTAATGTTTTTATGTTCTACTCCCCCGTTCTAATTTATATCGTCTGTTTCGGTTTACTGAAATTATTTTCAAATCATTTTATATGAAAAATAGCGTAGAATTAATAAATAAAAATTACTCCATGCATGTTTAAATAATGCATCAAAAGATCTATAAAACAAATAGTGACATGACTATTTTATTTTATCAAATAACTAACAAAAATAGAAAAAGAAAGTGAATGAAGTTTGACTTTTTGAATAAACATGCAATTTAATTTGGAAGGGAGGGGTATATTTTATTTTTAAAAAATTTTAAAAACAATTTTTTAATAAAAAAATTAAAAAAAATTCGAATTTTTCTTTGTATTTTGGGATGAAGGAGACATTTAAATAACAAAAAAATAATACTCCGTTGTTTAAATTATAAAAAACATACTCGGTATGTTTAAAGTGAAATTTGAACCAAATAAGACTAAACATAAGTCATTTCCTAATTTAGGATTTAAACATTTTTATTCTCTAAATAAGACGTAATAATGTCTAATGAGAGTAATAATGTCCAGTGATGGTGGAGATTTACATAAATAATGATTAATGGATAATGATCAATGGTCCTACATTAGGAAATAATAACATATGATTTTATATTAAGAAAATTCATTTTGTTTTAGTCCTCTTTATGAAAATTCTCCATGTTTAAAGTTCTATGAGCACTTTAATCTAAAATTAGTTCTTCCAAACGTAATGAATTAAGGTGTTGGCATTTGACAAATGCTGCTCAGTCAAAATCTATATTCATATCCATGGGTGGCCTGGAGGGTGTGCAAAGTGGCCAACCCCTCCGCACAAAGTCTCTTAAAATTTAGGGCACCATATTTTTAAATTTGTTAATAATTTTAAAGCAAAAGTATTCTAAAAATATAAAGGAAAAATTATCTCAAATAATCCCACCTTTTAGTGCTCTTTCAAAAATAATTCTACTTTTCACTCTCACCAGAAATAATACCACCTTCCCGCATATGTGCGAGTTTTGGGGTTTGCCGTTAAAAAACTAACGGTCACTTAACGGAAATTTTGAAAAATGCCTGTTTTCGCAAATAAATGAAAGGTGAGATTATTTTAGGTAAATTCTCCCTTTTTCGTTTTTTAATTTCTTTAAATGTATTTTTATTTTATTTTTTTGGAAAAATACCAAATATAAGTGTTTTTAGAGTGAAACTAATTGTTTTTTTTCAATAACCAATAATATGGTAATAATTAGAAAATAAATTATTCTACACAATAGAGCTAATTTATTAACTTCATAACTAACTACTCCCTCTGTTTGGAAAAAGTGTTCCTCTTTTGACTTTGTGTAAAAATAAGGAAGTATTAAATTGTAGTTGACTTCCAATTTTGCTCTTGATGTGATAGGTAAAAGTAAGATGTGATGGATAGATTATTAGAGATAAAGTATGATGTGATAGGTAGGGTATGAAAAAAAGTAAGGGTAAAAGTGGTTTTTTAATAAAAAGTGGAAGTGTTTTGTTGGAAGGTAAAAAAAATAAAAGAGGAAGTGTTTTTGATAACGGAGGGAGTACATTTTTTTGTAAGTTGCATTTACTGTATTTTTCTTGATCTGCACTTCAAATTATTTTTTAATACTACATTATTATTATTTCTTAAAAAAATGGCACTACAAAACTTATGAATATTTTTCGATAGTTCTATATAAATTTTTTTTTGTGAAACAACATTACAATAGTTGTGAAAATAACACAACAATTTTTTTCTCTAAAATAGAACTTTTATTTTTATAACTCACTACATTCTCTGATATATTGCAATTTTTCCATGAACATATTTATTGATAATCTTATATTGCAATAAAATTTTCTTTCTAAAATGGAACTACCCAATTTGTGATTTTTTTTAATAATTCAATACAAATTTTTCCCCAAAATAGTAATTCAAAAGTTGTGAAAATGACACAATATTTTTTTCTCCGAAACGGAACCCATAAATTTTATAAATCACTACAATTTTTTTATTGTAATTTATTTCTTGATCGATACTCTGAATTATTTTTGATAATTCAATACTATGTTTTCCCAAAACAATTAACAAAATTTGTTAATCGTTAGACAAATCTCTAACAAGAGTGTATTGTTATATTTTTAAAAATATTAATTTTAAATTCAAAACTAAAAAAGTAAAAAGTAAATTTTTCTAAAATAATCACACCTTTCATTTATTTGCAAAAAACAGGCATTTTCAAAAACTTCCGTTAAGTGGCCGTTAGTTTTTTAACGGTGACCCAAAACTCGCACACATGCGAAAAGGTGAGATTATTTCCGGTGACAGTGAAAAGTGGGATTATTTTTGAAAGAGCGCAAAAAGGTGAGATTATTTGAGATAATTTTTCCAAATATAAAATAGGGCACAAAATATAAATTTTGGACCGGACCAATTTTATTTTTTCATTTTTCGGGACCGTCCCTGTTCATATCCTAATCTCGGGCACACATTCAGTGGGTCAATGAAGAAATTTTGGGCATAATAGCCGTTGGGCCAGTACGTGGCCCCAAGCAATTACGACAATCGTTACAAATCAAAATCAGCACGACGTCGTACTAGACTCGCCTTTTTGCGCCAATGTAGGGCCTCGCCTTTGCTGGGACTTATGTCTTGAGTTATTCTCTCATTTC
Organism: Cuscuta australis; assembly: GCA_003260385.1. Classification (NCBI taxonomy): domain Eukaryota; kingdom Viridiplantae; phylum Streptophyta; class Magnoliopsida; order Solanales; family Convolvulaceae; genus Cuscuta; species Cuscuta australis. The sequence goes on along the minus strand of NQVE01000150.1, from coordinate 351,035 downwards.
CGAATTTGCAATGCACTCATTAAGAGCAACTCCTAAATTTGTGTTGGAAATTGGAGAGGGATTCCCATAACCCGTTACACATAAGTGATCTAACTCGAGTATGGAAATCATGTCGTGTTCAAAACATACTCTGAAACCATCTATTTAGAGGCAATATCAGAATGGACATGTTGTTTGATTAAACAACACAAATTTTTGTGTAACATTCGAATGTTTGTATTTAAACATTTGAACGTATATATCGGTTAACGTACAAATGGTCTATTTATGTAATTTTGCACTAACCATTGCATTTTATCATGAAACATTCGAATATTTGAATTCAAACATTTGAATGTATCGGGCTTTTTCATAAAGGATGCCAGAGATAAAGGTATACTCCGTACTATTTTGAACTCCATTTATGAATATTTAAAGTATTTTCATCAAACAATGATGTCCAAAATAAAACAACAAGTTAGAGATTTCAAACAGTGATGATTTACACTATGTTTGATTCAAGGAATTTGAAATGGAAAACAATTTTTCTTGTTTGATTAGAGAGGAAGAATAAAAAGGTGGAAGGAAAAAAATGCGAAGGCAAAACGAAAAGAGGAGGGAAAACCAAATTTCTCCAGTTTTGGTGAGGAAACCGAGAGAAAATCATTTTTTTCTTTTCCTTCCAAATTCCTTGAACCCAATATAGTGTTAGTGTCCGGCAATAGTGACTCTATCTCCAGCGGAGGCGGAGGAAGTGATGTTGGCGGATTTCACAACTCATTTGTCCCACAGTGTTTGACGATTTTTCATTTTTTGTAGTCAAATACGATCAAATTTATTTAATTTAGAATTATATGGTTTATTAAATCGATAAAAAAATATTTAGAAAATATTTTACAAGAGAAATTAAATCTAATAAACTTATTTTGTATCAATATTTAACATCAATTTTATTTAGTTAATAGCCAAAGTTTGTTAGTTTTAGTTATAAAAAGTAAAAAATGAACAAACATTCTCACAGAGAGGTATTATCATTTTTTGAACTTATATCATATTTTCAAAACATTCCAAATAGATCCTAAAATTGATTTTAATTTCATTGTATTGATTTTAAAGGTGAGATTATTTTTGAAAGACCGGGTAAAGTTGGGATTATTTTGGATAATTTTTCCTAAATTAAATGTTTTTTAGGATTTGAAATTTTATTTTGTTCCTCAAAGATTACTCAATCAATTCGCTAATTATTAGTCTATTCAATACTTTTTGAATTTTACAAATGCAGTGTCGTAGGACCTGGGCCATCCAATGACATTGCTAAGCAATGTCAAGAAAACTAGGGTGGGCAAGAACTAAGATCTTGTTGTCTCGACCCGAAATATCCTGATTTCGTCCCTATAATGTTTTTTTGTTTTGGATGACAAAATTATCCTGGACTTATTCCGAACCGTTTTAAATTGAGATGGGACCGAGATATATAAATATTTTCTCGTTCTATCCCGTTGTCCCGTATGGATGAATATATCTATAATTTTTTTGAAAGGATATCTATTAATTTATTTATATAAATGATATAATATTAAAAAGTATCATAGTTTTTATTTTTCCCAAGATAAATAAAAATAAATATCCAAATTCAAATATTCAAAGAAAAATAGGCTAGGATCGGGACACCTAAAAACCTGGAACGTTCCGACCTATGTCCACTCCAATTTGTGGATCATAGTTTAACTTTTGACGAATGTTGTAGCATTTTTTTCATAGTCTCCTCCTTATGCATTTTATATCTTTATATCTAACTTCGAACAATGATAATGCAGGACTACACAAACTCATTTTGTTTTGTCCCGATTCATAGTACTCCCTCCGTCCGGAAATGTTCTTCTCATTTGACTTTTTACGGTCTCCAAAATTGCACTTTGACCACTAATATCTTTATTTATACATGGATATATTTTATAAAAATTTGATATTTGAAAACTATATTTCAAAATGAATATATTCATATTAAAGTTATATAGTAATATAATGTATTTTTTCCACATATCATAGTCAAAGTTTACAAACTTTGACCAAGAAAAGTCAAATAAGAAGAATATTTTCGGACGGAGGGAGTATTAAGGAACAAAGAGAGATAAGCTTGACCATTTGAAAAAAACAAGGCAAAACGCAGGATTATAAAACTCGAACGGTCTCGACCCGTGCCCACACCTAAAGAAAACCGCTCCCTTTCCTACTTGATTTGTACCCAAATTTTATCTCACTTTATTTTAAGAAAAAGTATATATGATCCACGTCAAGAAAAACTTAAGCAAGTTTTTTTTTTTTGAGAAACTTAAGCAAGTTTTAAATATAAACAATTTATTTTTAAATTTTATAGCAATCCTTAAACAAATTAAGTTAAATTAAAAATAAATCGAGCAAACTCTTTTAAACGGAAATGCAAAGATTAAATATGGCCAAGTAAAAGAGAATAACAAGGATAAAATTATTAACGGCTGGTCACAATTCTTTTTATGCCAAAAGCAGCTACCTCACTTCTTGCCTCTCTAATTCTTTCTCCTTTTTTGTCTTAAATCAAATAGACTTGCTCAAAGCCTCTCACTTTTTCTCTTTATGTTTTTTACCCTATGTTTTATCTTTTTAAAATTTGAAAAACAAAAATCAATTCCCCTCATTTGATGTGTCTAATCTCCTCCTTTTAGTGTCTGGGCATGACCCAACTGCCCTCTCATCACTTTTGTGGCTCCACCATGCAGCTTCCAGAACCCCATTGGGACTTTGGGGAGTAGAAGAAGAAGAAGAACCATTTCTTCCCCTTCCTCCATTTGCCCAATCTTGAATCAGTTCAACACACTTCATCACCCTTTCCTGCATGATTTCATCCTTTTGTTAGGAAAAAATAAACACAATGAATTGAATGTTTATTGTGCCTTGTACAAAGTTCATTTCTTCACCTTTTGCACTAGTGAGAAACAAGGGACATCCTTAAATATGTCTTCTCCAGCCGCTATAGCATCTGCTGAAACCAGCATTGCCACTGCTGCAGCAATCTCAGACGGCCTAAATTCCAAGAAATCGATTCCTGCATTCAATTTATTTCACAGCAGATATGAATAAACTTATTGCATTTTCCAAAAGGGAGACACGTTTGGTAAAATCGGTTTCACCCAAATAGGCAACCCAGAGGATATAAAGCAGGATGAGCCATTTTTGGGTACCAAACGGGTCTCGTTGGGGCAACCAAGAAGCACCTTTAGTTGTGCTTGAGATGATCTGCATTGATCTAGAAATCAAGGGCAGTGATGGGTATTTATCAACACCATTAATCTTTCTCAGAAAATGGTCAATGAAAGTCAATGGAGTATAGGGTTGCATTCTCCACTGCAAGGTGCGCAACAATAGAAGCTCCATTCTTTGTATGGTATTGCCATCAAACACACATTTGAGCTCCCCAACCTATACACATTAAGAAACAACACAATCAGATCCAAACATGGTTTGCTATATGAAAGTGTCATCAAGCATTAACTCACCTGCAAATCGACAGTCAAAGGCACGTTGATCTCCTCCATTTTGGCAGCTAATGATAAACACGCCAAAGATAACAACTTGACAGCCCAAGTTTTGTTGTTCTATCATTTCCAAGAAAGAAAATAAATCACACCAAAAAACAAGTCCAGACAATCAGCATTCAATGCCCTAAATATGAACACCCAACAAACTTCTGTATAACAAAAAAAGAACAGAAGGGATAGATTACTGAAATTTTGAGAACTTACTGGCATTTCATACATGGAGAGAAATCGATCCAAATAATTGATTGACAGACAAAAACTAGAATCCCCAAATCTGTAATGGGTATGAGCCTGCAAATGTATGAAGATGAAAATGATTTAAATAATTGGAAAAAAAAAAATAGAAATTTATTAAATCACCTTCCAAATCCAGTCAAGAGCCTCTCTTCTCAGTGCCAAATCCAAGTCTCCACATCTCAATCTCTTGAGATAATCATCCTTGGGCATATATTGACCCTCCCTTTCCACCATTGACCCAAAGCTTTCCTCACTCAGACAAGGGAAATCAATCAATGGCTCTAACCTTCTAGTGCCAAAGATGAAGCCTTTATAGCCATCGGTTTCTTGGGTTACCTCGACCGTCGCCGGAGAATCAAGATCAAAGAAGCATGGAATGTTTGTCTCTTCACATAGTAAGCTTGATTCTTCCCAGTCATAGCTGCTGTCAGCCATTTTATCTTTTTTTTAAAAAAAAATGCTTCTTTCATATACTCTATGTCAAAATCCCATCGTCGTAACAAAATTTTATCTCCTCATCGGGTTTCAAGCTTTTTTCCTAGGAAGATAAGCTCATAGAGGAAAAGAGAGTGATGTGTGGTAGAACTGTTCACGAAAGAGGAGTTTATGTAGGAAATGTACAGCAAAGATGGGTGGGGTTTTTGAGGGGAAATATGATTTTTTTTTTTAAAGATTGGGATCCAAAAGATTAACCATGATTGAGATTACATCGAAAAAGATTGAGACCGAACTCTAAAGAAATATTTGCATTAAATAGTATTAAAATTTAAGTCATTTTTCTAAATAGCAATTAAACTATTTTATTCCTTAAATAGTACTTAATAATATCCATAATGTCCAGTGATGACAGATATTTATTTGAATAATGACTAATGTATAATGACTAAAAGTGCTACATTGGAAAGAAAAATACATGTTGTGCTATTTGGGGAAAGTCATTATGTTTTAGTGCTAAAATAATCCCATTTTGGGAAAGTTAGTTTTTTTTTAATGTTCTATTCATACCTTAGTTATTTTCTCAAATGAAGTGCCCAAAATCAAACCATATTATATTCAGTCAGATTTTGGTTTGATTAGGTTTTTCAGAGTGAAAATTGATTTTGAAATCGAACATGTATGGCTGGGTTTGATTTTGGGCATTTAATTTGAGAAAATGACTAGAATAAAAGTAAAATATATGAAAACAATCAAAATATATAAGACCTTCATGTTTTTATTACCAAAATAAGATATATAAGGCCAGCATATTATACCAAAAAATTCTTTTCAATGCCAATATACTATGTCAAATTGTCAGTTTGTAATATAGTCTTATTTTGAAATAAAAATATGGCATTCCTATTTTAGAGATAAATGATATATTTTGCTCCATTTTTGGGCAATTTCTTATTGGATTTTGTTATTTTTGTTCAACATTTTTAAAGAGGGATTTGAGTGATTCCAATATGATTTTCAATTTTGATTTTGTTCAAAATCTAGGAGGAGAGACAATGCTGCGTAGCAGTGTTAGAAGTAGATGAGTATGAAGAAGCTTCATAGACTTAATGAATCGTGTAAAACATGATTTCAAATCAAAGTTATTTTAAGGTATACCAAAATATATCAATCGGATAAGATGTAAGTATCTAAAACGGGTGTGGAAGTTCTCTATCTCTCAAGCATTTCTTGAGCTCCAACTTTTTAAATCGATTGTTTGGAAAGAGCCGATTCAAAAAGTCCCTCCTAGAACTGGTGTCAGTTCTTGGAGAGTCTTTTTTAATTGGTTGGACAATTGATGCAAAAAGTATTTGCATCAATTGCATCGGTATCTTTGCATCGATTGACAAGCGATTTAAAAGATAAAAAATAACCGGTTTAAAAAGTATTTTCTATAGTTGTGAATGTATACATCTAGCACAATAAATATAACTTTATTGGTTTTTTGGTGAACATATCTTGTTCAATAAAATATTTCTTTCATAATATTTCCGGTTTATCAAAATGTTTAATTTTTCTTCAATGTTTTTTTAGAGTTTAAATGTTTATATTAATGGAGTTTTTGTGACGCACCTTCCATGCAAAATAGGTAATTATGTATACTATTTAGAATAGTCGGGATTCTAAAATTCGAAAAATCAAAAAACAAAAAATAAAATAAAATGGGTATTTGGAATACCGTTTTTCCACCTCCCATGCAAAATAGGTAAGTATTTATATTATTTAAAATAATCGGATTCTAAAAGTCAAAAATAAAAAACAAAAGAAATATAAATTGCTATTCTTCCCACCTAGGAATATCTCGCAAAAATAAATTTCTCCCAATGTACACGGAGACACCAAGCATGATTGAATGTTTTATACTCGTCATTGGCCACCCTCCGGCCCAATAGAATCAATACTAACAGAATATCTTCCTTGCCCATCCTTTGAAGTTAGTTTAGATCATTTGATTCTCATGTGGACCTAAAAATATTGGGGCCAGGCACAATATCCAGCGGATTTGGGTGATTTCTTTCTAAGAAATGTTCTCTCCCTCTTGTAATGACTTTCTAATTTAATTAATTTAATTTATATGAATATTGGTATAAAAATATGATAAATAATTTACTCTGTATAGTCATATATTTTAAAACTTTATAAGAAACTCAACAAAACAACAGATGATAAGACTATATTCCCTCCGTCTTAAAAAATCTTCTTTATTTTGATTTTTTTGTTAAACTATGATACTCTTTGACTGCAAATAAATACTCCCTCCGTCCTAAAACTTTCTTCCCGTTGCGCAAAACAAAGAAAAATCCCAAGTTTTTTCAATCTATTTTATTTAAATATTGGTATAGAAATAAAAAATAAAACATACATATTTAAAAACTACATCAAAAGTTCAACAAAATAAGTGGTGACAAGAATATTTTATTTTATCATATAGGCCATGAAAAAACACAAATAAATATAAATTCCCGTGAAGTTGGAATAGTGCTCTAGGAAGAATGTTTTAGGACGGGGGAGTATAACTTAAATACATAAATGTAATAAAAAAAATTGATATATTAAAACTACGGAGTATATCCTAACACGAACCCAATTTTATTGGATTTAAATTATAATTAAATATACTTTATCATAATATATGATAAAAGAATGTCACAGTTTGACAAAAATCAAAACAAGAATGTGTAGAAGGAGAGAGAAAAAGGAGCATGATAGCGTTTGATCCGAAATGGGTGAAAGCCCGATTTAATAGAGATTAGAATAATTACTCCTATTTAGGAGAGTTTAAGTTTGAGATCTTATTTTGGGATATGACATATATCTTTTACTCCTATTTAGGGGGTTTTCTTTTAAAGAATGTCACAGTTTGACAAAAAAATCAAAATAGGAAAAAAAAATTAGACGGAAGTAGAGTAGTTTTGTTTTATAATGAAAATGGACAAAGAAAATGATCAATATTTGATCCTATGAATACTGAACAAGAAATTACTTTTGGAGGCAGAGAGAGTATGTCCGAAGTAAATGTGTTCCTTAGAAAAAAAATGTTGTGCATAACACTTTTCTGTAGATTGTGTAAAATGATTTGGTGATTGTGGGTCATGAAAACTGGATGGTTGTCTGCAATTAACAATTCTCTTTAGGATGTATGATGGAAAAAATTCTCAAGTGAGGCATCCAAGGATCATGAATTCCAAGACTCATTTTCCCACCCCTAATAGATATTCATAAAAGGATTTGAGTACTTTATAAATTTCCAAAAGTTTGTTAGGGAAGCCAATTTTGTCAAAAGCTATGAATCACTCTATGAAATAACAATGGTCCTAGAACATTGTCCTTACTCATCAAGTCCCTGTTATTGTTTGTATACGTAGTATTGTACACATTTGTCAACAACAAATCTTACCCTAAAAAGATGCCTAAACTTTGAAAACTCAAAAGAATTGAAAATAAAAAAAATGAGTCCATGAGAGTAAAGGCATGGCTGCAATCACAAAAAAAATGGTTTGACTTTAGTGCACAAAGATTCATACAAGAATTTGTTTACAAACAAAAAGCTCTTTGATTGAATATAGTAATTGGCCAAATAGCACTTTAATATGGAGGAATACATACTAATCATCTCATGTTCTTAATTTTGGTCACAATTCATAATAGTACTCCGGGGTAATTGATAATCTTTGTTAGACAGTGTAGTTAAGTGTTTCTTCTTCGTCGTCATCAGATTAATTAATCAGAAATCCTTGAGTAGTTTTCGGACCTGTTCCAGTGTGACGAAGAGCACCACAGTGAATGGGCCCTGCCTTGAAATGGTGGGAATGAATCCCTTGTAAAGAGCCATGGGACCCTCTGCTCTGATGGTCTTCAGAGCGCAGTCAACCGCTCCGGCGTACGGCGCCGCCTTCCCCGCCTCCACCTTCATGTTCATCATCCGCGTCTTCAGCACGTCCACCGGGTTCGACGCCAGCGCCGCCACAAACCCTGCGGCGAAGCTCGCCGTGACGTGGGTCCCGAGCCCGTCCTTCATGATTCCTTTCTCTATGATCGTCTCCTTGAACTGGTCGTAGGAGGCCAGCTGGGAGGCCGTGACGAGCATGGCGCGGTTCACGGTGAGGGAGGACCCGCGCCACAGGCTCGTGACGCCCTCTTTCTTGGCCATCTGCGAAATGGCGTCCACCACGCTCTTGTAGTTCCGCCTCTGAGCGGCCGGGAGGCGGCCGTCCGCCTGCATCCGCACCATCGCCACGTCCGCCGGGTTCCCCACGGCGGCTCCGATTCCGCCGGCAATCAGCCCCGCCGCGATCTTCTTCGGCAGCGGAATCGCATTCGTCTCCGGCTCGCTCCACTTCTGCTTCAAGATGTCGTACAGCCCCATCCGGGTGGTGGAATACAGCGTCTGCCGGAGGACGGTGGCAGAGACGCCGGAAAACAGAGCGACCACGCCCTCCTGCTGGACAATCCTCACACCCACCGCAACGGGTCCGACGCGCGGCGGCGGCGGCGGCGTGGGGATATGAATATGGGCCGCATGGGCGGCGGTGGAGTGAAAAGCGAGCGCCGGGCGAAGGGTCTGGACAACCGGGGCGGGCTCGCCCTGGAGCTGCATTCGGACCTTGATGAGATCCAGCGGGTGGGTCGAACAGCCGGCGATAATGGAAGCAACTCCTCCCTCAACGAATCCCTTGACACCCATCTCGGAAATCAAAACGAAAAATCGAGATCTGAATTCCAAACAAAAAAAAATCAAAAGAATTCAAACGGAATCAAAAGATCTCTGATTCAAGAAGACCAATTGGAGGTGGAATTCATCTCACTGGAAACCAGGAGATGAGAATGGAGGCCGAAGGCTATGGATGCGAAGTGAGGAACGTTGGGCCTCTGAGACATATGACGAAAGAAAGGGGTGAATTCTGAAGAGAAAGGAAGGCAGACATTTATAGGTGGAATTGGAATGGATCATAGAAACCAGAAAAGTAAAAAAAGAAAAAGAAAAGATTCCAAATTTTCTCTCTAGGGTTAGTCACGCGGAGACGAAAGAGAAGAGAAAAACAAAGGGGGGACCAAACGGCGGACGGAGGAGAAAAATCAGAAGCGTTAAACTAAAAGAATGCTTTTCATTTTCCTTTGCGAGTTTTACGCGGTTCCAGTCTGGGGTCGCCTTTACTTTTGGAAATTTGAATGCTTCCTTTCTAAACCCTCAACAAAAAATCAATCCTGATTTTGATTCTAAATTTAAATCGGGTATAGATTCGTTGAATATAGTAACTTCTTTGGTTGAATATAGTAAAATTGCTTTGTTTTATGATGTTTAATTGAACATTTTTTTAATATAATGTATTTGAAAATTATGATAAAATTAAAAAATAAAATTTATATTTTTAAGAATTATTGGGATCCTTGCGAGTCTCACACCGAAAGTTTTAGAGTAGATGAACCAAAAATATATACATTCATCATATCCCATTAGTATGAAGCTTTTTCGAAGGCGTCCAAAAATAAATACGTGAGGATTTAGCTCAGAACTAGCGGGAAATATCATACTAATGCGAAATTAGAGTGACGGTATACGTGGTCTCAATATAAACTACATCAAAAGTTTTTACGTAAAGATGTGACGAGATTATATTATTTTAATTACTTTCTTTTTCTCAAAAAAATGATTAGGTGCATATAAAAACTATGCACACACAAAATTGAAACTATTATAAGGTACATAGCACTCCTTAGATGTACCTACATTTAAAACAATCTTAAACAAATTTATATTTTTACAGAAATTTACCCAAATCATATGACTAAAAATGGAATTTATACTAATATACTATTGGAATATCTTGTAGTTATTTTATAAATATATTGTGTTTCCTTATACAATTGTATGTATGAGTATATTCCTAGTTAGTTTTGGTAACTCTTGTATTATATATGCGGAGGGATACAGATTTTGTAAGAGGGGACGGTATTGAGAACTCGAGAAATCCCCTGGGTCTTAAGGAGCTCTACCCGGGAGGCATTATCGTAGCAACCCAGGAAGAGGAACTCGGGCAGGATCTCAGAAGGAAAGGCGCTTCTATGGAAGGAGGAAGGATTCTCGTCGATGCCGGCCATATGGTGGCCATAGATTGGACAAACCTCGCCTTCCTCGTACTTGTGGTAGTGGTCGTAGACGCCACAAGCATACATGGGACATGTCAGCATTGGGGTGTCAATAGGTATTTCGTACGAAATATAAGGCTGATGATACCAAAGAGCGTGACAAATCCCGACTGGTGGTTATGGGAAATCATCAAGAATGGGGCAGAGACTACACTGATACCTTTGCTCCTGTTGCTAAACTCGTGACCGTCCGTGTTCTTTTATTCGTTGCTTTCGCACGTAATTGGAAGGTTCATAAGCTTGATATCAATAATGCATTTTTACACAGTGATCTTCAAGATGAAGTTTACATGAAGATGCCTCCTAGTTATGGCCATGCTTATCCGGGTAAAGTATGTCGTCTGTGCAAGTTCCTATATGGCTTGCGCCAATCTCCCCGAAACTGGTTTTCTAAGTTAAGCCAGGCACTACGTCAATATGGGTTTCGTCAAGCTCATGTCGATCATACATTGTTTGTTTTCCGTCAAGGTCCTCATATCTTGGTCATATATATTGGTATACGTGGATGACATTCTCATTGCATGGAACAATAGTTCGATGTGCACAAAGTTCAAGCATTACCTTGACGATCAATTTAATCTCAAGGATCTTAGTCCTGTTTCTTATTTTTTGGGTGTTGAATGTGCTCGCTCAAAGGAAGGAATGGTACTCAATCAGCGCAAATATACCCTGGACATCCTCGACGAAGCCGGATTACTTGGGTGCAAACCCGTGGCCACCCCCATTCAGCCGGGTCATAATCTAGCCATGTCTACCACTGCAGAGATCCGTGATCCTGCAAAATATCGTCGGATCGTGGGACGCTTGTTATACCTTACTTTGACTCGTCTGGATATTTTTTTCTCTGTGCATGTGTTATCTCAGTTCTTACATGCCCCTTGTCTGGATCATCTAAATACTACTATGCGGGTTCTTCGTTATCTCAAAGGTCATCCTGGTCAAGGAATTCTATTGCGTAGTGATAGTAACTTGACTCTCACGGCTTATTTTGATTCTAATTGGGCTAGATGCCCTCTTACGCGAAGATCGGTCACCGGTTACTTAATTCTTTTGGGAGGATCACCGATCTCATGGAAGTCAAAGAAACAAACAACCGTGTCTCGTTCATCGGCCGAAGCTGAATATCGAGCTATGGAAAATGCATGTGCCGATTTACTTTGGGTTCGAGGTTTGTTAGATGCTCTTTTTGTACCGTGTGTTGTTACTTCTACTTTGTACTATGATAACAAATCTGCTTTATATATTGCTGCTAATCTCGTATTCCATGAACGGTCCAAGCACATTGATATTGACTGTCACATTGTTCGTGAATGTCTACTACGCAAGCAGGTTGTCACAGCGTATGTTCTTACTCGTCTTCAAATTGCCGATATCTTCACGAAAGCACTCCCTGGACCGTTTTTCCAATTTCTACCATCCAAGTTGGGCATATATGATGTTCATGCTCTAACTTGAGGGGGAGTATTGAGAATATCTTATAGTTATTTTATAAATATATTGTGTTTCTTTATACGATTGTATGTAGGAGTATATTCCTAGTTAGTTTTGGTAACTCTTGTATTATATATGCGGAGGGATACATCAATGAAAATCAAGACATTCAATTCCAAATTTCTACAAATACCTTATAAGTATGATGAAAACAATCTTAAACTCACTTTGAATTTATACTAATATAATATCTCTTATTTTTATCTCATAAATATGATTATTGGCACTACAAAACACCAAGCACTATATATAACACCCTAAAACCCGACCTATTAGGATTGATCAATTTTTATTAATTAATTACTAATACGAACTAGGGTTGGAAAAAATAAAGTCTTGAGAAAAATTATTTGATTACATCATAATATTATTCTTGACTGTCCAATTCATGAATTTCAAACGGTTTTCGATTCGGAGCAGTTTGGGGGGAAAGTGTGTACCATTCAGGTCAGTATAGTGTTATTTACAGTCACTTTGGAAACTCCACCCATTTCCCTTGTGCTTGGTTCGGCCCCCCTCTCCCCATGCCTTATCTAGTTTTCTTCACCCCTCTTCATGTCTTTAAAACATACATCCCCTTTCTCTTTCTCTTCTTCACTTTGGTTACTTCACCAAACAACCATCCAGGGCCGGTCCCGAGAATTCCATGGCCTGGGCCGAGACAGAAAAAAGGCCTAAAGGTCTTATTCGTAATGACTTAACGAATTAAAGTGTGTAAATAAATTATATTTGAATTACAATTAACGTAATAATAATTTACTAAAATGAGTGAATCAAAATAATAGTAAAGTTTTTATATATACTTATATCCCCAAATCAATGTTCTGGAAATTAGTCCGGATGTCGAGGGTTAAATAGTTGAACTAGTCGACTCAGGGGTCAACAGCTTGATCAATTATAATTAAAATAAATTATATTATTAGATTTTTTTAATAAATAATAAGGAAATTTAATTTGTGTTTTTTCATTCTTCCATCTAGTTTTTTTATATCATTTTGCATATGTCATCACACTTTCTATTTTCTATTTGTATTATTTATTACAATTAGAGATAAATAATGAATATCAAATAAATATATACTAAAATAGAAATACAATACAATTATTTTTAAAAATAAAAGCTAGGTAATGTGTTTTTAGATAATACTATGTAATCTGTATGTAACTAACACTTCATACTTATATTTAGTTGATTGAAACAAGAAAAGTAGAAGACAAAATTAATTTTAATATATTAAAGTATAATTAATAAGAATTTCTTAATTTTTATTGATGAATTTTTTTAGGTATAAGTATTAATATTAATTTTTAGAAAAAAAACATAAAAAGAAGTTATTTTTCTACTTGTGTTTCTTTTTTTAAATAATTGAAAGTTTTATTAAACGCAAGTATGTTATATATCCTATTGGGTAACATATGTAACAATGGGATTAGTAGCTCAAGTGGATGAAGTGTCTCTTGTCCCCCGCCGTATACCAAGGTTCAAATCCAAGAGCCTTCAAATTATATTTCAATTTTGTATAATACGGAGTGTTATACAGTATTGATAAAATTTGTGCCCCTAAAAATATTGGGCCCGGTCCGGTAGGGCTGCTCAGCCCACCCTTGGGCCGGCCCTGCAACCATCCAACTCCCTCATCTCCCTCTCTCCATTTCGGCCTGGAACCAGCAAGAAGAAGAAGAAAGTCCATCCATTGTCTAAGTTCTTGAGTTCAAACATATCAGCCAGCTTGTGGGTAATGTTTTGATATATTTTATCTTCATTATTTCTAACCAATTTCTACAAAAAAGTTATAGCCCCGTTTCTTACGAGTCCAACGCAACAAATGGTTTTCGATTTTATTAAGAAGTGAGAGAGATATGGCCAAAGTACCAGGAATGCGTCACTGGTGATGAGCCTCTCGGGTTTGTTTAGTATTCTTCCTATAACCATATCACTTCGTTCAGAACACTTCCCATAAACTCTCTAACGGTTATTAGGAACCTCCGGAAGGTATCATTGAGAAGGTTTGACCAAGGAAGCTCAGAGTTGATAGAGGAGTCCATACGCTGAACGTTCGTGGGACGTAGCGCCATTCGTACTATCTTCGCCAATCAACCGTTTGTTTAAGAGGTGAGTACGTCCAATATAGTTACGTTCATAGGATTACTTGGCATAACCTATGTTGAATCCATATGATCGTAGTTTTCTCGTTATAAATATATGTGGTATGAAACTCATTAAAAAATAAATCACCTAGAAATCCGTTGGAATGAATATGTACTACATATATAGATATATTTGTAAATCTTAATTGTTCATTATAATTTTCAAAAGGTTGAACGTAATTAGACAGACAAAAACAGAACCTGAATACCGTGATAATCAATTATCATGTTCTGATATTCGACTATCTAACCTCACTGAATTTCTTGTTTGGCAGCAAAGGTCTTGATAATCCATTATCACCAAGTGATAATCGACTATCAGGTGCTGCTGAACTTTGAGTTCAAAAGTTTCCCAAGCTTGATAATCAATTATCACCAAGTGATAATTGACTATCAGGTGCTGCTGAACTTTGAGCTCAAAAACTGCCAAGCTTGATAATCGATTATCAATACTTGATAATCGAGTATTAGCTAGCCAAAAACCCAACTAGGGAAAATCAAGCTAAGAACCAAGGTCCAAAATCAAAGTGTTTCCAAAGTAAAAACAAATATTTGAAATGTTGGTATATGGATTAGAAACCAAGACTTGGTTTCAAAATAAGGTCTTCGAGGTCATAAGTCACGCATGTTGTAAACACAAAACATAGGAATCATTCATATCATGACATATCCGCTTAAAAGGTAAGGCTTAGTGCGCCTCTTATAGCGGGCCCGTCTAGGAGCCTTCGTGTCCAATGGGTTTCATTCAAAGGGTTTGTCTACGTACATGGTAACTAGGTTTCGGTTACCACCCATTATTTCTAGTCTCGTCAAAAGACTAAGGTTTGCCCGAGTCTTCGTCGTTGTGGGATGATGTTGGAGTGCAGGGGGTCCCTGCATAGTCTAACTCATGCATCATCCATCATGTAGACATTATGAGTTTTCTATACTTTAAGTACAGGCATATAACATTTGGTCAATATGTGAACCATTTGGTCGTTATGAGATTTACGTACTTTAAGTACAGGCTTAATTACAACACTTGCTCATTATATGAATTCCATATGTTGAGTACAAATATAAACATGTGTGTACCTATATGGACTATCACTATGTTTTCTACAGCTAGATTACCACTCAGCTTATGCTGAGCATATAGTTTGTCTTTGCTATACGCAGGTAGGCATGATGGACTTGGAGCATATCCCGGAGGGACACGAGAGTGAGGAGATGTACGAACGGTGGGTGTGGTTTTACTATGACTTCCTCATTATTACTAAATTAAATCATTTGGGCTTGAACCCACACTTGTCGCATTTTATTTCATGAATTGGAGTTATTTTGGTTTTACTTCCTCGACCACGTCATTTCATTTACTTCGTATGTTTTAAGGGATTAATTTCCCAAGGTCATTATTTATAACATAACAAGGTCTTACTTAGAGACATAGTAAGGACCTTACTTAAGAGGATCTTATTAATTAAATTTTGGCAAATGGTTTTATTAAATTTTAGGGAACAAACCTATGGATTTTTATTTATACAAATATGACAAGGATTTCATTTTAAAGTGTTTTCATCAAAGTCTTTATTTGAATTGTTTTTAATACCATCTCTGTGACCTCTCTAGCCCATCGAGTCGCAGTGAACCAGGTTCGCAAGTCGGAGGGTGTTATACTATAAAACACCAACAATTTGATATTGTGTTGGCATTTCTTCATATATCTTTGTTTTATGTTTTGGAATTATAAAGGGAGAAATACCTAACATAGACTAAACATGTTCCATATATAAAAATAAGATTTTCATATATCAAAATAAGACTTAAAATACTCATATATTAGTGATAAAAGCATATGAGATCTTATTTAATTGTAAGTATTATATTACAAGACATGATCGTATATGCCTAAATGGTGTCAATATATAATGGTGACATTATATATTGATATTACCAAAATATCAAAGTATTTTGATATAAGTACGAAATAGAATCAATATATAATGTCAAAAATATTGTGAAAGGTTTTTATTATGCATTCAAGATGTTTTGGTGATTTTAGTGTAATTGGTTATTCTATGTAGTTAAATCTACTTAGAATTGAAGAGAATTTTAATAGACATTGGTAACGAGTTCGGAGATGTGGAGTGTACGCTCATTCGATAGATTATTTGAGAAAAAGTATTATGTGATAGGTAGAGTATGAAAAAGTTAGAGAAAGTGGTTTTTTAATAGAAAATAGAAGTATTGAGTTAGAATTGGATAAAATGAAAGAAGAAGTGCTTTTGAGAGAGGTAATATAATCCTTTATATATTAAAAAGGAGAGTTGAGCTTCCAGAATTATGACATTTGGCACGCTCACTAGACAATTTTTTAACACCTCCTCATCCATGTCAGCAAGAGCATAGAATGGAAGTTTCTTTATTAAAGCTCTTAATATACATAATTAATTTATTATTTTAGAAATAAAATTATATATTAAATTTTAAATGAGGAAAACTTTGACAAAAATGAATATATTTGTATGATTTTTTGTAACTCATTAAATTATTCATACATATTTTTATAAATTATAAAATGATGGGAAATTTCATGTGGAGTTTCATATAAATATTTTCACTAACATGGAAAATATTTAAAGGAATAAGGAAAATGACATATGCAGTTACAAATATTTTAATTAATATTGAAAATATTCGAAAAGATAAATTTATCTTTATGTAAATTAGTAAAATTACCCACCACTTTCCATTTCTACTTTTTTCAAAATAAGGATTTATATAATGATTAGTACATATGCTTCATAAGTAACCTGATGCTTCTATTTTTGAAAAACTATCATTTATAAACAACAACGATTAAAATTTTGTCCCTAAGTGATGTTAAATAATAGTAATAATAATGATGATGACAATGGTATTTTAATGATGATTAAAATTTAAAATTTTTATAGTGGATTAAAATATACATAAGAAAGGCATTATGGACCAAAACTTTTATTCTAATATACATAAGAAAGACATTATGGACCAAAGCTTTTATTCTAAAAAGTTATGTATAAAAAAATAAAAAATATGTTTATAACGCATGCCAAAAAAAGTACAAAAAACATTTATACTTTTTCATGAGATAAATATTAGTATAATTTTATGTTAGATATTACATATACAGATAGAGATGGATTATCATTGACTATAGCCACGCATTATCAAACCCATTTAAAAAGTAATATATATGCTATGTGATGTGACACATGGTATTTGTATTTCGAATTAAATATTTTATATTTCCAGTACATTTTTTATAAAAAGTTATCGGTGCTTCAAGGAGATAACAATTTTACACTAAATTCATCAAGTTTTTGTGTGCATAATAGACAAAACATAATTGACTCGTAGGTGCTACCATCAATTCATCAAAATTGTGGTCCTATTGTAAAGTTTATACGTTAACGAAGAGTAAGATTGCATTCGTCAATGCCCTCTTGCACGGATAGGGAAACAAAAGCTTTTTCCGATGGGATACTCAAACTTGGAGATGAAAAGCTTGGAAAAGTGATTGATGGAACAAGTGACGTTGATATTCTACCCGAATTCTTGATTCTAGACAGAAGTTATTATCTCAAGAATAACTTATGAAAATAAAACCAAATGTTTGGGGATCCTAAACCATAAAATAGTTTTAAAGCGGAGGGGGGGTGGGAGGAAGAATGTTATCAGTGTTATTGTTAGTTTTGTGAAATCAAGTCGGGGAAAATGTTTATATATCTCATATGAATTTGGAACCTTCCGGTCTAGGACTACCCTGGAGTTCCAAAGAAGACAATTCCGAATGGTTTTATGTTTTGCAATGACATTGAACAAAAATCAAGGTCGAATATTGTCATTTATTGGATTATTTTAACTAAGTCAGTGTTCACTCATGGTCAGTTTTATGTTTCTATTTCATAAGTGAATACAGAGACACGATTAAAAATATTTTTTCTAGATGAAAATGAAAACTCTTACAACTATACCAAAAATATTTTACACAATGAGGTTTTTTTAGAAAATTTAGTATTAAAAGAAACTATGTTAAGTATTTTGATTTTTTTCTATGTTATTAAAAATTTGTGAGAAATATATTATCTTTATATCAAAAAAATATTGTATTGAAAAAATTTAAGAATAAAAAAAGATTTTGTTCAACCCTGTGCATGACACGGGTCAAAATACTAGTATCAAAAAATAATGTAGAATTAAGTATTGGTATAACTTGTCACATTCTCATAGGATAATAATCTTATTTTGGGATAAAAACATGACACTCATTTTTTTTCTTTCGATCTTCTTCTTCGGCATTTTTCTTCTTCCTAGACTTTTTATTTCTTTTTCTTCTTCTTCCCATTAGGATTCTTGGCCGACTTTTTTTTCTTTTTCTTCCGATCCGTTTTGTTCTTGCACATGTTTTACTTCAATTTTTTTAATTTTAATAATTAATACTCCCTCCGTCCCTCAATAAACTTCCATTTTTGATTTTTTGATGATTTAAGGGAGAGATACTTTTGTGTTGACTTTCCAAAAAAACTCTTGATGTGATGTGTAAAAGTAAGATGTGATAGGTAGATTATTAGTAAAAAAGTATGATGTGATAGGTAGGGTATGAAAAAGTAAGGGGTAAAAGAGGTTTTTTAAAGAAAAGAGAAGTTTATTTGGAGACAAAGAAAAAACGAAAAGGGAAGTTTATTTAGGGACGGAGGGAGTATTTAATTAATCTTTTTATTTGTTTTTGTTAATTTTGAATTTATTATTACTTTTATTTTATTTATTATTATTTATAGATTTTTATTAATAAATGCATATTTGCATTATATAAGTTTTGATTTTATTAATTATTTTATAAGTTTTGAATTAAAAATGATAAATATTGTAAAAAAATTCAAAGTGTTGAAAAAATATGGTGAGCTCTGCCTTACAGTTTGGTGAGCTTTGTAGTTGTTTTTGGTGAGCTTTGCAGTGGCTAGTGGTGAGCTTTATGTCATCTGACCGAACCATGTCATCTCACCACAAGATGTTATCTCACTGGAGTCAATCCCTATCAAAATATAATTAACATTAAACCTACTCCATGTCTCCATTCCATAATCTATTCCTTAAAGCCACGTTAATCAGATCAAATAGGGAAAGGGGATTTGTTAAAAAAAAGTGTAAGACAACATTAATTTCTCCTTAGGCTAACAAATACGGAGTAGCACTCTCCAATACTCTCTTTGTCTTTGTCTCAAAATGTATGACATTCTTACTATTTGGTCTATCGATAACTTTTATTCATTTGTATATTTTCATTGATCATTTGATAAAATAAATTATTCTTGTCACCCATTGTTTTGTGAATTTTTTGTGTACTTTTGAATCATGTAATTCATATTTTTACTTCTATACCAATTTATAATTAAAATGATTTTAAAAGTGGCGCGGTTTTGCTCGTTGTTCAAAGAGTTGCATCCATTGTGGGATGGAGAGAGCATATTTGGAAGATATAATCGTAAACTATATTTTTTATCCGCAAACTAGAAGTTCTATACTTTATTTGTGAAATAGAAGTTTGCGCTGTGACATTGTGGTATTGTATATTTGCATCTTACAATGTTTTTTAATTTGGTAATGTAAATATTATTGACATTGTAACTCCCATTTTAGGGATAAAAAACATGAAACACATATTTCGATATTTTTTTCTTGTTTTACTGAATACTTTAGTAATGTAAGTTAATATTGTAACTCTTATTTTGGCGTACGTTATAGGTCTTATAACGCACGCCAACACAAATAATGGGTTCCTCAAAATTGTTGGCAATGATGTTGAAAAACAAACTAAAGGGAATTTATTCACACAAATTTTTGCAAATTTAGCATCAAAAACTTGTTTTCTTTGCCCAGACTCTTAGCCCATTGCCCCTTAGCTTCTTCATTGATTACATTGACTTTCTGCTTAGATTCTCAAATGACATGCATTCTATCAAAATGTTCAAAAGACATGTTTACTTGTCTAAAATTCCATATCTCCCCATCCTTTACACTCTGTTTGGTTCAAAGAATTTGGAAAGAAAAGAAAAGAAAATGATTTTTTTCTCAATTTCATCACAAAAATGATTTTGGTTTTTTCTCTTCTTAGTATATTTTGCCTTTTTATTTACTCTTTGTTCTACCTTTCTTTTCTAACCAAACAAGAAAACTTATTTTCCACTTCATCAGCCACTAACCCCAAACTTCTAACCCTCATTTTTGATACTCTCATTCTTGTAAGCCATTTGTACATCAATTCTTCCGTGTTTTAGAAGAGTTGATAATGTCCGAGGTCCTACAATTCTCTTAGTAGCTAGCTATCATATACTCCCTCCGTCCCAAAAAGATTAGTACATATTGACTTTTTAGGAAATTAAGGGAGGGATATTTTGGTGTTGACTTTCCAAAAATACCCTTGATGTGATGAGTAAAAGTAGGATGTGATGAGTAGATTATTAGGAAAAAGGTATGATGTGATAGGTAGGGTATGAAAAAGTAAGGGGTAAAAGTGGTTTTTTAATAGAAACGTTACGGAATTTATGGAACACAGTTTTTTCGAAACGTGTCGGACTTTTTGGGACGGATGGAGTACATAGTATTTGTACAATCTAATAATCTCAACCTCCTAAATGCCGGTTCAAGCACTAAATGTGGAAAAGCTTGAGGTTGGTATCTTTGCATTACCTCAACATGCTTCCACAAGCTTCATCTCAGGATTACACAATAAAAGAATTTTTTCTAAGCATAGTTCCAACGGCTATTTAAAAAATGAGGAATTTACTTAAATATCACTAAAACATAATAATCTTCTCTAAATAGCATCACACGTATTTTTTCCCAATGTAGCACTTTTAGTCATTAGTCATTATTCAAGTAAATGTTCGTCATCACTAGATATTATGGATATTATTAAGTGTTATTTAGGGAATAAAACAGTTTAAGTGCTATATATGAAAATGACTTAAGTGTTAGTGCTATTTAATGCAAATATTTCTTTAAAAAAGAATTTGCCTTATTTCAGGGCGCGTAACAGATTAAAACTTTTCTGGCAAAAATCAGCCTGTAGCGTCTCGGGAGCGGTGTATCGACCCGAAGCAATTCGATTAATAAGTAATGATCTGGTTTCAATTAGAATAAGTAAAATATAAGTTGAAGACCAGAAGCTCATAATTGGGCTTCAAATATGCATATTATTTATTTCATCCGGATTGAAAAAAGAAAATAAAACAAAGAAGTTAGATTTTTAAGCAGGGAACGAAGCCAAGTCATAAATACGACTTGCTCCTTAACTCTTTCCCTACTATTTCTCCTACTCCTGAGTAAAAAACAACTTATCTCAATGATATTATCCAAAACATATCTCAATCGTAACCAAAACACAGTCCTCAAGTAGTATTTATATATACTCCCTATTTTGGCATTTCTACTTGAGACCAGCTCTCTATACTAGCTCCCACTACAAAAGAGACCATACATCTATCTATCCGAGATCAACTTTGCTTTCCCCTAGCCATGGCCGCTTTGGTCCTAATCCTACAACTCCTTTCCATATCATTCTCCCTCTTTTCGGCGAGTCAAGCCTCCGGAGGGAATGACACGAACGACGCCACGTTCAACAGAACCCGCCGTGTGTGCCATCCCTGGAGGTTCGAAAAGCTCGGGTTGAACATCAAAGACTTTGGGTTCTGCGACGTGTCGCTGGGGTACGATGTCAGGGTCAAAGATCTGGTGGACCGAATGACGCTCGCTGAGAAAGTGCAGCAGCTTGGTGACAATGCCCGCGGCGTTGCTAGGATCGGGCTTCCCAGCTACGAGTGGTGGTCCGAGGCTTTACATGGCGTCTCCGACGTGGGGAACACCGACAGAAAGGGTTCTTATTTTGATGAGGATGTGCCTGGTGCCACTAGCTTTCCCATGGTCATCACAACTGCAGCTTCTTTTAATCAATCCTTGTGGAAAGCCATTGGCCAGGTGTGTGTGTGTCTATATATATATATATATATATATATATATATATATATATATATATATATATATATATATATATATATATATATATATATATATATATATATATATATATATATATATATATATATATATATATATATATATATATATATATATATATATATATATATATATATATATATATATATATATATAATGCTCCATTAAGAGAAGAGAGAACATATTGAGGGGCTGTTTGGTAACTTCTGAATGGGTAAGTGCTGAACCAGTAAGAGGTCTGAATCATTAAGTGCTGAATCAGTAAGAGGTCTGAACCATTAAGAGCTAGTATATTGTTTAACTATTCAGAGGCAAATGTCTGATCAATTCAGATAAGAGCTCTTAACCATTCAGACTCTGTATAATACTTAACCATTCAGAGGCAAATCTCTTAACCATTCAGACATCTGAACCATTAAGAGGCTGAAACAAACAGTCTGAACCATTAAGTGCTGAATCATTCAGACATCTGAACCATTAAGAGGCTGAAACAAACAGCCCCTGAGTATATATAGCATAATTATAATAATCTCTCCGTTTTCAAAAATACTTCATCTTTAATTTTTTCCCTATTAATTTAATTTGATTTGTATTATTCCTTTTTTTTAGGTTATATCAACTGAAGCAAGAGCAATGCACAACTTAGGGCACGCTGGGCTAACGTTTTGGAGCCCAAATATAAATGTGGCAAGGGATCCAAGATGGGGCAGAATCTTAGAGACTCCTGGAGAGGACCCATATGTTGTAGGGACATATGCCTCTAATTTTGTCAGAGGACTACAAGATGTGGAAGGCACCGAGAATTTCTGGGATTTGAACTCGAGACCTCTTAAAGTTGCCGCTTGTTGCAAGCACTACGCGGCGTACGACGTCGACAATTGGCTCGGCGTTGACCGCTTACATTTTGATGCAAGGGTATATGTGTCATTTACTCCATTCAGTCCCAAAATAAACTACACAATTCAATCCCCACTAATTAAATGTGATCTATATTTATATTCTACTAGGTGACAGAGCAAGATATGCTGGAAACATTTCTTAAGCCATTTGAAATGTGTGTAAAAGATGGTGACGTGAGCAGTGTGATGTGTTCATACAATAGGGTCAACGGAATCCCTACTTGTGCTGATCCCAAGCTTTTGAAAGGAACAATCCGAGGAGAATGGGATCTTCATGGGTATAATTAATAATAAAATATTGTTGGTTCTATAATTTAATTATTTTGTTTATTTTAAATAATTTCTTGAATTAAAAATATTATAGTGAAATTTGCACTAAATAGGACTAAAACATAATGACTTTCCTAATGTAGAATTTAAACTTTGTTATTTCCTAAATAAGACGTAATAATCACCTAGTGTGAAGAATAATGTCTAGTGATGATGGGCATTTACTTGAATAATGACTACTTGATAATGACCAAAGGTCCTACATTGGAAAATAAAAACATATGATCCTATATTGAAAAAGTCATTATGTTTTAGTCCTATTTAGGTAAATTTCTCAATAATATATACATTGTCGTCCAGATATATAGTTTCAGACTGTGACTCTATTGAAGTAATGGTGGACAATCACAAGTGGCTTGGCGATGAGCCAGAAGATGCTGTTTCACAAACTCTCAAAGCAGGCAAGTTAATGAATTTATTCAGAAAAAATATTCTTTGTTGTTTTTATTTTTTTCAATGAGTATATAAAAAGTAAACACAAGACAAAATGATTGAAAATGTATTTATAGGTCTTGATTTGGACTGTGGAGATTTCTACACCAAACATGCAAGGAATGCAGTTGAGGGGGGGAAGGTGAGGGAAGCCGAAATAGATAAATCCCTTAAGTACCTCTACACAGTGATGATGAGGTTAGGGTTCTTCGACGGCAGCCATAACTTCGAAAATCTTGGAAGTCGCGACATTTGCTCTAAAGAACACGTGGAGCTGGCAACCAGGACGGCCAGAGAAGGAATTGTTCTCCTCAAGAATGACAATCAAACATTGCCTTTGAATTCTCACGACATTAGAACCTTAGCTCTTGTTGGCCCTCATGCTAATGCCACAAAAGCCATGATTGGCAATTACGAAGGTACATTCACTCCTGAATAACATTTTTGTCGGGTATTCTCTGTGTTTACAAACTAGTCAATACTGCTTGCAAGCTGTTTTTAACTTATAAGACAGCTTGGCTTGTTTCTCTATGCATATAGGCTGACTCTTAAGCTGTTTATAAGCCATAAAAAATGAGTGAGTCCCACCTACATAGGTCCTCTTCTTTTGAGTTAGAAAAATTAACTTTCAATTTTCAAATGCTTCTTTTTTTCTTCCAACATTCGACTCTGAAATTCAAACAAAAAGAACAGGGCCTTGTTTTTAAGTTTGGTTTTTTGTTTCTCCGTTTTTATGATATTATTTTCAGAATTATTTCTTATCATTTATGAATATTCTCAAATGACTTATTTATTTAAATCATTTTATTTTTATAAAACTTGTTTGACTACCTTATAAACAATTTTTAAGATAAAAACTATTTATCAATAATAAGTTAATAAACACTAATACAGAGAAACACGTTTATAATTCCAGCAACACAATTTTCACTTTGCTAACAAATTAAGTAGCGTCATAGCCCGAGATATAATGGGCCAAAAAATGTCGATCCATTAATAATGTGACACACTAATAAAATGGTGAGAATTAAGAAGTAACATTTGTGATTACAATATATATTGTCAAATTATAGGTGTTCCATGTAAGTACACATCACCCATTTCCGGGTTCTCAAAGTACACTAAAGTGGTGTACGAGATGGGGTGCGGAGACGTCCAATGCAAGAACGAGAGTTTGATATTCCCGGCGGTAGCGGCGGCAAAGAAGGCAGACGCCGCCGTGGTTGTAGTGGGAATAGACTTGGGCGTGGAAGCGGAGAGCAAAGACCGGGTGGATCTTCTCCTCCCAGGCTACCAAACTCAGCTCGTTAACCAAGTCGCCGCCGTCGCCAAGGCCCCCATCACCCTCGTCATAATGTCCGCCGGCGGCATCGACATTTCTTTCGCCAAAAATAATTCCAATGTCGGCGCCATTCTCTGGGCTGGGTATCCCGGCGAAGAAGGTGGCCGCGCCATCGCCGATGTTGTCTTTGGACATTATAACCCTGGTAATAATTAATTTTTTTCATCAAGGGTATTTTTGTAGAACAAAATCTTGATCATAATAACTTATTTTTGTTCCTACTATTTTGTGTATGCTTGTAAAGGAGGGAGGCTACCATTAACATGGCACGAAGCAAGCTACGTGGATGCATTGCCAATGACATCAATGCCACTAAGGCCAATACACCACTTGGGCTACCCGGGAAGAACATACAAGTTCTTCAACGGCTCCACCGTGTACCCCTTCGGCCACGGCCTGAGCTACACCACCTTCAACCACCGCCTCCTCGCCGCCGACCGGAAACTCGCCGTCAAGCTCAACAGGTTCCAGCACTGCCGCCACCTCAACTACACCTCCGGCTCGCGCCCGCCACCGTGCCCCGCCGTGTCGATCGACGACCTGGACTGCGACGGTGGCGGCGTCGCGAAGGTCGGGTTCGAGGTCCGGGTGGAGAACGGAGGGGAGAGGGACGGGAGCGAGGTGGTGATGGTGTACGCGGTGCCGCCGGCGGAGGTGGCGGGGGCGCCGCTGAAGCGGCTGGTTGGTTTCGAGAAGGTGTTTGTGGAGGCGGGGAGGAGCGGGCATGTGAAGTTTGAGGTGGACGCTTGCAAGAGCTTTGGGTTGGTTGATCATAAGGGTTATCATCTCTTGGCTTCGGGTGAGCACAAAATCGTGATTGGTCACGGTCCGCTTTCTTTCCCGGTCCGGGTTGAGTTTTTTTAGACTTTGTTTGAAGTCAATTAGATTTGACAAATAACTCCTACCAGTACGTTTTTTTTTTTGTATGATTAGAGTGACTATAGTAGTCTAGTAGTCCGTAGTAGTTTTGTTACATTTATTTACTCGGAATTGGTAGTGTCAAGTTTCAGCGCGCAGCTTTTAATAAAAGCAAATTATATCCTACAACCCGCAAATTAATGTTACACTTATTTTTTTTAATCATTAAAGTTAAAATTGGATAAATACTTAGAGGGGACGGAAAATAGTATATTTATACTTGGGTAGAAGAGAGAGGTTGTAATTCTGAATAATAAGGATTACGAATTCCGGATTCTTATTGTGCCTCCAACTATTATGTATAAATAAAACTTCCTGGTAAGTGGGATATTCGAATTCGGTTTCCCTAAAATTCCTGTTGAATTGATTTCCGTCAAATGAATTTCGTATGGATCAAATACTAATTAAACTATTAATTAACTGTTGAATCTTTGTTAAACCAAATTAATGTGTTCTCATCCAAAAATTAATTATAGAGAAAAAATACTCGTCCAATATGTAATAATCCCTCCATTTCATAATTATCTTCTTTCTTTCATATATGGGTAGTACCAAAATTAAATTGCCCCAAATTGGCAATTCAGGTTGGGGCCCGTGAGCAAGAGCAGGGGGTGAGTGGGGGCAAGAAAAATATGTGAGAAATGTTTAGGGGTGGTTAGCAGGGGTATGAACAATTAATTTTACAATCGGATCACCGTAGATATTTCAAATGCGATGGTATAACAAATGGTGTCACCACGTGATGGTTTAACTCTACAACCCCTCATATCTTATTATGTAAATATATATTCCCTCCGTCCAACAAAAAAATTCCCATTTTGAATGGTATTTAGTCAAATATTTACACGCTTTGACTACAAATTGTGAGAAATGTATATTGAATTATAAAATAAATCTAATATAATTAGATTCATCTTGGAATCTAGTTTTGATATCTCAAAATTTTTTAGCATTTTTTATTTAGATTATATTTAATTTATAGTCAAAATAGAAACTTTTTTGTGGGACGGAGGGAGTATGTTTTAATTATACATTAATATTTAAATTTGATTTGAAAAGAACTTTCAGACATCATGAAAAAATAAAACAGGATGGAGGAATTAATTGAAAATACTTCGTACTTCCTACTGTCTCAGTGTATTCGTTTATTTTGACTTTTCCGATTCAAATTGGACGAAATTTTTATACCTTGGTTACTCTCATTTTATATATGCATATTAATACATTTAATTTAAAATTTTAAAGTTATTAAGAACATGAATCTATTTAAATCATATATACAATAATTTATATTAAGATCTTTATTTATTTGGAATCAATTTGAATAATTAGAATCGAAAAAATTAAATTATACAAATATACTAATATAGTGAGATCAACTAGACATTGACATTCCTATAGGGAGTATTACATTATACTCCGTGGGTCCAAACAAATTCAATCCACAACCAGGATAACAAAAGAGAACATACACAAAATCAACCATTGTTTCGAGCTGCGTCGGCGGCGGCGGAGATCTGTATGCGGAAGCGACAAAGCGGGCAGGACATACTCTGCACAAACCACTCCAAAATGCAACCCTCGTGGAAGCGGTGCGGGCAACCGGCCAACCCCACCACCACCGTACCATCACACAAATCCCCCAAACAAACTCCGCACGCCACGGCCTCCTCGCCGCCGCCGCCGCCGCCGCACTCTTCCGCCGTCACCATCTCGATAGCCTTCTCCACCCGCACCTTCTTCCCCACCTCCATTACCCTCACCTCAGTCAGTGCTTTCCTCACCTCCTCCGGAGAATTCACGTACTTGGTGATCTTCAAATAGTTCACCCCGCAGCCGCGGATTTCCGCCGCCGTCACTCGCCGGAGAAACCCGTGGACGAGGGCGGCCATGCTGTCCCAGTCATCAACGGGTGTTTCGTGCCAGAAAAGTTCGACCCCTCTGAGGCTGTAAGGCAAGCTCACGTGCTCGACCAACCAGTTGACGATTTCGACCCCGCGGAGGTTGTGAGTCACGTTCAAGTGGTCGACGGACCAGTCGGCGGCGGAGTCAACGGAGGATTCGCCGCCGCCGCGGCTCAGCCAAAACTCCTTGGACGCTTTGTATCCTACGACGTCGGGGGCAATTAGTAATCCACGATCGTTGGGTAAGGGGTGGACGAGGCGAACGGAGACTGTGACGGGGTAACGGTGTCGTTGGGGCGCCGGGGTACGGTTCTCCACCGCCGGCGGCGGAGGGAAGTTTATGTGAGTTCCTTCGACAGTTACGTAGCTGGACCAGTCAAAGTCCGCCGTGGGGTTTTGGGAGGGGGGAGCCGTGTCTGCAACTGTTTCTTGCATGCTTTGGTATTTGTGTTATGATATTTGATGGGTTATTGTTGTTTATTTATAGGTTTAATTGCATTCCTAATCCATGCAGGAATGGATTAAATAAACTACAGGGTTTGTTGAGCCGTTTAACATTTCTAATTGTATTTTGAGTTTCTTTGTTATTGAGGTGACATTCATATCAATCCATTGAGTGACATTTGTACTTTTATAGTATTCTACCTCGAGTACATATCATTTTTATGGACTTTCTCATATAAATTTGTTTTTTTAAATTTTTTATTAAAAATATATGCTTATTTAGATAGTAAGCTTACTTATTTTACTTATATGTTGGTACCTGGTAGACCTTAGGCCTACCATAGAATTTGCGGTACTTTTAATGCCACACATTATTACTTATGCTTAACTATTACTCTCTCCGTCCCGGCATATTTGTCTATTTTTAACTTTTTTCAGTCAAATTTAGTAAAATTTGATTTTAAATTAAATAAAAATGATATTAGATATTGATACAAAAATAGTTTTATTAGATTTATTATATTCCGTATCAAATATTTTTAAAATATTATTTTATCTAATTAAAATACAATATATGTTTAATTTAATTATAGGTCAAACGTTAAAAATAGTTGATCGGAACTAGTCAAAATTAGACAAATACTCATAGACGGAGGTAGTAACTTTTAATTTTTAGAAACTACAAATAACTGATTAAGCCTAAATCAGTAAATCTCAATCCAAGTTTACGTCAACATAACTTAATTACTAGGGAAAATTACTTGTATAACACTAAAACAATGCCCCTTTCTTTTCCTAGCACTAGTGTTAGGAAGTCAAATGTTTTAATGGCGCAGGGGTATTGATAAGACTAAAATGACCTTCATTTTTTTCGTAGATCTAAAAAACCGCTCAGCCGCTTTCCATTCAAGACGTTCGGATCCCTAAAATCACGGCATTTCCTTCGAAGGTCTCTTCTTGTAGAAGGTAATTCGCCTTGAATTTTGGGAGGAAAATAGGATGCGGCTGTCAATTGCGTGTTTAAACCCTAAATTTAGAAAATGCAGTGGGAGAGAATTGAGAAACAGAGACAAAAACGCCGGAGAGGTTGCGGCGACGAAGACAGTGAGAAGTGATAGTGAGTCGCCGATTGTGATGTCGGCGAGGAAGACGACGACGGCTGCTGGAGTTGGTATTGACGACAACACCGAGATTGTTGGCGAAGAGGGCAGTGAAATTACTGTGAAATGCGTTTCTGGGAAGGTTAGTTTATTCTGTCTATGACATTTTTTTGGACATTATTCATAAAGATGAAGTTTTTGTTAGTGTTTGAGAAGGAAAATAATGTATTGTAGTGGTGTAGTGTGTTGCATGTTTTGGGTTTTTTTTTCCTGAATGATAGATAGTAGGCAGTGTAGAGGATTTTGGGATTATGAGGGTTTTGTCCTTCGAATGTGCATATTATTAAAGATCAAACATGATTGAGTGTTTTTGATGGAATTAAAATCAATTTCATGAGAAAGTAAGTGTAGTGTTTCATTAGGGTTAGTATACTGTTTCTTAATGGTGTTCCATAATGGTCACTGGACTGTGCTATGTCAATGTCAGTTGGTCAATGTGTTTTGTTATTGTTCAGTGTATTATGTATACGGTTAGTATGAAGACTAAGGTTAATTTGGAGTCAGAGTTTAAAAACAGTCCAGTGTTCTTGGTTTTAGAGGACAGTGGTGTTTTTATGTGCATGGTATTAAAAGCAAGGGATCATAATGGGGTTTTTGAAAGGGTTAATATCCAATAGACTACCAAGTAAGTGTAATGTTTCTTAGGGCAAGTGTAGTGTGAAAATGAGTTTCTTTTGTTCTGTTCCGTATAGTGTTTGATCTATGTCACTGTAAAATGCTATCTCCATGTTGGTTGTAATAACAATTGGGTTTTAATGACCAGAGTAAACCAGTGCAGTGTGTTGAATATATTGTCAGTGTTTATTACTTCCAAATATGCTGTCAGCAGGGCAGTGTTTTGGGTATTAGGGAGGCAGTGTTAATTGAATGTGCAACGTATTATAGACTGTGCTAACTGCTCTAAAGGAATGAACTTTGGTTAAGTGTGTTTTGTGTATTCGTAGAAGATTATGTCTGTTTTTTAAGTGTGTTGTGACTTGGGAGATTATGTATATTTTTTTTAGGAATACCGAAGGATGTGCAGAGAAGACATCTTGGCTTCCAAGACAAACGTCAAATCTAATTGTTATTGCAATGTGTTGAGTGGGGTCGAGAAGCTACGACGAACATTGTCAGAATCGGAGTTGGAGGCTTTGGGCAAGACGCCCTTTGGTCATTTGCTGGATGTTGGCAATCTTAAATGGGTTAATGGACAGCTCCTAATACTTTTAGCGTTGAACTACGTTGAACCTATAGAGCCAGATAGCGATGCAATATCTTTCCACATCCGTGATAGGGTGGTCAGTTTTAAGAAAACTGATTTTGCTCTGATTATGGGTTTCAAATTTGGATGTCCAGCTGAACAAGAGAGGGAGTACACTGGCACTTCAGACATCAGTAGCAGATATTTTGGGGGTAGAAGTGTTGTGACACGTGATAAAGTGCGGGTGGTCTTAGAGGGTCTAAAGGACAACAAGAGAAAAAGAGGGATGGATGGCGTGAAGATAGGAGTCCTTTACCTTCTGGGCAGTCACATAGTTGGAAACCAACCCTCCATGAAACTGCCACCACTTTATTTGCATTTGGTAGATGACTTGTCCCGTTTGAACGCGTATCCCTGGGGCGATGAGATTTGGGATCTTTTGGTTGAGGACATGGCAAAGTGTTCATTGACTTTGAGGAAAAGTAAAAAGGACCGGTTCACATTCCCGGGATTTTTAATGGCTTTGCAGATTTGGGCATTTGAGACATTCCCAGGTCTGGAGAAAAGGGAAGTGTGCGAGATGATAGAGAGTCGGAGAGGCAAATGGCCGCGTGCTTTACGATGGGCAGCACCAACACTGACAAATCACATAGTGTTGGAGGAAGTGATCTTCAGTAATGATAAGGTATGTGCTCGTTTTTCGTTGTTTGACTCCTTTTTTTGTGTTTTACAGGTATTCTAGAATAGTACTTGGACAGTAATCATTTTTTGAGCTTTTTTTACAGTTTGAATGGATTGGCATGAAGGCAACTGCCTTGGAGATTGGGAAATAGAATGTTAAGTGTCTCTTTTTAAATACCCCAATGATTGAAGGAGATGGAAGCCTTAAAGTACTGCAAGTGTGTTATCAAGGAGCCAATGCCAGGAGTCTTGAAGGCCCGCCCAGTAATGAGCATGGTGGACAAGAAGAGGGGGAGATCCTTGCGGAAGGAAAGAATACATTTCATTGGGGGGTTGCTTGTGATAATGGAGGAGAAGCCCGAAGTACTAAGCATGTTGGTAAGAAGCGTAAACCCAACATAAGGAACCTGAGTCAAGGCAAAAAAGGGAAAAAGAGGACATGTGGCAAGAAAGGTGATGACAAGGCAAGGAAAGGGGTTAATGAAGAGTTGTTGGAAAAAGTCACAAAACTGGAGGAGATGGTTACTGGTCTAGTGGCAGCAAATGTGTTGGATCGCAAATTGCTTGTGAGCTTGCGTGGGAAAGTGAAGGGAATGCAAAGAGCACATGAGAGGCATGCAGTTCTGATGGAGAGATGCTTGAAGAAGTGTGGTTTAATACGTAGGAGGAAGAAAGGAATTAAAAAGAGCAGACAACATGCTGAAGATGGTCCTAGCTTTGACCTAGGCATTGAGCATGGAGGTAATGAGGATTCAGCAGCTGATCAAGAAGAAGGTAGTGAGGACAATGTAAATTTAGGTGCATCTGATTATGAGATAGAAAACCCTACCCAATTTAATGACTTGGATGACACGATTAATTCTGTTGATACACAAATTCTTTTGGAACGTTGCGCTGTCATGGTACGCAATATTGTGCGTGACAATGGGGGGGATGTTGGACATTATAGCGCGGAAGAGACTGTAAGGGTAAGTTGCACTGATTTCGATCATATGTATTTCATTAACTTATGTGAATGGGAATATATGTATAACATTGATCTTTGTATGTGAAAAGAATGTCATTCATTTTTTTGTACACATTTTTTAAATATCCAGGTGGAGAATCATGTGGAGAAGATTGCTAGTGAGGACATGAGATCTGGGGATTCCAATGTGCCTATCGCTATCCTAGCTGAAAAGGAGGGGGTTAGTATATGCTCAACTACCTTATAATAACATGTGGTCAGTGTGTAAACAAGACCCATGTAACATGTGGGCAGTGTGTGTGTTAACATCCTCCATTGTGACTAATAACAGGCCCCATGAAACATATGGATAGTGTGTGTGTGTTAATGGACATAGGACATTGCGTATACATGGGCAAAGTGAAGGGCAGTGTGTATATTAATATAGAATTGGAGATTAATCACAGTCCCCCTGAAGGGTATGGACAATGTGTGGGATATGTGTTATGGACAGTGTGTGGGTATGCCAAACTTTAGGGACAGTTAGTCAATCACATAATTGGTTACGGTTTAAGCAGTGACCTTAGGTAAAATAGATAGGGGACAGTATAGCCAGATATAATTTTATGAAAATTAAAGTATGTTAGACGGTTCTTTAAGGAAATGCATTTACGCACTTATTTTTTGAGTCATTGGTGTGGAGTGAGATATGAATGAGGAATTCTCTAATACACGTGGCCTGTATGCGTACAATATGTTAAAACCGTTAAAACACTGTGGGTGGTGATGGAGGGTTGAGCTTTTTTCATGTGCGTGGATTACATTAAGTGACATGCTCTTACTCTTTGATGGCAGATTCAGGTTCTTGATAATGGCGGCAGTCTACAAGGTAATGCCGTGGGGATGAGTGTGGGAAGGAACGGAGTCACACCAACACAGCTGAGTGAGGTAATTTTTTAAATGACATTAGCTTTGAGGAATATGATGTGAAATTTAAATTCAATTTAAATGCTGCCCTCTAAAAAGTTCACACTCTTGTTATAGTTATTTGAAGGGGTGGATTTTGATGATTGGCCAATGGGTGATCAGCAAGTCGCGCAAGCCGATACGGTAGTCGATGATAGTCAGACAGAAAAAGCGAATGAAGAATCGATCCATTGCACACAAGTTGTTGTGAGTAGCAATGCGCTTTAATTACTATTTTCATGTGTTGTAAATATCCTATCAGATAGTAATGTGTACATATTTCTTAAATGATGTGGAAGGAACACAACACCAGAGGGCATGGTGATGCATATGACCGACCAAAACGGAAATTGAAATCTCCTGAGAGGTTCACTTTTTCAAATAAAAAAGCTGGTGACCAACGCAAGCGAGCAAAAAGAAGGGCCGATGTTATTGAGAGTAAGTCAGTATGTGATGAACTGTGCCTCGGTCCTTTCACCAAGGAGCCGATGGAACTTCCTGAGGTAGGGGTTTTAGAGAGGGTTGACACCTTCATGCATAAGGGTCTGCTGAAAAAGCCAAAGAACCCTGGACGGAGATACACTGCTACAGATGAAAAGCTCAGTGCAGATGCTATAATGGCGCTTGATGATGAGGAGGACAGCTTGAGCAAAACATGGTATTACAACCTCTATTTCCCTGATGGGTGCCTATCATACCTGGTATGTCAAATCAAGTAACGTTCGCTTGTACTGTGTAAAACTATATCAATTTGTTTTATAGTGGTGAATATAGTTTGAAACGGGGGGGTTTAAATGGTCAGTATAGGGTGTAATGCCTCGTGTTTTTAAGGGTGATTATAGTGTTTTTTAAGGGTGATTATAGTGTTTTTTAAGGGTGATTATAGTGCATTATTTTCATGGTGTTTAAAAACAAGATTCAGAGAATCTGTGGGCAGTGAACATGATAAAGTTGTTGGACAGTGTTATTTGTGGTTTTAAATAATGAGTACTAATTGGTGTGTACATGTGTCTATTCGAACACTGATTTATTGTTCTTGTTTGCTTATGTTTTCTTTCTCTAACCTTGTATGGTACCTTGAGTTTATGGTATCTAATGATTTGTAGTAAAATTCTTTTTACTGATGGCAGCATATGAGTGTGGCATTTTATTTTCTGCGGAAGAAAGCCGCCGACTTTGGTCTGGAGCAGAAGTTTGCAACTACAAGCCCAGCATTTGTTGAGCTATTGTGTGTGTTATATGAGCGTGTTTTGAAAAGAGAGATTACAGATTCTGATGCAGCACAGAATTCAGACGTATTGAACACCATCAAAGGAAATAATATGGAGTATGGGCGTGCGTGGTCCGAGGCAGATTTTGTGTACATGCCACTGAACACAGGATCCGAATGGGTACTGCTTGTGGTTGACATACGTGGAAAACTCATCCGGGTTTACGACACGAATGTTTACAGAGGGGGGTTCTTGAAGAAATTGCACCCATTTTTGCCGTCTTTGCAGATGTTTCTGCCAGTTTTAATGGGTAAGTTAGCGGTATATAAGGACAGTACGGATAGCGAAGAATCTCACACTGCGTTTCCAGTTGAACCTATCTTGGAGTGTCCGCGAAAAAAGGACGGGTAAAACTTTTATACCCTGATATTGTTTTTTTGGGTGTTACTGTTGTCCGTTAGGTAGCAAAGTTCACTTAAAAACTATTTGAAGGATAGATGAATTTATAAGTGCATTTTACTTTTTTAATAACAGACCAAGCTCCGGAATTTTTGTGATGAAAATGGCAGAGCTTCTGATGATGGGGAGAGGAGTGATTGAAATCAAGCCAGGACAGATAAAT
This sequence comes from Cuscuta australis, assembly GCA_003260385.1. Classification (NCBI taxonomy): domain Eukaryota; kingdom Viridiplantae; phylum Streptophyta; class Magnoliopsida; order Solanales; family Convolvulaceae; genus Cuscuta; species Cuscuta australis. The sequence goes on along the minus strand of NQVE01000150.1, from coordinate 315,909 downwards.
ACATATCGGAAGAAAATTACTGCGGACCAATTAATGTATGCTTCCTTTCAAGGACTCTAAATGCTGGGCATAGCAGGGTTATTTAAGTGAATGCATGGTTGCAACCGTCATGGAGACTTAGATCTTTGATACCCACTAAAAAACAGAATGTTATCTTTTTTTCTTTTCTATGTCCTTTTTTTAAATTTGGAATACTTGTAGTTTTTTCAGGTAGTATTGAAAATGTTAACCGGTTGAGTTTTGGATATCAAATGTTCATTTTGTTAGTAGAAGTGTGGTTATTTTAGAAGAAGCATAGTGAATATTAGAAATGGTGGAACAATTACAAGCTGACTTATACTTGTGCACTGGCTAGGAATGAGGTGTTTTTAATGGTCGGTGTAGTGTGAAATGAATTTTTTTAATGGTGAGTATAGTGTTCTGTAATGGTCATTACAACGCGCTATATCCATGCTGGTTGGTCTATGTGTTTTGTTAATGGTCAGTATATTATGAAATGGGTTGTATGACCAGAGGAGATCAGTGCAGTGTATTGCATACATTGTCAGTGGTAATTATTTCCAAAGTGTCAAAAAACATATTTCGGATAATCTAGGGGCAGTAACATATGATAAAGATGTGGGCAGTGGTACATGAGAAAGTTGTGGGACAGTGTTATATTTGGTTAAAAAATTTGTACTGATTCTTGTTTACAAACTTCTATTAGAACAATGATTTATTTTTAAAACTATACATAGTAATTCGCACTAGAAAACATTAAAAGGACCAAATATGTAATGAGGTTTTATCATAAAACAAATTACGAAGATGGCAGTACTACTAATAAAAGTTTGTTCCTGTGGTCAAGCAAAAATAGAGAATGACACTAAACATGGCATCCAAAAGCAGCTAATAAAAAACCGTTTAAAAGTGAAATGCATTTCTTCTGTTAAGGAACCTAAAACTCTGTGGTGCAAGATTGATTTTGCTCACGAACAACGTACTGGAAGTGGATTAGTACATGTTTTTTTGTTATGTCCGGACATTGTGCAACGTGAACAAGTCTGCCTCCTCCTCTCACCATTAGATGGAATCCGTCTCTTTTTTGGCCTTCCTGGTGGACGTTTAGTGCATGAAGGCGGAAAACATGGGATAGTGGCGACTTCATCAGGGACTATCCATGAGTCTCTAGTAGGAATTGGGTGTATGACTCCATTATACGCAAGTTTCCACTCCACACTTGTGTAGAATGGGGATATGTAGTCATAACATGATAAGCCTGGCCTATTGCGTATTGCGGCAACTGCATGAACACAAACAAAGTGATCTAGTTGAAACTCTCCACACGTGCAGTTCCTCTCACGGAAATTGACAACATAAGACCTTCCTTTTTTATCAACAACCAAGTACTCATATGAGCATGACGGCCGAACCTAAACAAAAAACGGTAAGAAAATGATGGTACGGGAATAACAAAATGATGTGATTAAATGAATATGAATGTGAAAGTGTACCGTCATAACCGCAGATGCCACATGTAGAGCAAGTAGATCAGATTCACATTGTTTGGTCAAAATAGTAGATGTTGAATGAGCAAGTTCCCTACGATCGTGAAACCATTTTTGCATTCGTCCAACAATGAAATCAACAAGCTGAGCAATAGGGTATTCCCGGGGGGTCGCATTAACACTATTCATGGACTCCGCATTGTTCGACGTCATTATGGAATAGCGGTTCACATTGAAACATGATCTGGCCCACTTCTCCATGCCGATGGAATATAAATATGGTCTAATCCTCGGATCCTCATCGTCTAGTAGGCTCAGGTACCGATCGCAGTAGGACTATGTGGGTGCGCGTGCAGCAGCAAAAACTTTCCATCTTAGTGCTTTCTCAGAACCATTGAATTGTGATTTAATATTCCCCAAAATGTGATGAACACAATGACCATGAGGAACACGAGGGAAATGTGCCTTAGCAGCCTTGATGATCCCACCATGACGGTCAAATAAAATGTATTGCACTGGTCGTATACTGAGGGCTTCCTTGAGTTTTAAGAAAAACCAATCCCAATTTGAGTCATTCTCAGCATCACAAATTCCAAAAGCCAAAGGAAATATTTGTTTGTTGCCATCGTGAGCAACAGCAGTTAAGAGGGTGCCCTTATAATATGATTTCATGAATGTACCATCGATGACCAAAACTGGGAGGCAGTGAGCCCAACCAATCCTCCAAGCCGACAGAGAAAAAAACATATTTTGGAAAACACCTTTAGGAGACCTTGTGATGTCTATCAACGAACCTGGATTTGCCCGGTCGAGCATGTAACACATGGCTGGCAGCATGGCGTACGACTCTGCATCACTACCGAATGCAAGCTGCATTGCTTTCTTCTTAGGAGACCATGCTTTCTTGTATGACATGGAAATGCCGTGATCCCTACACATGTCCGTCATAATGGCCTTAGGCGGGTATGGTTTGTTGGTAGCATCACTGTACTTGTATTTGACTAAATCAGCAATGATATCATACGTAGCTTGCCGTGTTCTACCCTGGCGTGCATCGATTGGGCATTGATGTTCATGATTATACCTGAGACAAGACAGCATAACATTAAGTGTAAGTTGATTTTTACCTTGAGAGGTGAAGGACAGTGTCTACTCCATTTAAAAGTGCATGATATTTACAGACCCCATGGAGAACATGGACAGTGTGTGTGATAACCTGGTGTAGACAGTGTGCTTCGCATACTCGAATTGAAGAAGGTTTGGACAGTAGCCTAGAGTAACATACATATGGGCATTATAGTGTAATAACAAGTTATAGAGATTATAATGTGGGCAGTAAGTGCGATTAAGTTCAATTTTTTTAGCACATTAAATTATAAAGACAGTGTGTCCATATAATATTGAGACAGTGTGTACATTTAACTTTGTGACAGTGTGTCCAGGTTAATTTTGAGACAGTGTCTGTATTAGAGTAGAGTGTTGTGTATTGCAGCGTGTATTGCAACATATACTTAATGATATAATTGTTGAGAAAAAAACATACAACAAATCAATTTCGTGGATGCATCTGAAAACGGAAGAAAACCAACAGAATGTCGCATAAAGTGTGTGAAATATGGACATGTAAAATGCTTTAAGACTAAGACGTACCTACGGATTTGGAACATATCCGTGCGTGGTAATCGAACTGCCCTAACAGCCCAAGAACAGCACCTGTTTTCCACACAAACGACGTGGAGAAGCTTCTTGGTCGACCTCTTAGTATGGAACTGGAACAGGTTAGAGATTGCCAACATTTTGAGATGGTATATTAAATCGCCTTTGTTCTCGTAAATCGCATCCAACTCAATTTTAGTTGGATCAAAGCGAGTTACAACTTGGAAATCAAGGTTGGTGCAAATATCATTTGCAGACAAGACAACCGTAGAATTGTCATCGTTATCCAAATTTGGTTCACGTACTACAATGTCCATTGTGTATCCACCATTGTCCCTTTGGTAACTTGAAGGGCAGTTAATCAAAGGGGAATCCATTACGTAATTAGTGGACTGATGTGACGATGACACAGAACGTTCTACGCTTGCAACGTCATTGCACTGGTCAGATAACGAATTGAAACTTGATGGAGTCATACACAACGTTTGGTCATTTGGAAGAGAAGAGCACGTACCTACATGCGTATGGTAATTGTGAAAAAGCTCAATACACATAGGCATTGAATCCAAATCCAAATCCTGCGATTTCATGGTGAGGTATGAATCTAAGCTTTTGTCGTCATCAATCAAAACCGGGTGGGGGGACGAATTGCACTTGTATGAAATCTTTAAAGTAGTATGCTCATTAACTTGGCCAAGTAGCGAACGAACGGCGTCAATAAGCATTCGAAAGGAACTCTCGAATGAGATGATGAGTTCATGAAAACTTTTAGACCTGAATGAGCCATCACTCGTCCATTCACCATCTAGGCACAACAATACACGAAACACGGGTGGAGCTGGATGCGTCGGCATGGATACCGAATTCAGCAACGAAGAAAACATGATAATGAGATGGGTAATCGATCCGGCAGGAGAGAATGTGGCGAGATTAATTTTACCAGAGACGGTAGTGGATATGGCGATTGAGGCGCATGTAGAGTGGCGCACGATCAGGAACCGGAAGGAGGTTTATCGCAGGGAATCAAGAGGGCAATCAGTTTATTCCTGAAAAATAGGGATAATTAATGATTTGTTTTCCAAAAATAAGTAAAAATTAGAAGGAATGAGTTTTAATGGGCTTTGGAGACGGAAGGGTATGCACGGTATTAGGGATGAAATTTAGTGCTAGAGAGAGGAAAAATAAGTAGTGGTGTCATTTAGGTAAAACACCTATGTTTTGGTGCTCTCTTGGGTAAATTTCACTAATTACTACTTACTTACTCCCGTCTAATTACTTTCCATTCTTTTATTTAATTTAATTACTTCTCAATTAAATTTTACCATAAATACTTTTTTTGTAGCTACAAACCACGCTCAAGTCAACTAGGGGTGTGTTCGGTTTTACATGAAAAAAATATGTAAATGGTTGATTATTCAGTTCGGTTTTATACAGTTTTTATTTTGGGTTTTTTCGGTTTATAAAAATAAAAATGTAAAAGCATTAAAAACTTGTAAGAATACTAACCCGATGAAGGAAGAACAATGTGTAACTTTGGGTTCGACTTTTTGGTTTGATTTTTATACAAAACCAAAAGCCAAACGGAAGGTTAGTGTTCCATTTGGTTCAATTTTACCAAAAAAAATATGTGTCGAGTGTCCAACAAAAATCTAGGAGATTCCAAATACTCCCAAACACATCCTATGTAAATATACGGAGAAGTGCACTTTTTGGTACGGAGTATAATTTTTTCATTTTCATTATACCATCAAAGTTTTTTATGTAAGTATGTAAATTACTCGGATCAATGTTTAGTATTAATATAGCATTAAGATTGATTAAGTGTATAATATGGTATAAAATGTTTAGTTAATAGTTAAAAAATAACTTTAATTGACTAGTCAACTATTTACATTTCTATATCTAGGAGTTTTACATATTACATATCTTTATATATAAAATTTGAGAGTTGGACTTCTAGGATTGTGCCATGTGGAACGCTTATAAGACAATTTTTTGACATGTCAGCATGCCATGTCAGCAACTAATATTTAAAGAATTAGTTAACAAAAACACTTATTTTATGGAAATTGAATTTCGTATTTGTTAAACACAGATTTCTCAGCATAATTATGTTTAAAAACTTTTATATTTTACACCATTATTGGAAAATATTAAAATTTAATAATATATTTTGATACGTAGTATATAAACAAGGAACTCATATTAAAAAATCAAAACAAAAAAATTTATTCCAAGAATGGATAGATTAGTAGGACTAAAGTAAATCTTTATCTTTATCCTTTAATATAATATTTGAGAGTTGATAGCCTAGAATTTTGACACGTGGCAAAGTAAGAACTCTAATTTTGAGACACGTGTAATGCTCCACGCGTGGCTTCTTACTGGAAATCGCCCAAGCCTTTCCCAATGAAATCAATTTCTGTTCATGGTTCCGTCTTCTTCGCGTCGCCATCTCCATCGCCGCGCATAATTCGAAGCCTTTTAAAGGAAAGTATCAGAGCAGGATTTCTTCTTCGCATAGGGTTTGATTCTTCACCAAAATGATGAGAATCCTTAATTGCGTGAATCTCTTATTGCAATCAGAATTCTCAATGGCTCAAGAATTAGGTTTGTTTCCTAAATTGATTTGAATTTTTTATTCAATTTGTAACTTCATTGATTCCTATTCTCTATTTTCGATTTCCCTGCCGTCATTGATATTGCGGTATGGTTCTGCTAAAATTCAAGCATCTTCTATTTGTTATATTTGCTCAAACTAATTTTCTAGAATTTTGATCTCGATAATAGATAGATTATTATTCTTTTCTTTAAATTATCAAAGTGGACCGATTCAAATACCCAAATCTTTGGAATGTATTAGTTTGAATTTTTAAATCCGAATATGATACAAATTTGTAATGCAATTTGTATTAATTGATATTCAAGTAAGGAATTTTAAGCAAATTTTCAATTGTTATTTGGCATAATAGATATGATGTACCCTGATGAATTCTGAGCCCATCACTTATTTCTTACGGAGTATATTATTCCTTTAACATTTGAATAAAAAATTATACTCCTTATATCGCACTGTTTTTTGGGGTTGAGGGAGTGACACTGAAATTAGGGAAATTAAATTTATGTGTTTAATTTTGATTTTAAACTAAGAAGTATTTTGTAATCCATAAGCCAAAAAAAGAATTGATGTTAACCAAACAAGTATGACCAAATGTAGTACTCCGTATGTGACAAAAAAAGTAGAACACATAAAAAAGGTAAAAGGGTATAGAGTGAGTACTGAGTATTTGCATTTGAACTATTCAAACAAGAATCATCATATTTGAATATGAATCATGAGTTGATCCATAATTGTTTGCTTTACTTACAACCCTAATCAGCACCACGTAAATATAAACTATTGAGATAGGTAAGACTTAGGTCCCGTTTGGTACATGGAATTCAAACTATGGAATTGGAATTGGGAACTTTAATTCCAATTCTGGTGTTTGGTAGCACAAAAATTATGTGGATTTGGAATTGATAATGCAAAAAATGAATTGAAATTGACAGAATTCAATTCTATGGAATTGAATCTCATGAAATTTCAATTCCAATTCAATTCCAATTCCACCAATTCCTTATACCAAACGGACCCTTAACAACTATTTTGGTGCTTTCAAGTAGGAGTTAGAGTTTGTGAGCTTGTGTGTATCCTTGAGGGCTATCTATGGAGTTGAGATATTTGTTATTGCATGTCTGTTACTGTGTGTTTAGTGTTATGATAAGAAGCCAACCAGGGCCGTCTCCAAGAAATTAGGGGCCCTGTCCGACACAGAGAAAATGCGTCATTGTCTGAAAAAAAATTAAAATTTATCAATTAATTTTTTTAATAATATATAACATTGTAGTAATAATAAAATGTCAGACTCATAGTCTTATAAGTTTGCAATTATATACTCCAAACTCTGATACCTGACTAAAGACTCGTGAAATTGTTCTATTATTCTTGAGAGAAAATAGGTTGATCACCTCTTCATAGTTTATTAGATTTAATGATTTAGAACTGTATTTTTTAAAATAAATCAAGATTATTTTATATAAAAAAATATATATACATGTAGATATACAAAAATTGGGCCCCATTCAAAAATGGGCCCTGGCCAAATGACCACCTTGCCCCTCCTTTGAGCCGCCCCTGAAGCCAACAATATATAATAGTAAGAATATACCAAAGGTATGAATCTCAATATTGGTTGAAGTATGTGTGAAGTCCAAAAAGTAGTACTATAAGATGGGTTTTAGGTTTAGCTTCTTAGGCAGGAAGCCGCATTTTGGAGGCATGGAGCTATTCTGCTACAATGCCTATGCCATACAACTGTTCAATGTGTAGCAGACAAATAACAGAGTTAATACCTAAGCTTCTTTGCACCGTTTTAAGCTAAACTCCAAAGTTACTAAAATTCTTGACAATATTCAACATTATAATCTCTCGTGTGTAAATGGAAATAATGATTTTCTCATGCCAGTGCAATCTATCATTTTTTGTGCAACCTCTCATGCCGGTGTGACCGCTTCTTTTTTATTTGCAAAGATGTAGGCGGAGGATCATTGATGAAATCCTGTAAATTATCATTACATTCAAATTCTCTGCGGTAAGTTCATTTACTTCATTTCCCTGTCCTATGAGGGAGGCAAGTTAAAGAGTTATTATTGATTTGATTAGTTTCAATGCTCTGTTGCAGATAATCTTGGGTTATCTGTACTCAATCATGCCGTATGAATTTCTGGGAATAGGGTATCAACATGCAATGCGCCTTTTTTATTGCTCATTTTAAGGTACTTTCCTTTATCATCTATGGTATTAGGTTCTTTCTTCTCTGAAGAAGAAGGGCTCAGCTAGGGCATGTTAGAGAGATCTATGCAGCAGATGTTACGAGTAACATAGTTTTGTTCTTTTTTCTTCAAGGATTGATGCCCTATTCTCAAACGATCTATTGAATGTGCAGCGCTTTAACAGTCATTGGTGTTTTCCTAATTCACGCACTAATAATTGATAGTGCGCAGTTTACTACTACCAAGCGAGGTATTTACTTACTAATATGTGACATTAGTATTTGATAATTGTCATGCTTTGTTATTTCTCGAATTGATTACTTACTACTTTATATGTGCTACTAAAAACTCCTTACTTCTCTGCTAATCTTTCTGTAGTGCTTTTGTGGATAACATATCTTTCTTTAGTGCTTTTAATTTTTGGACAACATAGATATAATTATCAGAGTTTAACGAACACCATATAAAAAGCTCTATGCATCAAGAGGAAGCTTGATTAGTCCATATGTTTGTTTTAAAAGTATCTAAACACTATGATGTTCGTAACGAGTCTCTTTCCAAATAAATCTCAAACACGCAATGTTTTTCTTTAATATAAAATTTGAGAGTCAATCTTTTAAGAGGCTGTCATTTGGCATTACTCAAGGCTTAATTTTTTGACATGTATTACAGCCATTTCCATCGCCGCGCATAATTAGAAAAAAGACATTTGATAAATCATGTATTATTAATGTCTTTTTATCTAAGCAAGTGTGGTTGTAGCTTTTAAACAAAGAAAAAAACAACACAGAAAAAATACACTTATGTATTACTATTGTCTTTTTTGTCTAAGCAGATATGTCTTTGATAAGTTTTCTTATTTTGGAAATACATTTTGTTTTATCACAGTGCATTGTGAAAGTCCGAGAGCATTATTGGAAAGAGATGCTACCATACTTGAGTGTGGGATGATCTACCCTCTCTGCTCTAATGCTCACTCCCATCATGACAATAACTTCTGTGTACTTTGAAATTTAAATATTCAAATAGCAAATAATAGTTATATTTGGTACTCATTGGTATGCATTATTTGGAAAAGTCACTAAGGGGGATGGAAGATTGAGCAGTTGTCCACTTAGTATGAAGGATCTTTCTAATGGTATAAGCTTCATTCTATAATGGTAGTATTGCTACAAATTGAACTATCCTAAAAACTGATTGCAATTTATTTACTTCATGATATTTATGTGACTTAGTATGCAGCTTCTTTCTGTTTTGTAGTTCTATGACATTAATCTTTATACTTTGGATACACTTTCTTTCTATGATGTGATTCTATGGCATCTATCTTCATACTCTATATTTTCATTTATCTTTTACTTCTAATTTGATTGTTCTTCATGCATGTGATCTCAACCAGTTAACCATGATAAGTCTCACCTATGAAAAGTTGCTATAATTCAAAACGCACCATGGATCTAAGTTGTTTACTTTGATGTTATATTTTTTAGGCAAAATACTTGCTTCTGTTGGCGTAAAAGATATCACTTTTTACATATCCTTTTAATTTCTTTATAGTTTTTTTACTTTTGTTTTAAAATGCAGACAAGAGTGTACGTGCATAGAGATTGTGGCATGTGCTTAATAACTCTATTAGAATGTAATATTTTTTTATGCAATCTCAACTTAAGTGAAGTAGTAGTTGTATATTTGCTGAAGTTCTTAGTGGGGAGCTCTTATTCCTTGGCAAAAATATAGTTCATTAGTTGGATTTAATAACAAATCTTCCTAGGGAACCTTTAATGGATACTATTTCACAAAGATGTAGTTCTACCTCACCATCTAAAACTTTTGCAACAGCTTTATATTATTAGTAGTAATTATTGTAATTGTTGGTTCGGGTGAGGAATGACATGATTCCCTTCCTTCTTGAATACATTACAATTCTACTACAACCCCTCCTAAGAAACAATGTAATTCGAAAGACTGTCAAACTGTAGTGGAATCAAGCAACTGAAACTAAAGGCAACCTAATGAAGTTCCTAGCGTGAAGTCTGCTAAGAACCTTGCAAACACAATAGAGGACATACCCACGTATCTTCACTCTTTGTCATTCCTACCATGTTTACATAGCTTTTATTCTATTTTGTTTTTAATGCGTACAATCATGAACCTGTAACAGCAAAGCCAAGATAAGTCGTGACCCAAATATTGCCATGTGAGACTGTCTGATTTGGGATATCAAGGATGTATTAGAGATGGGTTAACAAGGGGGAGTACTGTATAAAGAAAAGATTTTTTTGTTACACAAACACTATTTTCTTACTATATCTCAATTATGGGGATTACATGTTAGTAAAATTAAAATTCAAGATTCTTATTGTTTCATGGTGGATACCAAGAGCTATGCAAAAAGTGATTATGCAAATTGAAAGTTTTTTTATACACTAACCTTTTGAACTTAGAATATTTTTTTATAAAAAATAAATTAGTAAAAAATACAATTTCATAGCATTGATTATAACTCGTGATAATTGTGTTAAATGATATTAATTTTTCTTATAGTTAATGGTGATGTGCTGCATTTCAAATACAATTTCATATACCAAATAGACTCTAAACTAATTTTCATTAGCACATGTTATTTATTATATCCTTCGTTTAAGTTTTGGTGGCACTTTTAGATTTTTTTAATTTTTTAATCAGTAGCATTGAAAAAAATATTACAGAATAAAAAAATATTTGTTTGACCCGTGCGTGGCACGGGTTAGAAAACTAGTATATAAAATTTGAGAGTTGGACTTCTTGGATTGTGCCATGTGGCACGCTTATAAGACAACTTTTTTGACATGTCAGCAAGTAATATTTAAAAAATTAGTTAACAAAAACACTTATTTTATAGAAATTGAGTTTCGTATTTGTTAAACACAGATTTCTCAGCATAGTTGTGTTTCAAAACTTTTATATTTTACTTCATTATTGGAAAATATTAAAATTTAATAATATATTTTGATACGTAGTATTTAAACAAGGAACTCATATTAAAAAAATCAAAACAAACAAATTTATTCCTAGAAGTGATAGATTAGTAGTACTAAAGTAAATCTTTATATATAAAATTTGAGAGTTGGGCTTCTAGAATTGTGACATGTGGAACGCTTATTAGACAACTTTTTTGACATGTCATGTCAACAAGTAATATTTAAAGAATTAGTTAAAAAAACACTTATTTTATGGAAATTGAGTTTTGTATTTGTTAAACACAGATTTCTCAGCATAATTGCGTTTAAAAACTTTTATATTTTACATCATTATTGGAAAATATTAAAATTTAATAATATATTTTGATACGTAGTATTTAAACAAGGAACTCATATTAAAAAGATCAAAACAAAAATTTTTTTTCTAAGAAGGGATATATTAGTAGGACTAAAGTAAATCTTTATATATAAAATTTGAGAATTGGGCTTATAGGATTGTGACATGTGGAACGCTTATTACTCAACTTTTTTAACATGTCAGCATGCCATGTCAGCAAGTAATATTTAAAGAATTAGTTAACAAAAATACTTATTTTAAGAAAATTGAGTTTCGTATTTGTTAAACACAAATTTCTCAGCATAATCGCGTTTAAAAACTTTTATATTTAACAATTTTCTCAGCAATTCGACATTTGGCATGTCTATTTGGCAAAACTTTAACATGTTAACGCCACGTAATAACTGAGTAAATTTAAAGATAATATACACAGAGTAAGAAATTCATGCCGATTAAATTGATGACCTTTAAGATATTAATTGATAAAAAGGTTTAAATAATTTTCATATACATGTTTATACCACGAAGGTTAAAAGGCAAAAAAATTATATACGATAGCACGTGGCTTATTTTATTAAAAAGAAAACAAATGATAAAAAGTATTCATGCACATCTCAAATTTTAACGTATTTGAGGTTAACATTTTTTCAAATAATTCTAAACTATTGAAAAACCTACTAGCAACTTGAATTCACCAAAAAAATAAACGACCATAATATTGACGTAAAAAAAATACTCTGATGTTTATTTGAAACCATAAAATATATCATACCCAAACACTATTTTCTTTAAAAATAAAATTGAATAATATAAATTTGATATTTCAAAATCTTTTTGAAAATAGAAATGTATTCTATCTATATTAAAATGCAACAAAAATATGAATGGAAAAATAATGCATTTTTTTAGTATAACACATACCTTATTTATATTAAAAAAGAACAAAATTGAATAATAATTTGACTTTTCCAAAAATTAAATAAATTAATGAAAAAAATTTAAAAAAAACATGTGGTTGAAATTTATTTTTTAAAAAAATGATACTCAAATTCTTTTCCTTAACAAAAAGAAAATGGTAAAATTTAAAATTTATTTTTAATTTTTTTAAATAATAATAAGAACAATGAACATATCTTTTGTATACCCTGAAGTCTTTCAGAAAATTTGGTATAAATTTTTTTGTGTTGTACACAATCAATCCCTCAAATATTATTAATTCCACTTTGGTTTTTTTCTATGATATTAAATATCATGCGAGAAGTATATTTTCTTTATTCTTGAAAAAATATTGCTTTAAATCTTATTTAGAATCGACAAAAAATTTTGTTCTACCCGTGCATGGCACGGGTTAAAATACTAGTACTCATATAAATAAAGCGAAGTATCTAAGAAAGTTCGATTTATTCAGTTTGGTTTGATTTTCCAAAGTGAAAACCAAAACGAAAACCAAACAATAACGGTTCGGTTCGGTTTGTTTACATTCGATTTTCGTTTTTTCGACTTGATTTTTTTTCTATACTAGCTCGTTTTGATAGGTTTCGGTTCAATTTGCGGTTTTAGGATTTCAATACAAGAAAAATGTCCTTTAATGTAAGTAGAAACCGTAGTTAAAATACAAAAAACCGTCATTAAAATATTTTAATGAGAGGAAATTTACTCTCATTGACCGTCATTATAGCCTCTGTAGTTAATTACAAATAATGTCGGGTTACAAGTCCTCTCATTAAAATTATTTAATGAGAGTACTTTTACCTACATCAAAATGTTTTTTTATGATAAAAAATCTCGTCATAAATGTAGTTATTAGTAATAAGAATTATAATGCTCTTTTTATGATAAAAAATCTCGTCATAAATACAATTATTAGTAATAAGAATTATATTTTTTATGATTAAATATATCGTCATTAATACATACATACATACATATACATACATACATACATACATACATACATACATACATACATACATACATACATACATACATATATATATATATATATATATATATATATATATATATATATATATATATATATATATATATATATATATATATATATATATATATATATATAGACACACACACACACACACACATTGATTTATGCATTTATTAAAGAAAATTTTATTAAAATGAGAAAAGAGGTACGAAGGGAGGGGAGGGCCAAACGAAAGTCCCTCCAAGATTTTAAAAAGACCTACATAATATAAAAGAAATGACAGAAATGATTTGGTTCTAAGACCTTATAAACACCGAACAAGCCTATGCAAATTTAAAGGATCAAACTCAAAAAAAGTGTCTGGTTGCTCTATAAAATCAGAAGGTACTATTCTATGTTGGATGATGCATGGACTCCTTGGCTTCACAAAAGATCTAGTTGAAAGATGTCTAGATATGAAAGGCGTCATCTTGGTGTGCCACGAATGGAATGTTTCCTTCTTTGCTAGTTCTAAATGCCGACACCTAAAAGTCTGCAACAACAAAATAAAACAATAAGTTTAGCACTACATCCAAACCCAATGAAGCATAGAGACATAGAGTACAATGTTTAAGAACAAACATCACAAGATAGCCAAACAGTAAACAATGCACTATGAAAGTAGTACCTCTCATCCTCTTGATCTCTTACCACTTCACCACACGGCAGGACACAAAAGCTTACTACCAGAAGGTCTCCTTACTCTCCTGGGAAACCCTTCTGTAATATTTAATCAAATGTCTTATGGTACATTGAGTGGGATTCACCCTACCCAGCACTCTGATTATTTTCATAAATTCAAAACAAAAAACATTGCTACAACAAATCAAATGAGTCACTAGCTACACCATATATGATGTAGGAAAACTTACGTATAAACATGTCCATTAGAATCAACTGCAACGTAAGGGAAATTAACAACAACTACACAAAGCAGAATATACTTATTTTTGTTGTTAAATGAGTGTATGTATATAAGTGTACGCATGCATATAGATTACATTAAGATAAGAACATGTGTGGTTTGACTCGCAAGCCACTTTAACAATAGTTTCACCAGCAAAGGCAGTTATTGCTTTGGGCTTAGGTTGAGCTTCATATACAAGTTTCACTGAAATGTCTCTGGTGTTGTGCTGTAAAAAAATGACAGCGTCTATTATATTGGGTCTAACTCATTTTTAAAGTATCCTCTAATGTCTCACAAAGCAATTATTACAACGAAACTAGCTATTCCATAATGCACGCTGTAAGTTGAGAAAACAAAATTATATATAAACCACCCGATCAACTATGATGTCATCAAGTATAACTAAAAGCCAATTTTCACTAAACCTTTAGATTCATCTGGATTAATAAAAGCATGTATGTTTAAGACCAAAGGTGAAAAATCTAGCAGCTACAAACCACTCAGACAAAGGTCATACTTCTTACATAGTTTAAATCTAGAAACTTTATTGTTGGGATGTTGGGATCAAGATGTATGCATTCTTACCTTGAAAAAACAGAGAGGCTATTTTGAGACGTTCCACATGAACGAATCTGGTTGGAGGGAATGCAGAATGTGTAAAAAGGCAAGTATGGCTACAACCAGGACCAAGTAATCTACAGCCTTATCATGACCAAAATAATGGCTATCGACAATAGAAAAACCAGCCAAAAACTAATAAAACAGCTGCATCAACTACTTGATAGGTGCCTGAACTAAGATTTAGGCCAACAACCAAGTAAAGTCACGTTAAAACACATTAGAAAATAAACAGAAATATCATATAACGTCATTAGTTAAAAGAAAAATAATATTCGAATGCTTAACATGGCTACCAATAATTAAACAAATAAGCAAGCGGGCCAAAAATAGTATTACCTGTGTCAAGGAACCAACTCAACCAAAAGCTCAAACTTGTGGTTGTGGCCCAGGAACATTTATTTATATTCTAACACGCCCCCTCGCGTGTAGGCATAGTCTTTTTCGAGCCTTGCACGTGAAACCTTAATTTTTTAAACTGGGTGGCGCTAAGTTTCGAACCCGTGACCTCTTAGTCAACGAGGCTTCGATACCATGTCAAGGAACCAACTCAACCAAAAGCCCAAGCTTGTGGTTGTGGCCCAGGAACATTTATTTATATTCTAGCAACCTGGCTATCAATCGGAATAACTAGTGCCAAGCAGCCTTCGTTTAAAAAATCAGTTGTTCTTCATACATGAATATGCTTCTTTTGATAGTGAAAAGGAAAACTTGATAAGCAGAATTCATCATTTGGTTGGAAATTTGAAGTCCAAATACACAAGAACAACAACAAAAATATAGAACACTAAACTTATGCTCCGTGTTGAGAAATATTGATTAAATATTCAAAAAGAAAGAAAAATAAGAAAAAGAAAAAATAAAGGAAGAGGGAAGAAAAAAGGTGGAGGATATGGTCATATAGATGCATGTGCGTGACCATCTTTGCTTTTGGTTGGAATCAGAGGATGTGTCACCCTTTTTTGGCTCTTAGTGTTGGCATGACTCATTTGGGTATTATAAAGCCATGAAGAATGAGTGGTATGTGAGTGTGGGTTTTACACACCACCAAGGTAGAGAGAGAAAATGGGAGAGATTTTACACAAGAATACCACTGGGAAAATCCAAGGGGTCTTGGTGAGTGTGGGTGAGTGTAGGGAGTAACTGGTTTTAGTTACTCGAAAAAATACATCCTCGCATAGGATGTGGAAAGATTTGTTTATGAGTGTCTGGAATTTAGTCTTGTAACCAGGGGAGAGTTTTTTGTATATTGTCCTGAAATAATGGAAATATAATTTTTTTTTCTCTCATATATTCTTTTTGTGTTTGTTCTCTCATTTTTCTGGTGTTCTTAATATTTTTCGGTACCTTACGCGCTTAAAATCCCAACAATTGGTATCAGAGCTTGGTTACGTTGGGCAGGAGGGATTTGTAAGCGGTAAAAAGAGAAATTTTGAGAACCTAGGGACTGGTCGGTTTTGGCCAGAAGGCGACCATGGGACTTCAAGAACAAAGTGGATGGCATGAGGACCGGGTACGAAGCGGCATGCTGTCTTTGTGAAGTATGGTGCGGGAATAGGACTTGGGGAGATCAGTGGTCTAGCGGAGTGAAAAACTGCGGTTTATGTCTTGTGTCGAAAGTCGTCCCGGCAAGAAGAGGTCGGGCGGCGTATTCTGCAGGTGTTGCTGCGGCGGTGCAAGATGGGCATATCGAAAGAAGCTAATTGCTAGATGGGTGGCTCAGAGAGTGTTAACAAAGGTAAGTTGTCATTTTTTTTAGCTCGGGGTGGAGGGTTAAAACTCTAAAGAGCTAAGGTAGTGGCGGTGATCTTGACGGGTTGGTTGAGATGGAGCCATGGGTACACTGATAATTGGAAATGGTGAGGACCTTGTCGTATTGAGCAAGGTAAGGCCACGACCATGAGTCAACACATGGTGGCGGAGAGCTTGCGGTATTGAGCAAGATAGGCTCATGAAATTTTTTCAAGGTGGTAGTGATCTTGGTGGTTGGACCAAGGTAGAGCCATGAGATTTTTTCTTCTTATTTGAGGTTGGCAGCGGTGATCTCGATGGAGTAGACTGAGATGGCGCCAAGGATTTTTTTTTCCCGGAGTAGCGGTGATCTCATGAGAGAAGTGAGGTGGAGCTACAAAGTTTCTTTGATTATTTAATCACGGTGGAGTTTGTTGGGAAATATTGATTAAATATTCAAAAAGAAAGAAAAATAAGAAAAAGAAAAAATAAAGGAAGAGGAAAGGAAAAAGGTGGAGGATATGGTCATATGGATGCATGTGCGTGACCATCTTTGCTTTTGGTTGGAATCAGAGGATGTGTCATCCTTTTTTGGCTCTTAAGGTTGGCATGACTCATTTGGGTATTATAAAGCCATGAAGAGTGAGTGGTATGTGAGTGTGGGTTTTACACACCACCAAGGTAGAGAGAGAAAATGGGAGGGATTTTACACAAGAATACCACCGGGGGTGTGGGTGAGTGTAGGGAGTAACTGGTTTTAGTTACTCGGAAAAATACATCCGGGCATATGTTGGATACAACTTGTTCATTTTGTTACACTTTGTTACTCAGTTAGTTAATAATCTATTAGTCAATTGTGTTTGTTAGAAGTTTTGTTACAGTTTGTTATTTTCTTTCTCTGTAGCTTTCCCGTAGCTTCTTCTCTGTATAAATAGGCCTTGTTCTTCTTCCCAAAACTGCTGCTGTAATCACATACCCATAATCAATGTTTTCATCTTTCTTCTAGCTTCTTGCATTCATCTTCTTCTTTTCGTGATCAAACACAAATCAACATGGTATCAGAGCTGCAATTTTGATCGCGACTCAATCAATTTCAATTCAAACTCATCGATTCAATCGATTCTTCATCAGTCTTCATTCAAATCTATTGATCCTTTATAGAATTCTGCATTTTTTTCGATCTCTTTTCATGGCTTCAAACGCAAACGGAAATTCAAGTTCAGTTGATGTTTCCGATCCATTATACCCGCATCCTTCAAATCATCCAGGCCTTATACTTATCTCCAAGAAGTTTGAAGGCGAAAGATTTGGTTCATGGCAGAAATCCATGACAATTGCACTTTCAGCAAAGAAAAAACTAGGATTTATGAAGGGAGAAGTCGACAAACGTGGTGATGTTCTGAAAATAAACCTGTGGTAGAGATGTAATGACATGGTGACAGCCTGGATACTGAACACCTTGAGCAAAGAGATTGGAGACAGTGTTTTATATGCGAACACTGTGGCTGAAATGTGGACTGAATTGGATGAGAGATTTGGTCAATCTAATGGGGCTAGACTATATCAGGTTCAAAAGGATATTTGTTCAACTATTCAAGGTAATCTAGATGTTGCTGGTTATTATACTAAGCTCAAGAAACTCTGGGATGAATTAACATTGATATTGAATCTGCCAAAGTGCACATGTGGTGCCATTCAAGAAATGATGAAACATGATCAGAATCAGAAGTTAGTTCAGTTCCTAATGGAGCTTAATTTTGACTATAATACTATCAGAGGTAACATTCTGGTAATGAGACCTCTTCCCTCAGTGTCCACTGCTTATGGAATGATTATTCATGAAGAAAAGCAGAGAGAAATCCAAGGAAACATTCAGTTCATGCCTGAACATGCTTCTTTGAATGCTAACAGCCAAACATCATACAAAGGAAAATATGATGACAAGAGAAACCTTACATGTGAACACTGCAAGAAAAGAGGCCATACTGCAAACAAGTGTTACAGGATAGTGGGTTTTCCAAAGGATTTTAGGTTCACCAAGAGCAAGAGAGTGGCTGCTAGTGCACTTTCTGGAGGAGAATGTGAAACAGATGACTCTAAAATGGAAAGGCAGATCAATCCAGAATTATGTAGTCAATTTGTGAAATTTCTCAGCTCTTTTCAAGGAGACAAAACTCACTATCATGACAGCTCAATGTCCCAGGCTTTCACAGCACAAATGGATGGTATGCTCCAAGCTTCTTCTGATTTTTTGGTAAATCATATGTGTAATAATGTGCATGCAATTGATGACTTTACTTGGATTCTAGATACTGGAGCTACTGACCATATGTGTTCTAATTCCCATCTTCTCACTAAACTCAAAACCTTGTCATCCCCTCACCACATTACTCTACCTAATAATCAACAGATCATAGTCACCCAAACTGGAACTGCACACTTGCCTTGTGATATCACTCTTGAAAATGTGTTGTTTGTTCCTGAATTTAAATTCAATCTTTTATCTCTGGGAAAACTTTGTACTGATCTTGGTGTCACAGCATGTTTCACAACAAATGTCTGTACCTTGCAAGGCCTTTCCAAGAGGAGGCCAGTGGAACTTGGTAGAAAGCAAGGTGGTCTATATCTCACTCCAGTTTGTTCCTCACCATCAGTCTCACATGTCAACATTTCTCATAGTTCTTCTGTTTGTAAAGAGTCCAATGTAGTTGTTTGGCATAGGAGACTGGGTCATTTGCCCATGTACAAACTTCAGCAACTTTGTATTTCTGATAATAAAAGTCTGTCATCTTTGTCCTGTTGTGATGTATGTCCTAGAGCTAGACAACACAGATTGTCTTTTCCCATTAGTCAAACTCATTCTAATCATTTGTTTGAACTTGTACATTTGGATTTGTGGGGTCCTTACCATACTAAAACATACAATGGTTTTCAACATTTCCTCACCATTGTAGATGACTTTTCTAGAGCATCCTGGACATACCTTTTGGCAGCAAAGACCAATGCTCCTGATGTCATCCAATCTTTCATAATCATGATTAAAACTCAGTTTAATACCCAAATCAAAACCATTAGATCTGATAATGCCTTAGAACTGAGCAAGAGTAAAGCTCTCTCTCAATTTTTTCTCTCAAAAGGAATCATACACCAAACCAGTGTCAGAAACACCCCTCAACAAAATGGCATTGTTGAACGCAAACATAAACACTTGCTTGAAACCTCTAGAGCTCTTTCTATACAGTCTAATATTCCTCAAAAATTTTGGGGTGAATGTGTGTTAACCGCCACTTATCTCATAAACAGGTTTCCTACCAAACTCTTACAAGGAAAATCTCCATATGAGGTTCTTTTTGGTACCAAACCTAAATATGATCACCTTAAAGTGTTTGGCTGTCTATGTTATGTTTCCACTCAAAAACAAGGTCGAGATAAATTCCAAGACACGACTTCAGCTTGTATTTTTCTGGGATATCCTCTTGGCTGTTTGGCTGTCTATGTTATGTTATGTCTCATTTCCCATTCCAAACAACACTTCCATCAGATCCTCTTTACCCTTCTCATCAGGATTACACTCAACCTCTGCAGGATTTTACTTCAGCCTCTTGTCCAATCCCTTCTTCCTCTGGAATTTCAACTTCTATTCCAGACCTCCCAATGTCCCATTCTTTTCCTTTAAATGACTCTCCTTCCATATCTAATGAGATCCCTAATAATCATGCATCTTCCTCTTCCTCTTCATCTTTAAGAAGATCCATCAGAACCCACAAAGCTCCTGGTCATTTACAAGATTATGTCTGCAACTCCTTTCTCCAAGACTCATGTTCTTTTGCTTCCATATCCAGTACATGTCCCCATACCCTTACCTCTGTCCCTACCAAAACCCACATATGCTTAGGAGCCCTAACCAAGGCTAGTCAACAGTTTCTGCACATTGTTTCATGTATGCAGGAACCAAAGAATTATGAGGAGGCAAAGAGTGATCCAGCTTGGCAAGAAGCTATGAATTTAGAATTCAAAGCATTGGAGGACACATGAACATGGGAAGTCTGTGATTTACCTAAAGGCAAGAAGCCTATCAGTTGCAAATGGGTTTACAAGCTTAAATTCAAATCAGATGGGACTTTAGAAAGGCGCAAAGCTCGATTGGTCATTCGTGGTTGCACTCAGAAAGAAGGCATAGACTACCATGAAACCTTTTCACCTGTTGACCACTGTTAGGGCCCTTATCTCTGTTGCAGTCAAACACCAGTGGACCATGTTTCAACTGGACGTTAACAACGCCTTCTTGCATGGTAATCTAGATGAGCACATATACATGAAACCACCCCCTGGTTTGCAGCTTTCTCATCCTACTTAAGTCCTCAAGCTTCGCAAGTCTTTATATAGTCTGAAGCAGGCCTCAAGACAGTGGTATGCCAAGTTAAAGACCACACTCAAGTCTAAAGGCTACACTTCTTCCAAGAACGATTACTCTCTCTTTATCAAACATATTGATTCTTCTGTGGTTTATCTAGTTGTCTACGTGGATGATATACTCATCACAGGCAACCATCTTGAAGAAATTACAAACCTGAAGACTCACCTTAATCCCTTGTTTAAAATCAAAGACCTAGGGACTCTCTGTTACTTCTTGGGTTTGGAAGCCATCTATGATAGTAAAGGGCTTATATTGACTCAACGCAAGTTTACCCTGGATCTTCTTAAGGCCTTTCAGTGCCCTCCTTCTGCTTTTGCTGTCTGCCCCTTGGAAGCCAACTTGCAACTCAAACTCAGCACTGGGTCTCCCCTTCCAGATCCTACTCTGTATAGGTGTTTGGTTGGGAAACTTAACTTTCTTACTCACACTCGCCCTGACATTGCCTTTGCAGTTCAATTCTTGAGTCAATTTATGCAGGACCCTAGACTCCCTCATTGGGAGGCTGCTCAACACACCCTTCATTATTTGAATTCAGCTCCTTCCTAAGGATTATATTTCAATGCTTCTCCTGATTTTTCTATGGAAGCATATTGTGACTCTGGTTGGGCCTCATGTCCTAACACTCGTCGTTCGGTCAGTGGATATTTCATCCTCCTAGGTGGCAGTCCCATCTACTGGAAGGCAAAGAAACAACACACTGTTTCTTTAAGTTCTGCCGAAGCTGAATATAGATCTCTTCATCGTGTTACTGCTGAGTTGGCTTGGCTATCTCGTTTGTTTGAAGAGTTTCAGGTTCCTAATATCACTCCCATTCCAGTTCGATGTGACAATAAAGCTGCAATTTACATTGCCTCCAATCCTGTTTATCATGAGAGAACCAAACACATTGAATTGGATTGTCACTTTGTTCGAGAAAAAATTCAAGAAGGCCTTATTACACTGACTCATATTCCCACTTCTGCGCAGCTTGCTGATCTTTTCACTCAAAGTCTTCCTGGAGTGCTACATCACAAGCATCTTTCCAAGTTGGGGGTTCATCCACCTCCAACTTGAGGGGGGGTGTTGGATTCAACTTGTTTATTTTGTTACACTTTGTTACTCAGTTAGTTAATAATCTGTTAGTCAGTTGTGTTTGTTAGAACTTTTGTTACAATTTGTTATTTTCTTTCTCTGTAGCTTTCCCGTAGCTTCTTCTCTGTATAAATAGGCACTGTTCTTCTTCCCAGAACTGCTGCTATAATCACATAGCCATAATCAATGTTTTCATCTTTCTTCTAGCTTCTTGCATTCATCTTCTTCTTTTCGTGATCAAACACAAATCAACAGCATAGGATGTGGAAAGATCTGTTTTTGAGTGTCTGGAATTTAGTCTTGTAAACAGGGGAGAGTTTTTTGTATATTGTCCTAAAATAATGGAAATATAATTTTTTCTCTCATATATTCTTCTTGTTTTTGTTCTCTCATTTTTCTGGTGTTCTCAATATTTTTCGGTACCTTACGCGCTTAAAATCCCAACACTCGGGAATGCTATTATTTGTGCCAAAGAGTCAAACTTCAAACCAAATTGATAAACAAATTTACCCAAACATTAAAAACAAAACTGATTCAGAAATGAAACAAAGTCACATATTATAGATTAATGAATCAAGAAGCTGATTGGCTGCTCAAACCTTCGTGAGACAACTAATTATGCAAACTCATGATACTGGAAATTAATTAAAAGTTATAAACCTGATTTGGGAATACAAGCTGATAGGGGTTGATGGTTATAAACCACCGAATATATTAAATAATATAAGTTTTAGAGAGAGAGAGAGAATGCAAAGTAGGAGTATATTGACTTAGAATTCGGATCCATTACAATGAGGGGTGCCACCCCTTTTATAGGGGGTGCAATACATTAAGTCAAAGCCCTCTGATCGAAGCTCGTCGTTTAGCGGACATCACCTGTCCCTTGGTCTTGTCCCTTTCATCATATCGCTTTCATCAAGTCTTTGTCGCACGTCGTTTTCTTCACGTCGTTGTCGCGGGGTTCGGGCTTGGCTCGGTTGGCCAAGCCGAGCAGGAGGGATGAGCGGAGCTCAGGTGCCAAGCAAAGATGGCCGAGCAGAGACGTCCAAGCCCGATACTTTAGAAATTTATGCTGACGTGGGTTATACCCCATCAGGGATTGTATCCTGAGCACTGGAATTGAATCGAGGGTAACCAAAAAACCAGCAGAAATAATGGCGGACGAAGCACTGGAAAGAGGTTGTATCCCTCAGCACGGGTCATCGGATGGGGTGGCGGTTAGATCTGGTGTATGCCGGAATCTGCAAGGTCGGCGGGTATCAAAATGACGAAATCTGCAAGGTAAGGTCATGTATGTGAAACTAGTGATTTTGTCTTCGCTAGAAGAAGACTTTCCGGAAAATACTCTGTAAAAATTCATCCGCCGTAATTTGTTGCTGAATTTTTTAACCCAATGAGTAATGAATACTTCATTTTGGAATATATTTTAGTTTGGCCTGACTAGAACATATATTAAAAATTTATTGTGAGATTATTGTAGTTCAATTTAGCTATGGTGAGAGTATTAAATATTAAAAAAAGAAATGGTTACAAAATTGGTCACTAAAAATAACACATTATAACTATGGATTTTTTCCCGTCATAAAAAATGTATAACTAACACGTTTAATGAGAGTATCTTTAACCCGTCATAATTGGTTCGTAACTGAAAGTCCTTTTTCTTGTTGTGTTTGATTTTTATTTATTTATATTAATTTTTAATTTTCTGGCCCAATTATGTGGACAAGGAGGGGGTGGGGGACAAATGGAGTACATCATTTGGTGTACCCTAGCATTTTTCACTTTTAGAATAGTATTCCCTCGCACCCGTCAGTCCGTGTCACCCCTCATGGGCCATGGCGATCCCATAGATAAAGACTCCCATTAATCATTATGCAATATAAATTTACTCCCTTCGTCCCCAATTTGATTACAAATTGCGGGTTACGTAGTAAAATTTTTTATTTTTTGAAATCATTTTATTTACAAATTAGTATATCAATAAGATATAAAAATTACATATTAAAAAACTACGTCAAAAGTTCTACAAAACAAGAGGTGACAAAAATATTTTATTTTATCAAATACTTAATGAAATCGCGTAAACAAACAAAAGTTATCGAAAGAAGAGAGAAAAAAATTGTAATCTATTTAGGGACGGAGGGAGTAAATTAAAACTTAAGTGAATTTAGGATCAATTGATAAGTAAGCTCTTTAGATTTAGGCATGCATAAACATATTTAATGACATAAATCAATATAAAATGTCAAGTTCTTACATTGTAAAGTGCCAATGATGGTACTCCCACTGTTTTTTAGTATTTGTCCATTTTTTACTTTTTTAGTTAAAATTGGAAAACTATGACCCCAAATTAAAGTAAAATGATATTAGATATTGATACAAAAGTAGTTTTATTAGATTTATTATATCAAATATTTTTAAAATATAATTTTATCTAACTAATATACAATATACTCCCTCCGTCCATTAATTACTTTCTCACTTTCTTTTTTGGGCTATCCAAAAATTTCTTTCTCATTTTCTATTTTAAAATTTTTTTAAATGAATGTGCCATTATACCCGCACCCACTTTTTTGGGCTATCCAAAAAAAATTCTTAAATAAAAATATCCATTTAAAATAAAAATATCCATTTAAAAAAATTAAACATCAAAATTCAATGTGGGAGGAAGGTACTCCCTTTGCCTCGCAACATCTGTCACATTTACTATTAGGATCATACATAATTTTTGTTTGTTTGTACTCTATATATTTTAATTGATTATTTCATAAAATTAAATATTCTAATCATATTTTGTTTTGTAAAACTTTTGAAATATTTTTGAAATGCGTAATTTGTAATTTTTATTTCTTTTTTTGAAACGAAATGCACATCTTCATTCATCTCCCAAAACAATACAAAGACCCCACTTTAACACAAAAACAACATACAATTGACAAACATCAACACCTACTTACTCCTTGATTTCCTTCCCGAGAAAGTAGTCAACTGGCTTGTTATATGGTTAAAACACATCTCTACATCAGGTTTCTCTTTCCTATGGAAAAAGCAGTTCCTTGTTTTCCATATATGGTAGCACGCTGCTGCATAGGTACTTATGCCTCGATCTCTTCTTCCTCTTCCTCTTATACTCATCAGTGCATCCCTAACCTCTTGAACATTGTTTCCTTCCATCTTTATTCCCACCCAGACAGTTAGCCTCTTAATTAGGGTACTAGAAAAAGTACAGGTACAGAACAAATGGTCAGCATCTTCATCCATTTCATTGCATAGTCCACAGATCTTGTCAATGGGAATATATTTCCCCAACCTATCTTTTGTGTTTACTCTTCCTTTACATATAAGCCAGGAGAAAAACTGATATTTAGGGCATGACATTTTGTTCCAAGCAAATGAAATCCAAGCCTCCTTCCTCCTCTGTCCCAGAAGCCACTTATAACCCTCTTCAGTTGAATATTCCTTATTTCCTGGCCTTTGCGCAAACCACTTCCTATTCTGAACAATTTTCTTCCAGTAATAGCAGTTCTCTCCTTTAATCTAGTAGTTAACAGCATCCCTCTTAACATACCTCTCATGAATCCATTTTACCCATAAATTATTTTTATCTTTAGTAACATCCCACCAGTAGTTGTGGATGAAAGCTCTGTTCCATAGGACCATATTCCTTAGCCCCAATCCCCCATATATTTTTGGTAGGCAAACATCCTCCCAACTGACTAGAGGATGTTTTGAATAGCTAGCTGAGCCCCCCCATAGGAAGCTCCTACAAATGCTTTGGACTTTCCTCATCACCTTAGAAGGGATAATAAATACTCCCTCCGTCCCCCAGTTTTTGTCCACTTTTGACTTTTGGAACTGTTCATCTAAGCACTCCATGACAATGACAAACAACATAGGGGATATGGGGTCCCCTTGTCTAAGTCCCTTCCTTCCTTTAAAATATCCATAGCTTTCTCCATTCACTTGAATAGAGAAAGACGGTGTAGTTATGCATTGCTTAACCCAGTTGATATATAGGCTAGGAAATTTCAGCAACTCCATGATTTGCAGCACTGCCTTCCAGCTCACTGTGTCATAGGCTTTCCTTATGTCCAACTTAATGAGACATCTGGGGGAGATACCTTTCCTTATGTCCAACTTAAGGAAAGGTAATTTTACATGTTGACCAATAGAGCACGTACTCCCTCCGTCCCAAAAAGTTTGTTACGTTTTGAAAAAACTGCGTCCCGTAAAGTCCGTTACATTTCTATTAAAAAATCACTTTTACCCCTTACTTTTTCATACCCTACCTATCACATCATAACTTTTTTCTAATAATCTACCCATCACATCCTACTTTTATCCATCACATCAAGGGTATTTTTGGAAAGTCAATACCAAAATATCTCTCCTTTAATTTCCCAAAAAGTCAAATCGTTCAATTTCTTTTGGGACGGAGGAAGTACAATTTTTTTTGAAACAATAATCTCCATGAGGGATGAATCATCCGATTCAAACACATGTCAAACACGCACAAAAAAAGACATTCAAAATCGTGTTACAGAACCAGGAAAACAAAAGGGAAACTAAAATTCCAAAGTCATCCATTGTTTTGCACGGCGGCGGAGATCGGAATAGGGGAGCGGCAATACGGGCAAGACATATTACGCACCAACCACTCCACTATGCAACGCTCATGGAAGCGGTGCAAGCAACCGGACAACCCCGCCACCACCGAACCATCCCACAGATCCCCCCAGACAAACTCCGCACGTCACGGCCTCGCCACCGCCGCCGCCGCCGCAGTCTTCCATCGCCACCCTCTCTATAGCCTTCTCGACCACCGCCTTCATCCGGAGCTCCATCACCCTCTGCGGCAGCCCGAACACCAATTCCTTCCAGTTCCCTCCAACCTCGTCCCGATTCCTCCTCTTAATAATAGCTTTTCTCTCGTCCTCCCCCCAAAATCGCGTACTTCGTAATCCTCAAATCACTAATCGTGGATCCCCGATTTTCTCCGGCCGTCACATTCTGGAGAAACTCGTGGATGAGGACGGTCATGTTGTCCCAGTCAGCGACGGGCATCTCACACCCGTCGCTAGTTTTGGAAACGGTTTTCCCGTCAGCGACGGATAACTTATTACACCCTTCTTTACTGGGTCCGGAAACGCAGTTAAGGACGGGTACGAGATACTCGTCCTTATTCGCCGTGGAAAAGCCCTTCCAAAGAAGTTTCACTCCGCTGAGGCTGAAAGGTAAGTTCATGTGGTCGACCAACCAGTTAACGATTTCGACTCCGCGGAGGCTATAAGTGACGTCCATGAGGTCGACCGACCAGTCGGAGGAATCGCCGCCGCCAGCGCGGCTCAGCCGAAACTCGTAGGCCGTTTTGTACCCTAGAACGCTTTGAAGAAACGAGAGAGGATTAGTATCGGGGGGGGAGGGGTGGATTACGCGAACTGTGATTCTGACGGGGAAACGGCCGCAGTGGGGTGCCGGAGAACAGTCCCCCGCCGCGCGAGGTAAATTTAAGTGGATTCCTTCGACAGTTACGTAGCTCGACGAGCCGTCGTCCGCCGTGGTGTTGCCGGAGGGCGGCGGCGTTTCTGGAGCTATTTCTTTCATGTTTTGGGAATCTTGTTATGATGGCTTAATTGACAGATGAGTTAATGAATGACTGAATGGAACGGTGTATTTATAGGTTTAAAAGGGTTTAGGACATTCCTAATCCATGCAGGAATTCATTTAATTAAATAACTAAACTTAAGGGTTCGGTTTAACATTCGTAATTGGATTTTCTAAAGAAAAAAAAGACGGAGTTTCCTAATCCCTAAAAAAATCACTACTTCGTTACGGCTAATCATTATTTTACGTATTAGCTTTTAGAAAGTCGAACCACCTGTTTTTTAAGGTACTCTTCAAGAATTTTGTTTTCTAAATTCATAAATTGTGTTCTTATTTCTTGAGTTAAATATCAAATCCTTCATTTCTTGGAACGAATTTTCGAGTCACTTTGTACCTCTTTCGCTGTCTAACTAAGTTTAGCTTATTTGTTTCACTATATTCAGTTTCACATAGTTTCAAGTTGATAAACGAGCGATTGTCCCGCAAAAGACTACATGATTTGTCAAGTTCAATTGCAAATCCTGAAGCAATCTCAATTTCATTGTAGGATTTGTGAATAAATGCATTGAATGACGTGAGACACATGTGGGGAGACCCACATGTACGGTTTGAAGGAAATTTGATTGAAAAATCAACACCGATTAGAAGAATTGAGAATTTAACAATGTATAAAATTATAACTTATCATCAACCTTTACCTTATTCAGATAGTTCAAAGGGCGATCGCGGGGTGGCACACCGGCACTGAGTGAAGTCCTTCGTTTATTTCGCAGGTGCTGACCCGGAGCGAGGCAGAGATGAGTAAGTGACATATAGAATATGCCGACGACGACAGCATGTCGTAGAAGGAGATAACAAGTGGAGCCAACAACCCACTAAGACTAACCTATCTACAACTACAAAACTCTGAGCGGGAGTCAAACAAGAGTGAATGCGAGATTCCAGCAAAATGATCAACCGATTAAAGGCTAGGGTTGTTTCTTTCCCATTGCGTCCTTGATTGCGTGTAAGAGATATAAAGTTAGTGCACCTACGAGAACAGGGTCAATCTATTCGAGTAAATGTGGAAAGCCAATAGTCTTTTCATTCTGCAGTAAAGAAAATTCTTGAACAAAGAGAGCGTTATATTAGAGAAAAATTTAGTTGAGTATTACGAAAACATAAGATATTAGGTGTTGATCACGCCCATCACATTATCTCTTCCAAGTACTCAGCATCACATCAACTTTTTCTTTCATATCACTGTCCAAGGGTGTGGATCATGCCCATCACATTCATCCCTTTTTTTGTTTATATTTTAACTTAAACTATTTAAACTTAAAATATAAAATAAAATTCTCATTCGTATTAAATTTAAAATTGCAATGGCAAAAGAAAAAATGAAAGTACATAATTAAATAAAAAAATTCCTTGATTTTACTTTGCTTAATTTTTTAATATTTAATTAACAAAAAAAACTAAAATTGAAAACCAATAAAAATAAAAAAGTGGACAAAAAGAAAAAAATGAAATGCCTAAAACAACAGAAAAAAGAATAAGTCTGAATGAAAGAGATAAATTGCAAAAAAAGGAAGAGGCGTGATGGTTATGATGGCCATATCTTTGCATTCAACGTGGCCATCACGGTAGCCATCACGGGCACTCCCTCCATCTAAAAGTTTCTCTCCTTTGTATTTAGTTCACCACATTAGAGGTATGCACATATTGATTCATGTAACAGTATGAAATAAATAGTTTGAAATTAGATGTAATGTGATAAAGAAAATTCTTGCAACATTAATGAATGTGACAAGAAAGTTGATTATGAATCCACAAAAATTATATGCACCCAAGATGTACCAAAGAAGCACTCTTATTAATAATTTACAAATCATATCTTACTTTTACTCTCATCACATCAAGATAATTTAGAAAATTAACATTAAAATATCCTTTAACATTCTAAATAAAAAGAAAATTTATGGACAGAGAGTATTATTTAGAATTAGAGGCATAAAAAATGAAACAATATTTAGCATGAGAGAGAGAGAGAGCAACAATATGAACGCATGCACAATAAATTAAGGCATAAAAAAGAAAGAAAACAAACATAAGAAATTGGGATAGATGAATATGTTTTAGTATAGTTCAACAATAAGTGAAATGAAAATCCATACAATCATAAGTACACAATCTAAGCCTGTTTTGTTCTACCGAGTGCCTTCTTCCTTTGCCCAAGCATGTAGTTGTACATGTGAGGGCTACCTGCAATGAAATGGAGTAATTCTAGGTGAAGATCAAAGCAGCATATAAAACTTCATAGACAGCAATTAAAATGACTACAAAGCCCTTGCCTGGAACATAGATGGCAATGACAACAAGTGCCAGGTAGTAGTAGTCAAAAGAAAAGTTCAATCTGTTTGGCATCCATAGTGAATACTTTCCAGATTCCTGCAAATAATATTGCCATGATCAATAAAACATATGTGAACTTCATTGCATAATACGGAACACTGTTCTAAAATCCCCTAAATGCCCTGCCCGGTAAACCGAAAACAAGTTTGACCCAAAACACAGTCATTTTGACTTTACCTTGATGTAAAGAAGTGATTTGTATATTAAACCAACTTCGCTTGTGATGCCACTTGGATACAGCAAGATGAAGGTGCTATACCTGCATTGGATAGATGATAAGGGTGGAAAGAAAATGGAAAATGCATTGTCTTGCTGCTGTATATTTATTGTGATATAATGTGTATATACCTAAGCCACAAGAGCCATGAAGGTGCAGATCCAAATGTCTCCTTTGTTCCGAAGAACGAATATCGGATAATCTGCAGAGTAAGAAGTTAACATATTTTTTACCATGGGTATAATCAATAACCAGCGATGAGACTGGGAAATGCAGTAAGCCAGTAACAAATTGTTGTAGTAACATAAGCATCATAAAATCCCATCTTATAGTTCATGTGAAATCTTTGAATCGAAGAGAGATAAGAACAAATTCATCTCTGCTTTTATTCACTATCACGAAGAAATTATCTCATCTCTCTGAAAATCTGATATGAAACAATGATGCACAAGCTATATATAAACACACATACAAACTGGTAGAAGGGGAGTAAACATAACACAAATCCTCAAATCCAGCTGTCCACAATAAGCAAAGCATCCAGCTGGCAGTTAATGAGTATCCTTCACAACCACCACCACCCCCCCCCCCCGCAAGCTGGGTGGTGGTGAAACCATCCCCAGCTTGGACAACAAACGAGATGAAACTGATCAGATGGAATGATCTTGGTAAGAGCATCAGCAAGCTGGTTTGCCCTTCTAGAACCTTTTCCCTGGTGAAATGGCAATCGGTCTCTATATGTTGGTCCTCTCATGAAAATCTGGATTTCGAGGTTGTGCACACAAAATTCCCCCATTAGGTGAACTAACCATGTTACTTCAGAAACCACCAGGGACATGCATGGCTCTTTATTCAGCCTCTGAGGATGATTTGGAAACAGTACTTTACTTCTTAGATTTCCAGGTGATAGGAGAAGCACCAAAGAGAACAATGTAACTTGTGACACTTCTCCTGGAAAAGGGACATGCTGCCCAATCTAAGTCAGAAAAGGCATTGAGATAGTTGATCAGACCCTTTCATCAAAATGCCTAAATTGATAGTCCCAGTTAAGTTGTGAAGAACATGAATGGCACATTGCATATGGGATTCATCTAGAGACTGCATGAATTGACTTCAAATTTGAACAGATTATGCAATGTCCGAACGAGTATGAGTGAGAAAATTTAACTTTCCAATCAGACTCCTATATAGCTTGGAATCAGTAGAAGGAAAAGAGGAACTGTGCTGATATTTGGTGTGCTGAGGAAGAGAGGGTTTCACTGGTTAGATATGAAGACATTGATGGTCAGCAAGTAATCTTTGGGCGAATCTCCTTTGGAGAAAACAATGCCATCAGGGGTGTAAGTCAGTTAAAAACAAAGTAATGAGCAAGACCTAACTCTTTGATGGTGAAAGCATCATCAAGGAACTTCTTGAGAGAGCAATAGCTGAAGGGTCTGAACCAGTGACTAAAATATCATCTACATAGACAGCAGCAATAGTGATATGATTATGATCGTATTTAAGGAATAAGCTGGAGCCACATTTGGACTGAGTATATCCTTGGCTGTGAAAGGCCGTGCTCAACTTAGAGAACCATTGTCTACTAGCTTGCCGTATGCCATACAGGGACTTTTTGAGGCAATACACCTGATTGTTGGGGTTAGGAAAACCCATAGGAACTTTCATGTAAACCTCTTCTGTCAAGTCACCATGCAAGAAAGCATTGTTGACATCTAACTGAAAAAGGTTCCAGATTTGGGAGGCAGCTAGAGCAATAAGACATCTAAGAGCAGACATATTAGCAACGGGAGAGAAAGTTCCAGTGAAATCTATCCCATATTTCTGATGATTATCTTGTATAACGTCTGAATTTGAACCTTTCTGCTTCCATCAGCCTTGAGTTTAACTTGGTAAATCCACTTGTTGGATATAGCCTTGCGGCCAGAAAGATTAAGGTTGCATTAGCTTGTAATGCTTCTATTTCTTTGTTCATAGCAATAACCCAACATGGATCCGTGGAAGCTTCAGAAAAGGATGTAGGTTTGGTGTAGGAAAAAAGGTGGGTGAGAAATGCTTTATGGGCAACAGGAATGGTGTCTAAGTGAACAACATGACACCAATGAGTGTGACAAGAAGTATATTGAGGCTTGGTATTTAGGGTGGGACAATCATATTGGGTGAGATTTGAAGGTGGTCTACCGTTTCTTTTAGAGACCCTGGAAGAGGAAGGAAGAATAGAAATTGGAAAAGTGGGATCAGGTGAAAGAGTAGAAATTATAGGAGTGGTTGAAGATGGAGTGGGTGAAGAAATAGTAGAATCAGTGGGAGATGAATCAGTAGTAGAAGGGAAAAATATGTTCGAGAGGTCAGAAGGAAAGGTGGGTAAAATGGGAGAACTGGAGGATGATATATGGTGGAATGGGTAATAGTGTTCATGAAATTTGACATCTCTGCTGTAAAAAAAATTGCTTGGTGTGCAAATTGAGAAGTTTATAGGCTTTCATATTAAATGGATAGCCTAGAAAGACACATGAAATTGCAGGGGTGCAAATTTAGTTCAATGAGAAGAGGAGATGGTTGCAAAGCATAAACAACCGAAAGATATGAGGTGGGTATATGTGAGAAAAGTTTGAAAGACAATCTCATAAGGAGTTTTATTTTAAAGGATAGAAAGAGGAAATTTGTTGATAAGATAACAAGCAGTAAGCACACAGTCACC
The DNA here is from genome assembly GCA_003260385.1 of Cuscuta australis. Classification (NCBI taxonomy): domain Eukaryota; kingdom Viridiplantae; phylum Streptophyta; class Magnoliopsida; order Solanales; family Convolvulaceae; genus Cuscuta; species Cuscuta australis. The sequence continues at coordinate 283,010 of NQVE01000150.1, read as the reverse complement.
CCAGTATTTAGAGGGAAATTTGGCCCAAAAAAATAAGGCTCTAGCAGTCTCAAGAAAATTGTGCTTACGCTTTACAACTCCATTTTGTTGAGGAGTGTCAACGAAAGTGGTTTGGTGTAAGAGACCATGAGAATAATAAAAGGGATGGGCAGTAGTGTCATCAAACTCTTACCATTATCTGAACAAATGATTTGGACAAAGATATCAAACTGTTTTTGGATATAAGAGATATAAGTTGTGAGGGCTGGAAAGGCACCAGATTTGTGTGAAAGAAGTTGGACCCAAGTGATTCGAGAAAAATTATCAACAATGGTCACAAAAAATCTTTGACCAATATATGTTGGTGTATTTTAGGGGCCCCAGTTGTCAACATGCAGTAATTCAAAAACAGAAGTACTCTTTATTGAACTTGGAATAAAAGACAATCTATGCATTCTAGCTTGAGGACAAATATGGCATAGAGAAGAACAAGAAGAAGCCCAATATATTTCTTCAATGCACTTTATTCTATTGAATGGTGATTGACCAAGTCTACAATGCGACAGTTCAAACCTTGTCAAAGAGGTAAGAAGAATTAAGAGTGGTGTGGGAAGTTGAAGAAGAGCATTGCTCCACAATGTATAAACCAACATTCTGTTTACCAACCAGCAAAGAATTCTTTGTGGATCCTATAGTAAACAGTGAGAATGGTGAAAAACAATTTGACATGAGAGTTGTGAGACAAGCTTTAGAACAAAAAGCAGGTTGTAATGAAAATCTGGGACATACAGAACATCAAAAAGTTATATCCCATTCTGTAGAATCAAATTTCCTGTGTATGACTCTAGCTGTTTGCCCATTAGGTATAGTTATGAAACAAGGATCGGGCAGTGGAGAAGTTGGTAATATGAGGAGTGATATGGTCTGAACTCTGAAGCTCCACAGTCAATGATCCACTGAGGGTTATTACAAGAAGAAAGAAAGCAAGAAGTAATACCTGCTATACGACCACTGGAAGCCAGATGAGCAGAAAAAAACCAGGTGCAGAATTCTCCTCATGATAATGAAAGTTGTCTCTGTTCAAAATGCTTAGGAGTTGTTGATATTGAGAGGAAGTAAGAGAAACAGGGAATTCACTGGACTGATTGTCAGAAGGAGTAGAAGCTGCAGATCCCATTCCATCTCCTTTAGAGTAAACATTGCTAGCCATATTTTTTCCTTGAGTGAAATTATTTTTCCCTGCTGATGATGTGTTCCCTTTATTGGATGGGGGATACTCATGTATTTTGAAACATCTCTCAATGGAGTGTCCATAAATCTAGCAGACCTTGCAGTGTTGACAGAAGAACTTAGACTTCTTTCCACTTGGGGTTATGCCAAACACAGGTTTGCTATGATGAACTTAAAATTATTGCCCAGGCGCTTCCAATTTCTTATTGAAGATTGAAATTAAATACCGATGAGGAAGATTGAGATTGTGCGATAGACGCCGATGAAGAGGGCTAAATCGCAAAGAAGGACGTCAATGATTTACTTTCTCCTCTAGATCCACAAATGGAGAGATGCTGCTTTGTCGCTGCGTCGCCAGAGATGGGTCAGAGGCTAGCAGATTTGAATCAACTAAGATTGGTGAAATAGCTCCGACGAAGAAGGCGACGGCACTCTGATGGTGAAGGGCTAATTTGGATCTAGGTTGGGAATAGCCGAATAGGGGTACTTTGGGAAAATCAAAGCCATTTTAGCATTTCATTAAAAACCATGCCAAGTCAAAATGAGAAGAAATATAATGGATTGAGGGAGTATATGATTTTAATACAGGCTGCATATAGATCAACAAGACTTGCCTCTGTAATGGACCAGCTAATGACTAGAGAACTAACAAATACATGGGTTTGAACCTGTAATCAATGAAAAATTCTATTAGTGCCGAACTATTGAATATCAAAATACAAAAGTTAATGGAAATATCATGCATCAACTTCACCTCAGGGAAGCTATATAAAATCCCCCAAGTAACATATATTCTTGAGCTTATCTGTGGAAATGTTGCTGAAATTGGAGATCTCACAAGTCCTACACAAAAGATGAGAGGGAAAATAGTAAGAGTTAATTTTATTTTAACTTGGAATTTTCTCTCAACAAAAAGATATTTAGCTTTGATTTGTGGACTCACCTACTAAACCATGAAGTATCTTTTCCATAATTGTTTTTGGCAAAAAGAGAAGGATCAAAATGTCAGTTTTCTGTTAATAGAATTGGTAGGAAAATTGGTAACACTAAATGGTAACAACAACAAACTCATTACAATCCCACAACTGGGGTCCGAGGAGCGATGTACGCAAACCTTAACCCCGCCCATCAGGGGCAGGCAGTTTCGGAGTGACCCTTGGCTCAAAGGGGATAAATCAAAGTAAGTTGGCAAGAAAACAAGCAAATACTGTTAATGGCATGTTTGGGAACATAAATTTGGATTTCAAATTCAGATTAGATCCAAATTACACGTTTGAGAATCCAAAACAATTGGTTTTGATTTGGGCCAAATTCCTCCAATTCCCAACAAAGCTAAAATATAAATCCATACACCCTCTTGTAACTTGAAATCCAAGAATTCAAATGTATTCCTAGTTTCCAAGCACGACCAAAATAAAAGTAAGACAACATTTTTCATTAGTTTCAAGATTAAGCTTTAGTGTATTTGAAAATATATGCAAATTTAGCCTTTAGCTTATCGTTTTCACAATTAATTTGCACAATTGAGATGTCTAAAGATGGGACAGATACTATATTGAATAATTGAAAACAACTGAACAGAAATACACTCAATGGCGTGCCCTAAGCATTCCTTAGTAGCATTTCCACAGTTCAAATGGCAAAAATTACCTCCAATAAGGCGGCAGTTTGAGCAAAAAGCAGCGGCTTTTCAACTGCTCCGTAGACATGTTCGTGCCCAGACTCTCTGAGAGTCTTCACAGAGAGATAAAACACTTGAACCCTAAAACCCAATCACCAAAATCAAATTCTTTTTTCTGATTGAAAAAGGAGAAATTGAATGAAAACACGGAGATCTGGAAAAGGAAATGGTGGTGGTATTGAACTTGCCATCCCATAAAGACGGCCCAATTGTAAAGCGCGAGGTACGCGCGTCTCAAGCCTGAGAATGCTCCGTCTGCCATTGGAGAACGATTACTTGCTTGGATCCGCAGCTTAGTTCAGATGAGCTGGGAGAACGGTGACTGGCGATTCAGTGAAAAAGCAAGAAATATGGTGCGTAGTTAAACAGATCACCCAACTTCTGATCTTAATGCTTTCTCTCATTTATCCCAACGCTCAACTGCCACGGAACTGTGTCGGAGGTGCGGAATTAAAACCAGAGGGAAGAGGGAGAATGTGATTTGGAGTGAATGCAGGTACAAGTTGGAAGTATGCATACAATAATAAGTTAAAAACAATCTTATATTAAAATACCTTAATTATGCAATATTCATCTTCGATCAAATAAAATTCCATTCACCAGAAGTTCCTATGGAGTATAATATTTTCAAAACAATTTGTAGGCAAATCATGGTCTTTGTCCCTAATAATGTCACGAATAACTTTCTTAGCTGATTTCCAAATCCTAACTTAACAACCTTCAATAAACTTTCTATGCTAGGCTAATAACACGAATACTTCACATGCTTTTTCGAATGAGTTATGTACAACATTGTTAACTATCCTCAAACTCTTATAACTTGTACATATCATCACTGGATAGTTAATAGCCAGCTATTCTGTAGACGCATGTTGTAACCTGCCTATTGATGGTATTTGTTTTGATTATTGTTTTTGAGTATGAGTTCTCTTTTTCAGTTTTAAAATATATTATATAAATTAAATATTTTCTAGTAATGAATTAAAGCATAAAAGTTTTTAAACACGATTATGTTTAGAAATTTGTGTGTAACAAATATTAAATTTAATTTCCATAGAATAAGGTTTTTTTGGTTAACTAATCTTAAAATATTACTTGTTGACATGGCATGCTGACATGTCAAAAAAATGCCCAATAGGCGCGCCACATGTCACAATTCTAGAATCAGAACTCTCAAATTTTATATATAAAGATTAGTGAAGATGTTATAATAATATAATTTTAAAAGGTAAAGAGTAGATGCTCGTGGTTACTCCAGATAAGTTAGTTTATTTTTACATTGTAATACAATTTATTTTTAGTTAAATTTAAGATTTTTCTAATAAATATAATCTTTAATTTCATGAGTTTCTCCATCATCTTGTTCTGCTTGTCCTATCCATTGTTCACAGGGTTAAATTAGATATTTTTTCTTCACATGTTTTCGTCTATCATTTTATTAAAAATTATAGTTATGAAATCTCTCATTTCACAAAATATTTTATGTTATTTTTAAATCTACAATTTTAAGTTTTTATTCGAAACCAATATTTAAATATATTTAAAAAATGCTCTAATTAAACATTATAAACCGAAATGAGACAAAAACATGACAAGAAAATACTGTTTAACTTAATGCTCGAGACATGTCGTGTCTTGATAAAATATCTCCCAGAACCCCATTACCTAAGATTTTTGGGTGCGCGCCACTTGTTAAACACCTAACGCGGCTGGCGTTAGGGGTATTTCCACAGCGCTTGGTAGTAAAGAACTCAAGAGTCAAGAGAGCGTCGGTGGGAAAAAATGGGTAAAATTAATTAGTTGTGGCCACCAGCTAATGTGTCTACAACAATAACGAAAACAACAATGCAACTAGCTCATGCATTTAGGATTGACAGAGGGATTCTCAAATCTATCTTCTGCCTTTGACTTTTGAGTGGAGTTTTAGGCTTTGTTTGGAACGATTTTTGAGATTAATTGTCGTTTTCTATTATTTCTAATCATGTAAATTAATAATAAAAATGTTAGAGTATAAGTTAAGTACTACCAGTAGATAATATTTTCAAAATACCGAAATAAAACACTGAGCTTAGGGAACACTTTCGAGGATTAAAAGAGTTCAATGAATTGAAGGATAATACTCAACGTTGGCTTTGTTTGAAACAATGTTAATGATAAGTGTTGGTATTTTGGAATGGGGTGTAACATATCTAAAAATGCCTACAACAAACTTTTACTCTCACCATCTCAAAATAATTTTTTTACATTTGACTTTCACAGGATTCAAAAATGGGTTGAAAAATTAAAAAAAAAAAGAATGGTTAAAGGTTGATAAGAAATTGTTAATTTTTATGATAATAAACATATTATCATACATATATTGCATACAATATATTATTAATTATTATAACAATAAACCTATTTATTTCTCCCTCCGTCCCATAAAGATTTTCCAGATTATAATTTGAATGGTCAAAGTTCAATCACGTTATTTGATTAATGTCATTATTTGTTTGATAAAATAAGATGTCGTTGTCACCCCCTTAATTTGTAGATTTATTGATGAAGTTTTTTTAAGTATATACATTTTATTTTTAAAACTTACCCCCTTTTATCCCATATTCCAATATATATTGAATGGAAAATATATAAACTCAATCAAAGTATCAAACATTGTTATACGTTAGAAAATGTTTTTTGGGACGAAGGGAGATGTTCGTCTCTAAAAAAAATTTTCATTTATTATTTCAGGGTTATGGTAAATTTTATTTGTTATTTATTTTTATTGATTGTTTGATAAAATAATACAGTTAATCAATTGTTTATAGATTTTTTTATTTAATTCTTAAATATATAAATTTTATTCGTGTTATTAATTTAATAGAAAATAAAATAATTTAAAAAATACAGAGTATATCTTAACTCGTAATTTTTTTGATGGTTCGTAGCTTTTTTTAATCTTTATTTTAGAAGGGAAAGAGTATGTACTCCGTAAATAATAAATAAATAAGAATAAGGTGGGTGGTACACTGTACTCACTACTCTGCAGAAGTTTTGTCTATAGCAAATTAGCAATCCATGCCTTTACAACACCACGGACTAAATAAACGCAAGGCTACTTGTCGGCTAGCTTCTCTTTTAGAATCCTCTCGACTTATCTTAGGGTATGTTTGGATGGAGGAGAGGTAAAAACTTATTATGTAAATAATGGTAGGTACTAGCTAACTAAAGAATAAAGATATGTAATGGAAGGTAGGCAAAGTTAGGCAATATATTGGAAATTTGTGTTTGAATATTTATTAGATAATGTGAGGTAGGTAAAATAATAAAATTACCTAAATAGCCTTGTGTTTGGCCTGACCGGATTTCGATATCGGTGCGGCGAGCTTCTCTGCATCAAACACCAGTACTCCGATCGCCACCATTGCCGTTGCGACTACAAATCCACCGGCCGGGATGCCATCGCCAAGGAAAAACTCATATTGCCAAAAAAACAACTAAAAATTGAAAAACAAAACAGAAATTTCAATAAATATTGAAAAAAATAGCAAACAACTTAGTATTAAAATAATAAAAAAATAGGATGTTAAAATAAAAAGCAAAAAAACAAAAGGGAAAAAAATAACAGAAAAAATGATATTTCAACAAATAGCGAAAAACCCGGAAATAAAATTACAAAAATAGGATATTAAAATAAATAGAAAAAAGAGCAAAAAACAGCAAAAAGATAACAGGAAAAATGATACGTCCTCCGTTCTCATAAACACTCCCTCTTTCATTTTTCCCATTTCCAACAAAACACTTCCCCTTTCTATTAAAAACCACTTTTACCCTTACTATTTCATCACCTTGGTTCCCATGACATTGAGACCCAATGTCATGGGATGGCCCGGGAGTACTACGGTGCCCCGTTCATAAAATTAACGGTTCCTACCCCCGGTAAACTCCCCTACCCCGCCCCACCCCGAACACGCCCCCCACCCACTTCAATTCCACCCCCCCCCCCCCCAGTTGATTCTGACTTTGGAGTCAAAATTTGACTCCAAAGTCAAAATTAACTTGGGGAGTGCAATTGAAGGGGGTGGGGGGCGTGTTCGGGTCAGGGCAGGGTAGGGGGGTTAAGGGGTAGGAAACGTCAATTTTACGAACGGAGCAACAGATCACCCCCGGGTCATCCCATGACATTGGGAACCGATGTTATGGGAATCGGCCTCCTTTCTCATATCTTACATATCACATCATATTTTTTCTCTAATAATACATCCATCACATCTTACTTTTACCCATCACATCAGGAGCAAATTTGAAAGTCAATTATAATTTAACACTTCCTTATTTTGGCTCCAAGTCAAACTAGGAAGCTTTTATTAGAGCGGAGGGAGTATTTTAATAAATAGCAAAAAACAAAAAAAGAAGGACAAGAAAATAGAAAAATAACCAAAAAAGAAAAAATTAAACATACTAAAGGAAGAAAAGAGAATAGGAACAATCACCGGATGGAAGAATCTAAGAAGCTGCCGCTGCTGGGTCGTCGATGGTGATATGCGGAACTGGACAGCTGCAAGATCAAAGAAAAGATAGGAAGAAGAGAAGGGCAACATGGAAAGATAAAATGTAACCTTGTTTCCCCAGGGATTTAGCGGACAGCTTAATTCCACTATTACGAGGTTAAATTACCTCACTCTACCTCATCTTACCGGTCTTCATTTCTCCTCCCAAACAAGGTAAGGTTAAATATAACCTTACCCTACCTTCCTCTTCCTCCATCCTAACACACTTAACCGTTTATAGCCTTAAATAATTATTAGCCGTTGATATTATTATTTTTTCTATAAAAAAGTGGTCAATTAATTCAATATGTTTTGCTAGGGGCGTGGCTTAGGTGTGTAAGATTGCATTCAATTCTCTTGATCTGATCCCATCTGATTTTTTGAAGTTCTAATCTGGTATGATCTGATCTGATTGGACTTGATCTTATCTGATTTGATTGGATCTAATATAATTTGGTTTAATATGATTTGATCTGGTCTGATCCGATCCGATCTGATATGGTTTGATCTGTTATGAATTTGATTAAAATAAAAATTAAAATTAAAATTATATTTTTATTATAATAGTTATAATAATAGTAATAATAATAATAATAGAAATATTAATAATAATAACAATAATAAAAATAAAAATAATTATAATAAGACTAATAATAATAACAGTAGGAATAGTAATAATAATAATAACTATAATATTAATAATACTAATAATAATAGTAATAATACTAGATATAATAATAATAATAATAATAATAATAGAAATATTGATAATAAAAACAATAGAAATAATAATAATAATAGTAATTATAATAGTAATAATAATAAATATAATAATAATACTAATAATAATAGTAACAATGATAATAATAGTAGTAGTAGTAGTCCTAATAATAATAGTAATAATAATATTTTTAATAATAATAATAATAGTAATAATTATAGTCATAATAATAAAATTAAATGTAATTTTAATAGTAATATTAGTAATAATAATAGAAATAGTAATAATAATAATAGTAATAATAATAACAGAAATAATAATAGTAATAATAATAATAATAGAAATAATAAATATAATAGTAATAATAATAGAAATACTAATAATAATAATAATAATAATATTAATATTAATAAGAATAGTAATAACAATAGTAATAATAATTATAATCATAATATTAATAGTAATAGTAATAATAATGCTAAAAATAGTGGTTATAATAGTAATAGTAATAGTAATAGTAATAGTAGTAATAATAATAATAATAATAATTTTTTTAGATTTGATTTGGTCTGGTCTGATCTAATTGGATCTAATCTGACATGGTCTGATTTGATCGGATCTGATTTTAATAAAAATAAGTAATAAACATAAAAAATAAGTTGAACAAAACGCTGCCTAAATTGTATACTTCGACCGAGGACAAAAAGAGTTGCATTAAGTTACTCGTGAAAACAAAATCAAACGGAGAAGAAAGAGAAGTTTTATACTTCCTTCGTCCCAGCATAAAATCATTCCTGTTTGAAAAAAGGCGCGCTTCTAAAATGAGGAATTTTAATGTTATTTTATAAGTATCACTCATCTATCGTACACATATCATCTTACTATATTTTAAAGTAAGAACAAAATTAAAAAAACATCAAAAGCATTTATTTTAAGGATGAACCTTTTTTAAAAAGGGAAGAGACAGGGAGAGTATAACGGACTAAAAGTCCACAAAGGGGGTGTTTGTTTTTCTGCCAGAAGACCTTCTGGCGTCTTTTGTCTGCGCCGCGCAGACGCGCGTAGATGATGGGCTCTGCAGATTGTTTGTTTTTTGGAAGACATTTCACTCAAAAAGGTCTTCCTGGCATCTTCTTGGAGAAGACATTAACCAATGTCTTCTAACATCTTCTCCTTTTTTCTACTTCTCTTCACCACCACAACCGTCCACCGCCACCGTCCACCATCACCGTCATCGTCCATCACCATCGTCGTCCACCACCACCGCCACCACCACCACCGTCCACCACCACCGCCGTCAACGTCCACCACCACCCTCCACCACCACCACAATCGTCCATACACCACCACCGTACACTACCACCATTAATTTATATAGCAGTCTACAGACATTAAAAAAACAAACAGTCTTCTTCTTGCAGACCGCAGACCTTCGGTCCACTACTTCTCCTGCAGATGTCTACAGTAGTGGTCCGCAGACCTTTTCCTGCAGAAAAAACAAACACCCCCAAAGTTTGCATAGATCTTCTGACAAAAACTCTTATTTATTTATTTAAAAAATAAAAAGTACTTATCACAATCGCAAGAAAATGTTCATCTGACTTTATATGGAGGTATATCATAAATCTTAAGTTCATGACAGAATTTGTTGAAAATAATGTTCATCAATATTTTTATGCGTCTTACTCAATAAATGTATTGTTTAATTGTATTTTTTAACAAAAAATTGATTTTTCTATAAAAGAATATAAAGAGTATTTAATTTAATTTGAGTACTAAAATACTATTAGAGGCTAAGATCAAGTAAGCTAAAGTTGTTCCAAAGAAATAAGAATTAAAATATTGAAAAAAATAGCAAACCAATTCAGTATGAATAATAATCAATTTCAAATTTTATTAATTAATTTAAGGTTAGGTTTGGGATATTTGTTTCTCATTTTAATTTAGAGATTTGTACCATATATATCATTCTGAAAACTATACAGTTCATTTGAAAACTACGGAGTATATAATTTTTTAAGTTGATATTATGTCGGTCCGGTCTAGAATAATATCAGGCCGATATTTATGTCCATTTTCACAAAAAAGACATGCCATCCCAAAAAGATGTGCACAATTTTTTAAATTTAGAAAAAATAATATGTCACTCTCAATGTTCCATCATCTCTGTGTAAATACAAATAGAAAAAATATTTAAAAAAATGATCAATACAATTTATCATATATTATACTCTATTCGTCTCGGAGTATTTGTCTAATTTTAACTTTTTGCAGTCATTCAATATCGATCATTGAGTTATAATTAAATAAAATTTAAATGTTATGTTAATAAGATAAAATGAAATTTTAAAAATATTATACAAGATAAATCTAATAAAATTATTCTTTGTATCAATATTGAATATAAATTTTACGTAATTAATGATCAAAATTTTTAAATTTTGAATATAAAAAGTAAAAGTAAACAAATTAAACATTCTCAAAACGGAGGTAGTACTATTAGCACCTACTTCGAATGGAGCTCTGATTTCAAGTCAACATTTTGAATCTTTGTTTGTCTTTGGTTTGAAATCAGGATTGTAGTTTTTATTTCAAAGATCATTAGCTTTTGAGTTGCTATTTTGAGATAAAATGTACTCTGTAGCATGCAAATTGAAATGCCGTTCATCACATCCGGTTGAATATTATTTTAGGGCTTGTTTGTGATTAAATGTTTTGAATTTTTTAAGTTTTATTGACTCGATTATAATGATATATATATATATATATATATATATATATATATATATATATATATATATATATAATATATATATATATATATATATATATATATATATATATATATATATATATATATATATATATATATATATATATATATATATAGTATTTATACTTCTCTCCACATAATGATACACAATAACTCAATGTTTCCGCTTCTACTGAAATTCTCCAGAAATGTTGAGGAATGAACTTTAATGGTATGGATTTGTCTAAAAATGTAAAATTAAAATATTGTAATTAGACAATTTTCCAAAATGTTGATTTTAAACTTTAAAATTATTGTCAAACATAAATGCTTGCCTATTTTTCTTAGTATCACGTTTTCTTTCTACTTCTTGTAAAAAATACTCCCTTCGTCCTAAATCGACCTTCCCACGTTGACTATATGCCATTTTTAAGGAAGTGTAAAATATGCATTGACTTTACCAAAGTGCCCCTAAAGTCCCCCACTTCACCCAACAATGCACAGATCTAAAAACACTCGTACCCATGGAGAAGCTCGCGCAGACCTCAAATCTCATAGCCGAAATCAGAGATACGGCGTTGGTGTCACCGGTCCGATCGGCAGATTCAGCCGGAGAGGTGCCGCCGATGCCGCCGTGCGACTCGAACAGGTGTGGGAGTTGCTGGAAGAAGATGGGGCTGATGGCGTTCAATTGCAAGTGCGGGTTCACCTTCTGTGTGGCCCACCACTACCCTGAGACACACAATTGCAGTTTTGATTTCAAGGCCGCAGGTCGGGTCACCCTGAGGGCTGAGACGCTACCCTGAGACACCGGCAATTTCCTTAAATGAATTTAGAGAGGCGGAGAAGGAGAGGCAGAGAGAGAGGGGATAGATAGATCTAGGGTTTGGGAGGAGGCGAAGAGCGAAGAAGGAGAGAAGCAACGAATAGAGAAGGGTCGTTGTGGCGTAAAGGAGAGGGGGTATATTTGTCTTTACACTGCCCTTTTTTGGATTTGGGAAGGTATTTTTATGACGGGAAAAAAAAGAAAGTAGGAAGATGGTTTTATGATGGAGGGAGTACATCACAGACAATGTCATAGCATATAAATGTATTTTTTATGTGAAATTTGCACTAAATAGTACTAAAACATATATCACTTTCCAATATAGTACTTGAACTTTTTTAACCCCTAAATCGTATTTGAATAATGTCAAGTGGTGGTATAATGTCCAGTGATGGTGGACATTTAGTTTGAACAAAGTCTAGTGGCGATGAACATTTCCTTAAACAATGACCAGTGGGCTAGTGGTACTACATTGGAAAATAAAAACATATGATATTACATAAGGAATGTCATGTGTTTTAGTACTATTTAAGTACATATCCTTTTTTTATAACACGTGACTCAAATTCATGCAACCACATGAATGTATACCACACTTGGTTGTACGTCGAGTTAGATACACCTGATAAATATTTATTTTGAACCAATATTCTCTTAATTTAAATTAATAGAATGCTCATTTTCAACCATAATGTGTATTCTAAAGCCTGTTCGATTAACATAATGTCTATTATGAAATAACGCAGTTTTCATTCCGGAATTACAATAATACTCAAAAAATTCTCAGTTTTTACAAAAATACTCCGAAAATTAATTAACTACACCATTACTCCCACGATTACTTTATTTTTACAAAAACACTCAGCTTGCCACCTCACATTCACAAACATATTGTGTAATATCTACATTACTTTTAAAGTGATGACTTGGAAAATAAATCTTTTTTTACAAACAAAATAAATTGCTAATTCTTCTTCCAACTCAAATATCATCCTCCTACTTTAAGGATTTGTTCTTTTGGTTGGAAAAGTTAACTTTCAATTTTTTCTAACTCTTTCTAATTTTTTCCCAACTCCTTACACTTCATCCAATATTCAACATTAGAATTTCAACTAAAAATAGCATATCCTAATTGTGAGAGACCTGATTAATATTTGAGTTGGATGAGAAATAAGTAAATTATTTTTATTAAAATTAAAAAAGGTAAATATTTAGATAATGATTTTAAAAATCCATTTAGATATTACACAACTTTATTGTGCAAGTAAGGTCGTGGGAAGTATTTTTGTAAATAGAGAACAATTTTGAGAATAATGATGTAATTAATTGATTCTCAAAATATTTTTTTTAAAAATCGTAAATTTGTTGGAGTATTTTTGTAAATTTTTCTTTTTTTAATTACAAATTTATTATGATCTACTCCTCACTCTTTTTCTTTCCTCCCTCAATTTTCTATTACAACCAAACATGAGAAAATGCATAGTAAATTGTGTAATAGTAAATTTTCTCTCCATCCAAACGGGCTGTTAGAGAGCAAAAATTAATGTTTTTTGTCACGCATTTTGCAAAAGCATCACCCAAAAATTTTGTCTAAAAAAGTCATGAGACAGTACGGAAACAAAAGTCAGAAAAGCAAAGCAGTTAATGGGTTTTAAAGCATTCAGGCCCTCTCGTTTGATGCCACGTACACAGTTACCATATAAGAGCACTCGAATTCTGAAAATATCGGGGCTTCAAACCGGGGCTTCAAAACTTACCTTACAATTTTAGTGGAAATAGGTTTAAAGCACCAGGGCTTTAATCTTGGACTTCAAACTTTCATTTTTTATATTTTAAATACACATCTTTTAAAAATAAATTAATAAAAATTAATTACTTAATTATTTAAAAGAATTGAAACGAGAATAGTTCATTAAAAAAATAAGTTCAATAAAAAATTATGTTGATTATAAAAAATTACATTTATTAAAAAATAAATAAAATACTTGAATAATAAATTTTTAAAGAAAGATTATAGATAAAGAGAGATTTGTATTTGTGTTGAATTTCAAAAAAAAAATTGATTCAATTTTTAGAGAAGGAAAGAGAAAGATAAAGGGAGAAAAAGATTTTTTTATTTGTAAATAGCCGTTGGGAGGGGGGGAGGAGCGGGAGTTCCAAAACTTTCAAGCCGTGTCAAAAGTTTGACGCAGCAACTTTAACGGGGCAATAACGGTGGAGGGAGACAGTGTTCAACACCCCTGCGTCAAAATAGGCTTAAAGGTGGTGGGCATCATGCCCATTACCACCGCTATAAAGGTTTACAACGTTACCTCATAATTTCCCTTTTATACTAAATTTCGTTATATACTCCCACTGGCTTAAAACTTTCTTCTCAGAGCACTATTCCAATTTCACGGAAATTTATATTTATTTATCTTTTTTCATGGCCTATATGATAAAATAAAATATTCTTGTCACCACTTGTTTTGTTGAACTTTTGATGTAGTTTTTAAATATGTATGTTTTATTTTTTGTTTCTATACCAATATTTAAATAAAATAGATTGAAAAAACTTGGAATTTTTTTTCGTTTTACACAACGGGAAGAAAGTTTTAGGACGGAGAGAGTATAAATAAGACTCTAATCTTTAAGAGTTTGACATGTGATATATTAAAAAATTGACATTTGGCATACTAAGAATTTGCATGTGACATATTAAGTGGTAATTTAACCAAATTTATTTTCTTCAATTATTTTACATTTTTTACTCTTTTTTCAAAAATGATAATTGCTTATTTTGAACTAACGACTCCAAATTTAGAATCAAAATTTTTTACCCTATAATTTATCATTTTTAATAACATATTATTTTTCACAACGATGCGTAAAAATATACTTAATACGTGTCTCAGATTCGATAAATCATAAAACTTACAAAAAACAAGTATAATAATAAATAAATTACACTCTTCACCTATAAATAAATTTCTCATTTGTTCATTATACGTTTACATGATATTAGTTTGATTATATTTATTTTAATATTCACACCAATTTTAAATAAAATACTTTCTTATTCACCTATAATTTTTTTATATTTGTTTTGAAACCTAATATTCCACCTAATTTAAGATATAAAAATCTGAATTCAAGGTTATGGCATGAAATCTTTGAATATATTTACTTATGGAAGAGAAATACTTATTTATATGATAATATTCTTTCTAATTTAATACTGCATTTTTTACTCTCTTCATTTATAAAAAAACTTTTAATTAATAAATAAGATGATTTTTTTGCATAGAAAAAACTTTCATATGAGTATTTTCTAATTATATGTTAAAATGAAATTAGTTTTTATTCTATTCTATTTTAATAATAATGTAAATAATAAATCGATGATATACAAAAAGTTTTAAATAATAAATAAAGCAATCTCTTCACCCATAAATAGATGTTATACTTTGTTATTTGTTTATGATACATTTGAATAAAGTTAGTTTAATTATATTTATTTAAATAAATAATTTCTTCACCTATTAAAGTATTTCATATTTTTTTGACACCTAATATGCGACCTAATTTAGTCATGGAAAAAATATATTTATTTTTATGATAATATTCTTTCATAATTTAATGATTGTTACTATCTTCATTTATAATAAAACTTTCAATTATATCAAAAAAACTTTCAATTAATAAATAATATGTATTTTTATCTCTAAATCAATGTCATACGAATATTTGTTTGTAATATGTTACAATTCAAACGTAGGCTAAAGTGACAAAAGACAGTAATGTCGTCGCTAGACTAACAAGCGGCGACGGCGGTGCAACGGAAGACTTGATATAGCAAGTTATAGTGTTATGTGCCTAGAGTTCGACTTCGATACCATGTGGAAATATGATTAAAACTGAATTTGATGATTTCATTAGAAATAAACATGTTATTTATAATAGCTAGAGGACCATGACCTTACCCTAATTACGAGCCCATTACTTTGGCCTCTTACCATCAAATCTTAAGACATAAACTAACAATAAGTAAATTGACAAACACGACAAACTGCACTTTAATGAAGCAAAAGTTCAAAATAGTTTTTAATTATAACTTCAAACACCTTCTAAGAGTTTTTTTTACAACTAACTCTGTCCTAAAACGTTTTTTCCAGTTATTATTTATACGGTCAAATTTTAATCATTTTCTTTACTTATTTTTGTTAGTTATTTAATAAAATAATATAGTTTGTCACCCCTTATTTTGTAGAACTTTTGACGTAGTTTTTCAATATATAAATTTTATTTTTAAATTTTACATCCACAATCAAATAAATTGAATTGAAAATAAAGTTCGATCAAAATTCGTAAACAGAAATAACAATAACATTTTACGGCGGAAGGACTAAAACTAGATCAAATCCAATCACATAGGAAGAAGCTCTAAATGAGGTGCAATAGAGATTTGGGCATTGACTTTAATTTCTCTCATCAAGACATGGTAAGAAATCCATTAAATGTGAGTAATTAATTAAGGGGGGAGCTGCAAGCTAAACCGTGTTCAATGATATGCTCACCGGTAGGAGTATAGTTGTACGGTGCGGAGAACCATATACTTCTTCCAACCACATTCATTGATGTGGGGATGATGTATGCATACATGTATGCTTGTATGTATGTATATGTATACACATTACAGATGTGAGCATCTTCTGTATGGGAGAGGAGGATATAGGTGTCCCATGTGAGATGCTTTTAGTTTACTCCTCAACTCCTTAGCCTAATCTTTTAAAAATATTCTTTAGATTCACAAGTCAATGAATTGTATAAATTTTTTAGAGGTCATGGGAGTATTTGATTCAATGTTATTTTTAATTAAATTTTGGAAAAATTACCCAAAATAATCCCAACTTTACCCTGTCTTTCAAAAATAATCCCACCTTTCAAGTGATGCATAATAATCCCAACTTTATTGAAATTTGCCAATTTTGGGTCGCCGTTAAATTTCTAACGGAAAGTTAACGGAAATGCCCGTTTTAGACAACAAAATGAAAGTTGGGATTATTTTTGATGAATTTTTGTTTTTTAATTTTTTTTTGAAATTTTTTATTTAAATTTTTTGAATTACTTTTAACCTCCATTTCTTTTTCTTTTTTAAAGATTATTCTTACCTTAGAAAAAAATAGATAAAAAATTTAATGAAAATGCGAAAAATAACTAAAACAATACAAACTTAATCAAATAAATAATGTAATCAATAGAAATTAAACAGAAACTGGTAAGAAACATAATAAATATATACGGAGTGGTGGGTTTTAACATTTTACACACTATACGAGGTCTTAATATACTACTTATTTTTTAAAAGAACAAGCCGTCCGGTAAAATTGGAATTATTGTAGATAATTTTTTCTAAAAAATAAGTAGTGATATGTTAATACTTTGTATAATACGTAAAATATTAAAACTCACCCGTATATTTTTATTTTTACTTTTACCAATTTCAAGTTAGTTTCCATTGATTACCTTATTTATTTTATTATTTTTGTATCATTTTAGTTACATTTCTCATTTTTTCATTTTTTATATCTATTATTTTTATTTTTTAAACTAAGACTAATCTTTAAAAAAGAAAAAGAAATGATGATGGAGGTAGAAAGTAATTCAAAAAATTTAAATAAAAAATTTCAAAAAAAAAATTAAAAAACAAAAATTCATCAAAAATAATCCCAACTTTCATTTTGTTGCCCAAAATGGGCATTTCCGTTAACCCTCCGTTAGACACTTAACGGCGATCCAAAATTGGCAAATTTCAGTAAAGTTGGGATTATTATGCATCACAGTGAAAGGTGGGATTATTTTTGAAAAACTGGGTAAAGTTGGGATTATTTTGGGTAATTTTTCCTTAAATTTTTAACTAATGTGAGAAATCATTGCTGATGTATCATTTGTCAAGTGAACTCGCTCTCTATTGCAATCATAGTCTATAAATCTCCTTTTTCATCAAAATCCTAGCTGACAATTATTGTTATTGTTCGATAAGTGGACATATTTAAACATCACCTGACCTAGAGTTGATGTAAAAGTACAATTTTAGCCTTAAATTAACAACATGACAAAAAAGTTAAAACAGATTATCCGTGAAAATGTATAAACCACGAAAATAATATTTAATAATTGAGAAATGAATATAAAAAAATATGTTAGGAAAGACCAAATATAAAATTTATTCTTTTACCAAAAATAGACTCTTTATGAGTAACATTTTTCGAGGAGTATAAAACGAATGAATCAATCATTTTATAATATTAAGGAGTATTATTGTAATAATAAGCATCATCATAATCATAATTATTAGTATGACTTTCTTCCTTCTTTCCATTGTCCATTCTTTCATTCTTCTTCCTTCTTCCCCCTCTCTCTATATCTCTTCTTCCATCAAATCTCTACTTTTCTTTCCTTAATAAGATTTCCTGGCCCAGTAGGTAAGCAATTTTTTCAAGGTCACATTGAGATCACTCAGGGCCAACGCCACCGCTTGCGGCAGCTGCTGCCGCCCACTCTCCGCCATGGCTTCTCTCTTGCTCCTACTTTTACCGGCACTGTTCCTCAATCCTTTCTGCCATGCTTCTCCTTCCATTTCCCATGTAATCCCACTTTCTTTCTCTCTTCCTTTCTTTCTTTCTTTTTATTTCAAGAATATACTTAGATGGCTCCAGTGAAGTCGGTGCTGTTGAAGAAGCAAATTAAAAAAGAAAAGAGGAAAAAAACAAAAAAGAAGTTTCCAGGGACTCAAAGAATGTCATTTTGATATGCTAAGAGCAAGAAAAATGTTTTCTTTTGAGCATTGGTTGACAAAGATTGCTGATTTATTCTAATTTTTGCAAAAAATATTGCGTTTTTCCCCGATTTTTTTGGGAATGTTTCTCCTTTTAGGACTATAGAGGGACACCCAGTAATCCAATCCTTTTGAAACTTCACATTTTAGTCAATTTTCACCCTTTTAATTCTTAATATTCTCCTGTGGAAGGTTACATGATAGATTGAGTTGGCTTAAGTGTTTCTTTTGGCCGCCTTAATTCAATTCCCCATTTCCAATTTCCATTGGTCCAGTTTCAACCACATAATCAATCTAAACGAGGCCTCACATGTAACTGAAACAAGAGTAGAGTGTTTTGGAAATATTTGGTCACTTTGTATGTAGAGAGAAATGCTTCTGACTCTCATAATCGATTTCCTTGTGTTTTGCAGGAATCAATTGGGCCAAAACCCAGGCACTCAAGCCTTTTCAAGAGCGCGTTACAACGTCAAACTGTGAGTGACCTCTCTTGTTGCTTACATTAAATCTGTATATAAGTATATTCGTGAAAGTGTTGGTAAATAGTAGGTGTTAGACGATCCTCTAACTACCAAGAACTCTTCAGAGTTCACTTCGCGAGATTTTTTTTCAAAATCATTATCAAGATTGCGCCTTTTTTAATTTTTTAATGCAGGCTCCCCAAGAAAAAATTGAACTTTGGATGCCACTAGCCAACCAAGGATGGAAACCCTATACCAATTCGGTCCGCATCTCACGTCAGTGATGCAACAATTCTTTCAGATTTTATTATCTGTTTGATTTCTACTATCTGAGCTTATGTTCGTATAAGTGTCATTCAAATCTTTATCTAATTAACCATTCATTTTCAAGCAGCGTTAGCTGGAAACTCTGAGGGGTACCTTCAGGTGTTCCTTGATGGAGGATTGAACCAACAGAGAATGGGGGTGGGTTTATTGAATATTTTCTTTTTAAGAAGTTGAAATAGACGAAAGAAAGATAACAGCTTATTTCTTTTATTAAGAATGCAGATATGTGATGCGGTTGCTGTTGCAAAAATTCTGAACGCCACTCTTGTGATTCCTCATTTGGAGGTAAATCCAGTTTGGCAAGATTCAAGGTGTGTGTAAAAGTTCTATATTCGTAATGCGTTGATAGTTATAGACTTATAGGTCATCTCATATAGCCATATCGATTAAATATATAAAAAACAAACATATATGAAGTCTTGGGATACTCCTCCTATCCGGTAAACTGAGCTTTTTAGGATGGAATCCCAAGTGTTCATAGATAGAACAAAGTTATTAATGATTTTAAATTTGGGACCAATTCAACCAAACAGCACATTCATGGAAATCTTTGACGTGGATCACTTCATCGACGTTTTGAAAGATGATGTGTCTATAGTAAAGGAGTTGCC
This sequence comes from Cuscuta australis, assembly GCA_003260385.1. Classification (NCBI taxonomy): domain Eukaryota; kingdom Viridiplantae; phylum Streptophyta; class Magnoliopsida; order Solanales; family Convolvulaceae; genus Cuscuta; species Cuscuta australis. The sequence continues at coordinate 263,076 of NQVE01000150.1, read as the reverse complement.
TGATGAGTTTTCTTGGAGCACAAGGGAGTATTATTCTTCAGCTATTCGGCCAACCAGAATTAAGACAGCACCTGTTCATGCTTCTGCTAACTGGTACTCAGAGAATGTCTTGCCCGTTCTTCGGAGGTCAGTTAAGATTATACATTTATTCATACATTATGTCGTGAATGCCACGGGATCGATTTATATAATAGTTTTAAATTGCATCATCAGTTATGGGATTGCAGCAATTTCGCCATTTGCTCATCGTTTGGCATTTGACAATATGCCAAAGGACATCCAGCGTCTCCGTTGTAAAGTCAATTTTCGGGCATTGATTTTTGTACCTCACATCAGAGCCCTTGGAGATGCGCTTGTTCATCGCCTTAGATATCCTGAAAATGAGGTTGATGGTAGTAATGTCAATGCCAACAAAGGGACCGCCGAGAAGTTTGTTGCTGTTCACCTTCGCTTTGATAAGGTGCTGTTCTGCTTTAGTAATTGCATCCACATACATTTTAGCTTCAACAATCAATGAACCAACTCACAATGACAGATTAGACTTCATTTGCTTCTTTCTATGAAGTTTTGGATAGTAAATCTCACTATGCATCAATGGTAAGGGGTTGGGGTTAATGGGTTTTGTCATTTCTGATGTATTTTCAAATTTTCATTGGTGTTATTAGTAATTTCCATTTAAGTCACCCCATAATGGCTATGTACATGTTGAGCCACCTATTAGGTTTGCAAAGAAGTCTAAAGAACCCCAAGACTTGTACTTTTATTTATCTAGATTACTAAAGCTGTGTATCATTTGCTGCTGTGTCAGGATATGGCTGCTCATTCAGCTTGTGATTTTGGTGGCGGCAAGGCTGAGAAGCTAGCCCTAGCCAAGTACCGGCAGATATATTGGCAAGGACGAGTCCTGAACTCTCAATTTACTGATGAGGAGTTGAGGAGTCAAGGTCGGTGCCCACTCACCCCGGAAGAAGTTGGGTTATTACTGGCAGCTTTAGGATTTGACAACCGTACTCGCTTATATCTTGCTTCCCACAAGGTGGCTTTTGTCTCCACATGACACACTTATTCCAATCATTATTTCTTGATCCAAGGGTCTTTCAGAAAGACAGAAATGGCCTCTCTACCTTTATAGGTAGGGGTAAGGTGTGTTAGAGTATAAAACCTTTCATGGGCCTAAAGTCATAAATTTTTTCTTTTCATCGAACCGACTCCTTAAGACCCACTTGTGGGACCTCACTGGGTATTGAATTTAATGTGTTTGCTTGCCCATGGTGACGTCAATTTGTGTGTGTAGGTTTATGGTGGGGAATCCCGGATCTCAGCCTTGAGAAGTTTGTTTCCACTTATGGAGGACAAAAAGAGCCTTGCGTCTTCAGAGGAAAGGTCTCATATCAAAGGAAAGGCTTCGTTGCTAGCTGCAGTCGATTACTATGTTGGAATGCACAGCGATGTTTTCATTTCTGCTTCCCCTGGAAATATGCACAATGCAATGGTACAACAATCTTCTGACAATTAAAAAAAACAAATGTTCATATGCTTATATTTATTGTCTCTTGGGAACAGTCTCTCTACTTTCTAGTACAGATAAACTAAGGTCTGCTTACACACACCCTTCATTTAGTGGGGATTTTACTGGGTTTGTTGTTGTATGGTTATATCTAATACTACGTATAATATTGGACCTAAACAAAACTGGAAATTTATTTTTCAGGTGGGGCATCGGACGTACCATAATCTGAAGACCATACGGCCCAACATGCAACTCTTAGGTCAGCTCTTCCTGAACAAGAATATGAGCTGGTCTGAGTTCCAAGAGGCTGTGGTTGAAGGGCACACGAACCGGCAAGGCGAGATACGGTTTCGTAAACCGAATAAATCTCTGTATGCGTACCCTGCACCGGATTGCATGTGCACCACCACCACTTCTTGAACCTGTTTGGTTTCTATGGTTTATTGTGATGACCTTATAGACATATATATATATATATATATATATATATATATATATATATATATATATATATATATATATATATATATATATATAGTGATTGAATCCTTTTGTGCATTGTCACAGTTGTAATAAAACGCCACCTCCCCTCTGTATGTGTGTGTGTTCATATCGATACATCTATATACTCCGTACTATATAGGAATATTCTTATCTTATAATACCACCACTTTTGTATTGTTTTTAAGATCTTGTGGGGTGTAGTGTGTACCATAGTACCATGCTTTTGTTAGGCTGTTATTGCCATGACTTAGGTCCATAGTAGTATGACCATGATCATGCTAGGAACTCACTACATTTGCTTCCATTGATGACAATCACAGAAAATTTATATATAGACGGATGATAATTATGTGTACATAAACGTTTATCGTCTATTTATATATGAACTTTATCTGTAGTTGTCATATGTGGAGGCATCTATGGTAGACTTTTAGCATAGTGGAGGCACCCGTGGTGGACTTTTAGCATTATTCGTAGTGGTAACTTTTTTGTTAGTAGGGTTTTGTAGACCTGACAAAACAAATCTGAAATCGAATGATCCGAAACCAAAACCGAAATAATCTAAAATGTGTGATGTATAACCGAAAAACCTAAATTATTCGAACCAAACCGAAATTGAACTAAATATATCCATACCTGATTTACATTCAAAACCAATCAAATCTGACCGATTAAATATGAAACTGATAATATTCAAAATTGATAATACCCGGAACCAATAAGACCTGAAACCAATAATACTCGAAACTGATCATTTCTGGAACTGATCCTGTCTGACAATAAACATATTACATTTATGTGATTTCAAATTTTTACTTCTATTTTACCATTTCATCTAGTTATATATTACTTACGTTTTTCGATCCAAAATTAATTATCATTATATTACAAAAGACTATTTACTACCTCCGTCCCAGAGTATTTGTCCACTTTCATTTTTACACCCCATCCAATATACACTTCTTTAATCCATTTTATCTTATAATTTGTATATCAAAAAATTATAGAAATTATATATTACTCCCTCCGTCCTAAAACTTTCTTCCCATAGCACTATTCCAACTTCACGGGAATTTATATTTATTTGTGTTTTTTTTCATGGCTTATATGATAAAATAAAATATTCTTGTCACCACTTGTTTTGTTGAACTTTTGATGTAGTTTTTAAATATGTATGTTTTATTTTTTATTTCTATACCAATATTTAAATAAAATAGATTGAAAAAACTTGAGATTTTTCTTCGTTTTGCGCAACGGGAAGAAAGTTTTAGGACGGAGGGAGTAATAATCTACTCCCTCCGTCCCCTGTATTTGTCCACTTTCATTTTTACACACCATCCAATGCACTTCTTTAATCCATTTTATCTTGTAATTTGTATATTAAAAAATTATAAAAATTATATATTAATAATCTATATGTTAAGACAAATCAAACAAGATCACATATGACTATACTTAGGTTTACACATTGAGAGAATTTGATGAGTCAAAGTACTTAGATAACCAGTTCCAAAAGTCAAATGCGGACAAATACAGGGGACGCGGGGAGTATATGTTAAGACAAATCAAACAAGATAACACATGACTATATTTAGGCTTACACATTGAGAGAATTTGATGAGTCAAAGTGCTTAGATGAACAGTTCCAAAAGTCAAAACTGGATGAATACTCGGATGAAATTTACTCAAAATATATATATATATATATATATACTAAATTGCATGAAGAAACCTGATTGTATCATAATTTCATACGATTACATTTTATTTTATTTTATTCTTTTTGGAGTAAATTTGCTTGGCTATAAAATTATTTACTCAATTTCACTAAATTACATTCAATTTCACCCAAAATGTATCTAATCAAATAAAATTTCATTTTGAAAATAACATATATCCAAAATATATCCGAATGAATTATATCTGAAATTGAAATATATTTGAACCGAAATATATCCAAAATTGAAATATATCTGACCGAAATGTGTTCGAAATCTATCCAAACCGATTGATATGCGAATTGTATCTGAACCGATCCAGAACCGAACCGAAACCGAAAACTCTAAGGAACCGAAATAAGTCCGAATCAAAATTGAACCGAATTGGACAAATTATAACATATATCTGAATTGAAAAAATCCAAACCAAAACTGATCCAGTCGATCCAATTGTCAGGTCTAAGGTTTTTTATATTTAGGTCCTGTTTGGCTACTAAGTATCATTGTTTTGAAAATGCTATCAAATTGCAAGTTTTAGTTTTACGGTTTTCAAAATTAATTGGCATCAGTATTAAAAAAAGTTGGGCTAGGAAAGTGGGAATTTTTCTTATAAAAAAATTTGGGATTTTATTCAATGTCAAAAAACTCTCAAGTGGTAGTGAGAGTGGTCAAGACCATATTAAGGAGCAATTTGCATAAGGGCGTTTCTAACAGAGAAGCGATAGAAAATAGAATATCTACCGAAGAAACAAATGATACTATAGTTTTTCCTCATCCAACAAAGCTTGTATAAAATTGTGGACAGTCAATTAACTTAAGACCTACTCGTATATTTGAAGGTTAACTATTGATCAGTTAGAATAGAGAACTAAAGATAAAAATATGGAAGATAATAGAGAGAAGAGTATAATGTATATTCTTGGCATGCCTCATTTTTTGTGCATCAGTGGGAAGAAGAGAGATTTTTTTTAAAGAAACACCAACAACCCGGTTGGAAGAACAGAAGAAACATAATGTGCAAGACAATGAGCAAACCGGTACACGAACGACGAACAAAAGAAATAGAAGCAACATCAAAATTAAGGAAACTAAAAATGAAGTCCTCAATTAAAGTACCAAAGTGATGGATATCCGGGCCCAGTAATCAGATGGGAACAGCCCAATTGTGATTCCACGGCCCAACAGGGAGATAAATCCAATTCAAGAACGAAGGTGGGCCCAGAGTGTTGGGTCCGGCCCGATACTCGAATTAGCTGTGATTCCCCAAATCGTGTAATTGAGGGGAGTTGATGAGTGATTCTTCGCCACAATTGATGCATGACTGACGGATTGCCGAAAATGTAGCACACGAAATATTACATACCTTGCATACGGTTGAAGTAGACTTTAAATAGGGGGCAAACCCTCCATTGTAAAGCAGGCTGAATATAGCTTATACAAACATGCGAGAGTTCTCATTTTCTCTAAGTCTGTTCTATTATTCTTTCCTTCTTCGTACGCCATAGTCGTTAGCCTAAATCCCATTACAAAGAATAAAGACCATAATGAGTAGACCTGACAAAAAGTGTCCCGACTTGTTTTTGACCCGAAACCCGACCTGAAAACACTAGGTTTTGAACAAAGGTTTTGATGACCGAACCCGAAGTTGACCGAACCCGAAATGACCCGCTAAAAATGGGTCAAATCCGACCGAACCCGAACCCGACCTGACCGACCCGCTAAAGTAAGAATTTTTCAAAATTATACACTTTTTTACTCGTTTTTAGTGTATATAAATTTATATTTTTAGACAAAATTTTAATGATATTGCATAATTATCTTACTATTTTCTCAAACTTAAGCATTTTTAAATTCCTTATAATGATTTATATATAAAAAAATACTTTAGAGTTTAAAATAAAATAATTTTATAGATTTAATAATTTTTTTGATATTTTAAATTTATTTAATAGAAAATGTAAGTGTTAATGTGAATTTAAAAATTTAAAAAACCAAAGTCATAACCCGTTGGGTTGACCCGAACCCGATGACACTGGGTCATGAACATACAGTTCTCAACCCGAACCCGAATTGACCCGAACCCGAAATAACCCGAACTTGAAGTGACCGAACCCGAACCCCTGATCGACCGATTTGCCAGCTCTAATAATGAGTAAAGTTCCCTCCTGAATAGTCAAAACCACCTATGAACAATTTGAGTAGAGTTTAACTTCCATCATCTCGCGATTCTTCAACTGAGAAAGCGCTTCGCGACTAACAAGTAACAACCACTTTTGCCAATTATCGATCCTGAGCACAATTCAACCAGCCATTGACCGCAGCTCAAGATTCATCCTTCGGGGATAATAGAACACATCCCAAACTAGCCGCTTGCACCTCTACAACAGCACCTGTCGGGGAAGAAACCTCCGTTGAAGCAACCTTCGGAGTAGTCATGGGCCTCCAAGACATTTAATAAAATATTAATAGCAGTGTATTTAATTAAAGCTGATGTGATTGGAGTTCATATAAAAAAATGAACATTTGAACTGCTCTAGATAAAGTGATAAACTATGTGTACTTTTTATGGCAACTTGTTTTTAGCGTCTTCTGGAGATTCTCTAAGAACATCTCCGTTGGAGATAGCTAAACATGACAATTGACAAGTATAAACCTAGTTTATACGGAGTATTACATACAATATTTTACATTGTCTTTTTTGCTTGTGTTCTAACAGTATCCGTTTTTTTCATCTCCTCCCCCTTTACTTTATATTACTCCGTCTAATGGCTAGGATTCTGACCAAAGACCGCTGTCGATACATCCTTATCAACTGGAATTGCTATCTATTACAAATATAATCTACCAATATCATCTCTGGTGAGAACCCTAGCAAATAGTTATAGTCATTATTATTGTATTGTTCAACAAACCCACATCGAAATAAAATCAATGTGAAATTACAAATATGAGATAAGAGTTTTTTTACCAAGGAAAAATTTGGTTTGTTTAACAAATATGAGATAAAGAGTTTTTGACCAAGGATAAATTTGAGAAATCGTGATATAGCATTTGGGGGGGGGGGGGGTGAGGGAAAAGATTAAAGTGTAGTAGGGAAAAGAAGAAATAAATAAAAGAAAGTGTGAAGTATTAGGGAAAATAGGAGAAAGTAGGACCAATCATTCAAATAATGAAATTTTGATGATTTTTCAAATTAAAGCGTGACACAAAATACTCCGTATTAACATTTTCTTAGCAATTATCTCACATTCTCATGGCATACCCATTGTGTGAACTGTGGAAGGGCAATGGAGAGATGTAGAGGGGAATGAGAACTACAAAAGATAGGGAGGGGGAGAGAAGTAGGAGAGAAAAGGGGTGGATATAGGGTCATATGATAAAGCATTGACTAAATTCTCACATGTCTTATGTCCACATTACCACATATAGACCTAGCACTTCTTTGTCTCAAATTGAGGGAACTCTACCAAGAAATGTAAATTGTGGAAAAAATTGGGTCTGACCACTTATAAGTGTGTGTGTGTGTGTGTGTGTGTGTGTGTGTGAGTAGAAATATACTATGCATAAAAGTATAGACAAAAAACATAGTATGAGACTATGAGCTAATAGTGTGTAGTAGGACCCTGAGTTGCCTTTTGAGGTTAGAAGGATGAAATTAGGTACGGAGTAGTACATTAGTAAAGTTAATTTTTTTTTTCAGCCATGAATGAATCTCACAGGATATTAGGCTGGCTGTAAGGAGCACAAAATGGTCCATATAAAAATGTTGAACCACCAAGTGACAGGACAAATAGATAAATCATTCCTGCTGGTCAGCATGCAGGGGAGGAGGAGCACTTGAAGAACGCGGACTTGGCTGTTTATCCTTTTCTGAAGTAGCTACCGATCCATTACTGCTACTACTGTGAGACATGGACAATTCTTTGACCTCCTTCACTGCTGCCTCTTCGATAGGAAGGGTTCTCTTTGAACCTTCCAGAGCAACACCGAGTACTATATTCTCTTCAATGCCAGCAGATTTTGATGATGATGATGGCGGCTTTGAAGCATTCTGGTCCAGCTTGGAGGCCGGCTTTGAGGTTGTTTTAGCAGTAACATGTGAGACTTGTCCAACCTTTGGCTCAAGCTTGGTCAAGTCAGGTGTTGATGAAGTGATGGCATTCGCTTTGGGTTCGGCTTTGTTATCGGGTGGTGGTGGTGTTGAGCGTTCCCCCTTGAGGGAGTCTTCCTCACGCACAGTTCTGACTTTTGTTGGCTCAATGAGCAGCACCTGGCGGCTCGAGGTGGCCCCACGGTTGAATATTGGGTCTGCTACATCATAAGGTATGTTGTCCAAGTCTAAATCCCCGTATATCTTCTGAACAGTTCGGATTGGAGTGGCTAATCTGGCTCGGTGGTGTCGTATCACTCTCAGAAGATCCAATAGTATAGCTTCCTGTTTGTTTGTTTGTGTCAAATTAACAAGTTACAGAGTATATACTAACCTTACATCTGTCTTGCACAATGGGTAGGCAAGTATATGTCCACTCACCTTCACACAGAGGTACTCTTCAAAATGTGAGGTCTTTACAAAGCAAGATATCAGGATCTGCAAATTCCACTTGCATTCGTTTAAAGTCTTGAGCACCAAAATATTGGAACACATATTTTAACGTGTTAAAATGTGTTCCAATATTAGAACACATATTTTAACAATGATTACTGATTTGTTGTTGATGATGATGTTGTTGTTGTTGTTGTACATTTTCGCAATGATATACTACGTAAGACAGATAGTCACTTTCCAAGGTATGTAAAAAGGAATCATAACCATAGTCAGTATTCAAGAGAATACCAGTGGATCATTTTGAAAGTGTACCTTAAAAACTACATAAGTTTTAGAAGAGAAAACCGTAAAGACTAGACACTCATTTTCAGTGTTCGGAAGAGTGCCAATCCACCAGTCACATTTTTATATGATAAAAGGCGTTGAAACACTTAAGCTTACCAGGAGGGCTTGGTTTTCAGGATTAACATCCTCTAGAAAAACTCTTTTGTGCAACTTTTTTTGTTCTACTTGAGGATTCTTTGATAAAACTTTCCGCATATCAGCTACAATGTTCTGGAAAAGAAAAGATTCATAACCTTTAGTTTGATTCATTAATGCATCCTTGTGTGCTTACAAACCATACATCAGATTAGGAATACTTGAGCTTACATTAATCTTACTGACATCCAAATGACTAATGGCAAGGTGAGTTTTTATCCGCCAATGAGTTTTCTGGCTGAGATTTCTCACAACATTAACAGTGAACTTGTGGTTAGGTATGTGAACAGCTTCACGGTCTTCACCTCTTATAATTGTTGGTGACCACCAACCCACATGCTGCCATATATAATGAATGCAAATAAGCAAAACCGAAGAAAAATGCCTATTCAACAGATAGAAACATGGCATATAGAATAAAAAAAACTATATAGTGACGTTGATTCTCAAAGGTGGAGATAATACATCACAGAAGAAAAAAAGTTACCTCTACATATTTTCTCTTCAGTATATTAAATGATTGGGGGTTGTAATAAAGAAATGGTATACAAACCTCCACAGTTCCAGAAACTTCATAACCTTCAATTTTTGTTTGGATCCATTCATTGAGAACAAATGGTCGAGTTGCATGAATCATCATACTAGAAAGGAAATTAGTAAAAATCTGAAAATCACAAGAGTTGAGTTAACACATTTATCAAAAAATAACAGCATGAAGGATTCAAAAACCAAATATCACTATATCAGTATGTACTTATTAGAACAAGGTGAACCAGGTGAAGGAAAATAAAAAATAAAATCCAAAAACTAAAGATTTGAAATACACCTCACGGCCAGCAAGAGTTAGCAAGACAGTCCCAAGTCCTCCAGCAGTGAGCCACTTCTGGGTAGAAAAACCTAGCAACTCCATGAACAATGACACTGCAGCAACCCACACTGCAGTATATACAGCTTTTCCAGCAAACTGGAAGCCCATCTGCAAGGAAAGAGAGGTGTAAGTTCATAATGCTTCTGTGCAGTATAAACATTATCATGAATATTCCAATGATCGAGAGTTTAGATTCCCATTGCGATTGATAACAATTCCCTGACTAACAATAATGTACATGTAACGTTACAACAGAAATTGAGGAAAAGCTTCAGAATTACATTTCTCGTATCAGAAGGGTCATTTGTCTCCATGAAAAACTTATGTGTCTGCTGTATCACACTGCATCAAAGATTAATGGGGAACTAAGATTATACGGAACATAGGCATTTAGCAGTGACTTCAGTTATTTAAATAATAGCAAACCTTCTACACCAGAGCGACAATATACAACAACATTACCCTAGTGCCTCAAAGGCTCCTGCCCATTGCGGGGTAAGTGGGTCGGATGTACGCCTGACCCCTATGTTTAAAACATAGGACGGCTGTTTCCAAATGACCCATGAAAAGCATCTAAAGTTGCAATAACTAACTGCTACTTCACTATTAAAAGAAGCGCAAACAGTTTGAATTGCCATTTTGCTTTATTCTATCATAAAGAAAAGCCAAAAATAGTGAATCTTTGGCTCCATCAGAGATAATGGAAAGGGTTAATGTGAACACTGTTGATATGTGAAATTGTGAACGGAAACGTTAGCAAGTTTGCAGCAACCTCAATACTCACCTTGACAAACAATAAGCAAAAGCTAACACTGTTGATAGCGATCTCACAAAATTTAGAAGCCGCTGTTTAACAATTTGACTAGCTTCTGTTGGAAGAACCATTGGATCCACTGCTCTGTACAAAACGTAACAGGTATAAGTACATACAGAGTACTTTGTATTTGTTCTTTAGTTGTAGTAACTTGTACCCAAAAAAAACAAAACAGGAAAACAATGTTGCTTTAGTCACCAAAACATTTACAGTCTGTTTGGTTGAAAGGAGATTTTCTTTGATTCCTAAATCATGCCCAAAGGTTTATTACTCACATGTTTGGTTCAATTCTGACTTTTTCCTTAGGAGATTTTTTCCTCAAAATTGAGGAATAAATCTTCCCATGGGTTTGTGGTTGGGTTTTTTCATGTCTTGAAGGAAGAAAAAGATAAATGATATGTACAAAATTCCCCTCACAATTATGCTGTTATTATTATCATCACCACCATCATAATTATGAGTATTATGTTACTCTTACAGGGACAGCTTGATCTTTAACCTCATTATCCCCTCTCAAAGCCAAAGCTTAACAAACCACAGAATAAATACTCATATTTGCATTTCACAATCAATTCATTCTTACTTACCTAACAGTAAAATTAAAAATCGTCCATTATTCTTTTCAGATGGAACTAAAATTTCATTCCCATTATATGTCTTACTGGCCACTGGGTACCACATGCAGTGTTAATCTTTTCACATCTATATTGTATTAGCTCACCTGCAGACAAGCATTGCTCCAGTCCACAGCACCAAAGGTTGAAGATAAGAGGTCATAACATGATATGTGTTACTCTTGTTCCAACTACTATCACTTTTCTGTATATATCATTGTAAATAGATTGTCACAAATTATATGAAAAACTAAACATTTGTCAAATAGCACAATAAACAAAACTTAAAAGCATGACCGACACGGAGGAATAAGTTTCTACTTTGGCGCAAGATTGGTTCCAAACCCCATATCCCGAAAGCAATAATTCCAACAGCTGGTATCAACTTGAGAACAAGAGGGCTGCTTTGTAACCAACTGTATGATCTGCATTAATCAATACATTTACTGAATATAAATTGGGGGTGGGGAGGCAAGGGTGACTTAATGCGATAATTCCACACAAGTCAGGACACAGTAACTTGAACTTCAAACAGGCAAATCTTGCCAGCGGCATTAGACTAATACAAGGCATAAAAACAATAGATCAAAAGGGAAATAATGAATTAAATCCATACAATAAAACAAGCTTCATCTACGTCCATTCATAGAATCATGGAAAAGTCATACACTCATGGTGCATCTGAAATAATGCAAGTGAAGAATTACCTCGATACATTTATAACAGCATTCTTTATACTTGTAATATCAACAGGCTGGCCTGGTTTCAAAGAAGAACGGCACCTAAACTGAAATTTTCTATAACAAAGTGCATGTTTCTTGACTTGTAATGTCATTGAAAGGCGGATACTCCAACAATGTTGCTGCTGAAGATGCAAAATATATAAATAAAATGTCAGCATATATTTATGAATGAAGAAAAAACAAGATCTAAAAGGATTTTACTTTTAACAAAATAAACACAGGATTTAAAATCATTCTATTTTCAAGAAGACCTAAAAGCACTTTAGCTTTGGCATCTTGTCATCTTCCTTCATTTATATCCAATGTGAACATGTAGAATTCCCATCGTTTCATCATGTGAAGTAAAAATTTCACCACAATAGTTGGTTTTTCCCATTGTCATCTTCCTTCATTTATATCCAATGTGAACATTCACTCACTGGAAAATTTCTCCAGCACTCGTTGACAAAGATAAATCTTGCAGCTTAATAATTTACAACAATATGAACTGTTCGTAGTTCCACGAAATACAGTGATTCATTTGTAACCTAGCTATTTAAAAAAATCCAACTAGCCAGGTGCTACACAAGCCACATCGTCCAAGTTTTATGAATAATGAAGAAATGGATGATCTCATTGGGAACACTCAAAGCATAGGATGATGATCATGATCAGAAATGCATCACCAGTGAAAGACCTTGAACAGTCGTAGCAAAACAATCAACTGAAAAAAACACATACCACAAGAAATGAGGACACCCTAGTAGTAGAGCTTCGAAACGTGCTGCCTCCAATCTCATTCTGTCACAACAAACACCATAATTCAATCATATTCCGCATTATAAAATGGAACGGACAAGTACTGAAGACGATTATGATAGAAATACTCGTGATCTGTGATTGTGGTTCTTGCACGTTCCCAAATGATGGGGAAGTTGCAAAGAACCTGCGGCTTCCATTACTGGAAGAAACTGGTTTCGATCTGGAACTTCAAACGCAGCATAAGACGATAATCCTGCTACTCAGCATTCAATTCAGATATTGATGAGCCACTGGCCTTCCAGACGAATCAACACAATCTCGAACTGCTGGTGTGAGGTAGAATCGGAAGTATGAGAGAACATAACCTAATTTTCAAATGTCGGGTGAAATCTAGAATTAAGCAAAGATAATCACAATCCAAATCAACTCAGATGCACAGGAAATTGAAGTTCACGTCTAAAATTCGAGTCTAGAAAAGGGGGTTGAAAGCTTGGTGGTAGATAAGGTGGCGCCGAGGAAACGTGTACAAGAAAGAAGACAAAAATGATTGGGGAAGCCAAATTGAGGCTTGTTTGTTGTTTCCGGTACTCCTCTCACCCAAAAAATTCTTACCCCTTTATTGACTTAGTAGTAAAAAATTTAAAAATATAAAGACTTTTTATGTTTGTCTTTGATGTAATGAAATAAAATGAAGACTAGAGATAAAAAAAATAAGAAATCCTCCCTATGTAACACTATAAAACCACTAATATTACATAAATAACATTCCCTTAATTTTGTTGACTTAAATGAGAGTTCCAGCGTGAAAGATTTCCAACTATATACTCTTTTAATAATTTTATTCACTTCCATAGTTTTAGGAGTTGAACTATTCTCTTACCATGTATGTAGCGGTTATGTTTGTGCATTCTTTACACAACGACACTACTTAAACTCTCTGATCATTCACTTAGGGTTTTGATTATTTTTTTCAAAAAGGTTTGATTTCTTAAGATTTCTTCAAATTGAGAAACTTGAGTTTTTTGTTTGAAATTAGATTTTGATTTCTAGGGAGTAGAGGTGGCCATGGTGGTGGCCGTGTAGAGGCGCTGGTGGTGGTGGTGATGAATGTGTTGCAGGGGTGGGTATGATAGTGGTGGTGGTGATGGTAGTGTGCTGATTACAATTGAAGTCAACAACGAGGGTTGCATTGAAGCACTAGTAGTGACACTGTGGTGACGATGGTGGTTATGTGTGATTGGGGTGATGGTGATCGTGACAGTAGCTAGTATGGTAATGACAATGACAATTTGGTGGGATACTGGTCGTGAGGAGACAAAGTTGAAAGTGTGGTGGGGGTGGTAGTGTGGGGGTGGCAGAGGAAGAAAAGTTTGCCTCTAATTGTACAGAATCCGCCGATAATTAAGATTTAGAGAGAAACAAGAGGCAGACTCACTTCTGCCGCTAATCACACCCCTGCTAAATTTAAAGGCAGAAAAGTCCGCCACTAATTTCTTCTAATTTAGAGGCAGAAAAGTTCGCCGCTAAACTAGAGGCAGAACTGTTCGCCTCTAAATTAGAGACGGAATTATTCAACGCTTAAGTAGACGCGACATTTTTTGCCTCTATAATAGAGGAGGACTTCTTTGCCGCTACCTTTCTAATTCACTAGAGGGAGGATAACCCGCCTCAAAATTTTCTATACTTAAAAAAAATATAAATAATAATAATATTCCAAATACTCTATAGAAACATACAAACAATATTCAACCATTACACAATATCATAATCTCAAGAACTCACAAGTCATACAACTTTGCAAAAATAAGGTTGGAATACATAAAAGACCTTGAAATAAGTTTTCAAGAAGTCATAAGTCCTCCAAAATACCTTAAAATACCAAGTCTTACAAAAATCATTGATCAATTACCAACAAGTATCGATAAGGATAGCAAAATATACCATGCATGCTTTCTTTGACGCCCCCAAGTAGAAACATATTAATCACTCAATTCATGTTCATCACGCTCATCATTGTAGTGTGGATGAGTAGCCGGGGTCAATGACGGAAGAGCAGAAGATCCCTCCACAACTGCAAGGCATTGAAGTACAACTTTCAAAGACATTTTTATGCATCACGTCTAGGTTGTGCCTTAGTAAATTATCCTTCCAATATGGAAGGTCTCAAAAAATACTTCGTTTCGTCCAATTGTGACTCACCCCAAATCCCGGTATCTTTGAAGGTGGCATTGACTTTGTCACTTGTGGCAAGTTCTGAACACTTTGCTACACGAGGTTTGTAACGCCCCAAAATAGGCCTATCAGAATTAATTAATTGATAATTAATTAATTACTGAGAAAAAATCCAAAATAAGTGATTTATAAAGTTTATCAATAAACAATGACAAATCAGAGTAGATGGTGTACCCCTTGCTTTACAACGTCAAGATGAAAAGGGATGGTCGAGGGTTGCTTGAAGTCCTACAAGGTTAAGATCAAAAGATTACTTTCCAGTGACACGAATTTTATTGAAATAATTAGTTGGTTTCTCTATTTTTAAAATGACATCAAGGACCATTACTATTTGCTACAATAAAAATTAAGAGGGGACATTTCCTCGCTATTTTGTTAATGACCGTCAAAAAATAGTATAGTTTTCTCGTTCTATCTTTAATGTAGTCATTTTAGTTGTATGTTTTTTTGCATCAAACGGACAATTTTGAAGTTTTGAAAAACAGTTACATACGAAATTGAATTTCTTAAAAAAACACTTACATAAGAAATTGAAAAAACTTTATGAAAAAGGAAACAAAGTAAAGAAAAAAAGGAATAAATAAGAAAAAAGAAACTAAAAAGTGAAAGCCATGAGCTTTATTAACATAAAACCATCATTATGGACAAAATGAGAAAAATATTTTTTTTAACAGGCATTAACAGAATAGTAAACAAAATATCCACTCCCAGTCTTTACAACAACATTTAAGGACCCTAATATCTTTTTGATCACAGAGGGACCTGCGAGTTATTTCAATAAAACACGCGTTAATCTAGAGTAATTTTTGGGTTAAGATGAAAAGGGGGTAATATGTAAGAATATTATGTGGGATTGGAATTTAGTACGGAGTAGTTAAAAGTCAGTTTTTTTTTGTTACTAGAAACCATGTCCTAAATCATACTTTGTTGGGATTGGAATTTCGGATTGGGCGTAATATTGGGTGAGATTTGACAACTTCCGATATGGAGGTAGTAATTGTAATAGTGATCAGATGTGGGACACTTGCCCAACAACAGGCAATGACCTTATTACTCTTGCCTGACCATTTGTGATTTTAGTCAACTAATTGGAAGGCTAAAAGCATTTGTGTGTACGAAATCGGTCAGCCACACTCGATGAGGTCAAACTTGTGTGTGAGTATAGGAACATATGCATATAAACAAGCACAAAATTCAATCAACATGTTGGACCTAAAAGCTAAAACATAATGCAATAAAGCAATGTCATTAGGCAGTTAAAGAGAAATGGTTATTGCATCCCCCTCAACCAACATATACAGGTTCCTAAGAGTGCCCTTACAAGAAGTAGGTGTGTCCACTGAGAAATTTTATATATGTAACCATCTGAAGTATTTTAACTATATGATAAATTTAGACAAGTAAGCTTGGTTGACTTCCCTCGCAACAAGTCCAAGGACCAGCATTTAACAAGGTAGACATGAGCAGAAAAGCTAAATGCAGTATATAAAGATACTTTTATATTGATTTTCTAAATAACAAACAGCTAGAACCTAGAGGGGAAAAAACTCAAGCCATTAAAGAGCAAACAATATTGACTTAAGTAACCAAAGGCAAGCGGCTTACGTTTTAAGTAGCAATGAGTGAAAGGTATAGTACCATCTGTCAAAGGAATAAATTGGGAATCAGGGTTCATAAGCCAGTATTCAGTCATCTTCAAACCCTTGGGGTCATCAGAGTGATCAGCATTCCCAGCAGCCATTTCACTGCTTGGCAGCATCAGATACATCACAATCTAGGACAAAATGTATCGTCTACGGAGTATATTTTAATTATACACAACTTATAAAAAATTATTCTCACCTGCAATACAGTAGTGTGAATCCAGTACCCTATAAACACAACCAGAAACGCACTTTTCCTAGTTTTGAGAAGTCAAATCTTATTGCACACATAACCCTACCCCTAATAAACAGCAAGCATAATTTACCCAAAAAAAAGCACGCATTTAAGAACATCAAACATAATTTAACCTTAAAAACAACAAATATGGTTTAAGGGTATGGATACAAAAAAAAACATTAGAAGATGTCTTTAAACGGGGTGCAGAACCTTACAGACACCAAACATAGTTTAAAGGGATGCAACCTTAAAAACTTACAACAGTAATTTATAGGTATGCATAGCTTTAATAACAGCAAATATAATTTAGCAGTTTAAATGTCTTGTTTTTCTTGGTACAAGTTACAACAAACCATGTCCTAAATCATACTAGATCACACACTATGTTACATATGAAACATAGTGGCCTTCGATATATCACAGCTCCGGATGATCACACCACCTAGAACACTCATTCCTGAAACAGAGCAATAATTCATAAATTCTAAGTTTTTTCAATCAATAAGACGCAATGTCCACACCAAGAAATAAAAATAAATCATTTTTCCTTTGTCATGCATCAATGGCTTAGTAATACTGCATGCTAGAGATGGGTAAATGTAATGAACCTGATTCGACCCATTTGGATTGTGTTAATGAAGTTTACACTTTCTCTTTTTGTTGCTTTCAAAATAAACTTCATTTACAACAATTCCTTAAGATATTGTTTGGAAAAAAAGATTTCATTTGAATGGTTTGAGTTCAAATTACAAAAGGATGTATATGGATTTGTAATTAAGCTTAACCACGAATTAGAGAACTTTGACCCAAATTCAAATCCAAAATTTTAAGATTTCCAAACAAGGAGTTCAAGACAAATTCGAACTTGAAATCCATGCCTGGCATTTGAGACAACTTAAATTGGTTGGGACTTCCCTCTCAACTAGTCTAAAAACCCGCATTTAACAATGTAGCCTCAAGTAGAAAAGCACTAATGCAGTATTGCCAGTATATAATGATTTGTTTGCATGGAAATTTTAAATAACATATACTTAAAGCCTATAGGGGGAAAACACATGCCATAAACAAGCAAGTAATTGATTAAACAGAAGCTATCAGCTTACAATTTACAGCGCAATGAGTGAAAGGTATAGCACCATCTGTCAATGGAATAAAACGGGTTTTAAGGTTCACAAGCCTGTATTCAGCTGTCTTCAAAGGCTTGGGATCATCAGAGGAATCAACATCCATTTCACAATGATTGGCAGCATCAGATACATCACATCCATCCTCTAAATCAAAAGTACCAAGCACTACAGAGCATTTACCAACATGATCAGTTAATCCCAATATGAAGTAATACGTATTTTCCTTCAGCTGATATAAACACCAATGAAGATGCTTCAAATGCGTGCCTTCAAAAAAATCACTGTAGCAACACTTGATGTCATGAATTGGATGGTATTCAAAATCTTTGGACGAGAAATTAATCACGAAATTACCACCCTCCGGGTCTAGTACCACGCCATTAGCATTTTCCTCAGGCAGATGGAGAGACGTTTGATCAAAATGCCATTCATTGATAGGATGATTAATATCATAGGACGTGGAAACCCTTTTCCATTCATCGCAATTGGCATCATACATAAGACAGGAACCGTCAATGGAATCAAAGAGAAGGATTTTAGAATCCCCAACAGTAGAGGACACAGAGATGCGCTGATGTTCCATGCGTTTCCACCAAGAAGCTGGGGAGTGCAGCCGTTTCCATCCATCAGGATTGAGGACCTCAAAAGGGTAAAACGAGTAAAGGTCGGGTTGACCACCCCATCTTGGATCACCAGGGCCAGAAATCACATAGAGTTTACCTGCAAGAGCAAAAGCAAAAGGTGTGGGCTTGGGAGAATTAAGTCTGGGCCCGGGAATCCAACGATAGCCTTCAGGGGAGGAAGAAGACTGCTGGGTTGCAGCCACGTCGCAATAGAAGACTGCATTGCAGCCGAAGCCGGAAGGGCATCCGATGATGTAGATCTTGGACCCCAAGAGGACGCAGTTGAGCTGCCGAGACCTTTGCTCCATGCCGAAAAATCGGATGCAATCGAAATCAGTAACGTGGTAGACGGAGGAATCCCTTGTATCGGCGAAGAAGACCTTGAGTAGCTCGGGTGATTCGATTGCGAAGCAAATCACACCGCCGTCCTTGCACCACTTCTCCCACGCATCGCTCGGTAATCTATTCACCAGGTAACGCCCCTCCCCATCCACATGAGTCCTCTTCTTAAAGAGTTCATCATACATTACTTCATCGCCAGGATATGTAGCGAAAGATTGTTCCAACATTGTCTCCAAGAAATGTTTGGATGCAAAGTCCAAAACCCTAGCCCACCTCTGTATATATACAAGTTCTTAGCAGATTAAACGGATGCAGGGATTGGATTTTGAATTAAAAAAAGCTAAAATTTTAAAAATTTACCAAAATAGGATTTCCATGTTTTTTTTCCCGAAATAGGACTTACATTACCAAACATGGTCATATACATTACCAAAAAAAATATAGTAATGTGCACATGCACACTGCTACATTACTACAAGGCAAAGCCACATTACCACAGTGCAAAGTCCTATTTCGAAGAAAAAAATATGAAAATATGGTACTTTTCTCTATATTTTAGTTCTATTTAAGATGATTTCTATTAAACTATTTGTATCCCAAAAAATATCCTACTTTGTTACCCAAGGCATGCACCCATTTTGTGTTAATTGATACTCCGTAATTTATAATGACACAAAATGTAACTGTAAATATTTTGATTGAATTAATATGCTACTCCCTTCGTCCCACTTTAGATTACAATATTTCCTTTTAGTTGAAATTAAGAAAGAGTTAAATCAAATTTTTTTTCCCCAAATCCCCGCAAATAGTGTAAATAGTGTCTGGCAGAAAAGAAAAGGGGAGGGTAAAAGAGTTAAATCATTATAAAGTTATTGACTTTGGCTCCATTCCGTTCAACTTATTTTTTCTGATCTGATCTGATTCTAATAAGTTCTGATCTAATCTGATTGGATCTGATCTGATCTGATCCGATCTGATTAATTATGATTTAAATTAAAATTTCAAATCAATAATTTAATTTGACTTTATAATAACGTTTAAAAATTGTAATGATAATTCATATTGTAATATAATCAATATTTTTTATTTAATGATTATTTTTTAATAAAATAAAAATAGTTAATTCATATATTAGAATAATCATTCATATTATAATGTAATAATATTTTTTATTTTATGAATATTTTTTTGTAAAATTAGAATTATATATTAGAATAGATATTTAATTTAGATGTACATTAAAAAGTAGTTAAATTTAGATAATAAATATATAGAAGAGATAGTATTTTTATTAAAATATCTCATCCTTATAAAAGATCAAAAGTTTAGAAACTCAAATTACAAGTAGCAATAAAAATATATTTTAAAAATGGAATTAGATTAACATTGTCAATGTATTTTAAAACTAATTTTTCCGACGTCTAATAATTAAGGATTACTTTCTCAGTTTTCTATTTAACCTATTTCTAAAGTTTATTCTTTTTCATTTTTAAGAACAACAACAACAAGAATAATAATAATAATAATAATAATAATAATAATAATAACAACAACAACAACAAGAATAATAATAATAATAATAATAATAATTCATGATGGGATCTGATTTTAATAAGTCCTGATTTGATTGGATCTGATCTGACCTGATTGGATCTGATCTGATCTGATTCGATTTGATCTGATCTGATCTGATTCGATCTGACATGATCTGATCTGGTCTGATCTGATCTGATTTTAATAAGAATAAGAAAAATAAGAAAAAATAAGTTGAACGGAACGGAGCCTTTGTAATCCTTTTTGGGACAAAAATGTGAGGGAATATTATAATCTATTTCGAGACGAAGGGAGCATTATAGAAAATTTAATATTTTGTTAAAAATTACAGAGTACCAAACAATACATTTATTGAGTAAGACAAATAAAAATATTGATGAACATTTTTTAAAGCACAATTTCTTCTCAACAAATTCTACCATGAAGCTAAGATTTAGGGGCTGTTTGGCAACTTCTGAATGGGTAAATGTTGAACCAGTAAGAGGTCTGAACCATTAAGTGTTGAACCAGTAAGAGGTCTGAACCATTAAGAGCTAGTATATTGCTTAACTATTCAGAGGCAAATGTCTGATCAATTCAGATAAGAGCTCTAAACCATTCAGACTCTGTATAATACTTAATCATTCAGGGGCAAATCTCTTAACCATTCACACATCTGAACCATTAAGAGGCTGAAACAAACAGTGTGAACCATTAAGTGCTGAATCATTCAGACATCTGAACCATTAAGGGGCTGAAACAAACAGCCCCTTATTATATACCTTCATATAAAGTCGAATGAACATTTTCTTGCAATTGTGATAAGAACTTTTTATTTTTTAAACAAATAAATAAAAGTTTGTGTAAGATCTATGCAAACTTTGTGGTTTTTAAGTCCACCTTAGGTCCCGTTCCGTTTAACTTACTTTTTTCTTATTTTTTTCTTATTGTTATTAAAATCAGATCAGATCAGACCAAATTAGATCAGATCAGATTGAATCAGATCAGATTAGATCGAATCAGATCAGATCCAATCAAATCAAATCAGATCCAATCAGATCAGATCAGATCAGGACTGCTTAAAATCAGATCATATCAAGAATTATTATTATTATTATTATTATTATTATCATCATCATCATCATCATCATCATCATCATCATTGTCGTCGTCGTCGTCGTTGTCGTTGTTGTTGTTGTTGTTGTTCTTAAAAATGACAATGTCAACCTAATTATACTTTTAAAATATATTTTTATTGCTACTTGTAATTTGAATTTCTAACATTTTGATCTTTTATAATTAAGGATGAGATATTTTAATAAAAATATTATCTCTTCTATATATTGATTATCTAAATTTAATTACTTTTTAATGTATATCTAAATTAAATATTTATTCTATCTCTTCTATATATTGATCCAAGTATACAATTGACACACCTATAAAGTACCTAAGAGCATCCCAAGGTGTAGTGTAAAAATTGGTAGTGTAAACTTCATTTTACACTTTCAATAGTGTTTTACATTTCCATTTATTTATACTTACTGCAACCATATCTTCTACGGAGTATATAATATACTATTTATAATTTTTTTTAAGTTACTTATTTTTAATGATTTTTTAAAAAAGACGTAATAAATACCTTGTACATATGAAAATGGAGAAGCGGGAAGGAAAAAAATGAAGAAAATTAATTTTTTATTCTTTCCACTATCTATAGTGAACTTGTAAAAATATACTTTGGAGATTGCTATTTACACTACGGGCCTATTTGGGAATAGCGTTGGAGATTAGCGTTAGCGTTTTGGATAAAATTTTAACGGTGCAGATTACTTTGAAAACGCTAAACGCTGTCCGTAGATAGCCTTTTCAAAACGCTAACGCTATTCCCAAACAGGCCCTACATTGCATTTTACTAATTGGTTTATCCTATCCACTGGAGTGTTGAAAAGACAACATTAAATTGTATATAGTGAATATTTTACAATATAGACTATCCTTGGAGTTGCTCTAACCACGTCCCTAACAAAACATATGGGATTAATTGACTACTTTTTTTTAATAGAAAAAATAATACTGAGTACTCCAACATAAACGGCTAAGATTTTTTCTTTTTTCAAGGCTATAAACGGCTAAGTCAAGAGTGATTCTAAAAGACTACTACGTACGGAGTAAAAGAGAGGCTAGCCTTTTGTGTATCTTTACTCCGTGATGGTACAGGAAATAATTCCATGATAAGAAAAGTGAGACCTAATCCCGCATAGGAAAAATATGTCACATCAATAATTTTGATTTTTTTTCCTTTTTATTTTACGGGGAATGCTAAGCGTACACTATTTTGGTGTATCCCATTTGTACACCATTCATCTTCACCCTTCATTTCTTATTTTTATTTTTAATTTTTTTACTACTCCGTATTTTGCTTTTGAATGGTGGGGATGGAGTGGGGTACACCAAATGGTGTACCTCTAGTATTTTTGTTTACTTGTATCATGTCACGTAGGGTGGATTATTTTTCTTCCATTTTTACTTCTATCATGTCATGTCGGCTACAATTATCTACTCCTCTGTCTCTAAATATTTGTCACACTTGTATTTTTGAGGTAAAATATCAAGTTTTTTTAAATTTATTTTATTTACATAATTAGTAAAGAAATAACACCAAGGTTCAAGGGACATTAGACCTTGATGTCATCATAGGATGACCGTTCCTACTCCCCTAACCTCCCGGTAAATCCCCCCACCCGTTCCCCATATATCTTTCCAATAGCCATTTTTCTTTGTCTACAATAGATCTTCTCATTTCATTTTTTAACAATTAAAATACCACAACTACTCTCACTTACTTTATTTAGTACACCTCACCCACTTCATTTAATACACTTCACCCATTTTGATTAAGGGTATTATGGTAAACTTTCACCTTTTATCAAATCTCCTTAAAAACCATCAAAAATCAAAATAAGAACATGTTAGTAGGAGTAAGGGAGTATTAAACAAAAGATAGATAAATCCAACAGAACAGTGGCAAGAATTCAGTAAATCGAACGGCTGGAATTGGGCAAGGGCATTTCATTTACAGTAATTGCCATAAATTTTTACAGTATGGGCTTCGTTCAAACACACTGGCCAAATCTTTCTTACAAATTTCCTTAAATTTACATCGGTCATTCCATTAATTGTCATAAATTTTATTGTGGCTACTTAACTACCTTTCATTTAGTATTTGGGAAGTACTCCCATTTTTTAAATACGGAGTAATTTGTATTCTTTACATTCCATAAAAGGGTTTTATTTATTTTAAATAAAAGTACTCCCTCTGTCCCTAAATAGATTATAATTTTTTTTCTCTTCTCTCGATAACTTTTGTTTGTTTACGCGATTTGATCAAGTAATTCATAAAATAAAATATTCTTGATACCTCTTGTTTTGTAGAACTTTTGACGTAGTTTTTTTAATATGTAATTTTTATAGCTTATTGATATACCAATTTGTAAATAAAATGATTTCAAAAAGTAGGAAATTTTACTCTGTAACCCGCATTTTGTAATCAAATTGGGGACAGAGGGAGTAGAATGTTTTTTGGATGAACGAAAAACAAATATTAATTTTATTATGGGACGAAGGAAGTATTAAACAACCATTTAATTTAAATTTGAATTGAATGTTTTTTAGGAAAAAAGTTGAATGCTTTTAATTTGTATGGATGGAGAATGTTTTTAGACCGAATACTTCTTCCGTCCTAACATAATGTTTTTATTTGAGTTTTTATGGTCAACATTAAAAAATATTTACCTTAAAATTTAAAAATAGTTTATTGGATAAAATCGTAAATTTAATATCATTTGATATGCCTTTAAATGAAATTTCAAAATATCATGTTTTATTTATAAAATGATATATATATATATATATATATATATATATATATATATATATATACACACATATATACATACATACATACATATATACATATATACATACATACATACATACATACATACATACATACATACATACATACATACATACATACATACACACACACATATATATATATATGGGTTCCTGTGAGCATGGGCGGATGCACGTTTACTATTATAGGGGCACTTGCCCCCAGTCAGATTCTAACAAGTCAGGCTTTAGATAAAAATTCAGTTGATAAATTAATTTTTTCTTGATTAAAAAAACCATTGCCCCATTAATTTTGTTTTAAATTGACCGCGCCCCCACTCATTTTTCTAAAATGGACCCAGCTTCCACTTTTACACAGTATCTTTTCTTTGATACTACGATATTTTTTATTCATTTTAATTACTCCTCCACTGAAATTGTTTTCTCATTCCGGTTTACAAAATTTGATCAAAATTATTTTTAATTATTTGATTATATATGTAAAATTGAAAATAAAATTTATATATTAAACACTATATAAGAATCTACAAAATAATAGTTGACATAACTATATTGTATATGAAATATGTAGTCAAAATAATCAAACAAAGTGAATAAAGTTTAGCAGTGTAAATAACACTTCGTATATAAGAAAAACATTTCCGAACAAATAAATCAGAGTAGTACGTTGAAAGTTTTTTTTTTGAATAAATTCTAAAATTACAATGACATTAGCACGCACTGGTTTTTGTACTGTAAACGCTGTAAGCGTAAAGGAGGAAGACGAAGATAAGCCAGAAATAAGAAAAGAGTATTCAGAGATTCTCATTCAACATTGAGTCCAGATTACAGTATTTAAAGGAGAATGATGGGGAGCTAACCAACTTCTAACCAACTACTAACAACCGTAACCAACTACTAACAACACTACCAAACGTAACTAACTTCTAGCAGAATATTCTCTACATCCCCCCCTCAAGGTGGACTGGGAGGACACCGCAGCACACCCATCCGCGAGATCAGATCATTGTGATTGACTTCTCCCAATGGTTTCGGAGTAGATTATTAATATATAATTTCTATAATTTTTTAATATACAAATTATAAATAAAATGGATTAAAGAAGTGTATTGGATGGTATGTAAAAATGAAAGTGGACAAATACTATGGATGGATGGAGTATTATTTTTACATAACATGATGGCAGAAGTCATCATGAATTCTTGTATATTGAAGCGGGACTCGTTCTATGTGAATCACTAACTTTTTTTGATTGAATTAATTACACACATATATATATCATAATGCAATTCAAATAGCGGCATAGTGTTGGTGCAAACATCTTCCACTTACCGTCATACAAGACACAAGACTTTGAAATCAATTCGCGATTTGAATTGCGACAAACAAACAAATAACAAGTTGAGAAGGGATCTGACACGGTACCTGTTAGGGTACCCCAGTACTGCCAGACGGTACCTTAGTACTGTCGGTCAGTACCGAGCTACCGTCCAAGCGCAGGTACCGGCAGAGCAGAATGGCTTGTGGCGGTAGCATGGTACTGCCAGGCAGTACCGAGCTATTGTCTAACATCGGGAAAACTCAAAAAAAGTAGAGTTTGATCCAATTCCAAACCATTCAATACGTATAATGTTTTTAGAGATTATTAACACACAAATCACACAAATTAGAGAAAGAAAATATACCTTGTCTTTCCTGATCAATCAATTCAAATAACATCATATATTTTAAATAAACCATAATTCAAATTATAATCAAATAAATATCAAATTCTACATAATCAATCATACGAGATTAGGAATGTGAATTTTAAACCTATACGAATAATCTAGTATTACATCTCCACGTACTCACCTCTATTATTAGACAAATTAAACGAATCAAATGGGTCAAACAATGAACACAACGGTCAATTGGCTGTTCTCGGTGACCCAGGCAATGGTGGCACCGCCGGAGCTAGTCTTCCTTCGTGCCGAACTGATCACATTTCCACCCCGTTCTGCGCACAACTTTTGTCTATTTTTTCGTGCGATTATGTGCAGCTACCTTTTTTCTCTTGGACATGTGTGTATATACAGGGTCCACGAATAAACTTCTCGTTCACTATTTACAGGGTCAAATTTTATTAACTTTGTTGGCCTATTTTTGTTCCCCATTTGCGAAAACATTCTGATTAAGACTTTCGAGAAAAAAATGTGAAAATATTGAATGAGCTTTTCGCTAAAGATCAGAAGGTGCCTCATTATTAAGTCGATGATTGTTTTTCAAAGATTGTCTTCAAATTTGTTTTAACTTTTTCTTCATCTCAAATTTACAAATTTATTTGTTTTTTTGCTTTGTCCTCTGTAGTAATCATTCCTTCAATTTG
Organism: Cuscuta australis; assembly: GCA_003260385.1. Lineage (NCBI taxonomy): Eukaryota > Viridiplantae > Streptophyta > Magnoliopsida > Solanales > Convolvulaceae > Cuscuta > Cuscuta australis. Next base: position 236,514 of record NQVE01000150.1, on the reverse strand, counting down.
GTGTGTGGACTATTAATTGGGTGTGTGGACTATTGCAATTAACAGTGTGCAGCCTTGATGTTTGTAAAAGTACTTAATTTAGTTTTTCCATTTCCTCTACTGTAACCATTCTGCTTCTAAAATTACTTCTTACATGCGAAGTAATGGGCTATACATCACTTGAGTGAGAACATGTTTTCCTTTGTCAAATAGGGATGTGTTCGTGTGCCAAATATCATTTCCATTTTTTTACTCTGCACCAAAGGTTTGATACCCTTCTAACTTGGGAAGTATTTTATTTGTTCCTTGCTATCTTATCCTTCTCCTTTCCCATTACTTTTTAAGAAACACATGCCTAACCAATTTCTGTAGAAACATGTTTTCAGTCATTGTTACCTACCAATTGACATAGTATATCGATTAAGGGAAATTCATTTTTCTGCATAATTATGCTTCTATAGTTGATGAGACTTTCAGACTAAGGTCATTGTTCTTGCTAAGCTATTTCTTACTTCATTTTTTATTTTTTATCCATCACTATATTGAAACATGAAGATTTGTCTATATTACAGGTCTGCTATGCTTGGATATTAGATTTGAAGAGGAAATTTTTGGAAGCTGCCTTGCGTTATTATGACATCTCACAGATTGAGAAGCGACCAATTGGAGATGAGTATGTTTCTTACAAGACGAATAAACAACAAATCATAAATGTATTTTTCTATATTTCCTTATCTATTTTTTCTTGGGACAGGGAAATCTATGAAGCAGCTCTTGAGCAGGCTCTAACCGTTGTTGTCACATGCACAATTTTGGCTGCTGTTGGCCCTCAACATTCTCGCGTAGTTGCTACTTTATACAAAGTAAAGAATCTAAAGATGAACCTATTAGTTTTTTTAGGTTTTCGTGTTCTGAAATTTACTACTATACTTTTTATACAAATAATAGTACTTATTATTTTTACTTTGTATTAATTATTATAAACTATACATAAATATTTCATACTCAAATTAATTTTTAATTAAAGCTTAAAAACATTTTAACCTTCTTTTACGAAAGTGAAAATTGAAAATTGGAAAAGGTTAATTGGGGCATACAAAGTAAAACAATAGAAAAAATAAATTAGTAAGAAGTAAATAGTAATTATTACTGTTATTTTTATTTAAAAAAAGAGTAGTAAAAGTAATAATTGATTTTTAATATTAATAGTAATAATTATTAATAAAAATAATACGGAGTAATTAATAATAATAATAATAATATAATATTAATAATAGAATAAGATTATAAGAATAAAATAATAATAAATATGAAGTAAAAAATAACAAGAATGATAAACCTACTAGTTAATTTTTTAATTATAATAATACTCTGTAATTAGTAACAATTAACATTAACAACAACAACAACAACACCAATAATAATAATAATAATAATAACAACAATAAGAATAATAATAATAGTAATAGTAATAATAGGTAAGAAGAAAAAAGAGTCAAAAGGAAAAAGAGAAGAAGAAAAAATGGAAGGATGGGGGCTGGAAAAGTTTCAAAGGTGGAGGAGGAGAAGGAGGAGGAGATGAGAGAAGAAGAAGAAGATAGAAAACGGGGAAGGAGGAGAAGTTAGCGGAAAGTGGAAATTGACAAAATGTCACCTCGAACTTGAAGTAACTTTTTGATATTTTAAGGTATCCTCTAGTACATTTTAAATAATTATGAGGACTGGCAATTCTTGTCACAAAATATGGGGTACCCTACAGTAACTTTTTTGAGTCTGAAACAGGACACTCCGTATCTCTTCATTTTTATCCATCAAAAAATGTGAAGTATAAGGATAATAAAAAATATAGGGATTGTCTAAAATGACAGCAGTTACTTATATAACAGTTGTTTACACCAACTCGTTTGGGATACCTACGATGCTCCGTTTATAAAAACGATGGTTTCTATCCCCCTAACCCTCCCCATAAACCACCAGCCCAACCCCACCCTTGCCCCCCTACCCCTGCCCCCCCTCCCGCCCCCCACTATACTTCCAGGGTAGGGTGGGGGCGGGAGGGGAGCAAGGGTGGGGCTGGGGGTTTAGGGGGGTAGGAACTGTCATTTTTACAAACGGAGCATCGTAGGTATCCCCAAACGAAGTAGTGTAAACAAATGACACTAGTAGCACTGGTGTCATTTTAGAGTTATTGATAAAAATACTCCCCCAAACCCAAAACAATCTTTTGTGATGGGACAGAGCACGGAGTATTAGTTGTTTTATGTATTAGTGTTGGGCCGTTTGCCAAAATAATTAGAGATTAGACTAGATTACATCAACGTTTTAAAAAATATCTAACAATAGCATTAAGTTTTTGCATTTTAAAAATGATATATATAGTTAAATTCTTTTTTAAAACACTAACCCTAATTGAAATAACAAGGTGTTTCTCTATGTAGGTGCCTATTGACTTATTGTTTATTACTACTCCCTCCGTCCCAATTTAAATCGTCTGTTTTGACTTTTGGGCATATTTAAGAAAAATAAAAAATAGAGTTAATTTTTTGAAATTGTCATTACTTTTTAAGAGAAGTGACGATGAATGAGAAGATAAAATGAAGAAAAGTGACTTAGTTTAGGAGTAGTTTAGGTATTTTATTTTTAAAAGTTTACGAAAACAACTAACATGCAACTTAATTTGGGACGAAGAAAAAAGGCAAACAGGCAATTTAAAATGGGAAGATGGAGTAGTTTTTAATTTATAAATTGTTTATAAATAAAAAATTCTTTTGTGTAGATAATATTTCTTAAATGATATATAAGTCATAATGGGTGGGGGAAAGTTTTGTAAGTAATCAGGTCAAAACGGAGAAACGAAATACCATTTTTTTTGGCTTATAAGCACATAAACACATCATCTGTAAATTTATAAGTTAAAAATAGCTTATAAGTAGTTTTGACCAGTTTATAAAGCTAGAGAAACACCCACGTTCAAACAAGAAAGAAACACTCCGTATATCACATATGAGATAATATGGAGTTTTCTATTTTCGAATATTATGCATGTGGTCTTTCTTTTATAAATACCTTTTCATAAATAATTTTTTTTATGTTCTGGCTTATTAGTGTTAATATGAGGGTCAAAGTGCAATTTAACATAAAACTCTATGTCCCCTGACGTATTCTGATGTCAATTGAACTAACAAAACAACAATAATGAATGTAGTTGTTGACTAGACCAGTTTTTTTTTTTTTTTTTTTTTTTTTTTTTTTTTGCAATTTTTCGCCCAAAAAACTCACCGCACAGGGGTTCGAACTCAAGACCTCTTGCTATCAAAGTTAATTCTCTAACCATCTCAACTAAGATATACTTGTGTCATAACTCATAAGTTCACTTTAATAATTTTTAATATTACATTATTAAAAAATGTTTAGAGATTTCTTTTCATTTTAAGAACTTTAAAAGATATAATTTGATAAAATTACAAATATTACGCAAAGATTTCATTTCAGTATTTTTATATTAGATAATTTATTTGAAAAAAATAAAATCAACTCTTTGTTTATAAAATGTTTAATATTATTTTTTAAAAGGGATGTGTTTAAAAGACTCCTGAAAATTAGGAAAATTATATTTCTGGATGTGTTTAAAAGGGATGCCATGCATTGCAACATCACTGCCACATCAGCTTCTTCCACTCATATATGGCATGGCAAGGCTAAAATCATAGTTTTCAGAATCGGACCGGTGACCGAACCGGTCTCGGTACTAGTTCACTGGTTTACTGGTCGAACCAGTAGTTCAACTGGTCGAACCGGTGGTTTAAACATTTTTAAAATTATATATATATATATATATATATATATATATATATATATATATATATATATATATATATATATATATATATATATATATATATATATACACATACATAAATATATACACATACACATACATACATATATACATACATACATATATATATATACATACATACATACATACATACATACATACATACATACATACATACATACATACATACATACATACATACATACATACATACATACATACATACATACATACATACATACATATACATATACATACATACATACATATATATATATATATATATATATATATATATATATATATATATATATATATATATATATATTGGTTATGCAAACTTAGGAGAGAAATGAGAATGAATCTTGTGGTTTAGATTGTGAGATCTAAGGGTCAAGATTTCATCAAAATGAGATGCACCAAAATGGTGCGAAAATGCATCACGTCGAAATGCACCATAAACCTTTGAAAATGCACTATCTCAAAATCTGAGCGCAGAATGCAATCTGAGCCACACAATGCATCAGATCTGACGGCTAGAATTTATTCTCATTCTCTCCACAAGGTGCATTCTCACGGGAACCAGCCCATATATATATATATATATACTCCGTATGTATGTATGTATATATATATATATATATACACACACACTCTCTCTCTCTCTCTCTCCCTCTCTCTTATTTATAAATACTTAGAGTAAATAATGTATAACATTTGACCACATCTATAATAATTTACTTCAGTTATGTTACTACATAAGCCTGGACCTTATAAACGGCAAACATAATTCACACCCCCCCCCCCCCCCCCCCCCAAACGCACGTTTTAGAACAGCAAACGTAATTTAACCTTAAAGACAGCAAATATGGTTTAAAGGTATGAATACAAACAACATTTGAAGATGTCTTCACAAGGAATGAAGCCTGATTTTTATACCTGAGCATATAAAGAATTAAAATGTTGCCTTCATAATGCTCACCAGTGATTTATTTACAATTTGGAACTTGCACTAAAATAACACTAGGTGAATTTGCGGCAACTTGTTTATAAACTTTGTTTTAGAACAATGTAGTGGAGAATGAGTGTCCAACTATAATTTCTTTTCTAATCCAGATATGTTAATCCAGTACCTATAAACACAACCGGAAACATACTTTCCCTAATTTTCAGAAGTCAAGTCTAATAATCGCACACATAAACCAGCACCTTATAAACAGCAAACATGATTTACCCACCAAAAAAAACATTTAAAAACACCAAACATAATTTAACCTTCAAATCAACAAACATGGTTTAAAGGTATGGATGCAAACATCAATAGAAGATGTCTTAAGAGGGTATGTAGAACCAAGAACCTTAAAGACGCCAAATATAGTTTACTGGTATGCATAGCCTTAATAAAAGCAAACATAATTTAGCACTTAAAATGTCTCGTCATTCTTGTTACAACAAACTGGGTCCTAAACCAAACTAGATCACAAGCTATGTTACAGATGAAGCTAGTGGCCTTCGATAAATCACAGCTCGATATGATCTCCCCACCTAAAACGCTCATTCCTGAAACAAAACAATAATTCAACTATTCCGAGTTATTTCAATCAATAAGAAGCAATGTCCACACCAAGAAATAAAAAGGAATCATCTTTCTTTAATCATGCACCCATGGCTTTGTAATACTGCACGCCAAAGATGTGTAAATACGATGAACTTGACTGAACCAATTTTGATTGTGTTAATGTAATGATGTTTACACTTTCCTTTTTTGTCAATTTCAAAATAAACTTCACACTTTGAAACAAAGATTTCATTTGAGTTTTTGGATTTCAAATCACAAAAAAGAGCTATATGAATTTGTAATTAAGCTTAACCACAAATTAGAGAAATTCAGCCAAATTCAAATACAAATATTTAGGATTTCCAAACATGGAGTTTGAGTAAAATTTGGATTTGAAATCCAAACATGGAATTTGAGATAACTTAGATCACATGGGACTTTGCTCTCAAAAAATAAAATAACCAGCATTTAATAATAACGTAGCCTAGAGTCGAAAAGCACTAATTCAGTATATAATGATATGTTTATACGGAGTATTGAATTTCTAGATAACATACAGCGAGAGCCTAGAGTAGAAAAAAACTCGTGCTATAAATGAGCAAGAAAAGTTCAACGTGAGCATGTAATGGACTAATTAGAAGCTAGCAACTTACACTTCACGACGCAATGAGTGAAAGTTCTGTCTGTCAAAGGAGTAAGACGGACTTCAAAGTTCGTAAGCCTGTATTCGGTCATCTTCAAACGCTTGGTATCATCATAGGAATCAGCAGCCATTTCACAAAGCTTGGCAGCATTTGATACATCACACCCATCCTCTAAATCAAAAGTACCAAGCATGACAGAGCATTTAGAATGACAATCTGTGAATCCCAATATGATAAAATATTTTTTATCCTTCAGCTGGAATAAACTCCAACGAAGAGGCTTCAAAAGTTCCCGCCAAGGCAAATAACTGGAGAGACCCTTGTCGAAATGAACTGGAAAGGATTCAAAATCCATGGACAAGAAATTAATCATGGAATCACCCCTAATCGGGTCTAGCACCACACCATTAGCATTTTCTTCGAGTAGATGGAAGGACGGTCCACAAAATTGCCATTTATGGAAGGGATGATGAGTATCAGACGGAAAGGAAATCCTTTTCCATACATCGCACTTGGCATTGTACATAAGACAGGAACCGTGAACGGCATCAAAGAGAAGGATTTTAGAATCCCCAATAACGGTGTGAAAGGAGATGCGCAGAGTATCCGATCTTACCCACCAAGAAGCTGGGGAGCGCAGCACTTTCCATCCATCACAATCAGGGGTGAGGACCTCAAAAGGGTGATACGAGTAAAGGTCAGGTTGAAAACCCCATTTTTCAGTGCCGGGGCTAGAAATCACATAGAGTTTACGGGCAAGAGTGAAAGCGTAAGGTAGAGGCTTGGGAGAATTGAATCTGGGCCCAGGAATCCAATCATAGCCTTCAGGGGAGGAGGAAGAATACTGCTGGGTTGCGGCCACGTCGCAATAGAAGACTGCATTGCTGCAGCCGAAGCCGGAAGGGCACCCGATGATGTAGATCTTGGACCCCAAGAGGACGCAGTTGAGCTGCCGAGCCCTTTGCTTCATCCCGAAAAATTGGATGCAATCGAAATCAGTAACGTGGTACACGGAGGAATCCCTTGTATCGGCGAAGAAGACCTTGAGTAGGTCGCGTGATTGGATTGCGAAGCAAATCACACCGCCGTCCTTGCACCACTTCTCCCACGCATCGCTCGGTAATCTATTCACCAGGCAAGGCTTCTTTTCATCCGCACGACTCTTCATCATATCATGATCAAACTTGAAACACAATTCATCATCGTCAGGCCCAGGATATGTACCGAAGGATGGTTCTGTCATTGTTTCCATCCCTGAAATTTTTGAGTGCAAACCCAAACCCTAGCCCCCCACCTCTCTCTCTCTACAAGTTCGTAGCGGAGGATTAAAAAGGATCCGCTAAGGGTAATCCGAGATGCTAAATAACCCATAGGGGAGTAGGGAGGTAAAGAAAAATAAAATTATAGGGTGGAGAGAGAATGAATGGAGATAAATATGTGGTGGAGAAATGAGTGGAGGCAAGATTGGTAGCAATAGTGGGGGTGTGTAGCATGGTCCATCTAGGATACACATTCCCATTTGTACCCCAAAGCAACAGAGAAAAGAATAAAAATAAAAAAAAATGCCAAAAGTACACCAAAAGTTTATCCCAAACATTCGCTAGAAAAATTCAAAAAAAAGTAAAAAATAAAAACAAAATAAAATGAATGGTAAAGAGCGAGGGTGGTGTACATTTGGGGTACACCCGTATCCCAAATAAAAAAGGAAATAGAGAGTAAAGATGCATGTAGGGGTGGACACAGTACCGATACGGTATCGTTACCAACGACGATATTGTCGGTACCGCCATCGGAGCAGACACGGACACAGGATGGCAGTTCCGGGAACTGGTACCAATACCGTCCAACACGATACCGGTTCCGGTGCTAGTTTTTCGTTACCGACATCGACACTACCGGTTCTGGTAGCGACCATTTGAATTTTTTTTCTTTTGCTTACTTTGTCAGCCTTTTGGCTTTTGCAAGTGGGAGGCTCCTTAAGAGCACTGGAAGCGGCAAGGAGAAGCCTTGCCACGCCCTGCCATTCGTGTAGAGAGAAGCGCAGCAGCGGGCGAGGAAAAAAAAGGCTCGCGAGGCATTCCGCGAGGCACTTCGCTTTGCGTGGCGGATGCGAGGCAAAATTGAAGCAGCAAAATACAATTACTCTCTGGGAAAATCATCGGTCACTCTCTTCTCCGCGCTAGTCTTCTCCGGCAATTGGTTTTTTTCCCTTCTCTGCGCTATTCTTCTTCGGCCATAATCCTTCACCTGCAACCCTCAGGTAACTCCACTCATCTCTAGCTTTGATTGCTCTGCATTGCATCTCTCTGTTTGATCTCTTTTAGGTCGAATGGATTGTTGTTAATTCATCAAAAAATCAAATAGATGAATTCATGGTAGTGCACACTAGGTGTTTGACAAAATGTCCAAATGTAGGTTATTGAGTATTTGGACAAAAAAAACTATTGTTGGAGAAATACAATTAAACCTAGCTTCCAATTAAAACGGGTAATAAATTGATGAAATGCAGAGGTTTATTTTTGATATATGTTTGATGATGATTGTACCTGGCTGTTTTTTTTTCCTCAATGACATTTGAACTGCCAAGGAATAATATTGCTATAATTAAAAAACTTAAAAAGTTGATATGTCATTAGAACTTTTAGAAGTTATGTACTGCCTCAAATCCTGGACAAATCAGCCATGCTAAACCTTGCTGAGGGAAATATTTTCAAAACCCCAAACACTAGACTGGATGTGAATGACTCAAATATTGAATCCAAAATGCACAAGGCAAACTGATATACATGTACAGCCCATAGGGAGGAAACTATCTTTTTAATTCAGCAATAGAACTTAATAGATGCAAGTTTTCTACTTTTGGAATGTCTGAAAAGTTTAAAGCTAACGAACATGGCCAGACACTCCACACGAGATACCATTTTTCATGTATGAATTCGTACTTTGTCCATGTAAAATATTGAGGTTTCCTAACACAATTTGCGCCAGAATTTTGAACACTAAAGCTGTCTATGTTCATTTCTTTTGCATCCTACCTTCACTTTGATCAAGAAAGAGAGCACATCGTGCTTATCGGTTCTTGGTTTCTTCTTCCCCTGTGTATTACAAACTGTACATGACACTTATTAGAGAGTTTCATTCATATTCAGTTAGCTTGTGCATTGAGAAAAACAAAGTAGCATACAGACTTGTCCAACACTAAACAAAGAGTTCATTCACAGTAAGTTAGCTTGTGCATTGACTTGGGCAAATATGTAGGTTTAAATGGAGAGTGATGGTAGAAGCTTCACTGAATTATTGCTCCAGGGAGAGATTACAAACAATGAATCACAATGCAATTCTCAACCCATGGCACAAACTACGCGTGTTCCTAAGAGACAAGTTCTTCCTCTCCAACAAACAAATTGGTCGCATGACGAAGATATTCGATTGATCCATTCTTGGATAAATGTAAGCATGGATCCAATCATTGGCACAGATCAAAAAGCAGGGGGGGTTTGGAGACGAGTTGAGGAGAACTACAACCTAGACCTTCCCTCTCATATTAAACCTAGAACACAAAAGGTCATCAACTCTAGATGGTTACGCGCAAAACCAGAAGTAAGTAAATTTTTTGCATGTGTTGAGAAGATTACTCAATTGAATCCGAGTGGAGCCAATGAATCAGACATTCTTATGATGGCTCATAGGGATTATGTTTCATCATACGGGAAGAAGTTTAATTTAGAATACTGGTGGCGTGAACTAAGGGATGTTCCATGTTGGCATTCCTTAGTAGTTGGTCCCGAAAACTCTTCCCATAACTCCCCTCATGTGCAATTTGATGTTGAAGGCTCATTACCCTTAGGCAACTCGAGAAGCCCAACTCTAAGCCCAACCACGCCGACAGCCCCTGCCACTCAAACTGATTCCACAGATATCGATTCTATTGCTCGTAATCTACGACGACCTGTGGGCAGAAAAGCTGCAAAGAGGCTTAGAAATGGACAAGGAGAGAATAGTATGCCACCCCCTCATGTGGTTGCTCTTACAGATGCAGTACAACGCATTGCAGCAGTTCGAGAAAGGGAGGCAGAGCAACGCATTTTGGCGGAGCAAGCTCGTATGTATGCAGAGGAAGCTCGTGCTCGTGCGGACGAAGATAGGCTGATGATGATAGATACATCTACCATCTCAGATCCCTTTCGACGTCGATACTTTGAAGATAGGATTGCAGAGGTTATGAGGAAGAGGGGATACAATTAATTTAAATTCTACAATTGTAATCTCAATTTTGTTTAGACATTTGTGTTATTGTGACTTTTATTTGTTAAAAAATTTTATTCATGAATTGCATGTTTTTTGTTATAAGAACTCCCTTGTATACATTGGTTTAATTTTTTGCCATTTAAGGTGTTTAAGCTCTTATATTTATTTGTGTTGTATGTTAACTTATGTAGGTTCATATCGATGGCAAGACCATTTTCAGTCGAAGAATCACAAATGTTACCTGAATTCAAGAATTTTGTGTGGCCTATTGATGAAACGCCCCAACCGACAACCACCCCGAGTGAGCAATATGACTCAGATGATGAACAAGATATAATGTTACTGAATTGCGTAGTGACATTGACGCAACAAGAGATTGAACATGAAAACTTTATGCAACGATCAACAAGAAAGAAAAGGAAACTGACAGACAGACCTCGGGCTGAAGCTCATGATCGTCTAATGAAAGACTACTTTGTGCAAGACCCAGTGTATGATGCTAGACAATTTCATCGTCGATTCAGAATGCGAAGGCACGTGTTCCTCCGCATAGTAGAGGCTTTAGGAAATCATTCAGTTTACTTCCAACAACGATTTGACGCAACTGGAAAAGCCGGGTTGTCACCTCTTACCAAATGCACCGCCGCTATGAGGATGTTGGCATATGGTGTGTCTGCTGATTGTGTGGATGAATATTTAAAGATCGGCTCTAGTACGACTCTAGAGTGCACTAAGTTGTTCTGCCAAGCAATCATTGATGTCTTTGGGAAACAATATTTACGACGTCCTAATCAATCTGATGTTGATCACTTATTAGCTGTTGCAGAGGGTCGTAATTTCCCTGGCATGTTAGGGAGCATTGATTGCATGCACCGGGAATGGAAGAATTGTCCAGTTGCATGGAGACAGTCATTCGAAAAGGGTCTATACAAGGTCCCCACTATTATACTTGAGGCCGTAGTGTCGTATGACTTATGGATATGGCATGCATTCTTTGGGGTCCCCGGAAGCCAAAACGACATCAATGTTCTTCACCGTTCACCGTTGTTTGATGAATTATATGTTGACCAAGCCCCAAAATGTGAATACATTGTGAACGCTCATAAGTATGACATCGGGTACTACCTTGGCGATGGAATATACCCAAGGTGGTCAACCATTGTCAAATCAATTCCACATCCAAGAGGCCCAAAGGAGAAATTATTTGCAGAGCGGCAAGAGTCCTATAGAAAGGATGTCGAGCGAGCATTTGGTGTACTACAAAGTCGATTTGCAATAGTCCGTGGACCTGCTCGTTTTATGCAAAAAGAAGATCTTCAAAGGGTAATGATAGCTTGCGTCATTCTACATAATATTATTGTGGAAGATGAACGACACGACTATACACTTGCATACGAGTATGATGAAGTTGAGAGTTCCACTCCAGCACCAAACATACGACAACATCACCCATGTTGGGAAACTTACTCCCGCCAATCAGCTCGTGTGAGGGATCTCAACAGGCATGCACGTCTCAAGGCAGACTTGATAGAAGAAGTATGGAATAGAAACACCGGTAAAACTCCACAACAATTCTCGTAAACAATTTTTTTAGTTCTCGAATTATTATTATGATGCGTTTTTCGAATTTTTTAAATGGTTGTAATAGACTTTTATGTGGATGCATTTTTATGATTATGTTCTTTATATTTTCTATCCAACTTTTATTTATATAACTTCATTTCGAATTTTTAATTTGTGTTGTCATAATTTATATTCTATTTTTAATTTTTCATATTCAAATACTTTACTAAATAATTATGAATAATTAAAGTATACTCCCTACAATTTAAATCTTCACAACAAAATATAAATATTTATAAAAAACAAAAATAAAATATATTGAGTTGAGAAAAAGTAAAACAAAATGATTAAAATATGCCAAAAATCTAAAGTGAGTAAAAAATAATGACTTGCCACTGCAGGAGATACCACTCTAATGTCATGCCACTGTGTGACTAGATTAACTTTGATTGGTTGAACAGTGCCATGTCAGCGTGTGGCATTCCAGTATATGACTTGCCATTGTTCATGCTCTAAACAACTATAATACCGTTGAGGGGGGAGGGGAAGAGAGGTTTGGGGTTTTTTATCTATATAAATAACCCTCCCTCTTTTTTTAAAAAAACCACACTCTCATTTCTCATTCTCAAATCACAATCCCTTCATCTAATCATCTCTATTAATTTTTATTATCTCTCTTCAATCTTTAATTCTTTATACATTTTATATTATATAATAATATAAAATTATAAATATATATTAATATATTATATAATATATAAATATGCAGTCATATAATATTAAATTTTTAGTCATACATTCATATATAACTAATACAGAGTATATCATATTGTTCTAAATTAATACGGAGTATTATAATTTTGAAATTCAAAATATAATTATAATTTTAAATATTTAATATAGTCCTTTTTTATCAAAATAAAAATATATTAAAATGTCGAAAAAGTCCGGTAGAAGGTCTGTGGATATGAAGGTTGTGAACAGAAGTTCGAGGAAAGGTAAAACTAAAGCTACCTCCGACAGTTCGAGCTCACGTGGTTATCAAGGAAGACACTTCGTCTCTTCCTTCCTTACTATCCCTGACCAATTTGTGGGCGACGCTTTGACGAATCAAGAATTCGAACAGTATTTGGGAGGTAAGATCGACGCCAATCTTCCCAATCTTAAAGATATACTCGAGGACATTGATGAAGCAGAAATGGACGTGGAGCCTACACCGGAGAGAAATAATCCTATTGACGCTGACGAGGAGGCGGGTGAGCCCGAGACTTTTGAAGATTCGGGGAAAGGTAAAAAAAAGTTAAAACTTGATTTATTTGTTAAATCATTTTTCAAAAAAAAACAAAAAAGGTAAAGTTTTAGCCTCGTGCCTAGACATCTCTACACAGGAATATGCCAACAAAACACTCCGACGACAACGGTGAACCATAACGTTGGTAAGAGAACGTTACGGTTCACGGTTGTCGTCAGAGCATTTTGTTGGCGTATTCCGGAGTGTAGAGATGTCTGGCCACAACAATAAGCAGACCGACTCCAATAAGCAAATTCTGACCGGTGTAAGTTGAATATTTGTCACCCAAAATGTGATTATCTCTTTCAAAATCTGTTCTTTGAAAAATGTATTTTTCTTCTATGTGGATGATCTAGACAAATCATGGCGTTTGATTTTTATTAGGGTTTCTGAATAATATTTTTGTTGGGTATCTGTTTTTTTCTTGTATCTTGTATCTTTGATTTTTTATATAGGTTTTGGTCTGTGCTTCTGTTTTTCCAGGATACACCTAAAGACTCTGCTCTAGATTTTGACCTTGATAAATACATCAAGGTATATGATAACTATATATAATGCTTCTCAAGTATCATTTTTCTCTCTTTGATTTTTAAGTGTTTTTTTATGTTTAAAAATTGTTGTAGGTTATCAATCTGAAGTTTCAAGAGGTTTCATTGCATCATATGAAAAGGATGGAAGAACTAAAGAAGAGGCAAACAAAAACGTTAAAGAAGAATGATGAACTGCTTCAAGCTCCTGCTACTGCATCCACGAAAACCCATCGATGGGCTTAGTTGGGACACTAGGCACCCTTGCTGGTGTGGTTGTAGCTTGGGCATCCATGCATGACAATAAGCAATCAATGGAAAAGGAGAAACCGGGTTTGGAAGACACTAGACTGCCCAAGCAGTCTCCTCAGATGGTTGAGGCTCCCCATGCCGTTGCTGCCTCGGTTGGAGCACTAAAGGAGTCTCCCCCAACTGTCGCTGTTGGACCACCAAAGAGTCTCATAGTGCGGCTGATAAAAAAGATTTTCTTTTCTTTTTCAAAATTTCATGGTGTGGATATTTTTGCTTCTTATTGATTAAATTAACCCAGAATGAGCATTCTAGCTAGGAAGATCGGTACCGGAACCGGTACTGCCGTTGAGGAGTCTCCCACCTGCAAAAGCCAAAAGGCTGACAAAGTAAGCAAAAGAAAAAAAAATTCAAACGGTCGCGACCGGAACTGATACTGCCGATGCCGGTACCGAAAAACTAGCATCGGAACCAGTACCGTGTCCGTCTCCAATGGCGGTACCGACAGTATCATCGTCGGTAACGATACTGTACCGGTACTGTGTCCACCCATACATGCATCTTTACTCTCCATTTCCTTTTGAGCTTTGGTGTACCCAAATGTACATCACCCCCTTCTCCACCACCCATTTTAATTTTATTTTTATTTATTCTTTTTTTGAATTTCTTACCTTTTTTGTGGACAAGAAATGGGGAGAGATAAATGAAATACACATTTGGTGTACCACTACCCCTAATATTTTTCTTTCCTTTTTTATTTTTATTCTTTTCTCTGTTGCTTTGGAGGTACAAATGGGTAGGTGTACACTAGAATTGCCCTTAGCCGGATCCTTGAATCAAGATTGATGGTGTTGGGTACTCCTACCCTCTCATTCCTCCTTTTTTTTAATCCTCCGCTACGAACTTGTAGAGAAAGAGAGGTGGGGGATAGGGTTTGGGTTTGCACTAAAAAATTACAGGGATGGAAACAATGACAGAACCATCCTTCCGTACATATCCTGGGCCTGACGATGATGAATTGTGTTTCAAGCTTGATCATGTTATGATGAAGAGTCGTGCGGATGAAAAGAAGCCTTGCCTGGTGAATAGATTACCGAGCGATGCGTGGGAGAAGTGGTGCAAGGACGGCGGTGTGATTTGCTTCGCAATCCAATCACGCGACCTACTCAAGGTCTTCTTCGCCGATACAAGGGATTCCTCCGTGTACCACGTTACTGATTTCGATTGCATCCAATTTTTCGGGATGAAGCAAAGGGCTCGGCAGCTCAACTGCGTCCTCTTGGGGTCCAAGATCTACATCATCGGGTGCCCTTCCGGCTTCGGCTGCAGCAATGCAGTCTTCTATTGCGACGTGGCCGCAACCCAGCAGTATTCTTCCTCCTCCCCTGAAGGCTATGATTGGATTCCTGGGCCCAGATTCAATTCTCCCAAGCCTCTACCTTACGCTTTCACTCTTGCCCGTAAACTCTATGTGATTTCTAGCCCCGGCACTGAAAAATGGGGTTTTCAACCTGACCTTTACTCGTATCACCCTTTTGAGGTCCTCACCCCTGATTGTGATGGATGGAAAGTGCTGCGCTCCCCAGCTTCTTGGTGGGTAAGATCGGATACTCTGCGCATCTCCTTTCACACCGTTATTGGGGATTCTAAAATCCTTCTCTTTGATGCCGTTCACGGTTCCTGTCTTATGTACAATGCCAAGTGCGATGTATGGAAAAGGATTTCCTTTCCGTCTGATACTCATCATCCCTTCCATAAATGACAATTTTGTGGACCGTCCTTCCATCTACTCGAAGAAAATGCTAATGGTGTGGTGCTAGACCCAATGAGGGGTGATTCCATGATTAATTTCTTGTCCACGAATTTTGAATCCTTTCCATTTCATTTCGACAAGGGTCTCTCCAGTTATTTGCCTGGGCGCGAACTTTTGAAGCCTCTTCGTTGGAGTTTATTCCAGCTGAAGGATAAAAAATATTTTATCATATTGGGATTCACAGATTGTCATTCTAAATGCTCTGTCATGCTTGGTACTTTTGATTTAGAGGATGGGTGTGATGTATCAAATGCTGCCAAGCTTTGTGAAATGTCTGCTGATTGCTATGATGATACCAAGCGTTTGAAGATGACCGAATACAGGCTTACGAACTTTGAAGTCCGTCTTACTCCTTTGACAGACAGGACTTTCACTCATTGCATCGTAAAGTGTAAGTTGCTAGCTTCTAATTAGTCCATTACATGCTCACGTTGAACTTTTCTTGCTCATTTATAGCACGAGTTTTTTTCCACTCTAGGCTCTCGCTGTATGTTATCTAGAAATTCAATACTCCGTATAAACATATCATTATATACTGAATCAGTGCTTTTCGACTCTAGGCTACGTTATTAAATGCTGGTTATTGGATTTTTTGAGAGCAAAGTCCCATGTGATCTAAGTTGTCTCAAATTCCATGTTTGGATTTCAAATCCAAATTTTACTCAAACTCCATGTTTGGAAATCCTAAATATTTGTATTTGAATTTGGCTGAATTTCTCTAATTTGTGGTTAAGCTTAATTACAAATTCATATAGCTCTTTTTTGTGATTTGAAATCCAAAAACTCAAATGAAATCATTGTTTCAAAGTGTGAAGTTTATTTTGAAATCGACAAAAAAGGAAAGTGTAAACTTCATTACATTAACACAATCAAAATTGGGAATGAGCATTCTAGCTAGGAAGATCATCTCATGATGTGATTTATCAAAGGCAACTACCTACGTTTCGGTTGTAATATAATGTGGATCTAGTATGATTTAGGACTTGGTTGTAATAAAAAACAAGACATTCTAACTGCTAAATTATGTTTGATATGTTTTATTAAGGCTATGCATAGATTTTATTAAGGCTATGGATAGATTTTAGTTCAACAAGTATCCCAAGTGTAGATGTTGATGTTAAGATACACAGAAAGTGCTGTGCAGGACAACTGGTGGACTGTTACCCTGACGCAATGTTTGAAAAGGCGGAACCCAAACCCGCCTCAAGGCGCGCAATGAAACTTTTTCCAGAAAATAACGCCCTGGTGCGAATCCCGATTCACGCAATTAGCCATTTTACGCAATTTGCTTAAAGGCTTACGCCATGGGGCGTACGCACTGGGGCGCGCAATGAGGCATACGCAATTTAGCGTGTAAAATTTAGGAAATCAAAGGTTAAAGTTGTCAATTATTTCAATTAAGTGTATATATTTTAAAATTACCTAGTCGATGACCTTAATTGTGACCCTAATTGCTGAGATTTTCAAGTTTTGATTCATCTCCATCGCGATAGCATGTGCTATTCATCTTTTGTGCATCTTCATTTTCCGGAAAATGGCATAAGAATGGATGGATGATAGCCGGAGGATTTATAATCTACTATTAACTTATTATCTTGTTAAATTTATTTAATTAGTTTTTTTTATCATTTTATGAAGTACACGAGCATTCAATTTTCCTTTTTTACGGTTGGAGTTTATAATGGGTGTTTATTTGTCAAGTAGTTGGATAGTGATGTATTTTTTTAGTTGTTAATCTCTTTTTTATTCTTTTTTTTGATAATTGTTGTGCTAATCTTTTGATCCCTAATTTCGACAATGATGAACTTTTTTTCAATTCTTCAATTTAAGCTCATAAATTTGAGCAATATTATGTCTTATTCCATGTTAGACTTTGTTGTGTTTGCGATGTATTACTTTGACAATATACTTTTTTAATGTTTTTGGATTATTTATGTTATATATTATGTTCTATCTTTAGTTTTAGATTGTTTTGTGGATATTTTTCAATTTAAAAATTGAGGCTTACGCCTCAATACGCCTCGAGGCTTACGCAATACGCCATGAACAGAAAACGCCTCGAAACCGCAATACGCAATTTCGAACATTGCCCTGACGCTGTTATTTTATTCATTTGCAATTCTATTTTTTGTTTACTACTTCGTACATTTTTCTTTTATTAAGACTCAAGTTTGTAGATACAGTCACAACCTTAGATTAATGTCTTTGCTTGGTTGGTTTCAGGATCTCCGGCCTCTTGGTGCAACTGAATCTGTGATCTACCTATCCCGGAGGTTTCAGAACTTAGCTCCGGTAATATATTTACATGCACTTTATATTGTCTGGTATTTCTCTAAACACATAAGGTTGTGCCAAAACTATGAAAAAAACATATTCCCTCTTAAATTCTCATTTTCATTTCATTCGCAAAGGCTAAAATTAAATGTACTATTAATTCATCAATCATGACTGTCTAAAGTCTTTCATTTTCTCTATTTCTGTGATCTCTAACTTATTCCTCATATCAACAATTGTTTTTTGAAAGAATAATGCTTTGTTATGTGGTGTGTGAAGGTTTTTTTTCTTGAGTAGCAAGAAAATGATACAAAAGAAAATAAACGCACAAAAAGAATTCTATTTTATCAAAACAATGATCTCTTAACATCTATTGCATAAAAAGAGTCAAATCACCAAGCCATAACCCCCTCCACAATATTAAACCGGCCATGAATGACTTGCAGCTATTTATCACAACAAACCCAGCATATATGAACTAATGGACCTATCAACCACATCACATATTGTAATATGTTATTTGTCTTTACTTAGAATAATCAAACTAAGATCTAATGACTGATATACACGTTCCTTAGTCATCAATAATCATTTTCACATTTTCTTTGTATTCTCTGTGTTTGTGGGATGTTTATAAAGAGGATATTCTAACAATTATCTCCTGTATGGTTATTATTGTCTAAAACTCCCCAAGTAAAAGTCAATAATCAAATAACACATGAAGAAAATACAATGCTTACAATTTATTTTCAAATTTGTGATTTCTTTGTGAAGGAAGCCAGACCTAAGGTTTTAAAAGATCGAGCTCCTTAGTCGCTGTCTGTCGGTGTTTTCCATCCTCTCCATGGCCACTCTCCCTATTGCTGGACCAATAAGTTTAAAATATAGAAACTCTAAGAACAAAAAGAAATTCTAAAATCAATTTAGCTGTCAAACGAACCGTTCAAACAAATCACCACACCCGCTTAACAATAGCCATAATGACACTATGATCTTATGACAGAAAGTGTTGCTACATTGATATGTTTGAAGGCATGCAATTGGAGTTTCTTCATTGGAGTTTATTCCAGTTGAAAGGAGAAGATGTACTTTCTTATATTGGGATTAAGTGATTCTGTTTGTAAATGCTCTGTCGTGCTTGGTACTTTTGATTAACAGGATGGATGTGTGATGTATCTGATGCTGCCAAGCATTGTGAAATGGCTGCTGATTCCTCTGATGATCCCAAGCTTATGAGCCTTAAAGCCCGTTGTATTCCTTTGACAGAAGGTACTATACCATTCACTCATTGCGTCGTAAAATGTAAGCTGCTAGCTTCTAATCAGTCAATTACATGCTCACATTAAATTTTACTTTCTCTTTTATGGCATGGGTTTTAATTCCTTTTAGAAATTCAATGCCCCATATAAACATATCATTATTACTGCATTAATGCTTTTCTACTCCAGGCTACGTTGTTAAATGGTGGTTATTGTACTTGTTGAGAGGGAAGTCCCAACTAATATAAGTTGTCTCAAATGCCATGTTTGGAAATCCTAAAAATTTGGGCTTCAATTTTAGCCAAATTCCTCTCACTCATGGTATAGCTGAATTACAAATCCATATACATTCTTTGTATGATTTTCACTCGGTGGCGGTTCATCCGCGAGAGTTGAATCTCCTTTTTATGGTTTTCTGTCAATGGCTCCTTTCACTCTCCATCACCCAAGTCTCTTTCTCTCATACAATCTCTATAGATCATAGTGTTTCATTTCTTATGTCCATATGATGTTTTTACCATAGGTTTTCAAATTTTGTTTCTGCGATGAATTGTAGGATGTTTCTTTTTTTGTTTTGAAATCGCCGTATGTTGTTTCTTGATTTGTCATCCACAAAGGAAAACCAAATTAGATTTCAAATTTATTGTTAAAAAATATTAAATATATTTATGATCATTAAATAATAAAAAAATACCAGAAAAGTGTATAATATGAATATGAGATCATGGTTGGAGCGGGGATAAAAAAAAGTTTAGCTTTTGATTTTTTATACTATTTCTTGGAGTTCTCTCAATAGATCTACAAGATTATATAAATACCAATAGCTTACTTAGAATAAACAATTTAAATAAACTATGGAAGGACAGAGTATTGTGATTGTGGGTTTTGAACCCCAGCTGCCAAGATAAATACACCCTCCTTCCAAAATAGGTCATCTCAATTTGATTTTTTTGCCAAGTTAGGTTACACTTTGAACATAAATTTTAAAATGTCAATTGTATATAAGAATACATTATCTAGTCTTTATTTTTTTGAAAATATGAGTATCACCTTATTATTTAGGTTTTTTATTAGACATTCATTATTTATTTTTAATAATAATAAAAATAATAGAATAGAAAATATAAGGTGTTAAATAGTACTCCCTCAGTTTGGAAAAAGTGTTCCTATTTTGACTTTGTGTAAAAATAAAGAAGTGTTAAATTGTAGTTGACTTCCAATTTTGCCCTTGATATGATAGGTAAAAGTAAGATGTGATGGATAGATTATTAGAGATAAAGTATGATGTGATAGGTAGGGTATGAAAAAGTAAGGGTAAAAGTGGTTTTTTAATAGAAAGTGGAAGTGTTTTGTTGGAAGTGAAAAAAATGAAAGAGGAAGTGTTTTAAAAAACGGAAGGAGTATATATACTACTCCCTTCGTCCTATAATGATCTTCCTAGAGCACTATTCCAACTTCACGGGAATTTATATTTATTTGTGTTTTTTCATGGCCTATATGATAAAATAAAATATTCTTGTCACCACTTGTTTTGTTGAACTTTTGATGTAGTTTTTAAATATGTATGTTTTATTTTTTATTTCTATACCAATATTTAAATAAAATAGATTGAAAAAACATGGGATTTTTCTTCGTTTTGCGAACCGGGAAGATCATTATAGGACGGAGGGAGTATGATATTAAAAATTAGATGAAAAAAATTAAAATATTTTTATTGACTTAAAAAATCTAACATATAATTATAAATTATCATAATTATAAATACATTTGACTGGGTCATAGACCCTGAGTTCGACTAATCAATCCTTGACCTAGTATTTCGTCCGGGTCGACATCCGTTTCAATTTTCAGAACAATGGGTTATACTCTCTTCGTCCCCCATTGATCTTCTTATTAGTCTTTTTTATTTATCCATCATAGATCTTTTTATTAACCTTTCTAACATTTAAAATACTACAACTATTTCCACTTACTTTATTTATTACACCTTACTCACCTCATTTAATATACTCTATCTATTTTCATTACGGGTATTTTGGTAAATTTATATCTTTTTTCAATGCTCCTTAAAAATCACAAAGAGTCAAATCGAGAAGATCTTAAGGGGACAGAGGAAGTATTTTTGTATAGTTTGTACTAATTTCACCAAAATACATGTCTCCGTTTATTAATTATAGAGTAAATTTTATAAAAGGTCCCCTGTTATATGTCATTTTACATATTTAGTCCATACATATCAAATAGTACTAATTTCGTCCCCAATTATTATATTCATTTCAACAAATGGTCCTTTGTTAACATTTCCGTTAAAACGTGGATAAAATTGAAAATTCACACTTCTTTCTCTCCTCAATTAAGCTAACTCTCTCCCTCGCACTTCTTTCCCAAACTTGTCGCTGAGTTTGAAGCTTTGAACCCAAAACTGAAATTATCACTGTTCTCTCAATTGTTTGTTGAATGGGTGGAACCAAAATTCGAAACCAGTAACCCTCATGGATCGGTTTAATGTTTATTTTTTATGTAATTTTTTGAGACTAACCGATAAAATTCATCCATAAAACCTATTGGTTTTGATTTTAGGTTCCACTAGGAAGACTAATAATTGAGAGATGAGTGATAATTTCAATTTTGGGTTTAGACCTTCAAACTCAGCGACGAGTTTCGGAAAGAGTACAAGAGGAGGAAGGAAGCTTAATTGAGGAGAGAGAAAAGTATGATTATACAATTTTATCTATGTTTTTAACAAAAGCGTTAACAAAGAACCATTCGTAAAAAGTAATATAATAATTGGGGACTAAATTAGTAATATTTGATATGTATGGACTAAATATGTAAGACGACTTATAACGGTGGACCTTTTATGAAATTTACTCTTAATTATATTTCTATGGTATCATTATTAATGCTAGAGTCACAAGGCAAACTTTTACAAAATACACAAATTAAACTTACTCATTATGCAAAGTGATAGTTTCAAATGAAATTAATTTTTTATTTACCCCGTAATTGTGTATTCTATTAATAGAGTATGAGCTCTATTTAACAAGCTGTGGGGAAGTGAGCTACACCCACCTTGCCGTCTTCTACTCTACATCAAACTGTGTGTCTGTGTCTGCTCTGAATCTGTGTGGAATTTCTTGGTGAATACCTATCCCCATTGCCGGAAAATTCGGGATGGGAGATAAGCTTGATGCGCAAAAGGGTCAGAAACCGGGCAGCAGCACCGCCGGGGTGCCCAAAATCGAGCCATTCGTGCCAAGAAAAGGCTACGATCCAAGAGAGTTGAAATCATGGGCCAAGAAAACCGGATTTGTGTCCCATGTTTCCGGGGAGACCGACCCGGCAAGTCTGAGCGGGAGGGATTTGGGCTCCAGTAATAATGCACAGGTCGGACTCGAGAGGGGCTTTGACAAGCTTGATTTTGCGTCTCCAAAGATCGAGCTTGACCCCATTTTGGGGAGGACTAAGAGGAGTAGAGGGGTTGAGATTCTTCCTGCCGGTAGGGTAAACGTTAACGAGCAAAGAAATGAGACTTTGGGGGGTGAGAGTGAAGGGAATAGGGTTGAGCTAGTGGAGGAATCGAGGGTTGAAGATGAAGAGAGCAAAGATGGTCTGAATGGGATGACCCCAATTCGTAACTCCAGTGAAGTGCAGCCCACTGCTTCAAGTTTGGGTCCGAAGAAAGATGATAAGAATGTGGATCATGAAATGGGGATTAGAGTGTTCCCTGACTGGGAGGATCATACAGCTTATGACATGCCGCAACAGTCTCCGAGAATTAAGTGTGGACTAAGAGACAATCCGGGTTACGGTTAGTGTAGACCTCTCTCTTTATTGTACTCCATTTTTTTTGCTTATTGTTGTTATTCTATGTTTCATACTTTGCCTGTTTTTATTCATCTTCTGCCTTTGGTTTTGTATTTCATTAGAAGAGTAATATCCTATGAGATGTGCACTGCGGAGGAGAATTCAAAATTGTATGCATAATGTCACTTTGTCATATCTGTTTGATTGCATAAGCATAGTTCTTTCAATTAACCCATATCTTGTACTCAAATTTGTTGGATGGTTATATTCAAAGTTCTTTCGTGGGATTAAGCCATAAAGGCTAAAAAAGCCAAAGGGAAGCGTCTTATTATAGATTAATGATTCTGCAAGAGTTACTTCACAAATCACAATTTATGTCTTCCTCCATTCTCTCTACGAATTGTATTGTGGAAGATTTATCAGAAGTTAACTTATGTCAAGTTAGTGCATCACTAGAGAAATCATATTGTAGTATACTAGTATTGACCTTTTCATGGTCTCTTTACTGCAGCACCACTTATCTACTATGGTTTGCAGCACTTCTTGTCATTGGTCGGATCACTTATTTTCATCCCTTTGATCATTGTGCCTGCAATGGGTGGAACTGACGTAAGGATCTTTTGGTCCAGCCTAGTACATTACTCTGTTTTAAAAAAAAAGTTTTAGTTCTTGATAATATCATTTCTTTCCATTTTCCAATGCCACAGAAAGACACTGTTACTGTGATTTCCACAACGTTGTTAGTGTCTGGCCTTGCTACAGTATTGCACTCATACTTAGGTACACGCCTGCCACTGGTTCAAGGAAGTTCATTTGTGTATCTGGCACCTGCTTTGGTGATCATGAATTCTGAGGAGTACCGAAACCTTTCTGAAAATGTATGTTTAATGATCTAGGTGCTGCCATATCACATTGTGCTTTTTGAATAATTATATTCATAAAATTTACCTTTTATTGGCCAAAATGAGAGCCAATGAATACCTTTGTGAAACGAAGTTTCAGAAAAGGATATTGAAAATATTCTATATTTATCCTGCATGAAAGTGATCCTTCTTATTCAATTTCATTTCATCTTCACTCACTTTTTCCTTTGAAATTCATTAACTTCCCACTAACCCAAAGGTCTTTGCTTGCTTGTTTCAGAAATTTAGGCACATAATGAGGGAGTTACAAGGTGCTATTATAGTGGGTTCAGTATTCCAGAGTATCTTAGGCTTCACTGGTTTGATGTCTCTTTTTGTAAGGCAAGTCTAAATGTGATACCTTTGGTCGTTCTGTAGCAGAGAATATATACTTGCAATGGGCCACAGCAATAAAAGAAAATCTTATTGACTTTTTTTTCGTTGTGTGAACAAGTTTTTGCCACAAGAATAGCTTAAACGTCGATATATTTCTTAACATTCCATTCCATCGTGCAGGTTGATAAATCCCATCGTGGTTGCTCCTACAATTGCAGCAGTGGGCTTAGCTTTTTTCAGCTATGGCTTTCCACAAGCTGGTAGCTGTATAGAAATAAGCTCTCCCCTGATACTACTTGGTCTTGCCTTTACGCTGGTGAGAAACTTTAAATGGTCTATATAGTATAGACATTGTAATTTGTTCCTATTTCTTTTTGTCGTTGACTTTTCATTCTCTTGCAGTACCTTCGAGGAATATCTATTTTTGGGCATAGAGTGTTTCGGATCTATGCTGTAGGAATCTTGCGCTCTTTTAATATCTCCCTTTATTAACTATAAGCTAGATGAGAGATCACTCTAAATAAGCTTTTGCATCTTTATCACAATAAAACCTTTTCCAGGTTCCATTAAGTGTTGTGATTACATGGGCATTTGCGTTCTTCTTGACAGCTGGGGGAGCATATAATTATAAGGACTGCAGCTCTGACATACCAAGTTCGAATATCCTTATCGATGCATGTAGAAAGCATGTGTATACAATGAGACATTGTCGGACTGATGTTTCTAATGCAATGAAAACTGCTGAATGGTTCAGAATCCCTTATCCTCTGCAGTGGGGTATGCCTATCTTCCGGCTTAGGACATCTCTTGTTATGATAATTGTGTCACTAGTTGCTACTGTTGATTCGGTAAGTGATCAACTTCCCGTTATGAATATTTTTGTTGGGTTCTTTTGTTTTTTTTCTTTCTGCTGTGTGTCTGTGAGTGTGGGTTCCTTTCTTCATCGATAGTCTTGTTTAGCATTTTGTGATGTACATTTTAGGGGAATTTTTAGGATATATTTGGAATCCAGAAAATGGTAGGGAAGGAAAAAACACACAAAGGAAAATGAATGCATGGGTTGTAATAATAGTTTGTAAAACCAATTAATATGATATGTTTAGAAACAACTTTTAAAATTACTACTCCCTCCGTTCCATATCTTTCTTCTCGTTTTGACTTGGCACTCTTTTGAGTACAAGATGAAAAAATATTTGACTTTCTTATTTTTCCCTTTGCGGTGTAATACATTGATTGAAGAGAGATGTCAAAAAGGTGAATTGTGCAAAAGTAAAGGTAAAATAGTCTTTTAGCTGTAAGAAAGTGAATAATATTTCCATTTAACCCTAAGTTCTATTTCCTTCCAAACTTCCCCTACATTTTCCTTCTTATTCTCTTTGCCATGTTTTTTTGCGGATCCCTAAGTCCAAATGTACCTTTGGTTTGAAACTGAAGCAGGGTGAAACTTAACAGGTTGGTACTTATCATTCTGCATCCATGAGAATCAACCTGAAACCTCCAACTCCCGGCATTGTGAGCAGAGGAATTGGTTTGGAAGGGTTTTGCAGTGTACTGGCTGGGCTTTGGGGAACAGGCACTGGAGCAACAACATTGATAGAGAATGTGCACACAATTGATGTCACCATGGTAGCAAATCGGAGGGCCTTAGAACTTGATTCAGTTTTCTTGATTGCTTTCTCCTTTCTAGGTACACATGTTCGAACCATCTGTATTAAAAAATGAAAAGTGGATTTATCAACTAAAAAAGATTTATCAACTACTTGTTTCTTCTAAAAAAGTATTGTTTCTTGAGAATATCTTGGATTCTTGGATAGGAAAGTGGGATTTAGGTTCTTTTATGTAATCTGCAATTTCCTTTGCCGTATGTGATAGGTAAAGCGTGTGCCATCCTTGCTTCTATACCACAAGCATTGGCTGCTGCTGTGTTGTGCTTCATATGGGCACTAGTTTTGGCTTTGGGTTTATCAACTTTACAATATACCCAAACAACAAGTTCCCGAAACGTTATGATTGTTGGAGTTTCATTGCTCCTTGGTTTCTCCATCCCAGCTTATGTTCAGCAGTATCAGCCTGTCTCCAGCCTAATTTTGCCCCCTTATCTTCTTCCTTATGCTGCTGCTTCAAGTGAACCAATCCATTCTGGGACAAGTTAGTCACTTTTCTTCTTCTTCTTCTTCTTGATTTGCGGGTTATATTTCATATCTCACCTACCTAAACATGAAGTTATAAAAACATGATTCTAATATTTCCCCGTTGCGCATCCATCAAATACACTATCATTATGCTTGGAAAAATAAGATGTCATTTGAAATCTTGCATTTGGGTCGAATGTCTATGTTTGGCATAGTTTTAAAAACCGGACCGGACTGGCCGGTTCGGACCGTGAACTGGCGAACCGGTGGTCCAACCGGTCCGGTCCGGCACCTTGGACCGCAACTTGCTTCGAACCGCTTTGAACCTGTGTGAACCGGGTAAAACCGGCCGGTTCTCCGGCCAAACCATTTTTTTTTTGCAATTTTTTCGTCAAAAAATTTCACCACACACGGGTTTGAACCCAAGACCTCATGCTACTAAAGTTAAACCCCTAACCATCTCAGCTAAAGTGTCTTTGTGTTACAAGTTCACTTTAATAATCTTTAATATTACATTATTAACAAAAAGTTTAAAGATTTCTTTTCATTTTTAGAACTTAAAAAATATAATATTATAGCTATGATTTAAACTCAGAGTTATTGATGTAATTGATACAATTAGAAATATTATGCAAAGATTTCATTTCAGTATTTTTAATATTAGATAATTTATTTGAAAAATAATAAAATCGACTCTTTGTTTATAAAATACCGTAGTATTTAATATTGTTTTTTTAGATATGTAAATTTTATTGTTAAACTTAGTGACATAACTGAAGTAAATTAATATAGATTTGGTCAAATGTTATACATTATGTACTCTAAGTATTTATAAATAAGAGAGAGAGAGAGAGAGAGAGAGAGTGTGTGTGTGTGTATATATATAATTTTAAAGAATGTTTAAACCACCGGTTTGACCAGTTGAACCACTGGTTCGACCAGTAAACCAGTGAACCAGTGCCGAGACCGGTTCAGTCACCGGTCCGGTTCTAAAAACTATGATGTTTGGTACTCCATTCAAAGAATCGTGGATTTGGAATCGACCCAAATCCTTGTGTGTGTGTGTGTATGTATATATAAAATTTGTGTTTTATTGCAGGGAAAGCCATGAATTTATCTTGCATCACCCAGCATTGTGGAACGAGATTTTTGTTGAGAAGATGGTGCTAAGTCTGGATATAAACAATTCAATTGTTTCGGTGCTTAAACAATTCAAGATTTTATTTTCTTAGAAAAGAGATTTTGAGAATTGGTTATCAACAACCCTGCAATCACTCAAAATGGTTTTTATGTAGCCATACGAAAAATTTGGACTAACACTAATCCTGGCTTGAAATGTACGGATGATATAGGAGGTTTTTACACTAAATGAGAAAAATATTTTTACTCATCTTTATGATGAATTAACTGGAAAATTAAATCTTCTAGCTAATTCATCATAAAATTAAAGCTTTAATTTTCCAGTTAATTCATCATAAAGATGAATAAAAATATTTCTCATTTAGGGGGGTGTATTCAATTCCGACTGTGCAGGATTTTTTTGGACTTTCAAAATCTGAGGGTATTCAATCTAGATTTCCAAAAATCTTTAAAAATTTCAAGGTATTCAATAAAGATTTTAAAAAGTCTTAAAAAATCTTTAGGTATTCAACAGTCAATGATTTTTAATACTCCATAGATTTTGCTGGATTGTCTCCCAAAATAAAATAATGCTTATGTAAAATCCCTTCTAAGGACATCAGATTTCCATGGATTTTGCAGTGGGAAGCCTGGAATTGTGAGAATACCCTGCTCCTTCTCCTCCCCTGCTTGAAGACGCTTTCCTCCTAACCCTTCTCCTCCCCTGCTCCATCTTCTTCTCCTCATCCCCCATGCCGCCGCTTCCACTCCTCCGGTGAGCACCACCGGCGGCGGGACGTTGTACGGACTTTGACCTCCACGAGTTTTCCGGGCGCTCAGAGCCGGCGGAGAGGTTCCTGAGGAAGAAGGAGAGGGCCCACTTGGTGTGGATGAGGGGCTTGGGGTAGAGGAGTGGCGTGCCAATTGAGGTAGCAGGGAACTTAGGCGGCGATGAAGTACTGTGAGTGGAGCGGCGGCGGCGACGGCATGGGGCTGGTTATGATGTGGGTTAGGGCATGGAGTCTTTGCTCCCAATTCATGTCCTCCATTAATGGCTTCTTGTTTCTTTCTTCTTCCCATGTCTTCTCAAATTTTGCAGCTGCCATGGCTGGATCGGAGTCTTTGCCGGCATGGAGCCTTTGCTTCCAATCTACATGCCGGATTTCCATAAGGGAATGCGCCTCAAAATTTCCAATATAAATCCATGGAGTCTATAAAATCTATCTTAAATCAATAAAAAAGTTGGACAAACTCTACATGGAATCTATTGATTTTTCAAATTCACTTTGTAGAGTCTAAAAAATCTAATACAATCTCAATTGAATACACCCCCTAAGTGTAAAAAATCTCTTATATCATCAGTACATTTCAAGCCAGGACTAGTGTTAGTCCAAATTTTTCGTATGGCTACATAAAAACCATTTTGAGTGAGTGCAGGGTTGTTTTCTTGTTGATAACCAATTTCTCAAAATCTCTTTTCCAAGAAATTGAAATCTTGAATTGTTTAGGCACCAACACAATTGAATTGTTTATATCCAGACTTAACACTATCTTCTCAAAATCTTTGTTAATTGCGATTTTCAAAACATCTACGATATCTTACTATATACAATGGTAAGATGAGTTTATGAACAGTATTCCCGCCCATTTGATAAGCTACAGTAGCTGCTGGATTTGGACCCACATTCGGATATGAACGAATAAGGAGCCTTCTGCCGTCCAATTCCAGCACTTTGCCGTAGCCTGAGAGAGAGAGAGACGAGTAAGAAGGAGGCTTCCGCTCAGCACTTTGCCGTAGCTGAAATTGAGAGAGGCGAATGAAAAGGAGGCTTCCGGCGTCCAATTCCAATCGGCACTTCGCCAGAGAGAGAGAGACGGCGAAAGAGAGAGAGAGCACTGCCACGGGTAAGTAGCCTCGCCGCTGATTGGAATTTTTTTTTCTTTCTAATTTTAAGGTTCCGAGCAAGATGCTTTTACAATTTCTTCATTTTCTTACCAATTTCTTTTGTCGCTGGATTGAGATTTTCATATTTTAGGTATAAAATTTCAGATCCTGATTTTTGGGTCCTAGATTGGAACAAGGTTGGAGACATAATGAAAATGGTAACTCACGTCTACATTCCTCAAAAACTGATATTAGGTTAGATATTTCAGTTTTTTAACTACTAGAATATAGTAATATGTTAGGACTCCCATCACTCTGATGTACATTAGTTCTTGGAGTTTAGTTCTGTTGAAGATGGCAGTTCATAGGTGATGCCATGTTCTTCAAAATTCTGTTTGTTTTTGTTTTTTGTGATGTCTGGATTCTACTAACATACATTTTTGAGGATATTTCACTTGGCAGTGGGTCCTATGTTTTTGGATTATTTCATTCTAGCCATTTTATCCCCTGTCATAGACTCACAACCATTTTTTTAATGTAGGCAGATCGAAATACATGACAGTATTTTGAAACCAAACAAGCAAGATTTGGGCTTTCCTTCACTTGGAAGGGGAGTTATTTATGATTGAAGGTCATTTCAGGTAGCATAAGCAGGTCTTTTAAGGTAGCATTCACTTAAGGATCTCCTCTTAAGGTAGCATCCCAAGTGTAGATGTTGATGTTAAGATACACAGAAAGTGCTGTGCAGGACAACTGGTGGACTGCTACTATGACACTGTTAGTTTATTCATTTGCATATCTATTTTTTGTTTACTAATCCGTACATTTTTCATTTATTAAGACTCAAGTTTGTAGAATACAGTCACAACTTAGCTTAGATTAATGTCTTTGCTTGGTTTCAGGATCTCCTCTTCTTGGTGCAACTGAATCTGTGATCTACCTATCCTGGAGGTTTGAGAACTTAGCTACGGTAATATATTTATATGCACTTTATATTGTCTGGTGTTTCTCTAATCGCTTAAGATTGTGCAAAAACTATGAAATAACACATTCCCTCTTAAAATTCTCATTTTCATTTCATTCGCAAAGGCTAAAATTAAATGTACTATTAGTTCATCAATCATGACTGTCTAAAGTCTTTTATTTTCTCTATTTCTGTGATCTCTAACTTATTCCTCATATCAACAATTGTTTTTTGAAAGAATAATGCTTTGTTATGTGGTGTGTGCAGGTTTTTTTTGAGTAGCAAGAAAATGATACAAAAGAAAATAAACGCACAAAAAGAATTCTATTTTATCAAAACAATGATCTCTTAACATCTATTGCATAAAAAGAGGCAAATCACCAATGATGATGTGATTACTAACTATAACCCCCTCCACAATATTAAACCGGCCATGAATGACTTGCATCTATTTATCACAACAAACCCAGCATATATGAACTAATAGACCTATCAACCACATCACATATTGTAATATGTTATTTGTAGTCTTTACTTAGAATAATCAAACTAAGATCTAATGACTGATATACACGTTCCTTAGTCATCAACAATCATTTTCACTTTTTCTTTGTATTCTCTGTGTATGTGGGATGTTTATAAAGAGGATATTCTAACAATTATCTCCTGTATGGTTATTATTGTCTAAAACTCCCCCAAGTAAAAGTCAATAATCAAATAACACATGAAGAAAATACAATGCTTACAATTTGTTTTCAATCTTTTTCGATCATTATCAGTTAACAAATTTTTGATTTCTTTGTGAAGGAAGCCAGATCTAAGGTTTTAAAAGATCGAGCTCCTTAGCCGCTGTCTGTCGGTGTTTCTTGCATGACCGTGTGAGCAGTTTCAATCCTCTCCATGGCCACTCTCCCTATAGCTGGACCAATAATTTTAAAATATAGAAACTCCAAGTACAAAAAGAAATTCTAAAATCAGTTTAGCTGTCAAACGAACCGTTCAAACAAATCTCCACACCCGCTTAACAATAGCCATAATGACACTATGATCTTATGACAGAAAGTGTTCCTACAGTGATATGTTTGAAGGCATGCAATTGGAGTTTCTTCATTGGAGTTTATTCCAGTTGAAGGAGAAGAATTACTTACTTATATTGGGATTAAGTGATTCTGTTTGTAAATGCTCTGTCGTGCTTGGTACTTTTGATTAACAGGATGGATGTGTGATGTATCTGATGCTGCCAAGCATTGTGAAATGGCTGCTGATTCCTCTGA
Source organism: Cuscuta australis (assembly GCA_003260385.1). Taxonomy (NCBI): domain Eukaryota; kingdom Viridiplantae; phylum Streptophyta; class Magnoliopsida; order Solanales; family Convolvulaceae; genus Cuscuta; species Cuscuta australis. The sequence continues at coordinate 204,852 of NQVE01000150.1, read as the reverse complement.
TGATCCCAAGCTTATGAGCCTTAAAGCCCGTTGTATTCCTTTGACAGAAGGTACTATACCATTCACTCTGCGTCGTAAAATGTAAGCTGCTAGCTTCTAATCAGTCAATTACATGCTCACATTAAATTTTACTTGCTCTTTTATGGCATGGGTTTTAATTCCTTTTAGAAATTCAATGCCCCATATAAACATATCATTATTACTGCATTAATGCTTTTCTACTCCAGGCTACGTTGTTAAATGGTGGTTATTGTACTTGTTGAGAGGGAAGTCCCAACTAATATAAGTTGTCTCAAATACCATGTTTGGAAATCCTAAAAATTTGGGCTTCAATTTTAGCCAAATTCCTCTCACTCGTGGTATAGCTTAATTACAAATCCATATGCATTCTTTGTATGATTTTCACTCGGTGGCGGTTCATCCGCGAGAATTGAATCTCCTTTGTATGGTTTTCTTTCAATGTCTCCTTTCACTCTCCATCACCCAAGTCTCTTTCTCTCATACAATCTCTATAGATCATAGTGTTTCATTTATTATCATTGGGCGAAAAATTGAACTGGATCTTTGATTCAATCTCTATCTGCGAAGAGCGCTAAGCTTGTGTTTCAAAAGTATGTCTTTACAAACACTCAAAAGACCAATGCTCGCACTTAAGGTTCATATCCTCGCTGTAACTGTATAATGTTTTAGGCTTACTGCTACATGTACAATGATTTGGATGAACTAGTGTTGTGTTTCTTTGATCTGCAAGCGGTCATAATGCTGCTTGATAACAACACTGTCATATACAAATTTGTTCAAATAGGTTTTCAAATTTGTTGTTTCTGCGATGAATTGTCGGATGCTTTTTTTTTGTTTTGAAATTGCCGTATGTTGTTTCTTGATTCCTCGTCCACAAAGGAAAACCAAATTAGTTTTCAAATTTATTGTTAAAAAGTATTAAATATATGGGAGAAAGAACAAAGTAGGACTAAAACATTGAAAATATACCAAAACAAGAGTTTTTATTCCCAAAATAGGATTTACATTACCAAACATGGCCATATATTTGACCAAAAAAGTATAGTAATGTGCACATGTACACTGCCACATTATCACAGTGCAAAGTTGCAAAGTCACATTACCACAGTGCAAAGTCCTATTTCAAAAAAAAAATATGAAAGTCTTATTTTGGTACTTTTGTTATGTTTTAGTCCTATTTAGGGTAATTTCTATAAATATATTTATGTTCATTAAATAATAAAAAATACAAGAAAAGTGTAGAATATGATCAATATCATGGTTGGAGCAGGGATAAAAAAAGTTAAAAGCTAAAACACTATTAAGGAGCTAAACAATGACATTTAGCTTTTGATTTACTTATAATAGATCTACAAAATTACGGAGTATATAAATACCAATAGCTTACTTAGAATAAGGGCCCGTTTGGGAATAGCGTTAGAGATTAGCGTAAGCGTTTTGAAAAGGTTATCTACTGCCATCGTTTAACGTTAATGTTTTTAAAGTAATCTGCACCGTTAAGATTTTATTCAAAACGCCAATGCTAATCTCTAACGCTATTTCCAAATTGGCCCTAAACAATTTAAATAAACTATGGATGGACAGAGTATTGTGATCGTGGGTTTTGAACCCCAGCTGCCAAGATAAATACACCCTCCTTCCAAAATAGATCATCTTAATTTGATTTTTTTGCCAAGTTATGTTACACTTTAAACATAAGATTTAAAATGTCAATTGTATATAAGAATACATTATCTAGTCTTTATTTTTTTGAAAATATGAGTATCACTTTATTATTTAGGTATTTATTAGACATTCATTATTTATTTTTAATAATAATAAAAATAATAGAATAGAAAATATAAGGTGTTAAATAGTATATATACTATGATATTAAGAATTAGATGAAAATAATTAAAATATTTTTATTGACTTAAAATATCTAACATATAATATAAAATATCATAATTATAAACACATTTGACTGGGTCATTGACCCTCAGTTCGACTAATCAATCCTTCACCTATCTCGTTCGGGTTGACGTCCGGTTCAATTTTCAGAACAATGGGTTATACTCTCTCCGTCCCCAATTGATTATCTTATTAGTCTTTTTTATTACCCTTTTTAATATTTAAAATACTTAACTATCTCCACTTACTTTATTTATTATACCTCACTCACCTCATTTAATATAGTCTATCTATTTTCATTAAGGGTACTTTGGTAAATTTGTATCTTTTTTCAACGCTCCTTAAAAACCACAAAGAGTCAAACCGAGAAGATCTTAAGGGGACGGAGGAAGTACTTTTGTATAGTTTGTACTGATTTCACCAAAATACATGTCTCCGTTTATTAATTATATAGTAAATTTCATAAAAGATTCCCTATTATAGGTTGTTTTACATATTAGTCCTTACATATCAAATATTACTAATTTCGTCCCTAATTATTATATTTGTTTTCACAAATGTTCCTTTGTTAACATTTCCGTTAAGAACGTGGATAAAATTGAAAATTCACACTCCTTTCTCTCTTCAATTAAGCTTCCTCTCTCCCCTCGCACTCCTTTTTCCAAACTTGTCGCTGAGTTTGAAGCTTTGAACCCAAAACTGAAATGATCACTGTTCTCTCAATTGTTTGTTGAATGGGTGGAACCAAAATTCGAAACCAGTAACCCTCATGGATCGGTTTAATGTTTATTTTTTATGTAATTTTTTGAGACTAACCGATAAAATTCATCCATAAGCCTATTGGTTTTGATTTTAGGTTCCACCAGGAAGACTAATAATTGAGAGAAGAGTGATCATTTCAATTTTGGATTTAGACCTTCAAACTCAGTGACGAGTTTAGGAAAAGAGTACGAGAGAGGAAGAAAGCTTAATAGAGAGAGAGAAAAGAATGAATATACAATTTTATCCATGTTCTTAACAAAAACGTTAACAAAGGACCATTCGTAAAAAATAATATAATACTCCATAATTGGGAACTAAATTAGCAATATTTGATATGTATGAACTAAATATATAAAATGACCTATAACTGTGGACCTTTTATGAAATTTACTTTTAATTATATTCCCATTATATCATTATTAATGCTAGAGTCACAAGGCAAACTTTTACAAAATACACAAATTAAACTTACTCATTATTCAAAGTGATAGTTTCAAATAATTAAAAAATAAAAACTTAAATATACAAATGGTAAATTTGTGTATTTTGTGAGTGCTTTGTTTTTTATTCATATCACTTTTATTTTATTTGAGATTAAAATTTGTCAATTTTAACTAAAAAATCAAAAGTAAACAAATATTTTGAGACAGAAGAGATAATTTATTTTAAATTTTAAATAAATTAATTTAAAAGAAGTTGGCAACACCAAAATGGTCGTGAGTTGTGACGGGAAGAGGGTTTAGACTTTTAAAGAACAGCTAGCAACACATTTTTCGTAAAAGTTAACAAAGAAACAACTAAAATTAGAATAGGTGAGTAGCGGTTGGTGAAGGACTAGATCTCTTTCTCACGTCACTCCCTCTTTCTCTCACTACAAAGTTGATTTCTTGTGTCAAATTAAACATATTTCAATTAATAATTAATTAAAAATCAAATGCTATTCATATAAAAAGGCAAAAGTTGATAGTCATCAACCTAATAACAACAAATAAGAAGCTATTATTATTAATTTAATAAGATAATTTTTTTACAAATTAATTAAATAGATCAATTAATGCATTGTAACTTTTTTATTACAGGGTAATTATAATTAATTTAGTATTATAGTTGATGTATATCGGGCCCAATACAAATCGTGAGATAGACCCAACGTGTCCTTCATATTTAGAGGCTTTGGACTGAGAGGGGTTTCGTTTACCTTCTAAGTCCATGCGGTGCGCCCGGCTCGAAGGGAATGGGAAGGTTATGTGGCAGCAAGAATAGTAGGGGAACACCGCTCACCCGAGTCCCCCCTATCTGGGAACGGGAAAGACGGGTTCCCTTCCTCGTTTGCCGTGTTTGCTTCCAGTTGCATTTTTTTGACTGTTTTCAACGGTCATTTAATTTTTTTTGAAGCCTATTTAAAATTTAGAAAAATAAAAATATCCTTATTTAAACACTTCTTTCGCTCAGACCTTGTGTTATGGGGCTTTACCCAACTATCCTTGTATGTGACCCCCATCACGCCCCCTTACTATTGCCATATTAGAGCATAAATTAAGCTAGGGGTACACCAACATGTGGTACCCCAAGTGTACACCAAGCCAACACAAACACACACAGACACAAAGTGTCTGTGTTGCACAAACATTTTGTGTCTGTGTGTGTCTGTGTTGGCTTGCTGTACACTTGGGGTACCCCATGTTGGTGTACCCCTAGCATTGCCCATTAGAGCATTGGTAATGGTCATGAAGCCCCGGGGCTTCAAACCGGGGCTTCAAACTTTCTCTCTCTGCCACGTCAGCTTTAACTTACACCCAAAATTCACTGGAAATGGTTTTGAAGCCCCGGGGCTTCAAACTGGAGCTTCAAACCATCATTTTTTACATTTTTAAATATACATCTTCTAAATTTAAATTAATAAACTTAAATTAATTTGTTATTCTAATTAATCGCAATGACACTAGTGCATAAAAAATTAAATTCATTATAAAAACAATCTTACATTCATAAAAAAACATTAAAAAAATTTACATTCATAAAAAAAAATTACATAAAAAAACAATAGTACAAAGAAATCACTAATTATTCGAACGACTAAAGATATGCTCGATCAAATCCGCCGTTAGTGCATTGTGAATCTCTCGGCTTCGAATTTCTTGGCGGTTGCGTAGTTTCTTTTCTTCGGTGATTTCTTCGTACATAGGCACCTCCTCGTCCGGGTTGTATTGACAAATCGCAGACCCGTTATCGTTTATGATCATATTATGAAGAATAATACATGCGTACATGATATTCCTCATTTTTGTCTGAGAAGAACATTTCGACGGACGATCTAGAATGTGCCACTTAGCCTTCAAGACCCCAAAGGCTTGTTCAATATCTTTTCCCGCTGCTTCTTGAGCTTTTTTTGTAGGTTTGGCGTTTAAGACCCATTGGTCCGGAGAGAAATTTGACAATCGTGGAATAATCCGGATATATTCCATCAGCCAAATAATATCCACGCTTGTAAAGCGTCCCTCTAAGCTCAAAAGAGGAGTTCGGTGCGGTCTCATTAACCCAATTGTCAAAAACAGGCGATTGATCGAGAACGTTGATGTCGTTGTTCGAGCCCGCGACACCGAAAAAAGCATGCCAAATCCACAAGTCATTCGAAGCAACAACTTCGAGCATGATGGTAGGCTTCGGATGATCTCCCCGGGAGAATTGACCGTGCCACGCAGTGGCACAATTTTTCCATTCCCAATGCGTGCAATCAATACTCCCAAGCATGCCCACAAAGCCGTGTTTAGCGGCATGCCTTGCCTGCAACTGCTGGATGTCGCTCGCTATTGGCTTGCGTAAATATCTTTTATGATAAATTTGAATAATAGCTTTTTAAAATTTATAAACACAGGACATGATGCTCCGAGCCGACATCTTCAAGTATTTGTCGAACATATCGGATGCCGTCCCGTACGCTAACTGACGGAGCGCGGCAGTACACTTCTGGACGCTACTAAACCCGTGTCGGCCTCTCGCATCAAATCGTTGGGTGAACCAAGGAACCTCGCGTTCAACATCGGCGAGTATGCGTAAGAAGAGAGGACGACTCATCCGAAAACGATTACTAAAATCTTCCGGTGTATAAACACACGGATTATTAAAGTAGTCGTTTAGAAGTGAAGCGTGGGCGGCCTCTCGATCACGGTTTAGGCGTTGGCGTCGGGTCTGTCGTCGGGAGGATTTGGCTTCTTCTTGGCCATCTTCCCACCATTGAATACAATTCGTCGTGAAACAACGAAAAAATAAAGCTCTTCTTTCATCTTCGAAAGATGAACCCATTTTTAATTTATATTTTATAAATATTTATAATAAATAATAAATATTTTTGACAGAATATAAAGTAATAAAGAGAGATGTGTGAGAGAGAGGTGTGAGAAAAATATATGAGAAAGGGGGATTTTATAGGTTTTTTTTTAAAATTTAGATTTTTTTTTATTTTGGGGGTGGGTAACGGCTATATAGCCGTTGGGAAGGGGGGGAGCCGCTGGAAAAAAGCCATCACGCCGCGTCAAAGTAATGACGCAGAACGTCTCACGCCCGTTTCACGCTGAGGGGGGCGGTGTTTAACGCTCCCCGGCGTTAAACGCCCCTTTCACGCCGGTCGGCGTGATGTGTAGTACCAGTGCTCTTAGGCGCGAAGGGGCGTTGCCCCTATTTATACGATAGCCATCATGGAGTGCTCCCTTCAATAATATTTTTCTTTTTTTAATATTTTAACCAATTAAAATTTAACAAATATTCACACCTCATCATTTTCATCACACTCACCATAATACACTTTTTCATCCCTCCACATCATTTACTCCCCGTCAAGCCCCGCCAAGCCTCCTTCAAGCCCGCCATAACACATGCCTCACCATTTTAAACACCTCCTTCCAATGTCTTCTCCATTCTTCATCTTTATTTTAAACACATATCGCCACAATGTCGTCCTTTCATAAAATATGACACGACTGCTTCTTCATCTTCAGATAAAGCTGAATTTTTTTCATAAACGTGATCATGGAGGGGAGAAAAAAAATATTCTGAACATTTTGTAAAGGATTTGTGGAATTTCACTCCACCAATTGCATCTGATGATTAGGTTTCTATTTTTTTTATTTTTTAAACATGAATTATGTTTAAGTTTTTATGATTTTTTTTAATTGTGTACCAATATTTTAATTGCTTCTTAGTCATTTAATGTATCAATTTTAGTATTACTTGTAATTTAATTTCAATGTATCACTTTTAATGTATCACTTTAAATTATTAATAAAATGTTTAGTTATTTTAAGTTTAATAAAATAATAGTTTTGAAGGGAATTTTTATTATTTTTATATTTTTATTTTAATTATTTAAATTAAAATAAATGTTAAAAATAATATTAAAAATTCAATGAGAAAAGGGATCGGAAAAGAGTGTCCTAGTGAAAGGGAAGAGGGAATGAAGAGAAAACTGGAGATGACGTGATGTTGAGTTGGCAAAGGGAAAAAGTGGAAAAGATGAGGGCTCTCCCGCTCTCCGCATAGCCCGACCGGTACAATGACACGTTTAGGATGAGCTTATTCGAAAGGGCCAATGACATAGTCGAGTCACTATTTGGGAAAGGCCGAGCATCCAGTCATGAATCCTCATGATGAACGCCAATCACTCCAATCACTTCATTCTTCCGTCTCCTAAAAAGACTTACTCCCTCTGTTCTCAAAAACAATTTCTCTTTCATTTTTTTACTTCCAACAAAACACTTCCACTTTCTATTAAAAAACTGCTTTTATTCTTACTTTTTCATACCCTACCTATCACCTCATACTTTTTATCTAATAATCTACTCATCACATCTTACATTTACCCATTACATCAAGAACAAAATTGGAAGTCAACTACTCCCTCCGTCCTAGAGTATTTGTCCACTTTCATTTTTACACACCATCCAATGCACTTCTTTAATCCATTTTATCTTGTAATTTGTATATTAAAAAATTATAGAAATTATATATTAATAATCTATATGTTAAAACAAATCAAACAAGATCACACATGACTATATTTAGACTTACACATTGAGAGAATTTGATGAGTCAAAGTGCATAGTTGAACAGTTCCAAAAGTCAAAAGTGGACAAAAACTGGAGGACGGAGGGAGTACAATTTAACACTTCCTTATTTTTCCACTTTTTCAAAGTAAGAACTTTTTTTTTAGAATGGAGGGAGTATTATTTTCTTTTTAGGACGTTTCGAAAACGGTATCTTCTTTTCTTTTATGAAATATTTTGGGTCCTTAATAATCTTTTTTTTCTTATCTGCATCACTTTCAACCAATATTTTCATTTTTTTTAAAACCTTGTGACAAGTTAAAATGTAAGTCTCTTTGGGGATAGAGAAAGTATATTACATCATGTAATTAATAAATAGAGAGAAAATCTCATGTACAAACCCAAACTAAATCGAGAAAATACAAATAATAAAAAGAGTAATATATTAAGAGAATTCTTATTTTCTCATTATTGTTGTTCGTATAGTATTTTCAGGGTCGTTGGATTGAAATTCATCCATAATATTTTCAAATGAAATTAATTTTTTATTCTATTAATAGAGTTTGGGCAAGAGCTATTAAGAGCAACTCCAATGGGTCTTGTATATTGTAAAAAATACATTATATACAAGACCCTATAGCAAAATTGTCACTCCAATGAATAGGGCAAAATTAACACTATATTGTAAAAAGCAAGTCTCACCTTGTATTAATACACTACATGTTATTCCCATCTTGTAAATTTATTTTTTCTATATATTTATTAAAATACATTTATATTTCATGTTTCTTATAAAAATACTCAATATACGTATAGTTTGAAATGCATGTACCATAAAAATTTTAAAAATATAAATATTATTACAAATAAATATTTTAAAAATAATAATATATAAAAAAGTGTATTATTTAATAAAATATGATTGGAGTAGCTATGAAAAAAATGAATTGCTAAAACACATTGGTAGTGTAAATACACTATCAAAATTTACAATACCCTCTGAATCTGTCTGGAATTTCTTCGTGAATACCTATCCCCATTGCCGGAAAATTCGGGATGGGAGATAAGCTTGATGCGCAAAAGGGTCAGAAACCGGGCAGCAGCACTGCCGGGGTGCCCAAAATCGAGCCATTTGTTCCGAGAAAAGGCTACGATCCAAGAGAGCTGAAATCATGGGCCAAGAAAACCGGATTCGTGTCCCATATTTCCGGGGAGACCGACCCGGCAAGTCTGAGCGGGAGGGATTTGGGCTCTAGTAATAATGCACGGGTCGGACTCGAGAGGGGGTTTGACAAGCTTGATTTTGCGTCTCCAAAGATCGAGCTTGACCCCATTTTGGGGAGGACTAAGAGGAGTAGAGGGGTTGAGATTCTTCCTGCCGGTAGGGTAAACGTTAAAGAGCAAAGAAATGAGACTTTGGGGGGTGAGAGTGAAGGGAATAGGGTTGAGCTAGTGGAGGAATCGAGGGTTGAAGATGAAGAGAGCAAAGATGATCTGAATGGGATGACCCCAATTCGTAACTCCAGTGAAGTGCAGCCTACGGCTTCAAGTTTGGGTCCGAAGAAAGATGATAAGAATGTGGATCATGAAATGGGGATTAGAGTGTTCCCTGACTGGGAGGATCATACAGCTTATGACATACCGCAACAGTCTTCGAGAATGAAGTGTGGACTAAGAGACAATCCGGGTTACGGTTAGTATAGACCTCTCTCTTTATTGTACTCCATTTTTTTTGCTTATTGTTGTTATTCTATGTTTCATACTTTGCCTGTTTTTATTCCTCTTCTGCCTTTGATTTTGTATTTCATTAGAAGAGTGATATCCTATGAGATGTGCACTGCGGAGGAGAATTCAAAATTGTATGCATAATGTCACTTTGTCTTATCTGTTTGATTGCATAAGCATAGTTCTTTCAATTAACCCATATCTTGTACTCAAATGTGTTGGATGGTTATATTCGAAGTTCTTTCGTGGGATTAAGCCATAAAGGCTAAAAAAGCCAAAGGGTAGCGTCTTATTATAGATTACTGATTCTGCAAGAGTTACTTCACAAATCACAATTTATGTCTCCATTCTCTCTACGAATTGTATTGTGGAAGATTTATCATAAGTTAACTTATGTCATGTTAGTGCATCACTAGAGAAATCATATTGTAGTATTGACCTTTTCATGGCCTCTTTACTGCAGCACCACTTTTCTACTATGGTTTGCAGCACTTCTTGTCATTGGTCGGATCACTTATTTTCATCCCTTTGATCATTGTGCCTGCAATGGGTGGAACTGACGTAAGGATCTTTTGGTCCAGCCTTGTGCATTTCTCTGTTTTAAAAAAGTTTTAGTTCTTGATAATATCATTTCTTTCCATTTTACAATGCCACAGAAAGACACTGCTACTGTGATTTCCACAACATTGTTAGTGTCTGGCCTTGCTACAGTATTGCACTCGTATTTAGGTACTCGCCTGCCATTGGTTCAAGGAAGTTCATTTGTGTATCTGGCACCTGCATTGGTGATCATGAATTCTGAGGAGTACCGAAACCTTTCTGAAAATGTATGTTTATTGATTTAGGTGCTGACATATTACATTGTGCTTTTTGAATAATTACATACAGAAAATTTACCTTTTATTGGCCAAAATGAGAGTCACTGAATAATTTTGTGAAATGAAGTTCCAGAAAAGGATATTGAAAATATTCTATATTTATAATGCATGAAAGTGGTCCTTCTTATTCAATTGCCTTTCATCTTCACTCACTTTTTCCTTTAAAATTCATTAACTTCCCACTAACCCAAAGGTCTTTGCTTGCTTGTTTCAGAAATTTAGGCACATAATGAGGGAGTTACAAGGTGCTATTATAGTGGGTTCAGTATTCCAGAGCATCTTAGGCTTCACTGGTTTGATGTCTCTTTTTGTAAGGCAAGTCCAAATGTGTTACCTTTGGTCGTTTTGTAGCGGAGAATATATACTTGCAATGGGCAACAGTAATAAAAGAAAATCTTATTCACTTTTTTTTCGTTGCGTGAACAATTTTTTGCCACAAGAATAGCTTAAACGTCGATATATATCTTAACATTCCATTCCTTTTAGGAATTAAATTTCACATATTTGATGAACATCATCTTGCAGGTTGATAAATCCCATTGTGGTTGCTCCTACAATTGCAGCAGTGGGCTTAGCTTTTTTCAGCTATGGCTTTCCACAAGCTGGTAGCTGTATAGAAATAAGCTCTCCCCTGATACTACTTGTTCTTGCCTTTACGCTGGTGAGCAACTTTAAATGGTCTATATAGTATAGACATTGTAATTTGTTCCTATTTCCTACTGGTTCTTTTGTCGTTGACTTTTCATTCTCTTGCAGTACCTTCGAGGAATATCTATTTTTGGGCATAGAGTGTTTCGGATCTATGCGGTATGAATCTTGTGCTCTTTTAATGTCTCCCTTTATTAACTATAAGCTAGATGAGAGATCACTCTAAATAAGCTTTTCCATCTTTATAACAATAAAACCTTTTCCAGGTTTCATTAAGTGTTGTGATTACATGGGCATTTGCGTTCTTCTTGACAGCTGGGGGAGCATATAATTATAAGGACTGCAGCTCTGACATACCAAGTTCGAATATCCTTATCGATGCATGTAGAAAGCATGTGTATACAATGAGACATTGTCGGACTGATGTTTCTAATGCAATGACAACTGTTGAATGGTTTAGAATCCCTTATCCTTTGCAGTGGGGTATGCCTATCTTCCGGCTTAGGACATCTCTTGTTATGATAATTGTGTCACTAGTTGCTACTGTTGATTCGGTAAGTGATCATCTTCCCGTTATGAATATTTTTGTTGGGTTCTTTTGTTTTTTTCTTGCTGCTGTGTGTTTGCGAGAGTGTGTTTCTTTTTTCATCGATAGTCTTGTTTAGCATTTTGTGAAGTACATTTTAGGGGAATTTTTAGGATATTTTTGGAATCCAGAAAATGGTAGGGAAGGAAAAAATAACACAAAGGAAAATGAATGGGTTGTAATAATAGTTTGTAAAACCAATTAATATGATATGTGTAGAAACAACTTTTAAAATTACTACTCCCTCTGTCCCATATCTTTCTTCTCGTTTTGACTTGGCACTCTTTTGAGTACAAGATGAAAAAATATTTGACTTTTTTATTTTGCCCTTTGTGGTGTAATACATTGATTAAGAGATGTCAAAAAGGTGAATTGTGCAAAAGTAAAGGTAAAATAGTCTTTTAGCTGTAAAAAAAGTGAATAATATTTCCATTTAACCCTAAGTTCTATTTCCTTCCAAACTTCCCCTACATTTTCCTTCTTATTCTCTTTCCCTTGTTTTTTTGCGGATCCTGAAGTCCAAATGTACCTTTAGTTTGAAACTGAAGCAGGGTGAAACTTAACAGGTTGGTGCTTATCATTCTGCATCCATGAGAATCAACCTGAAACCTCCAACTCCCGGCATTGTGAGTAGAGGAATTGGTTTAGAAGGGTTTTGCAGTGTACTGGCTGGGCTTTGGGGAACAGGCACTGGAGCAACAACATTGATAGAGAATGTGCACACAATTGATGTCACCATGGTAGCAAATCGGAGGGCCTTAGAACTTGGTTCACTTTTCTTGATTGCTTTCTCCTTTCTAGGTACACACGTTCGAACCATCTGTATTAAAAAAATGAAAAGTGGATTTATGAACTAAAAAAGATTTAGCAACAACCTGTCTTCTTCTAAAAAAGTATTGTTTCTTGAAAATATCTTGGATTCTTGGATAGGAAAGCGGGATTTAGGTTCTTTTATGTAATCTGCAATTTCCTTTGCCATATGTTATAGGTAAAGCGTGTGCCATCCTTGCTTCTATACCACAAGCATTGGCTGCTGCTGTGTTGTGTTTCATATGGGCACTAGTTTTGGCTTTGGGTTTATCAACTTTACAATATACCCAAACAACAAGTTCCCGAAACGTTATGATTGTTGGAGTTTCATTGCTCCTTGGTTTCTCCATCCCAGCTTATGTTCAGCAGTATCAGCCTGTCTCCAGCTTAATTTTGCCCCCTTATCTTCTTCCTTATGCTGCTGCTTCAAGTGGACCAATCCGTTCTGGGAGTACACAAGTAAGTCATTTTTCTTCTTCTTCTTCTTCTTGATTTGTGGGTTATATTTCATATCTTACCTACCTAAACATAAAGTTATAAAAAGATGATTCTAATATTTCCCCGTTGCACATCCATCAAATACACTATCATTATGCGTGGAAAAATAAGATGTCATTTGAAATCTTGCATTGGGTCGAATGTCTATGTTTGGTGCTCCATTCAAAGAATCGTGGATTTGGATTCGACCCAAATCACACACCAATCCTAATTCGTAACATCTTATTTTTTTTGTTGGGAAACTGATGGCAGATTGATTTCGCGCTAAATGCACTGATGTCCTTGAACATGGTGGTTACACTGTTGGTTGCTTTCATTCTAGACAACACTGTCCCCGGAACCAGACAACAGGGAGGTGTGTACATATGGTCAACTACAGAAGAAATAACCTCAGATCCGTCTTCCTTTTCAGACTATTCGCTCCCAAGTGAAGTTGCTAGGTGTTTTCGTTGGGCGAAATGCGTGGGTTTATGAGTTTTCATGTGCTGTCAAAACTTTATAGGATAGATAATAGTTCTTCCATTATAATCATCAAGAAAATGTATTATATTGTATTTTTACAAGCATCTGTAATAGAGAAATGCACAAAATGACCCATAGCTTCCATATTCAATCAATTCTTTAAAAAGATTTATGTTTTCTGAGAGGATTTCATGCAGAATGAAGTTAGCTATGACCAACTTCCATATCCAATTGCATCTTATACTCCATAAAGCTCCATCTTGGGCTATCTTATGTGTCCTGGCTCCATTTATACATTTCTTGAATCATTATGTTAGATATTTGAAGAGAGATGAAAACCCTCTCTTCCATGAAGAACTTTCTGTATGGCAAAAAGACATACATCTATATTGATCATAAAAGCCTGAAATACTGACGAAAGAGTTTTAGCAATAGTAAATTTCACTCTAAAAGAGATCGATTTATTCTCGTGTCGTATTCACGTGGATTGGTGTTAAAATAAATTTTCTATTAAAATCTAGTTAGTCAAAGTTTTACTCATTGGTGTTGGAAGTCTTCTAAATTCGAAAAGTATTTGTGGTTTGGATTCGAAAATGAGTTGGACAAGGTAATAAAATAATTATTTGATAAAAAGGGAATATGAATTGATTTTGGGTAGTAGGAATTTTTCAGATATTTTAACTTGTTGGATTATTAAATTAATTAATTAGTTTAGCTAGTGAGTAATTCTGTCACAATAATTCCATTAATTTTATCCTATCTCTAGGCATTATTAATGTGCTAGAATTGATTGACTAAATTATTTTTCTCATTCATTGACAAATGGACATAATAATTTTTCAAAGATTAACTAATAAATTGGCCAGATTAATTAATTAGAACATACAACAATTACTAGCAACTTAACATTTTAATTATTTAAATTTAATATTCCAACATGTTATTTTTCCAACATTCCTACTACCCTAATTTCAATTCACATCCCTAATATATTTAAAAGACATAACAATAATAAAAAGTGCACAAATTGAATAACCAAACATGTTTATAATATTAATTAAAGAAACTTACAACTTCCAAAAAAACGGAATCGGAACAGAACTGGAACTGAAACTCTAAAAATAAACTGAAAACTATGGTTTTTATATTGATTCTACTGCTAGAGAGGAGGAGTTCGAAACTGATGATGATGAAGGCTGTTCGACGCTGCCTTTTATAGGCCTAGGAATCTCCGGGGCGGGTAGTGGGGCGGCCGCCAGGCAGGTCGCCCTAGAAGAAATATCCGAATATTTCTTCGCAACTTGATGACGGTTGCTGATATTACGCGTTGAATCCTGGGGCTGGGTCCGGGGCGGTCGCCCAGCAGGTTGCCCCGCAGTCGATTTGAAATATCTCTGCAAAAGTTCCGCCAGTCGCTTATATCTTGCATTTGAATTCCGGGGCTGGGTCCGGGGATGTCGCCCGAGAGGTTGCCCGGCCCAAACTAGGAATTTAGACTACCAATTTCTGTGGCAAGTTCTATATTTTGTTCCGAACATTTTTCCCTTCTGGAGCCACGGACGAATTTCATTTTAAATATCTCAAATATTTTATTTTCTTTCAAGTTTTTACTCCGTTTGAACCAGTTTCTGTTTGAAAATTCCAAATTTGTTTTGAACACTTTTTTTATAAACAAAATGACAACTTCGAGATATTTACGAAAGAAAATGAATATTTTTATTTTAATTAAATTTATTTACATACAAAAACATTTAAATATGAGTAAAATAATAAGTACAAAATGTACTTATCAAATACCTTCTCACACAGAAAGAACTCAATTAGAGACATTAAAGATGGTTGGAATTAATCA
This sequence comes from Cuscuta australis, assembly GCA_003260385.1. Classification (NCBI taxonomy): domain Eukaryota; kingdom Viridiplantae; phylum Streptophyta; class Magnoliopsida; order Solanales; family Convolvulaceae; genus Cuscuta; species Cuscuta australis. The sequence goes on along the minus strand of NQVE01000150.1, from coordinate 189,681 downwards.
AAGACTATGATTCCATCATCGAGTATCACCCCGACAAGGCTAATGTTGTGGCTGATACCTTAAACAGATAGACTTTGGCTAAACTTCATGGTTAATCAACATTAGAAACTAAAATTCTTACACGGTAGACTCAAGATCAATTTTACAAAGAGATAGCTGAACTTGTTTCTAAATGCGAGAAATAAGAATTCTCCATTCAATCGAATGGGGGATTATACTAGCAGTCAAGATTAGTTGTACTCGAAGGTGATATTCAAACAAAAATTATGCAAGAAGCTCACAACACTACTTACACTATGCATCCTAGTAGTACACCATTGTACCAAGACCTGAAATAGCAGTACTGGTGGCAAGGCATGAAGCGTGACATCCCACAGTATACGATGAGATGTTTAACTTGTCAACAAGTATAGGCAGAACATCAAGTCCCATCAGGATTACTACAACCTATCACTATTCTTGAATGGAAATGAGATAGTATAACGATGGACTTTGTTATTGGACTACATCAAACTCTAAAGAAGAATGATTCAGTTTGGAAAATTGTGGACCAACTCACAAAACCATCTCATTTTTTAACCTATTAAAAGTGATTTTTCATTACAAAGACTGATTGAAGTCTACATCTAAGAAATTGTACGACTTCATGGAGTACCCCTCTTCATTTCTGACAGATACCCAAGGTTCACATCACAAATTTTGGCAAGTTTTTCAATTTAGAAACTAAACTACACCTCAATACAACTATTAATCCTCAAACAGATGAACAATCAAAACGAGTAATACAAATTCTTGAAGACATGAAGAAAGCGTGCGCCATTGACTTTGGAGGAAACTGGAAAAAGTATTTACCTCTCATGGAGTTTTCATATAATAAAAGTTATCAATCGAGAACTCAGATGGAACTGTACGAAGTACTCTATGGACGAAGGTGTAGAACTCATGTATGTTGGACAGGGTTAAGCGAGCGCAAATTAATTGGATCTAAAATAGCTCGAGACATTGAAGACAAGGTAAAAACCATTTGAGACAAACTCAAAGTCACATCTAATCGTCAAAGATCTTATGTTGATCTCAAACGGAAGGACATGGAATACCAAATCAGTGAAAAAGTCGATCTCAAAGTATCACCTAAGAAGCATGTTTTACGATTTGGGAATAAAGGAAAATAAAGTCTGATGGTGTAAATTATGTCGACCAGAATATAATTCTTAGCTGGGAAAGAACGATAAACTAGTCTAACAAAATATACCAAAATATAAACACGGGGATTTTGACGTGGAAACCAAATTGGGAGAAAACTAGAGGCCGTTTTTGGCGGTACCTTGCTAACAGAGGATTTTTATTGATATCGGAGGTTGTACACGGTACATGAACTTGACTTGGAAACCATTAATGGAAGCTCGAAGTTTCTTTGAAAAATAACATACATACTATTCTAGAGAAAGAAAGGAAGTTTGAGGGAAGGAGTGAGTAAAAATTTGCTTCTTCAACATTGAAGGTAACACGTTCTTTAATAGGAAGGAGGAGATCATCTTCGAAGAAATATTCTCTTATTTCTTCATTTTACTAAACAAGCCTAGTTTGGTTATTCTTTGTAAATAATTGGAAAATGTGGGCAAAACCACGTATTATTTCTAATCAAGAAGTCCTTCACTTTTTAGGTTGTGAGAATCATCAACTTAAGAAAGTAAATAAGTCCTCCGATTTCTATCTTCAGTCTTCGTACTTTGTATTCATGACCACTTGATATTGCTAGTCCTTTGGGTCTTCATTAATTCTCTAATTTCTTGAATCAAATGTTTTTCCTGCAAAAAAAAGTACGTACGTACAACTTTTTTTTACCAACCTTTATCGTGCTCAAATAATTATTATCTTTACCCAGGAGCTCAGTGTTAGGGTGATTAATATGAACGGATAACTAGTGTAACGAGATTGGTGTTAGTTCGATGAAGCAACAATGCTTCAAATAGTTATTTAGTTTCGACGAGACCAGAGTTAGTACAAAAAAGCTACGGTGCCTCAAATAGTTATTTCATCGAGACCGATGTTAGTACGAATCATGTAAATAATGTATAGCAAAATTAAGTACGCAGCAGCAGCTTTGTCGAAGATTGGTGTTAGCACGGCTAACTGATGCGAGTATTGTCACGCCATGTAGAGATTGTCTTCAGAGTGCCTCATAAAAAGGCTTGACGAATCGGGCGTCCCTGAAATGAGCTCGGCTGAGACATCGGTATACCCAATTCAATTGGGTTCAGACTTAGGAGAGAATATGTGCAAGACCAGTGTGAGACCAGTGTACCAGTTTGACTAGATCACATATTTTCATCGATTTTTTTTGTTTATACTATGCAAGACCGGTGTGAGACTAGTGTACGAGTTTGACTGGGTCGCAATCTGAAGTAGAGTTGGAGTACACGTCTTGAATTTCGTACTCTAATGTAGTAGGGAGTTTGATGTATGATATGGTCTGCACTAAACCAGACATAACACATGTTGTTAGTGTTATCAATAGGTTCTGGGACAACCTGGAAAGGAGCACTGACAGGCCGTGAATAGGATTTTTCGCTACCTAAGAGGCACGTCTGATGTGGGTCTCATATATAGAGGTGGTACTCACTGTTTCGTGACTAGTTATTCGAGTTCTAATTATGTTAGAGATGTTGATAGTAGAAGATCTATGACTGGTTATGTTTTCACCTTGGAAAACAAATTTACGGACTGCAGTTACTCTCTCTACTACTGAAGTAGAGTATAGGGTGTTGACAGAAGTTGCTAAAAAGGGAATCTGGTTGAAAGGGCTAGTTGGTGATCTTGGGCTACATCAGGAGCAAGTGTTGTATTTTGTGATAGTCTAAACGCTATTTGTTTAGCCAAGGATCGGGTCCACCATGAGAGGACCAAACATATTGATGAGAGCAGGGGCGGACCCAAGATTTTTTACCATGAGGTCGATCATATATTTAAAAATGTGAGAATATATTTCATTTGTTGGGTCATAAGTAAAATAATATTCATATATGGTATCTACATGTAATATACTTTTCTTAAACTGACGTTCAGAGTTTATTATAAATTTTTAAATGTGATGGATGAATCATTTGAAAGTGAAAGATGTACCATGAGAATTTATTTTGAAAAAATGAGAAATAATATCAACTACATATATTTTTTCTATAAATAAGTAAAGTGTAAAGTTTATGAATTTTTTCGATATAGAAGAGAATAGACAAATAACAAACAGGTATGTTGATTTATAGTTTAATACGAAAGGAGATACAAAATTTTTGAAATACTTAGGAAAATCGAAATACTCCACAAATATAAATTTTACGTAAATTTTCAAATGACATGGATAAAATATTAAAAGTTTAAAGTTCTATTTAGTAGAAAATAAAGATAATTAATACGGAGTATTACTCGTATGTGTTTTTCTAAAAATGAGTAACATTTTAAATTTATAAGTTTATTTCAATATAAAAATAATAAAACAATAAAACAAACAAGAGGTCCAAAGTACAAAACTAGTCGCAAAAAATTGTTTCCCATATAGATTTTCAAATGACTTGGATAAAACATTAAAAAGTTAAAATTCTCTTTATTAGAAAATAAAGATAATTAATACGGAGTATCACTTATATTTTTTTTCTAAAAATGAGTAACGTTTTAAATTTATAAGTTTATTTTAACATAAAAATAATTAAACAATAAAACAAACAAGAGGTCTAAAAGTACAAAAAAACTAGTTGCAAAATTTATTTCAAGCCCATGTGGGCGCGGGGACTCGAACTAGAGACATGATGCTTAGCATTGAAGTGTGCAACCATTAGGCTGTTCAACCAGGTATTCAGTCTCCCAATTTTCGTATTATATATACATATATCCATTTTATCCAACAAAATAGAGTATATTACTATGAAATTACGTGGAGGTCCGTGGGGTCGCTTGACCCCGTATGATCCTATGTGGGTCCGCCCCTGGATTAGAGGTATCATTTTCTGTGGAATGAGAAGAAAATCAGGGTGGAGAAAGTAGGTACCGATGATAATCCTGCTGATATATTAACCAAGCCAGTGCCACATAGCAAGCTGCGAAATTGTTTGGCCTTGCTTAATATCATGAGTTGTTAGTTGCCCGAGGATGGCAAATCTGAGGCAAGAATGGAGGAGTCGGTTCGCTTGGCATTGTGATGAGGCATTCGAAGGAGATTTCAAGTCATGGTTGATATTTGATAATATGCCTTGAATCAGTATTGTTTGCCGCTACGCAGATAAGGGAACGGGGCGGAGTCGCCCCTTGTCCGACAGTATACTATGTTGTTGTATTGGGCTCTAATTTTTGTATTGAGCATGTCTTGTGTGCCTATTTAGATAAAGGTTGGGCACAAAAATTTGTACTCTAGAACCGCTCTCATATTACAACCTGCCTCTGTTGTTGCATGTGGACGTAGCCAACACAACCTTGGTCAACCATGTTAAATCTGCGTGTCTTTACCTTTTTTGTTTGATTGGATTACTCAATTACTCTATTCCGTAATAACAAAGAAAATTGAAATAAACTAAGAAGATTGGAAGATGAAGAGTAGAAAAAAGCTCGGAATATATAATGCACACAATAACCTTTATTCTACACTTATGTGTTTTATGAAAAAATTTAATCGAGTAATATATTGAACGTCGAGTGGTGCTAGTCTGAAGTAAGATTAGTGTTGGACGTCGGTGCTAGTTTGTGACAGAAGCCTCAACTACCAGTGCTTGGCTGCACATAGAAAAAGCTCGTTAGATTAGGTTGACCTCGTCCAAGCCGAGTCGCGCGCACAAGGGATGAGTTGCATCCTTGTCTAATCTTTTAATTATATTTGGGAAAAATCAAAAGTTTTTCACCAAAAGCTACCATTATCGTGGTGGATTTTTCACCTTCAACGCCAACATCACCACTTTCTACCACTATCGCCAATACCAACATCACAATCTATAGCACCAAGGTCACAGTGCCACATTATTAACTCCCATATACAAGATGATCAACAAAAGACATAATGTCAAATATGTCACGACATAATATCACAAATGACAATAACTAATATTACCAATGCCCATTTGTATTGTAAGAGATGGAAATTTATAGTGTCACACGAAGGCATAATGCCAAACCTCAACCATTGCCCTACACGACTACCGACAACCATCACCCCTTTCACAGTCACGTTTACGATAGCTAAATGACCAACTGCCCTCGAAAGTGACAGACCCCCATTTTCCCAACACCAAATTGCTATCGCAAATTATCCAAAAAAAATTAAGGAAGATAAAATTCAATTGAAGATCAAAAGTGGACTTGTTCACTTTTGAAATCATAGCTTTAAGAGAATGAGATGGAGGTGGGCGTCATGACAGATCTAAGAGGGATGCGGCGGCATGAAGAATCTGAGAGGGGTGGGTTGGTAGCAGAAACGGTAGTGCATTTAGGTGGCGGTGATGGCGTTGTTGTAATGGAATGAAGAAGAGAGTGGGATGTAGAAGGGAGATTAGTGGAAGGGAGCAATGATGATGGTTTCAACTCCTATTTTGGGTATCTAAGTTAGAATGTGGTACATGATATTATTTTAAGTTTAAATTTAAATTTAATTTCTACTTTGTGTAGATAAATTAGAAACTCCTATTTTGGGAATACACCTAATAATTTGTTCATATTTGAGGGGTTTTCTTAAATACTACTCTCTCTGTTTTTCGTAGATATTTCTATTAAATTTTACGAGGCTCAACCGACTTTATTTTTAATTCAGTCTATTTGATTATAAATGTAAAATTTAAAAATAAAAATATATATAGAAAATAATATATATAAAAATCTACAAAATAAGAGGTAACAATACAATGTTATTTTATGAAATGAGTAAAAAGAATAAGCATACAAAATAAGTTAAATTTAACCATGGTGGGGTATTGTGTGAAAAGATTTATGGGCAAATAGGGACAATAAATAATGTAACATGATTTTTTACTGCATGTAACGTGATTTAATCGCATAGTAATTACTATTTAATTGTAAAGAGAATAATAACATTGTTCTTCAACATTTTTTGAAATTGATCTAATATAAATAGATCTGATTGGGTTAGATGTGATTTAAAATGATCTCTTCTAATTGGATTTGATTTAATGAGTTCTAATCTAATTTTAATAAAGGGGAATTTACCTAAATAGTACTTAAATATAGTGACTTTCTTAATGTAGTACCATATGTTTTTATTTGTCAATGTAGTAACACTGTTCGATGTCCACTGGTCATTGTTCAAGTTAACGTCTTCTATTGGACATTGTTCAAACTAAATGTCCACCATTAATGAAAATTGTTCCTATCACTAGACATTATTCAAGTACTATTTAGAAAAATAAAAAAAGTTTAAGTACTACACTGAAAAAGGATATATGTTTTAGTGTTATTTAGTGAAAATTTCACTTTAATAAAAGTAATACGGAGTAGGAAATAAGTAATAAAAAACAATCATGCTACACTTATCCCAAAAATTGTACCCCCAAAGTTACACCAAATGTATATAGTAACATTTTCATGGTTCACACTGACACAAAAATGTCAGTGCATTAACATAAAATTACATGAATATTTTGTGTCTGTGTGAACTATCACCACAGTATTACACCGAAACAAAATGTATGTGCATACCTGCTCTGTACAAGTTGAAGTAGGGTACAAATACTTTAATCAAATAAAAAAACGGTGAACCTGGGTAACGTGGCATTGCATGCAGGCCTTGGATCCATCTATTCTTTGACTATTAGTTCATTACCATAATACCACCTAAAATCTATGTTGTCATTTACCCCAATTCAGAAACAAGAAAGAGATGATATATGGTCATTACGGTGGATCAGTAATTTTAGTTTTCATATTTACTCGATTAAATTTTCATGCATCCGTTTCTTTCCTCGGTTTACTAAAAACCTTACCGACCTGGTCGATGTAATTTATTTAAAACAATTTTGGCTTATTTTTGTTATAGGACAAATATTTCGGCTGATTAATTTCTCCATATAGCACATCCACAGCATTACTAACTCTTTTTGCTTAAAGAGAGATGTTTAATGCTTACATGGTCTCAATGTTTACATTTGAAATATAGACTTTCTTACATTTTTATGGATTTGTATGTGAATATTTTCTTTTCTGATCTACAAAAGGTCGATTTCTTTATTGCTACAATTTCACTAAGCTCCATAAAGTTAGCATGGACATTAGGTCCACGGAAGAATCTGCCTTACTCTTAAAATACAAATTACCCTAAATAAGACTAAAACATAGAGAAAATACTAAAATAGGACTTCTATGTTTTTATTTTCGAAATAGGAGTTCGCATTGTGGTAATGTGGAGGTAATGTGACACTTTACATGTGCACAACTATACTTTTTGGTAATGTACATGACCACGTTTGATAATGTAAATACATTTTAACTCTTATTTCGGGAATAAAAATATGAAAGTCCTATTTTGGTATATTTTCAATGTTTTACTCCTACTTTAATCTTTTTCTCCTCTTAAAATTAGAGATGACTTGAGAAAAAGGTTATGAGCGTAAAAGTAGAGCAAAATACTCCCTCCGTTCCAGAAAACCTTTCTTCTTTCTTTTTTCATCCGTCCCAAAAAACACTTCTCATTTATATTAAAAAGTCACTTTTACCCCTTACTTTTTCATACCCTACCTATCACATCATACCTTTTTACTAATAATCTATCCATCAAATCATACTTTTACTCATCACACCAAAGGACATTTTTGGAAATTCAATACCAAAATACACTCCCCTTAAATCTCTCCCCAAAACCAAAACTTCCATGTTTTCCGGAACGGAGGGAGTATATATTAAGATATAGACGAGAAAAGATGAGATTGTAGTGACCTTTGAGACCGGTCCAAGCCGGACCGGCAGTCTTGTTTGGTTTTTGAATTTGGTGAAAGACTAGACCAGTCTCGGACCAATTCACCGGACTAGAGTTGTAATACATTTGAAATATACTTCCTCCGTCCCACAAAACTCTTCCTCTTTCTTTTTTCATCCGTCCCAAAAAACACTTCCCTTTTCTTATTAAAAAGTCACTTTTTACCCCTATTAATTCTTAACCTACCTATCATATTACACTTTTTCTCTATTAATCTACCCATCACATCCTACTTTATCCATCACGGGGCATTTTTGGAAAGTCAACACCAAAATACAATCCCCTTAAATTCTTTAAAAGTCAAAATGGGAAGTTTTTAAGGGACAAAGGGAGTAATTTTTATTCTAATGTGTTTATATTTTAAAAAATAATTTTTATATAAATTGCATATCCTATCCATATTTAGAATAATAATTTACATTATTTGTTAAAGGAAAGAATATATTTCTGTATATATTATTATAGTAGTTTCCCGATATATGTTGATTCCTTTCCTTTTGTATTTAGTTTTCATATAGAGTTTCTAGCCTGTGGGATCCTATTTATATACAACCTTTGTTCATATTGTGAATATCAGAAATACAAGAAATTTTTTTCCAAATATTACTCTTTCATGGTGTCGGAGCCTAAAACATAAATTTTCTTATTCTTGGCCAACTAGCACTGAGCCGTCCGCCACTGCTGTTTTTCTGCTACTGCTGCTCGATCGACCGTCGCTGCTACCGAGCAAACCGCCACCGCCATTGATCTCTTTTCCGCTATCGTACGCCATTCTGCTACCGTCATGGCCAAAGAAAAATCAAAGAAGGTGTTTTCGTCCAAAAAAATGGTGATCACGAGAGAGTGTCCTCATTGTTGCCCAATTTTGATGATCTAACTCAAGAACATTGGAATGTTGTTCGTCATGCTTTTTCCCTATCACCGTCTGTTTCTAGTGTGAAACTTTCAAGTATTCATGTATCACAATGTTGGATTATAGATACTAGCGCATTGAATCATATGACAGGTAAAATTTCGTTATTTCATGAAGTGGCAGGCATGTCAACATGTGAGATTGGTTTGCCAACCGGAAAACAAATTGAATCTGTTCAATCTGGGAAAATGGAATTGACAAAAACTTTGACTCTGTGAAATGTGTTATATGTTCCCACTTTGAGTTATCATATTATCTCTGTGTCAGAATTAACAAGGGAACTAAACTGTGAGGCACGCTTTGCCAACAACAGGTGTGTGTAGAAGGACCTATGTTTGAAGACAACGATTGGTATTGGTGAGCACAAAGTAGGACTCTATTACTTCAAAGCCCCTAACAAAAAGATGGCTTGCAGTGAAAAGAAGGAAAGTAATTTTGATCTTTGGCACAAGCCCCTCGGACATCCTTCTTCACATGTTTTGTCTCTTGTCTCCCAAGTTAGAGCAAGTAAGAGTAGTCGTAGTTGTGATATTTGTTTGTGTGCTAAACAGACTCGTGGAAGTTTTCTAATAAGTTTTTATCAATCTTCTGATATGTTTGATATGATACATTGTGATTTGTGGAGACCTTATAGAGCACCAAGTTTTGATGGTTCTACGATGTTCTTGACTATTGTGGATGATTTTCTAAAAGTGTTTGGATTTATTTGCTTGATTCTAAGTGTATGGATGGTAGTGTTTTTAGACAATTCTGTGCCATGGTGGAACACCCATTTGGGAAGAAAATAAAATGTGTTTAAAGTGATAATGGTACAGAGTTTAAATGTCTAAACGAATTTTTTCGGGATCAAGGAATTATTCATGAAACACTTTGCATGTCTACTCCAAAGTAGGATGGGAGAGTAGAATATAAACATCGGCATATTCTAAATGTAGGCCGAGCATTAAGGTTTCAGGCAGGATTTTGATATATTTTTGGGGAGTTTTGTACAGACGGAGGTGCTATAGACGGTCGAATTATTGGACCATCTTGTAGATGACAGCTGACCGTGTACGAGGCAGAATGCGGGAGTTCTGGAAGGGCTACACATGTTCGACCACTTGAACCGTGACAAGGATGACAGTCAACCGTCAACAAGGAAGAATGACGAAGTTTCAGTAGAGCTATAAACAATCGACCCCATTGACTGTTTTGTGAATGGCGTTCGACTGTCGTCAACACAGGCCACTGAAAAAGTCTTAATGTGTGGACAAAGTGAAAATTACCTAAACGTTCGCGTGGAAGACTATGTTACGCACGTTGTCAATGCATTTATTAGGGAGAACTAAGTGTATCCACTCCCGTCGTACATTTCTTATGAGAGATTCTCTTACAGACACAAATTCTTTCTCGCAGCACTTGATTCAAAAGTTGAACCTATACTTTCAAGAATGCATTCTATGATGAGCGGTGGAGGAGGGCCATGCAAGAGGAGATTGATGCGTTAAAAGCTAATTGCACATGGTCTCTTGTTCCTCCGTCTCTCCATTAGAAGCCCTTGGGCTGCAAATGGATATATAAAATCAAATCCAAGTCAGATGGAAGCGTGGAACGATACAAGGCCAGGTTGGTCATACTTGGCAATCATCAAGTAGAGGGTCCCGATTACAATGAGACGTTTGCTCCGGTTGTCAAATTAACCACTGTATGTACAATCTAGGCAGTTACTGCAGCTAAGGGGTGGGAGCTGCATCAGGTGGAGGTTCACAATGCATTCTTACATGGAGTTCTTCAAGATGAGGCTTATATGTGCTTGCCACAAGGGTTTTCGAACTCTTCCGATATGGTGTGCAAACTCAAGAAATCTCTATATGGAATGAAACAAGCACCACGATGTTGGTTTGCTAAACTCTCTAGAGCTTTGAGATGTTATGGTTTTGTTCAGTCCGTCGCTGGCTACTCCGTATTCTCTTTAATTTGGAAAGGAGTGATTCATGTTTTGATTTATGTTGATGATTTGATTATCTTTGGAGATAATGTAGAAATCATAGCCAAATTCAAATTATATTTTGCCGATGTTTCCATATGAAGAACTTGGGAACATTGAAGTTTTTCCTTGGAAATGAGGCAGCTCGAAGTGCATCTAGGTTCTTTTTTTGCCAACCCAAGTATGCCTTAGACATTATTACCGAGGCCAGTATGCTAGGTGCAAAATTGTTAGGTGCGTCGATGGAGCAAAACCATCATTTGGCACGTTCCCAAGCTCTTGTGCTTGCTGGCCAAGAACCTTATTAACATCTGGTGGGGCATCAGGTTTATCTATCTGTTACTCGGCCAGAGTTGTGTTATGTGGTGCATACTTTGACACAATTTTTTAAGGAACTCGGAGAGGATCAGTGGACTGCTGCCCTTGGAGTTGTTCGGTACTTAAAAGGGTGTCCTGGAAAGGGTATTCTCCTCTCTGTATATAATAATCTACAGCTTATTAGATGGTGTGATTAATTATTGGGTTGCGTGCCCTCTAACGAGGCATTCTTTGACTGGGTGGATTGTTCAACTCAAAAATTTGCCTATTTATTGGAAGACAAAGAAGCAAACGTTGGTTGTTCGTTCATCTGTTGAAGCTGAGTATCGAACCCTTGCAGTTATTACTTGTGAGTTGAAGTGGTTGAAGAGTCTCTTACGCTGTTTAGAAATTCGACACAATCATCCTATGACTATTCATTGTGACAGCACAGCTGCATTTCATATTGCAGCAAATCCAGTCTTTCACGAGTACACAAAGCATATTAAAATTGATTGTCATTTTGTCCATGATTAGCTTGTTCGCGGTGTGATACGTACGCATCATGTTCCTACTACGCACAAACTTGCACATATTCATACAACAGCATTGGGGAAATCTCATCTAGAGTTTCTTATTCTCAAGTTGGGCATTTCACTTTTGAATGCTCCAATTTGAGGGATGGTGTTACCAGAAAGAATATATTTCCATATATATTATTATGGTAGTTCTCCCATATATGTTGATTCATTTCCTTTTGTATTTAGTTTTTAGATAGAGTTCATATCCTGTGGGATCCTATAAATACAGCCTTTGTTCATATTGTGAATATGAGAAATACAAGAGAAATTCTCACAAATATTATTCTTTCATTATTTTTGATAAATTTACGAACGAGTAAGAATAAAAAAATTCTCAAATGTACAAAGCATACAAATTAAAATTTATTTATATCGATCCTATCTGACTTCTACATCAGATAAAAAAATTCATGTTGCATAATTGAATACAGAGTAGTTATTATAAATCAACAACGTATAGAAATTAAATAAAAAAATTTTTATATTTTTTTATAAAGAATAAGAAATTTAAAATCTTACATTTCAAAATAAAAATCGAGTTATACTTGGACCAGTCCTAAGTGTACTACCGAGACGCGAATGATCCCTGTATTTATTATGAAGACCAGACTAGTCCAAATCAATTTTGAAAAAGTGAAATTTACACAGAATAGGACTAAAACATAAGTCATTTCCCAATATATGACTTAAACTCTTTAATCCCTAAATAGGACTTAATAGTGCCTAATGAGAAGAATAATGTCCAAGTGATGCTGGACATTTAGTTGAATAATGACTAATAGATAATGATCAATGGTCCTACATTGGGAAATAAAAACATATGGTCCTATATTGAGAAAGTCATTATGTTTTAGTCCTATTTGGGTAAATTACCCTTTGAAAAAAGACTGGATCTATCTTGTCTTAAATAATAGAGAGTATCAAGTTTTTAAGGGATTGATCTCGAGCGATTTGGTCCTTTCACTTATCGCCATCTCATAAATGATCGATCAGTAATATTACAAATAAAATAGAAATAAAGACCATGCTAGGGTGCCACCACATGAGTGCTACCATGGGTGCACCCATGCTTCGTACAGACAAACACAGACGATAATTGTCTGTGCGACACAGACAATTATCGTCTGTGTTTGTCTGTGCGAAGCATGGGTGCACCCATGGTAGCACCCATGTGGTGGCACCCTAGCATTTTCCTAGACATAAATGCTCTCACTTCATCTAAATTCAACCTTGCTCAATTAAGAATGCATTTAGTTCAACTTATTTTTTCTACTTATTAGTTATTTTTATTAAAATCAGATCAGATTAGATCAAATCTAATCATATTAGATCACATCTAAACAAAACTAATATTACTATTATTATTATTATTATTATATATTATTATTATTATTATTATTATTACTATTGTTACTATTACTATTATTATTATAATTATTATTACTATTGCTATTATTATTACTATTACTATTAATAATATTATTATTACTATTATTATTACTACTATTACTGTTATTATCGTTATTACTATTACTACTATTGTTTTAATTATTATTATTATTATTAAAATTATTATTATTACTATTATTATTAAATTATTATTATTACTATGTTTATTATTACTATTATTATTATTATTACTATCACTATTATTATTAGTAACATAACTATTATTATTATTATAGTCATTATTATTGCTACTATTATGATGATTATTATTATTATTACTATTATTATTAATTTTACTATTAATTCTATTACTAATATTATTATTATTATAAGTATTTTAATAATAATTTAAATTTAAATATAAATTGATTTTATATCAGATTAGATCCATCTAGATCAGATCAGACCAGATTAGATCAGAACCAATCAGATCACTTCAGATCCAATCAAATCTGATCATTAACATCATACCAGATCAGAACTTCAAAAAATCTTATGAGATCAAATGAGATGAATGGAACACAGCCTTAGGCTCATTCACTTAATAAACAAATGACTCAAAGAACCACATCCCTTATATGTTAGAGAATGAATATTTTCTAAATAAGCTAATTAATGTGTTTATGTTTTTGATTGAGTTAACTACTCCCTCCGTCCCCCTGTATTTGTCCACATTTGACTTTTGGAACTGTTAATCTAAGCACTTTGACTCATCAAATTCTCTCAATGTGTAAGTCTAAATATAGTCATATGTGATCTTGTTTGATTTGTCTTAACATATAGATTATTAATATATAATTTTTATAATTTTTTAATATACAAATTACAAGATAAAATGAATTAAAGAAATGCATTGAACGGTGTGTAAAAATGAAAGTGAACAAATACAGGGGTAGAGGCCAGAGAGAGTATTTAGTACGGAGTATCGTAATTCTATTGTGCTAATACAAGTTCAAATCTGAACTTCATTCATTTTTAATTTGAATAATTAATATTTGCGTGCTGCAATGTGATGCTTGTGCAAGCTATACTATAGTATAGTAAAATAATTTCGTGTTTAATTTTTAAAAAAATTAATTGAGCAAATACATTGAGACAAATACATTGAGACAAAGGAGGGGTAATATGTAGCCTCCTAAGATGTTTAATTTTAGAGTAAATTCTCAAAATGATACTCAATAACTACGTATTTTTCCAAATTAGTTCACAAGATGAACTAATTATCTAAATGGTACTCGTTACTTGAGAATAATGTTTAGTTTAGTCCCTCCAATTAATGGCATCAAAACTGATACTAACTTCCCATAAAGGTCATCTCTAATTGGATGTCTTTTCAAATAAGTCTAGATTTGAAATAAAAACTCATAAAAAATGATCTTTCGATTTCGCTCAAACATCGCAAACCAATTAAAAGAGGAGATTTCTGCTTTGATTTTTTCATATTTAATGAATGTTTACTTCAAAAATGAATCAATTTGAGAAAACATCCAATAAGAAAGGATAATTTTGAAAAATAGTACTCCCTTCGTCCCATGAAACATTGAACTTTTGCTTTTTAGGAGGGATTTAAGGGGAGTGTATTTTGGTATTGAATTTTCAAAAATGTCCTTTGATGTGATGGGTAAAAGTATGATTTGATGGATAGATTATTAGTAAAAAGGTATGATGTGATAGTTAGGGTATGAAAAACTAAAGGGTAAAAATGACTTTTTAATATAAATGAGAAGTGTTTTGTGGGACAGATAAAAAAAGAAAGGAGAAAGGTTTCATGGGACGGAGGGAGTATAAAATTTAACGTTGTTCAGGGGCGGAGGGAGGGGGGGCATGCCAGGGCAAGTGCCCCCCCGGTGATATTTCGGAGAAATAGTATTAGAGTGCCCAATCGGCGATGGGAGGCTGGATTTGCCCCCCAGATCTATCGCAGTGTCCGTCCGATTGAAGAACAAGAACTTCCGGCCGCCAGCCGATCGAAGAAGAAGAATGGGAGAAGCAATTGCCGAAGAAAAAAGAACACAAAACGACGTCGTTTTGTTTTGCGTTTAAAAATAATCCTTTGACCAGCCCAACACTCTACGGCCCAGTATCCAATTGCCCAAAAGAAACGGAGGAAACAATTATGTCAGGACTCAGAAGGCCTCCACTAACTCCAGTATTATTCGGTTGCTGCAACACTCCACTAACTCCAGGACTATTCGGGAGTCACGAAACCAGAAGAGGCTGGGCGGCTGGCTGAGGGATCGTACTAGAAGGCTGAAGGGCAAAGACAGATTCCATTTTTGAGCTCTTTTTTGTGCTTCTTCATCTAATCGTCATATCTTCTCTCATTATTTAGGTATTATATTTCAATTTAAATTATCCAATTTCAAAATTTGTTTCTCAATATTTGACAGTTTTGAATATTACTAAATTATGTTTTGAATTTTGAATATTTATTTTGTTCCATGGTTCTAGTGTGTTTGTGCATATTTAAATTTTTGATAAATGTTAATGTAATTTTAAATTCTTGAGATTAAATCTATGAAATTGTTGTCATTGATATTTTATTTTGTTACTTTCCTTTTTGAATCAAAAAATTTTGAGACGTGAGATGGATAAATTTGTTAATCGACAAAAAAAGAATTTGCCAATAGAAGGTATGTTTAGTTGCACTTTGCACATATCGAAGGTATGTTTACTTCACTTTGCCAATTAAAGTAGTTACTATTCCGAATTTGTTTATTTGTTGAATGAATTTTTGCCCTCCCAAGCAGTGGCGGTGCCCGGGAAGACTTCATGGGGGGCACAAATTTATTAAAAAACAACAAAAAAATTTCATAATAGTAACAACCTTATTTGGAAAAGTGCAACTAAACATACCTTTTATTTGCTCAAATGAGTAAGAGTTTTTTGAGGCCGTAGAAAATTCCGAGATGCCAACTTTTGAAAGCGCTGCATAATAACTTCATCATCAATGCTCATAAAAATTTCTTTCGCAAAGTAGCATAATAGACAATCTGATAGCACCTCATCTCCCAAACGGTTGCGTAAATCCGTCTTGACAATATTCATCGCAGAAAAACTCCTTTCAACTGAAGCTGTCCCAACAGGTAATATCAATGCCAATTCTATAAGCCGATATACCAAAGGAAAATAAGTGTGATAATTCATCTCCACCATCTTCTTTGCAAGACTTCCAAGATTGGAAATATTAGCAAAAACTTCATTCGATCTCATGTCAGAAATATAATTTTGAAGTTCATGATTAAGCTCAACTCGATCACAAGAACTGAAATCTTTTGAATATAATACAGCAAGTTCTAATAGCCTTTCTTGATCAAAACTCCCAAGAAGTATTCTCTGGCTCCGCCACTGACGTTGTTTTTACACTGTTTTGATTATTGTTAGTCGCAGAGACTAAATTATGCATTATTTTTAATTAACGAGTACTATCTCGATAATTAATTCACCTTAAACTGATGTACGAAAACACATAATTATTGAGTACTTTAATGCAGTTACATGCTTGCTTGCTTGATTACCCTGGGTGGTGCACGATGGGGAAGAGAATTGAGAGTGTTGGGTTTATTTGGTCAATCGCCACGCTATACATTAATTTGTCCTTCCTGCTTGTCACAACATAAAGTATTGGTATGCACGAGTAGTTCGTGCTTTGGATGCTAGAGAATTGCGCCCTAATTCAATTTTTTTTAGTACATTCTATTATTGATCTATTATAATATCGGATATTTGATACTCCCTATATAATTATTTATCATCAAATATTACGTTCGTGATCTTTCATTTAAGATTACCTTTTTATAAATAGTTCTTTTTTACCTTCTATCATATTTGTGTTAATTTGAGGACTAAAAATATAATTTGACGTCAACACTATGTGCAGTGACGTATTCTGATGTTGGCTAGACGACAACACAACAATAATGACTATGACTGCGGACTACAATTCCAACAAAAAACTGCATCTGTAAACTATGATTGTAGTAGACATTAACTGTGATTCGTAAACGACGCATCAGGAACTGCCTTTGGAATTGTGAATGAAATAAAAGATATATGATCATTGTGAAATTATACTTTTAGACCTCAAATAACAACGTGACAGAAAATAAAAAATACTATTTGTCGAAAGGTACCTATAAAAGAAGTACCACAGACGTAGTATTTGATAATAGAGAACTAAATATGAAAAACACTTACTATAATGGACCAATTATGAAACTTACTCTTAATTTTTTTGTCTAATCTGACTTGTCTATCTTCAAACTTTAAAGGGAACGAGTAAAAAGAATAGTAAGCGCATCTCCTCAAGAACTCTTGAGACTCTTTCAAAGACTATCACATCAGCATTTTAATAGTATTTCAAATTCTTCTCTAATTTTTTTGATAGTATCCAATCTTCAAACACCACTTTGCCACATTAGTATTTCACTATATTTTATTTTTATTTAATCGATTATCTAAAATATAATTGTATTATACATTGATTTTTCTACCAAATTTGTTTATATATAATTAATCATTAAAATTCAATAACAAAAAAGTAGAGAAAATTATACATATATACATAAAAGAAAATGAGTGTATTTCATTAAAATCATTTAAGTAAAGATACATAAAATATAAATTGCATAAAATAAAATTAAAAGCACAACAAATTAAAATTGCATAAAAATAATTTTAAGTAGACATAATTGAAATGTATAATTGCTCTATTTCCGTATATCTAAAGATAATGTCAAACATAAAAAATTTTAATTGAAACGCATAATCCTTAAAATTTCTAAGAGAATGTGAAACAAAAAAAATTAAATATAAAATTGCACAAAATAACAAAATCAAATTTTTATTTTTTTTAAAAATAAATTATTATTGCTTATCCACGTCTAATTTTATTGGATGATTTGAGTTTTGAGTCTTGAAAGTACGTGAGCCCGAGAATTCAATGACATCCTTTTAAATTTTTCTCTTTTTTTTTGTGCCTAATGGTAAAATTTAGAGAAGAGAAGAGATTTAGTTTTGAGTTTTGACTTTTTTTTAACTTATTACTTATTGGAAATCAGATCATACCAGATCAGATTAAAGAGAAAGTGTTTTTGAGAACGGAAGGAGTATATTAATTAAATAAAATATTATTTTGAAAATACTTTGTAAAATAATCATAATAAAAACAATGCACTAATTGGAAACAAGTCAATCCAAAGTTTAATCTTGCAAGTTGCAATTGTAGGCTTAGAATGATTTCATCACGTAAAGGTGAAATGGATTTCTGCACGAACCTTGCACAAAAAGTTTAATTTTGTAATTGTAGGCTAGCTCAAGAATGAATTTATATATGCTCCAACATTGCACGAACCTTGCACGTAATAACGAACATTAGTTTTTTTTGTTTAGGAAAGCCCCCTATATATATACTACTACTGGTATACAGTAACGTGAATCCTATAGGTTGAGCGACCGACCGAGAAAGTTGAAGAGATGATGTATATCGGCGGTGTCCAGGACGAAGCCGGCAACCAAGTCGCCGCCGCCGCCGTGCAGAGCTACGGAGGACTAGAATCTAGTCCTTTCCAGCCACCAATGACGCCGCTGCCGCCAGAATTCTCCTTAAGAGGCAGCGAGGCCTTTGCCGAGGCGGGGTACTTCGACCACCACCGCAGAGATGACCGATTGGGCTCCGCCTCCACTTCCACCGCCGCCCCTGGCCCAGTGTACTTCAACGACGGCCAGGACTTGAACTCCATAGTTGCGGCCGGGTTTCGTCCCTTCTTCGCCAATTTCGTACCGGAAACGGGCGGTTTCGCCGGATCTCACCAGGCGGCGATGACGAGCCCCGGCGGCGAGGGGTTAACGGCGGGTCAATGCCTTGACCAGCTGTTGTACGGCTACAACTGTCCCACCGGCACTCCGTCATTCGGCGGCGATGCCCTGACGTCACAACCGCCGCCGGTCTTCGCCGTCGAGCCTCAGAGAGGAAAGAGGGGTGGCGATGCACCCGGGCAAAGAACTTCAATTTACCGCGGCGTAACAAGGTTAGTTGTTTTGTCTTATCTGTTCGGATAAATAAATAAAAATGGTTTTTTTTAAATTAAATTAAATTGTTTTTAAATTATAAACAGAGAAAAAATAAAAATGTTTTTTTTTAAAAAAAGGAGAAAAATGTGGTTGTTGATGGACCGCAGGCACAGGTGGACCGGAAGATACGAAGCGCATCTATGGGACAACAGCGGTAGAAAAGAAGGAAATCCCAGGAAAGGGCGGCAAGGTACAGTACCCACTTTTCTTTTTCTTTTTCTTTTTTATTTTACATTCAATCTAAAATAATTAAGTTTCTTAAATTTTGATTATTCCATATATCTACCAACAAATTTTTTTTTTTATTTCGGTGAAGTTAAAACGCCCACCGTCCTAATTTCTTTTACTCTTCATTCCAAACATAACTTTTTTGCTTTCATTTTCTTTATCTTTTTTTGTTTGTCTCAAATTAATTTTATTATCTTTTTCAAGAAAAAAAAATTGTGGCTAGCTAGCTAGCTAAAAAGTTTCTCACTTTTCATCTTTCTCATTTCTTAAATTTACAAAAAATTTTCCTTAAATTCAGTGAAAATCAGATCTAGAAGATTAACTTGGGATAAAATGAATTATCAATTTTCTTTTTACACAAATTTATTTGCATTGCCAATTTTTATATTTTCCTCGACTCGGAGAAAGAAAACAGAAAATCTGATGTGAAACGGTTCCTATTCTTAATACACCTTCCATTTTCTTTATGATAATTTATTTTCCTGGATATTTAAAAAATAATTTTACACTTTCTCACTTAAAACATTTTTAAAAGAGGAGAGAATATATTTTTAAATTTTTTTTTGACTTACAGACTGTTTTTGACGTTATAATTTTGTTGAAGTGATGACTGATTTTTAGTAAAATTTGGGAGAAGTGATTATACTTGTGTGTGCGGCTGACAAGAAAGTTGCATGCAATGGAAAGAGTATATTTTTTTTTAATTTTCTCTTGGTCTCAAATCAGTCTTTTCTGCAGTGTATTTACATCAGTTATTGTCACACTGCATGACTGACCCTACCAGATCTGGCTCCTTCTTTGTTCTACTTCCATACTCCCTCCATCAATTATTAATTAAATTCTCACTTTCATTTTCTTCTACAATATCTATATAAAAAATAAAATATAAGTTTTCATTTTCTTAATGTATAAGAAAATAAAGATATTTTCTTCCTCTAATAAAAGTGTCACATTTAATTTTTAGTTTCCGATACGAATAGCTTAGATGGTTCTGAGATAGGAGTGCTAAGTTAGTTCGAACCTTCAAGATTCATTTTCGGCAATGGTAGTCTAAGAGTTTTATCTAAACAATGTGATAGCTAGCTCCTTTCTAAGTATTTAGACTAAAAATTAAATAGGGCGTTTAATCTTTTTTTCACATTTTTGTCGGTTTCAAACAAAAAGTTCTATTTTCTATTTTTAGAAAATTCTGTGTGGTTCGTGCTATTTTTCTCTTTTACACTACTTTTGACCATATACCGAGTAATTTTTTTCTTTAACCACTTTTTTTCACATTTTTTGTCTGTTTCGAACAAAACATTTTAATTTTTATTTATAGAAAACCCTCTGAGACTCGTATTTTTACTTCTTTATCCTTGCATTTGATTCCTTGCTCTACATTTATCTTTAACCATACAAATTAAATTTCTGATAAACACTATAAAACACTAAATCATGTAAATTTAAAATATGACGTTCGGTGTAAATGTATGTCGTTAAGCATGAGTGATAAGGATAAGAACAACTCTCGAAAATGATTTAAACAATAATGGGTATGAAGTTACCCCTCCTCCGTGCTAAAACACAAATAAAAGACACAATTTAATTTATAAGAAAAAAATAAAATAGAACTTTTATATTTTTTTCTCCAAAATTGACCCACTAATGCTAATAATGTCAACATATAACACCAAACCACTGTAGAATGTTAATATACATTATCACATCGTCACAGTACAATAATCACATTTTTAGAGATAAATAGACGGTGTACTTAATTTCTATTTTGGGGGTAAGTAACATGTTTTGGTAATAGGAAAAATCAAAAATTAAATTTTTGTATCTAAAATCATCAGAAAAATAAGAAGTAACATGACTATAGTATCTATTAGAATTATTTATTAAAATATGTAAGGAAAGAAGATGAAAAACTACCACAAATATTACTTTTTTTTTCAAATGGCCAGAGATACCTAAAACTTTCTCTATTTATCCCATCATTTTTCATTAGCAAGTGTGTGTTTGCGTGAAGAAAAGAGGCAAAATTGGCACAGAGTGGGTGTGGATAATTTTGGATACACGTACGTACGAAAGTGTACTCATTTTTTCCAACTTAGGACCTACTCTAAAACAGTGTGCTACTTAAATTCCACACTTTTTATTTTAACTCTTTCCGTCTCAAATAAATCTTTTATTACGACTTAGACATATATTAAGAAAAATTTAGAAAAGAAAAAAATTGCAGTGGTTTTAAAATTTCTTTTAAATAGAAACAAAAAATGACAAAATTATTTTTGGACGAATAAGAATAAGGTGAGTGACTTTTTGGGACCTATTTTCAGTCTTTATTTGTACTGATCAACCAACAACTGGTGTGATCAGATGGGCCGCCATTCTGTGCATGTTTTTTGGGGGTATGGAGTCTTCAGATTTGATGATTTACTGTGCAGCATTTTTTCTGTCACACTTTCTCTGCTTCATCCTCATCTTTGTCGAAAGGATTGTTTCCCCCTCCAAGTTTCGCACAAATAATTACCCGGACTATAATTCAATTTGTGTAATTGTGTTGTCATCTGTGTGAAACTTGGATGCACTTATGTTAGTAACTATTTGGGGGCACGCTAGTGTATTCCTTGTCAAAAATCAAAAGGGTTCCAGCATTGGCTAGCTCCTTTCATATTTAATTTAATTACACCACCTAATTAATGATTAGCCTAATCCAATTACCATTATTAATTCTCTGCTCCTTTGTTTTAACCCGCTGAGGAGTAGATAATAATGAAAAGTATAACGAAGTATAATTAATTAGTAATCAATCCTAAAATGGTTAAAAATCTACCATATAAAAAGAGCTCACTAATGCACAAAGAGTCTCATATTTAATACTCCCTCCGTCCCTAAATAAATTTTTCCCTTTCCTTTTTTCTTTGTCCCCAAATAAGCTCCTCTTTTCCCTTAAAAAACCCTTTTACCCCTTACTTTTTCATATCCTACCTATCACATCATATCTTTTTACTAATAATCTACATATCACATCAAGGGTATTTTTGGAAAGTCAACACAAAAATATCCCTCCCTTAAATTTTCAAAAAATCAAAAAGGAAAGTTTATTTAGGGACGGATGAAGTAATAATGATATAATCTCTCATCCAGTTATCCCCTCAAGTTGAATCACGTGAAATAAGTAGAAATTTGGAAACTTGAGGCTACAAGCACACCAATAAAAATGCTTTATCGAGGAGATCAACAAGTTGATTTTCAGCGAAAACATGATAGAGGATGATGGTGCCCCAACAATGATCTATTGACGAACACATTGACATTCTATACCAATGTGTTTCATACTTCTATAGAAGTAGACAAGATTCTAGTGAGGCAATTAGTGGACTGATTATCACGAACTAATTAAGGTGGTGATTGTGAACAGCGGATCGGATGCAGTCAAGACATTAGAACTTTCCAAGCTTTACACTCTCACTCTCTAAGAGACTTCTCACTTTACAAGTGGATTTCTTTCTTCATTTCGATGGATGGAAGTGAAGGAGACTCTCCCTATTTATACTATTCCTCCATGGGTAGATTAAGGTTCGAAAACTTCCAAATCTCTAGAAGTTTCCTATCTTCATACACATCCATCTTCTTCTATAACCTTCCATAAGGTTCTAGAAGGCTTCACACTTCTCTAGAATATTTCGGAGGCTTCCACACTCTTCCATAAGCTTTTAGAGAAGTCTACACTTCTCCAGAGTTTTCCGAAGTGTTCTAGAAAGTTCATGACTTCTCTAGAGAGCTCTAGAATTTTCTAGAATCTCTCCAATTAAGAAAAAATTCACACAACAAAGTATACGTAATAGTCTTTCATAAAAGAAATCGTCCAAAATAAAAGTAAAACATAGCTCTTATCTCCAAAACGGAAAGTTGCATAATTTTACCTCTAAAATAAAGTTTCGTAATGTTACCATCGGACATTGTATACTGACATTCTATAATGTTTTTGTTGTATTATATGTTGACATTATAAGCATTATAATTTCTATTTTGAAAATAAAAATATGGAAGACCTATTTAGATATTTTCTCTTTGTTTTACTCTTAGTTTAATCGTTGTTCGATCTTACGCATAACATGCTTAAAAATCTGCTAAAAACTAGAAGATCACTAATAAATTATTTGGAAATTGGGATGGATAATAATAAAAATTATATTATATCCATAAATTATCTTCTCATTCACTATTTACAGGGTCAAAATTTATTTATCTTGTTTGCATGTTTTCTCTTCCGCATTTTATAAAATAATATAGCCATACTCCTTCCATCCGGAAATATTCTTCTCATTTGACTTTTCACGTCTCCAAGATTGCACTTTAACCACTAATATCTTTATTTATACATAGATATATTTTATAAAAATTTGATATTTGAAAACTACGTTTCAATAGGAGTATATTGATGGTAAAGTTATATTATAATACAATGTATTTTCTCCAGATACTGGAGTCAAAGTTTACAAACTTTGACCAAAAAATGACAAATGAAAAGAACATTTTCAGACGGATGAGTATAGTTTAACTTCTAGTCTTTTAGATCTTTTAATGTACTTCATAATTTTTGAATTTTTTTATCTTTTAGTTACATACCAATTTTTATATAAAATGATTTAAAAATTATTTTAATCATACATCACAACGTGAAAAAAAATTATGGGTGGATGGAGTAATACTCTATGAATTGGAACTTTGAAATTATATCATATACTCTGTAAATTGGGACTTTGAAAATATATCATTTAACAAATTGTCCAAATTATTTTCACAATACAAATGTGGTGGAGGATTATAAATTACTAGTAAGTTATTAGAAATTAATGGTTAAATAGATTTTTTATTCACTTTAAAATTCAAATTAAACAAGAGCTTTTGTTTAATCAAGCTTTGCTTTTTCAAATGATACAATTTACGAGGTTTTGTGTGTCTCTCTGAGCACCGTAAAAAAAATGTCTCTCTCTAATCTCTCTCTAGAGGACATCTTTGGCAACACTCATTGTTCTAAAAATATCCGCCTTTGTCGTATTATGTGGGCTTCTATTGACTGCTCTATATGTTTTTTCCCATTAAGAGATACACTGAAAATTGGAAGAAAAAAATCTAATGAGGGTATAATTAAACAGGACATCATTTCCATGTCTAAGGAGATGACTTAAATTTCATTTCTCCATCAAAATTTAATTTATTCCACATTTGACATTGTGGGTGATTTATTCCACAATATCAATTACTTCATCCGTCTCCCATAGATCTTCCCAATAACTCCTTTTCTTTGTCTACAATAAATTTTCTCATTTCATTTTTTAACAATTAAAATACCACAACTACCCCCACTTACTTTATTTATTACACCTCACCCACTTCATTTATTATACTTCATCCATTTTCATTAAGGTTATTATGGTAAACTTTCACCTTTTTTCAACTTTCCTTAAAAATCATCACAAGTCAAAATGAGAACATCTTAGGGGGACGGAGGGAGTATAAAATATAACCATTTTGGTGGCTGGAGTCATAAAGTTTTTACTTAATTCCCATAACAAAATGTAATTAAATAACCAGATCAATGTTTTATTTTGGAAATCACATTGTAGAAGTTGGTTATTTGATTTTGGACTTTCTTTAACATCGGATTAAACATGATCTAAGATAGATGCTTAATTTAATTTTTTTTCTCTATCTTTTATTTATTTATTATGTAACCAAGAATGGAATGGTATTGAAAGCGCAAGAACCATGCATGCACTCGTTGTCTTCTTTCCATATTCTTAGTCTTATCTGGTTGTCGTCAACGTAACCCTTGTCTCACCACCTGACAAATTGTATCATCCTCGGTAAATTATAGAGTAATTAATTTGACTTTGCAATTTTGTTATATAGTACAATTTTTTTTCAAATTATAAAACAAGTGCATTTAATTATATACGGAGTATTAATTTAGACTGCACTAAAAATTGATTATTTAGACTCGAATTGATTATCGTTTTCTCAATTTTGCATGAAACGTGTCGATTTTCTTCGCGGATCTACAAACCGTGGGTTGATGGAGTGCAGTGTATTTGGGTAAGTTTGTTGTAGCTATATATTTAATGTTGTACTACTTTCATCCCATTGTATTCGTCTAGTTTGATTTTTTGATTCAAATTGAACAAACTTTGGATGTTAGTTAAATAAAAACTATAATGTTTTTTTTCAAAGCAAAAAAACTATAATAATACTCCCTCCGTACCTGAAAACCTTTCTCCTTTCTTTTTTCATCCGTCCCAAAAAACATTTCTCATTTCTATTAAAAAGTCACTTTTACCCCTCATTTTTTCATACCTTACCTATCACATCATACCTTTTTAGTAATAATCTATCCATCAAATCATACTTTTACCCATCACATCAAAGGACATTTTTAAAAATTCAATACCAAAATACACTCTCCTTAAATCTCTCTCCAAAAGCAAAACTTCCATGTTTTCCGGGACGGAGGGAGTATATATTTGTATAAAAATAATTCTACTATAGTTGTCCTGTTAAGAGCTTTAGTTTCAAAATTTCATTTCATTGTATTAATAGGTGATACAAGTTTCAAGTAATTTATTATTAAAATTTGGCACGAGAAAGTCGGGCTAGATGAATACAATGAGACAAGTGGAGTATTAGTTAGTTAACAGCTTGAATATATATATATATATATATATATATATATATATATATATATATATATATATATATATATATATATATATATATATATATATATATATATAATGTATGGATAGAATGTGTATAGGTGGATATGACGATGAGGTGAAGGCTGCTCAGTCATATGATATGGCTGCTATAAAGTACTGGGGTTCAGATGCGATCACCAATTTCCCTGTATGTTATATTTATGAGTAGTAATCTTGCCAATTGCTTTTTCATTACATCGATCAATTGTCTATTGAGCTATCAAAGAAAGTACGTACGTCCTGCAGTACTATATATGTCTTATCTGTTGATAAACAATGGATTAAATCAGTTAATTAATTAAATAGATACTAGTCACGAAAAAAATCTCACATTAATCTCAATGACATTGTGTCAAATTAATTTCATCCATAACAATTGCGGAGTATTTCTCATCCGAATTAATAAATTTCAATGACATTGTGTTAGACTAAAAAATTCTTTCATCAGCTTATTACAACTACGAGTTTGAACTTATGGTTGAATTAGTTCTATGATATGATATCAGAGTTCTACTAAGGTAGAGATCACATACTAGTCGTTCGAACCTCACCATCACATAGTTCTAAAAAAAATGTTCATGTGCAAGTTTCGTGCAAGTTTCGTGCAAAATTATTAAATTTCGCATTCACATGAGATCGAAGCATGCTAAAGTAAAACATCTTTAATTTATTGGACGTACAACCACATGTTTGAACTTGTGGTTGAATTTCATATCATTTGCCATATCTCTCTCTCTCTCTCTGCAGGCCTCAGACTATAGCGAAGAGATGGAAGAAATGAAGGAACTGTCTAGGCAGGAGTTCATCGCCACCTTGAGGAGGTTGGTTTGCCCTCAATTAACCTGTGTGTTTTTAGTTAATTAAGGGTGTCATATGATTAATGTCTGATACATTATGTTTCATTTATATTACATATTGAACGTGCATGTATGTATGTATGTGTATATATATATATATATATATATATATATATATATATATATATATATATATATATATATATATATATATATATATATATATATATATATTATATATATATATATATATATATATATATATATATATATATATATATATATATATATATATATATATATTCCAGGAGGAGTAGTGGCTTTTCGCGAGGAGCTTCCATTTATCGCGGCGTGACAAGGTTTGTCTATAGATCGAATTCATAAACTTGGTCCCTCAGATCAGTTGAATTGTCATGTATGATGCAAAGATCCATTTAATTTGATTTCCAGGCATCGTCACCAAGGACGTCGTTGGCAGGCGCGGATTGGGCGTGTATCTGGGAATAGGGATCTCTACCTCGGAACATTTGGTAAGTAATTCACCATTTTGATATTAACTTTGAAAATGCTGATGATATATTACAAGTTTATCATAAAATCATGCATGGCATGTGGTTTCAGCCACGGAGGAGGAAGCGGCGGAGGCGTACGACATAGCGGCCATAAAGTTCAGGGGAACGCGTGCGGTGACAAACTTCGAGATAAGCCGGTACGACATTGAGACCATCCTGACCACCACCCTTCCCATCGGCAACGGCGCCAAGCGCAAGAAGCTTGGTGCCGCCGCCGGAGGTGGTGATGATGATCTGGATCGGCCTCAAGAGACTGGCGGGGCCCACGAGGCGGCAGCAATTCCGTATGACGGCGGGGCTGGTTTTGGGGACGACGGCATCTTCGGTAACTTCGGCATGGTCCAGTCCCAGGTTCCCATCAACCCGGTTCTGCCCGGTCCGGTTGTTCAAACTCATCCCTGGTATTACAACAGCCCCTTATTATGCCCCGGTCACCACCCCGTGGTCAACTCGTCGGTTGGCTCTTCGGCTGATTCGCCTGGGGCCGCGACATTCGAGTTTGCGACCCCGTCAATGCCACCATTTGGTGATGATTTCTTCGCGTTTCCCCCTCCGCCGTATCAATTAAATGACAGCTACATTAATATTGATTACCAAGCTAGCTAGATCTGTTGGAACAACTCCAACAAGATCAGATTACTAGCTAACTGCTATTATTGAGTAATTTTTTTGGGTATTTAACTTTGAACAAGTTTTTTTTTATGTATATAGTTTGCCTTCTACCGCCAGTATTATTCACTCCGAGGCTTGGTTGGTGGAAGGCTCCTTTTAGTTTCTTAGGTTATATATGCATTGTTTTAAACCTGCATTATATTGCAGGGGCAATCTCTAACTATATATAGGAATGATTTTCCAAGTGTGTTTTGGTAGTTTAATTTGGGACTGATAGGATCCCCTCTTATGTTTATGAGACTGTTAAGCCATAGAGACTTCATTTCTGAGCATTGGATTTTTATTGGATGGCCCGACATAGATATCCCCAAAACAATATGAGGGCAAACTGCCCTTGTTTTTAAGGGATGGCTTTATTTTGTAAACAAATTTCACTTAAAAGAAAGAAAGCCCATGATGGGTAAGCCTTATTGATGGGGATGTACGGAGTTCGTTGGGGTTATGGCACAAGAAAGTCTTATCAAACCAAAATAAGACAAATCTAATTTTTTTTTTTTAATTAAAGAAAAGCTACTAAGAATGAAAGTTTGAAGATGGGAAGGTAAAATCATACAGGAGTAATTTTTAATCTGTTCAAATACATTTCATTTAAGATCTACTATCTTTCTTTCAAATTTTAAAATTGATATCATTTTTTTAGTGCAACTCATATCATATTAATTCTTCAAAAACTAATCAAACGGGAGCCTTAGAAAAAAGAGTGTTGTTTAACACGTTTTATCTTTGAAATAACTGGTACTCACATACCACTTTTAATTTGAACACAATTTCTGAACTATTTTACAAAGTCAAATTATTTTATTAATTTTTTATGAGATTAGAAAACTGGCAAGGCAGAGAGTATGTTTGGATGAGGGAAGTTTGCCATTTAATTTAAAACAAAGTAAAAGTTTATTATTGATATTTAAAACAAAACTTTTCTCCTTTTTTTTCATTGGTCTCTAAAAACTTTTCGTATTTCTATTAAAAAGTCATTTTTACCTCTACTAATTCTTAACCTATCTATCAGATCACATTTATTGACTATTAATTTATCCATTAAACTTTACATTTATCCATCACATTAAAGGATATTTTTGAAAACTCAACACTAAAGTATACTCCCCTAAAATCTCTTTAAAATTAAAACCTGTAGAGGGTGTATCTAAAACAAAAATGTCATTGAAGCACACAAAAATTGCAAATAAAATACGCCAAGAGAGAAAATGAGACAAATAAATCGAAAAGGTGCAACAATTGCATTATCATAGTGATTCATAGTGATTCATAGCATTCCCAATATCTTACCGTACCCGGCCCAAAGCCCAACTCTAAGCACTAAAATGCATAGGCGTATCCGGCCCAATTTCAAACTTCAAACGCTATACTCTCTCATATTTTACTATCCAATCTTATATTCTTATTTTCTTAAAATACTTCAATCTTTCATTTTTTCCTTAAAACATTTTCATTTTCTATTAAAAAAATTAATTTTACTTTTACTTTTTCTTACCCTACCTATCACATTATACTTTTACACTAGTAATCCATTCATCACATCTTACTTTTACTCTTCACATTAAAACTAAAATTGGAAAATCAACTACAAATATACGCTCCTTATTTCTCTTAAAATTCAAAATAAGAAATTTTTTATTAAATGGATGGAGTGGTTTTTAAAATTCATTCCCTTCATATTTCTTTATCACTCATTTCTTTAAAATTCTACTCACTCTTAAATTTAATTTTCAATACACTTTTAAAAGATTAATTTTCTGAACTCTCTTTCTTTTTATTCATCTAGTGAGGATAAAATATTTATAGAAGCAATGTAAATTGTGGTTCATATTATTGCGAGTCTGAGTTGGAATGAAAACGAAAGGGTCATTAGAAGACGAATAAAAATCAATCGAGATCCTGTAGCCGAGAACCAACGTCTCTTAGAAAACTATTTTTTGTGCCGAGCCAATATACAACGACTTGGCATTCGCTAGACGCTTCTGGATGAGCAGACGTCTTTTTTGTAAAATAGCCAATGACTTGCCAGCGCAATTTGAATACTCCCAACAACTTTCAGATGGAAAGGGTAAACTTGGATTTATGAATTTGAGAAAGTGTACATATGCAATTCTCCAATTAGCTTACGATACAAGTTCTAATTTTTGGGATGAATATTTGAAGATGTCCGAAAAAATAAGTCAAGATACACTATGAGTTTTGCAAATGTATGTGTTCTTATAATTAATTTGTAAAAATTAAAATTTTCCCAATATATATAGTGTAGAATATTAATTTATTTTATATTGAAAGTGTCATGACATTATATGGTAAAAATGATTTGTGGAAACTATCATGGAATGACATTTAAAAAAATATACGATATTCATAAGGAGATGTATATATGGATTTCCAAGGATGCTTGATAGCATTGACCGTATGTACTGGAAGTGAGCGACCTGCCCAACGACTTGACTAGGTCAATATTGATGGGGTGACCATAGTCACACGATGATAATGCTTGAAGCAGTAACGTCAAATGATCTTTGGATAAGGCATGGTTTCTTCAGAGTTTGCGGACCAAGTAATGATTTAAATGTTCTTGATCAGTCTCTGGTTTTTTACGATATTGTTAATGAAGTTACAACTACGTCATCCTTAATTGCCAACAATACAGAGAATAATTTTGGTTACTATATGACAAATGGTATCTTCCGAGAGTGAGGTATAATGGTGAAGTCGTGTACTTGTCTACGCGAGTACAATGTGTCAATGTGAAACGTGTGCTTTGAAGTAATGATGGCTTCTATTGGCTCCTCTATCGTCTATACTCTCTATAGTACGAAATACTCCGTACATGTTTTTTTAATTAAGCTCATTTTAGAGATGTGCATTGAAATTTATCCCAAATATGGCTATATTCATATCTTTTTCTTATAGTTGCTAAATCCACTCCATTAATATAATTTTAATATTGGTGTTAATTTAACAACTTGAAAGGTGTAGATTAGCCATTTCTAGGGTGAATTTAGCAACTCCCTTTACCGATATATTGAAAATTGGCTATTATGGAAGAAAAAATCTAATGCGGTCTAAACTCTAATCGGAACATCATTTCCATGTCTAAGAAGTAAGAAGATGACTTCATTTTATTTCTCCTTTAAAATTTAATTTCAACAACTGACATTGTGGGTGAATCATTAAAACCGTCCACTGTAATTTGTAAAATTGCATAACACTTTATTTGTTGGGGAAAAATAAAAAAAAGATCTTTGGTAACATTATTAATCATTCATTTCGATACAAAATATTCTTCATTTTTGAGTTTTTTAGTCAGACATCGATACTCTTTGATAAAAAATTAAACATAATTTAAATAAATAAATGTTCTAAAAATTTAATATATCAAAGATATATATCATAAAATGAATTAATTATATTAAATTTATATTATAATTCAACATGTTTTTCTCACAATTAATGATCAATATATGTCATTATTTAATAAAAAGAAGTCAAAACATAAATAATTTCTAAGGCCGAGTAGAGTATAAAATATAACCATTTTCGTGGCTGGAGTAATAGAGTCTTGACTAGATTCTTTTGCTTAACTCCTTAGAACAACATTTAAATAGCATGATCAAATTTTTATTTGGAAAGAACATTGTAGAAGTTGCATTTGGTTATTAGATTTTGGACTTTATTTAACAGCGGATTTAACATGATCAAAGATAAATGCTTAATTTAATTTTTGTCTTTTATTTATTATGTATCCAAGAGTGGAATTGAATTGAAAGGGCAAGAAGCATGCTTGCATTCATTGTCTTCCTTCCATATTCTTAGTCTTTCCTGGTTGTCGTTAAGGTAACGATTTTCTCACCACCTGACAATGGAGTACTTCAAATCTCAACCTATATTTGGGTTTGAAATACTACAAAACCTATTTTGCTCTTAGAAATGGATTAATGGTGGAGGATGAACAATTCCAAAACTCAATATATACGGTACTATAAGAAATGCTCTTACATCAATTAATTGCCTATTGAAATAATAAAAAAAGTTTGCATACCGTACAATGCTAATGTAAAAAATCTTTCTTCTGTCTAGAATAACGATTCAAGTCTGAACTTGTAGTTGAATGAGTTCTTTGATATGATGGATATGAGAGTCATACTAAACATAGAAGTCACTAGTCGTTCAAAAACCACCCGTTTAAAAAGTAATAATAATTACGTGCAAGTTTCGTGCAAGAATAAATTTCTCATTCATATATATGATATTGAATGCCATATCCGACCTTCTATTACAACAGCTTTGTTATGCCCGGTCCAGTTGATCAAACTGATCCCTTGTATTACCAACAACCCTTTTTTCTGCCCCGATCACTGCCCCGTCGTCAACTCATCGGTTGGCTCTTCTGACGATTATATTCACATGTGCCCGCGACATCCGATTTTGTGACCTCGTCAATGCCACCGCCATCGGGTGATGAGTTCTTCACATGGCCTGCCCCCTCCGCCGTATCAATAAAATGACAGGAAGATTAATATGTATTTCCGGCTAGATCAAACGAATATAGTTGCCTTCCACCGGGCCGCCAGAATTATGCACTCGGAGACTTGGTGGATGGAAGGCTCCTTTTTGTTTCTTAGGTTATACTCCCTCCGTCCATGAAAACATTTCCTCTTTCTTTTTTTATCCGTCCCTAAAAACTCTTCTTATTTCCTTTAAAATGACTCTTTTGTCCCTCCACCAAAACCCTACTCCATCAATACCCACCTGACATCCACCCTTTCATTTCACCGATTAGCGTATAATGAAGAGTAACTTTGCATGAGATTTCTCTGCCTCTTACATAAAAACTTTACTAAAATTTGAATGCAGAGTAACTCTTATGCCAATGAACTCATAGGTACTAATCGTCTCTGAATGCATTTTCACATAGTATTACTATATGTGAGTATATAGTACGCCAAAATACGTCATAAACAAACATTAGAATATCAAAAGATTTTACGATGTACATTAAAGTTTAGGTTGAGTGCCTTGATGATTCTGCTTCTTGTTTTTGTTACCACTGATAACATCACATTGACTAAGCACGAAACATGAATGCATTTTTCTCTTGTGACTACTAAAACTAATGAATTCACTATACATAATTCATGAATTATTAAAGACTACTCCGCATAAAAATCTATTAATGTTCGAATAAAAATACATCTTGAATTAGAAAAATATATTTCAGGAAAACACTTCATTAGAAATGGTCATTTTAAAGAACATATTCTAGATTTAGCTGATGAATAATACCACCAATTAATCATCATTTGATTGGTAAAAAAGATTTTCATTTAAATAACATTATTTACGACAGATTATCTCAGGAATAAATCTCAACTATTGAAGATGACAGAAGTAATTAAAATTTATTAAAGATTGATTTAGTAAAACACTTTACTAGAGAGAGGACTCAAAAATACTCCGTAAATTATATTGGAACAGGAACCATAATCGCCAGTTCCCATCTCCACTACGATTCCGATTGATTCTGGATTCAGTCCAATTCTGAAGCTCAAGAAAGGTTTCAGTTCTAGATCTAGCTCTAAGCTCTGCCCCGTTCGTTCAATCAGATTGATTCTAACTTTCGATTGATAAACTGTTTTCTTCTTATCCTCAATCCTGAGTTTTACACTGAACGGCTATAACGTTTCCTTTACATACGCTCTGTATGACAACGGACGTGCTGATCCAAATCGGGGTTCTACTGTTCACGCTCGGAATATTCTACGCCATGTACAGTCTTCCCAGACGAGCTTTCGCCCGGATCCGATTGAAAGCCCGATCCAGCAATCAGGCGCAGCAGCATTTCATCATGGGCGCCCAATTACTAACCCGAGCCCGGTCCGCCCGGAGCAAGTCCAACTCCTTCAGGCTTGCCAAGGCCGCCGCGGCCGCCGCCGACGAGGCACTGGTGATCGACCCCAAGGACCCGGCCGCGTACATTCTCAAGGCCGTTGCATTAGATCTAATGGGCCATAAGGCAGCCGCTCTGAAACTAATGGACACGGCGCTGTCTCAGCCGGCGGTCAGGGAGCTGCCGGATCGGGAAAGAGGGGAAGCTCTGTATAAGCGGGCGGAGATGCAGGTGGCGCTTAATCGGAGGAGGCGAGTCGCCTCCGCGGTGGCGGACCTGGAGCAGGCCGTGAAGTTGAGCCCGGATAATGCCGGTGCCTTTTGCTTATTGGGCCGGTGTTATGAGGCGGTGGGCCGGAAAGATGATGCCCAGAGGTGTTTTGATGGCGCGTTGAGGATTGAGCCCGAATCAGCTGAAGCCCGTGAGGGGTTGGGCCTTGTACGCCTATGACATTTTCGGGTTTAGATTTTTAGGCTTTGTTTGGGCCGTGTACGTTAACATTTGGGAATGCTATGAATCACTTAGGGTCCGTTTGGTTTACGGAATTGATGGAATTTGAATTGAATTGAAATTGAAATTTCATGCATTGAATTGAATTCACCCATTTCAATTCATTTTTTGCACTGTCAATTTTAAATCCACACAATTTTTGTGCTACCAAACACCAGAATTTGAATTAAAGTCATCAATTTCAATTCCATAGTTTGAATTCCGTGTACCAAACGGGGCCTTAATGATATTTGCAATTTTTGTGTGGACATTTATAATGATAACAATGCATTTGTTTGGCAATGGACATGTAGACATTAACAACAATATTATATATTATTAGAGTGACTACGGAAGTCGTTAAATCATGCATAGTGGACATTCACGGAGTGGCGGTGGGACATTGATGCCGGTCTTTTATTATCGACGGGCAGCGAAGGACAGTAGGATATAATGAGGTTGTAGACTTATGATTTCTGACCAACTTTATTTTCATTCAATTTATTTGATTGTAGGTGTAAAATTTATAAATAGAAGTTATAAATTTAATAACTATGTCAAAAATATACAAAACTAAAAGGGACATGATTATTTTATTATCAAATGTATAATGAAAGTAATAAAATAAAATATATAAAATTTAATCAGGTGAATAGTGTATGAAAAGATCCAAGTAGGAGGGACCGACGGAGGGAGTAGCTCTTTAAA
Source organism: Cuscuta australis (assembly GCA_003260385.1). Classification (NCBI taxonomy): domain Eukaryota; kingdom Viridiplantae; phylum Streptophyta; class Magnoliopsida; order Solanales; family Convolvulaceae; genus Cuscuta; species Cuscuta australis. The sequence continues at coordinate 154,335 of NQVE01000150.1, read as the reverse complement.
TTGGTTGTTTCTATATTTAAAAAATAATACAAAAATTATATACATGCTTATATATGAGTAGCAATAGAACACAAGTTTCTCATAAAGCCAGTCATAGATTTCTGTTTTAAAGACATCAGAGAGATACTAAATATTTTTACTAAAAATATTAATTTATGTAAAGACTTTTTTAAAAATGTACTTTGTATTAGTTTACCAAGTTTTTAAACAAATTTATAATAATACTGTAGCAATTGGATTGAGCTTCTAGAAATATTTCTTTTACTTTGACCTAATAACTTAATAAATTAATTTGAATATTGAGAATAAAATAATCTTGCACGGGGTATTTAATAATTTAAAATATGAATTAAAAAACCAAATTAATTTTAAAGGGACTAAAAATTAAATTTATAAATTTTAAAGAGATCAAAACATATAATACTTCGTATTTAAATTCAAGGACTATTTGAAAAATAATAATTTTATAGGGATGGTTCGATTAAAATTTTTAGAAGGATAAAAAATAAAACTCGTTAATTTTACCGGGATAAGAAACATATTCACCCTTTTCTTTTAAATTTATTATCTTATTTTTTAATTTTAAATTTTTTCTATTTATTATTTTTTTATGATTTTTATCTTCTCATTGAGTTTAATTTATATTTTATTTGAGGGGACCTTCAGGGATGGGCTCATCTTTTTTTATGAAAGAGGAAGTATTTTCCAGTAAAACAATTTGACTTTACAAACTAGTGATGTGTTCAATTAAAAGTGGTCATGTGGTATGTGAGAACACCTTATTTTAAAGATAAAACGTGTTAAACAACATACTTGAGTTTTGAAATTTAAAAAAAATGATATCACATCTTAAATGAAGGTATTTGAAAAGATTTAAAACGCTTCTTCTTCTTCTTCTTCTTCTTGTTTCTCGATCACAAGAGAGAGAGAGATGATCGAGAGAGAGAACGTAGAAATGGATGAGGCGTGCGGCGTGTGTATATGGTTACACACACGAAGAAGGGTTATTTAAATATCCTAACGATTCGTGCTCCATAATTAAATAATGCGGGGAAAATACATTTTTTGGGCCAATTTACTCCGAATTCGTATATGTTTGCATCATTGGATTCGTCTTGTCGAACTCTAAGCAAGGGTATGACTTTTATAACTTGTTGACAATTATTTCTAATTAACCTTGCATGCATCTCAATAATTAATTAATTAATTTTGATAAGCTAGATTTCAAGGCGTTAGAGAAGTATTATACAAATTTGATTCTTTATACATTGAGTGGTTTCGTACTCTCTCTGTTTCAAATTAAATTTTACAATTTGGCTTTATTGAGTTCAAGGTAAATTTTGTAAAGTGAAAAGTATATACTTCCTCCATTCCAAAATTGTCATACTGGTTGGACTATTTGGAAAGTTTGACTATAAATTGTTAAAAAACAAATTTAATTATAATATAAATTTAATATAATTTAATTTATTTTAAGATGTAATTTTCATATATCAAATTTTTATAATATTTACTGATTTATATATTTATTTAACTCATAGTCAAATAATCACAAAAGTCAAATTATAATGATAATTTTGGGATGGAGGCGGTATGATTAAAGTTTATGTAGAGAAGAGAGAAAATTGTAGCTCATATTTTCCATTCATTAAGGAAACATGTGAAGTGTGAAAAATAACGAAGAAAAGATGTAAATTTTATTGGGAGTACTTTTTAGAGCACTCTAAATGATATTTGAAAAAAACTTCCTCTCCAATCTCTCTTTACAAATTTTTTTCTCGATCCACCTCGTCATTTTGAGCAAACATTTCATACCATGTTAATGCTCTTCTTAAGGGGGGAAAGTCTATGAAGTCTCTCCCTCTATGAATGTTTGTCACATTTCTTTTTTCAACCATCACGAGAACTTTTGTTTATTTATACGTTTTCATTGATTATTTGATAAAATAAAATATTTTTGATACCTCTTATTTCGAAATTTTTTTACGTAGTTTTTAAATATGTAATTTTTATTTTTTATTTCTATACCAATATTTAAATAAAATAAATTTAAAAAAACTCGATATTTTTGCCTCATTTTTTGAAATGTGGTAAACATTTAAAGAGAGAGAGAGAGAATAGATAATAATTTGAATGGAAAAGATGGTGAGTTGTAGAAATTCTTGATTTTCTTCCACAAATATAGCTTGTTATAATAGACCATAAAATTGAAAGGCACTACATACTTTCCTACTGTGTCATTCTTTGCTGCTGGCCCCCTAATGCATTTTCACTGGGAGGCAGGCAGCCACTGATATAAATACACACCATAGACATATAAACATCCCAAAGTTATTGTCCTTAGCTGCTAGTGCTACAACACTCAACACATTCACATATTGAAGCTTCTTCTTCATATATACAACAACACTGGGTTTTTTTTTAAACAAAAAAAAACGGAAGAAACGGTGTTAGAAGGACTCATCATAAGTATCATTCCATTACTAGCTGCATATGGCGATTGAGATCCGTGAGATACGTTGTGGAGGTGTAGTCTTCCAAGTCTATAGAACCAGAGAACAACGGTCTCCCTTCCATCGACTTTGGCTTCGTTTCCACCTCTTCTTTCTCCCCTTTGAGAATCTGGATAACCTGCCAAAATTACTCCAATATGGGTTTTCATTTTAACAAGTGAAATTTGCACTGAATAGGACTAAAATATAAGTTATTTCCCAATGTAGGACTTGAACTTTTTTATTCCCTAAGTAAGACTTAATAATGACTAGTGAGAAGAATAATGTCCAAGTGATGCTAGACACTTAGTTAAATAATGACTAATAAATAATGTCCAATGGTCCTACATTGAGAAATAAAAACATATGGTCCTATATTGAGAAAGTCATTATGTTTTAATCTTATTTAGGTAAATCACCCTTTTAACAATACGGCTGATTCTATGCCTGAATCTCAGGGTTCTCAAAATAACTCATGAACGGTTATCCTACGTACCTTCTTCATGGTGGGGCGATTGTTGGCCACGTGATGAATGCAGTTTCCAGCTGCAGACATGACGCGCTTCATTTCATCGGTGTCATACGCATCTCCCAGTCGGGGATCTGCTATTGCTTTGATGTCATTTTTCTCTAGCAGAGGTTTTGCCTAAACATTGTAAAAGCATTGCACTGATGTCAATTCGGTAAAGATGTTTCTGATCTGATCTGGTGTGGCCTAATCTGATTTTAATAAGAATAAGTTGAGGAGAACATGACCTAAATCTAGTTTTAACTCGGCATTACTATTCCATTGGTATTTCTATGTCCAAACAAAGATTTATGTAATATGCTGCACAGAGACAACTTAAAGTCAACATACCCAAATCACAAGGCTTTGCCTTGAAGAATCAACTGCACGGCGACCAGTTATAAGTTCCAACAGCAAAACCCCAAAGGCAAAGACATCAGTCTTCTCATCAATAATTCCATGCATAAAATATTCAGGAGCCATATATCTGATATGATAAGACAACTGATAATTTAGTGTGCAGCAAATGGAAATAAAGAATGTGACGAAGAATGTTCTAATCATGTGCATCAGAGTGCTTTTCCATACCCAAATGTGCCTTCGATTGGGGAAACTACATGATTCACCCAATTTTCTGGGAGCCATTTTGCCAGTCCAAAGTCCGATATCTACACAACAACTAAATATAAATCGGCTTTTCTCTGTTCCCATCGGAAGAAAAGCTAGTAAAGAGGGAAATACACTCTAATTATGAAATACTCTAGATCAAGTATAAACCAGAAAGCATGCCATTTAAAACCTGTGGTTCAAAATCCTCAGTAAGCAATATGTTTGAAGCAGTGATGTCTCTGTGGATGATGCGCCTGTGACAATCAGAATGAAGGTAATGCAATCCTTCTGCTACCCCAATAGCCACATTTACCCTCACTTTCCATTCCAAACAATTTTGTGAACCTGATCATGAAAGATTTGGTTTTGGTTTTAGATTAAAATATAGGTCAGTACCTCATTTCACCTCTTAGACTTTATTTTGGTCTTAAAGTGTTTTCTCCTCTTCAAAATTTCTTCATGGAAAAACAAGTATAGAAAAGATTCGATTGTTAGCTAACTTTGCACCCATTTGGTAGCATTGTTTTTGGACAAATGAGTAAAAAACTAGCTTTTTATAAGCACATTAAATAGAAAAAACTTGGATGTACCAAATTGTTGGGGTATCCCTCCTACATGGAGGAAGGAGTTCCTAAACAATACATTTGGTGTTAAAAATGTAATTTGTTTAGAGGTGGAGTAATATAATAATAATAATAATAATAATAATTATTATTATTATTATTATTATTATTATTATTATTATTATTATTATTATTATTATTATTATTATAAAGAAAGAAATGGGTCAAAGTGGTGGGGGCTACCACTTACCTTTGGGGCTGCCACTTTGTAGAAAAGGCAAAAGCCTTTTGTGGCTGGTCACGACTCACGAGCAGAAGAAAAAACAGCAGAAAAACAGAGAAGAAAAAAGAGTAAAACCGAGAGAAGGAAGAAGAGAGAAAAAGAGAGGTGCAGCCTGGTTTTGTGCTCCGATCGACGACCAAACGAGCTCCGATCGGGATGAAATTTTAGTATGTTGTTCCTGAGATCCTCTTCTTCATATCCAACGGTGGGATTGTTGTTTTGACCTCTCGATGTCGGTAAAATTGCCTCTGTTTACTGCTGCGTTTTTATTGGGGATTTCTCACTCTTTAGTGAAGATTATTGTTGTTTGGTGTTCCAAGTTATTACTTGATGATTGTGTGTACCTCTAATTGATTTATAGAAGATTCTTGGTGTACCCACTGATTTTCTTGGTGATTAGTGGAAGGCTTCGTGGTTTTCTCCCCGATTTGGGGTTTCCACGTTAAATCTTGGTGTTCGTTTATCGCTTGATTGATTGTTTGTCGTTGTTTTTGCTATTCTTGATTGGTCATATGATTTTGCCCATTTTGACAACACAAAGACGGGAAAATTATTTATTGCTTCCACTAGAAAATTGAGGTGATTTTTCCAACAATTGGTATCAGAGCTTGAGTTATATTTTTGGGTGTTTTTCTTGTGTTGCTAAAATGGAGGATAAAGCTGTTTTTGGGGGGATGATTAAATTGAACTCCTCCAATTATCAAAGTTGGAAACCCAGGATGGAAGATATTTTATATATTAAGGATTTGCATGAACCGATCCTAAATAAAGAGATGCCAAGCGGTAAACAAGAAGGTACTTGGAAATTGCTTAATCGGAAAACTGTGGGAATGATTAGGCAATTTATTGATGATAGTGTGTTTCAGCATGTTGCTAATGATACCAACGCCTATGAACTGTGGGAGAAACTCAAATGCATGTACGAGAGAGAAAATGCCCTGAATAAAGCCTCTATTATGAGAAGACTTGTGAAACTTGATTAAAGGGATGGGCATAGCGTGGTAGAGCATTTGAATGATTTTCAGGGATTGATTAACCAATTATCTTCAATGAAATTGGTTTTAGATGATGAATTGCAGGCGTTGTTGCTCCTCAGCTCGTTGCCAGAAAGCTGGGAGACCTTGGTTGTATCACTTAGCAACTCTGCTCCAGAGGGTAAGCTCACAATGGATGTTGTGAAGTCGAGTCTGCTGAATGAAGAAGCTAGGAGAAGAGATCTGAGTTCCTCCAGCTATTCAGATCAGGCTCATGTTGCTGAGGTAGAGAGTCGTGGAAGACACAGACATAGGGAGTTTGAATCCAGGGGGAGATCTAAATCAAGAAGCGAAGTAAAATGCTTCTATTGTGATAAACCGGGTCATAAGATATCTCAGTGCAGAAAGATGAAGCGAGATAAAGCCCAGCAGAAAGAGGAAAAGGGTCAGACTTCTGAGAAGAAAGAGGAGAAAGACACAGCAGCCCTTGCAGATGCGGATGATTTATTTTTCGTGTGTGATGACACTAACTTTGATGTTGTTTTTCAGGATTGTACTTGGATCATTGATTCAGGTGCCTCTTGTCATCTCACACCTCATCGGGAGTTCTTCTCATCTTACACTAGCGGTGACTTTGGCTATGTCAAGATGGGGAAGGGTGCTGACAAATCATCTAAGATTGTTGGATGGGCACTGTTTGTTTGCAGACTAACACTGGTTGCAGGTTGATCCTCAGAGATGTCAGACATGTACCAGAGTTTCGGTTCAGCCTCATTTCAGCTGGAGGACTTGATTGAGATGGTTATGTTAACCGCTTTGGTGAAGGAAAGTGGAAGCTCACCAAAGGTTCTTTGATCGTGGCCCGAGGTAAGATAGAGAACAGGATTTACGTGATGCAAGCAAAGATGTGCAGAGGAGATCAGAACACTGCGCCCTCCACGGATTTAGCACGAGAGGCTTGGTCACATGCTTGAGAGTTGTCAGAATATCCTCCCTGAAGGTGATATTCCTTCTCTTTCCATACATTCAGATCATGGGGGAGAAGAAGGAGAAAAATGTTGTGGTGATGATGTTACTCGTGATGGTGATGTACTTGAGCCACCTCATTCCGAGCATGGAGTTCCGCCACAGAGGGTTCCTCAAATTGGTATATTTGAGAGAGATTGCTACTGGGAAGAAGTGAAGAAGGTGCACCGACAAGAGTGGGTTCAAGCCAAGCGAGATGGGGTTATATCCTTGCTTGATGGACGTGGTCATTCCCTGGTAAAGTTGCATGGAAGCCAACGAGCACCCAAGAGCCATCGGGTGTTCAAGTTGAAGAGAAGAGAGCGTTGCTCACAACCTATTGACTTGGCGCAGTTGGTTGTGAAAGGTTTGTATGATATTTATCATCATTGAGTTTTACCCCCATGTAGGAGTGAGGGGGAGATTTGTTGGGGTATCCCTCCTACATGGAGGAAGGAGTTCTTAAACAATACATTTGGTGTTAAAAATGTAATTTGTTTAGAGGTGGAGTAATATAATAATAATAATTATTATTATTATTATTGTTATAAAGAAAGAAATGGGTCAAAGTGGTGGGGGCTACCACTTACCTTTGGGGCTGCCACTTTGTAGAAAAGGCAAAAGCCTTTTGTGGCTGGTCACGACTCACGAGCAGAAGAAAAAACAGCAGAAAAACAGAGAAGAAAAAAGAGTAAAACCGAGAGAAGGAAGAAGAGAGAAAAAGAGAGGTGCAGCCTGGTTTTGTGCTCCGATCGACGACCAAACGAGCTCCGATCGGGATGAAATTTTAGTATGTTGTTCCTGAGATCCTCTTCTTCATATCCAACGGTGGGATTGTTGTTTTGACCTCTCGATGTCGGTAAAATTGCCTCTGTTTACTGCTGCGTTTTTATTGGGGATTTCTCACTCTTTAGTGAAGATTATTGTTGTTTGGTGTTCCAAGTTATTACTTGATGATTGTGTGTACCTCTAATTGATTTATAGAAGATTCTTGGTGTACCCACTGATTTTCTTGGTGATTAGTGGAAGGCTTCGTGGTTTTCTCCCCGATTTGGGGTTTCCACGTTAAATCTTGGTGTTCGTTTATCGCTTGATTGATTGCTTGTCGTTGTTTTTGCTATTCTTGATTGGTCATATGATTTTGCCCATTTTGACAACACAAAGACGGGAAAATTATTTATTGCTTCCGCTAGAAAATTGAGGTGATTTTCCCAACACAAATGAGCCTAAAAGTGGGTAACATAATTCTTCTTAAAAAGATTAGGTGGCACTTAATCCTCAAAAGAAAAGATAAATTTCTTTTAAGTTAAATGAAAAAAGGAGTAAATTTACCTGGTGACAATATGTTTTCAATCTTAAACTATTTGTCCAGTATTTTTCAACACAATTAAATAAATATTAATTATCAATTAAATAAAAATTACATTACATACTAATAATAAAATAGTTCTTCGAAAAAAATCTCAAAAAAACATTTTTATATTCCACATTAAATAAACAATACAATTTTTATTTAATTATTGATCAACTTCATAAGCCAAGTGCACTGTTTTATAAAAATTTCTGTAAAAGTATGTGTTCTTTTTTACTATGAACGAGATAAATAGTAAGAAACCAGAACTTGGGTTTCTTTTTGGTTTTTAAATTTTCAATAAGAAATACTTCTTTTTCTTTTTTTCGTGTTTAGAATTTCACACAGTTTATTTTCTCTTATTTTCAAGAATTTTTTCTAATTGTAAACTCTCTTTATATTATTTCACTTTGTTATTTAAAAGTCTAAGATTCTAGTATTTTCAAACTCTCACATTATGACATACTTCGTATGTTTTATGTTTAAATTATATATGATTAGTCTTTAAATTGACAATAAGAAAATGAATTTAGAGTTTAAGAGAATTATAGTGTGCATAATATATATTGTTCGAAACGAGAATTAATAATGTCATTAAAAATATGGGTGATTATGAAGCATACATATATACATTATATATGCTTTTTTATTTTTAATTGATGCGTTAAGGTGCACCCGCACTCGTGCTTTTTATATTTTAGCGCTTTTCCGCACCCGCACTTGCACTCAAACTCGATTTCGCTCTAGGTGATCTAGCCTAAAAGTAGTCTACAAAAAAATGCAGTTAATTGAGAAACTTATTAGGATCAGCACCGTGTAAAGCAGTAGCCAGGCTTCCACGAGGGAGATATTGGAGAACAAGGTGTAAACCGTTATCAGCACTGAAACCAATTAACTTTGCAGCATTAGGGTGATTGATGTGAGCAATGATCCCTAGCTCTGCCAAGAAATCTCCAACTCTGTCCTCATCATTTTTATTTTGCTTTGTTATCCTCTTCACTGCGACAGTTTGTCCATCGCTAAAGCATCCCTTGTACACTTCCGCATGGCCCCCTTTCCCAATCAACTTATCTGCAACAAATAAGAATCAAGCCTTTACCTGTTTGGAGAATCTACTGAACTTTGTGAAAGGAAAAACACTTGGTAAAATTCATTTCAACCAAGTATGTAAAAAGTTACTTATTCTTCTCATTGGTAAACATGATTGACCAAATAATGCTACCAAATGAAGCTTTTATTTAATATCGTTGTGCATGCCTTTTGTTTTCCATTCAAGAAATTCCTAATAATGCACAGAAAATTCAAAACCAATTTATCCTTATCAGTCATGATAGTTCTTATTTTAATACCTGAGTTCTTAGCAGATACAGAGTATTTAATATAATATAATACTATAATTCATGAATATTTACTTTTGTGAATTTGAAAATGCATACACTCTTGTTTGTGTATTGCATGTTGGAGAGAAAAGTTTCAGCTACAAGATTTCTAACATACGTAGTTTTTGTTTTTTTTAATGATGCATTGATTTGTAGGTTCCCTTTTTTCATAGCTGGTGAGGGAAAGGAAACAGAGTGTGCTTCAAAGACAAAGTCAGAAATGTTTTCAAGACAAAATCCAAGGTCATGGATTAATCCCCTAGAAAAAAAAGTGCTTCCAAGGTTATGTTCCAAAGACAAGGAGACAAAATTATATCTTACCAGGACTAAAATTATCAGTGGCATCCGCGAGCTCGGGGAGACTAAAATTCTTCCAAGAAGGTTTAGGAATCAAGAAATCACCACAATCATCGGAGATGCGGTTGCTACCTGACAACTTCTTCCTGCTCTTCCTTGTGATCATCTCAACACCTCCAAGCAATGGGATGATTGAGATGCTCCTCGCAGATTTCCTCTTAATCGAACTGAATAGATTCTTCCATTGCATCGCATACGGGTCGAACAGCTGGTCCCTCAGGCCCCCACCTGGAGAGTAGGCTGCCTCTGGCTTGTCTTCCTCAAAACTTCCGGTCCCCTCGGTGCTGCTATTATCAGAATCGGACGAACCCGACAAAGGGATCTCCAAAACTCCCCTGGGGGACAACCCAATGCCTTCGCTGTCACCATCTTTCTTCCCTTGATCTTCTTCAGAAAACTCAATCCCTTTTATCTCAGCTCTCATGGGAATTTCGACAAGCACCTCACCTGCATATGAATTCAAACACATTCTTGTACAACAACAAGAAGAATAAATTTGTGATTATCCTAAATGCGAACCCAATGCACGGAATAGAAATCTTACAGCCTTCCATGGTCATTGTGAAGGGCCCAAAAGTCAGATAACAATGCGTAGATATGGCCTTAAGGGGTGAGTGAAAATGAATAAGTGGATGATTTCATGAAACACATTTGAGCATCTGGAAACTCCCCCCTCCCCTGTTCTTGAAGGAAAAAAAAACAGAGAAACAGAGAAGGGAAGGGATGTTAGAGAAATGGCGCTACGTTTGCTTCAAGATTGAGAATGAAACTATTGTTAGAAGGCAGAAAGAAAGAGAGAGAGGGGGAGAGAAAACCGGATTTCAATTCTGGCATTTATATGCTCCGATATATCATACAATAATGTGTGTGAATGAATTCCAAAATTATGGGGCGTGAACTTGTGATCAAGAAATCTTGTCCTTATGTTTTGGAATATATATATATATATATATATATATATATATATATATATATATATATATATATATATATATATATATATATGTGTGTGTGTGTGTGTGTATGGTGAACTTTTTAGTCCTCCGGACATACATACAACATCAACATTAACGAACCCAAGTGACATTTACACTATACTCATTATAATCATACTAGTTTTTAATCTCATACATTTACTCATACATACTCATTATAATCTCACACGGACTCTTATACTTTTACATAAATATATCTATAAAATTGTTACTCCATATTATATTAAAAAATAAAACTTACATTAAATAAATAAATAGGAGAATTATTATTAAAATTGTTCAATCACAATGTCTACTCATGGAATACATAAAACTTATACATGCATGTACATATAAAAAATAATACATTAACTCTTCATAAATAACTTTGTTAGACATTTCATTTCTGGAGATATCGTGGTATGTGAGGAAAGGGTGTATTCATTAATTTCCTATATGACTCTTATTATTTTACACTTTGACTAATTAAATTTATAATTTTGATAGAAAACTGCATTTTAAATTTTTAAGGAAAATTTGAATTTTTTTATTCTACAATCTTTTATATGAAACACTATACATGTATGAAAATAAAAAAGAAAATATATTTTATTCCAATATTTTTTGAAAAATTAACTCCAAGAAAAAATAGCAAATAAAATAGTGAACACAGATATATGTATGACTATTTAAGAATTATATTAACATTTTGTATATTTGTTAAAAGTTCAACTAATATATAAACATTATCTGAATTAAAATTTAATTGTAATTATATTATTTTTTTAGTAATAAGATGACATGCATTATAATTTTTTTTATAATGCATGTCATGTTAAAAAAATTAATATATATATATATATATATATTCCGTATGTTTTAACTACCAAATATAATATTTTTAATAGTAGATACAATAAATGAATAAAATATGTAATTTTTAAACTAATTCTTATGATATTGTTTTGAAATAAAAATTATAATTTTAATAATGATGCAAATGTATTATATTTAATATAAATCTATATTTTAAAATAGAATAAAAAAGGAAAATGGTGTAAAAATTCATAGAGAGTGTTTCCTTTTAAAAATTTAATAAAGTTTATATAATCTTTGAAAAAAGTACTCTGTAATTTGTTGAAACACAGGCTTGTCACGTTTTTGTACTAAAGCCGTATTTGTTTTTATGACAGATTTTGATAATGTCAAGCCGCTGTGATCAAGACACAAATTGAATATACAAGGCGAAGAACGAAGATAAGAACAAGAGCTAAACGAAGACCATAGTCTTAGTATCGTTGAGTCGGTCTTTATTGTGATCAAGACCGACCCAATCTTTACACCTTGGCTCTTTAGGCTAAAATCTTTTCATTGCATGTCTTACATCATAAAAATGTTTTTCAAACATGTTTAAGTCATCAAAAACACTTGGTGTTCGCCCAAACCAAAAACCGAGCCATCCGGCGTTCGGCTTTCAGAAACCGGCGTTCGGCATTCGGTTATCGGCATTGGTTTTTGGTGTCCGAACCAACCAAGTGGTTTTCAACATCTTATGATTGTTTTTCACTCCTTGGCATGTTTAAACAGTTCTCCAACAAAAACACTTTGAAAACCACCTTTCGCTTTTGGTCGTTTGGCAAAAACCACGCAAAACGGCATAAACTTGGCTAGCCGTGGTTTTTACTCAAATGACGTGGTTTTTAAGGTGTCTCACTTGATTTCTTAGCCAAATACATCAAATAAGTGTTTTAAACACTTGGTTTTTATTTTGGAGAACTTTGGATTTTTCGGTCGGATTTTGCATCGGTTGGCTAGACCGTGGTTCAGGCAAAAACCATGGGTTTTTGACTAACCATCCACCCAGCAATGGGAGGAACTACCCATCGATGGGTAAGCGGTTCTTTAGCCAAACCAACTTCCAGAACCATGCCAAACAGCGATGGGAAGTTCTACCCATCGCTGTTAAAGCCTTGGTCCAACATCAACATAAAGGCAGAACGACCTTACCCAGTGATGGGGACTTTACCCCATCGATGGGAACCCAGCGATGGGAAAGCTAAACCATCGATGGAAAGTCATGACCGTTGTAAGTCATTTAAGGTTGATTCTTTCCTTGTTTGGAAGTCAACCTCCCACCCAGCGATGAGAAGCTTGTACCCATCGATGGGTAGGTGCCCGTTGGCTTCAAAACTGAAGGAAAATTGGCCTACCAGCGATGTATGGACCTATCCTGCAGAACTGAAGGAAGCCAATATCCTGCAGATCCCAAATTTATTCAATCCCATAAATCAAGCCAATCACCCCTTTAATGTATTGGTCCGTTGGAGCCTATTTTGGCACTATAAAAAGGGGTGTTTGGGTCTGCTTTTCTCATCAATTCACTTCATAATTCTCCTACTTTCATTGCATTCAAACAACATTCTTTTCATAGCTTTTTAGAGCCAATTCGTGTGAAGTTTGAGTTGTTCTTGAGCGCATTTAGTTTAATCAATATCTACTCTAAAAGAGAGTCTCGTTCTTGAGTATATTTGTGTTCTAAGACACGTTGAGAGAAAGTATTTCTCTCGTTTGATTCGAAGGAAGGGCTGTTTCCTTCGAAGGTTTCGTTGAGGTTCGTGTGACTCAAATTCTCAAGTTGTAAGGGTTTGTTAAGCACTGTTAAGCTTAACGAGATAATAGTGTAGCTCGAGAGAGTCTCTCGGGAGGCTGGATTAGCCACAAGTTGTGGTGAACCAGGGTAAATTCGGTGTGCCTCTTACTCTTCTTTTTACTTCTCTTTTAAATTTTTAATTTCTGCGATTTCTACGATCAAACGTTATTCACCCCTCTCTAGCGTTGGTCTTTCATTCTAACATAATTAATTAGTAAGACCTTAAAATGTATTTTAAAATGATGAAAGACATATCAGTACAAGAATTAGAAGATGAAACATTTTATATATACAAATTTTTTGTAAATAAATACAATAATCATGAATAAATTTTTAAATAAAAAATATTCCAATAAATGTCATGTTGACCAATAAAATAATGACATTATGCTATGTGGATAAAACAATTTGCCATGTTATATGCAACATGTCTTCAGTGCAATTAAAGAACTCTCTTTTACACACACACACAGACATATATATATATATATATACATACATACATACATACATACATACATACATACATATATATATATATATATATATATATATATATATATATATATATATATATATATTATATGTGTGTGTGTATAGGATTTTTCTCTGCATTATCAATTTTTATATCACATCATTTTTTCTTTTATTTTTTTCACCACACAGTGACCATTTTTCTCCTTTTTATTGTTTCAAAATATTTATCTTATTATCAAGTTTCAACCAATAAAATGTAATGTAACATTTTACATCTAATACAAAAATTCCTCTTCAAAAGTATTTTATTCTCCTTCCAACCTCGCTCACCCCCTTTCACTTTCCCCTAGGGGTGGGCACAGATTGGTTATGTCATGTTTTCTTCAAACGATTTGAAATGGTTATGGCTACAAGCTTATTCTTCTTTATTCTTTAATATTTGGAGATGAGACAAAAAGGAACATGTTCGGGTTGTTTTGCTTTGTCATTGTCGAAGTTAGATAAAAAAAATGTAAAATACATAAGAGGAAGGCAACCAACTTTGATTTGCATGGTTATGAAAATAATGAAGTATTGTTTAGAATATCTTAGAAAAGCCAAAAACAATAAGACCACATGTAAAAATGCTATAACATCCGTCAAAAGTCAAAGCTACAAGCTTCATAAAAACTTTGAATCATAAATTGAGGTGGACACGAGTTGGAACATTCTGGGTTTTTTGGTGTTGCAATCCTAGTCCAGTTGTTAAACTATTTGAATCTAGATATTTTTTAAATCTATCTTCGAAAAAATAAAAAACTATGATTTTTTTGTATTATACTATCACACACACACACACATGGGACCACAACATGAAACGAGAAAATATTTATGTGTCTCAGTCCCGACCCAATTAAGAACAGTTAGGAATGGATTCAATAAAAAAAATTTCATCCCAAACAAAACGGAACATTATAGGGACGGTACCAGGATATTTCAAGTTCGGATAACGGGATCGAGATTTTTGCCCACCCGTACTTTCCCCTCCCTCTGTAACCATGTACATTATCATATAAGCTATTCCCTTCCATATTCAACTCCATTAGTGATACTCTTATAGAGTTTCCATATGCACTCTTGGTTCCAAGTCATATTTTCCATAAAATAGAAAAGTCCATCAAGAGGCTCTTGGCCGAGCAGGTATGCTCGGCTTGGCATGGGCTCGACCCCACCCTCTTTCCGTTTGGGCCACCCGGGTGGACTTGACGCAAATTCTCCTACGCCCATCTGTTTACGTATTGTGGGTAAATAGGGCTCCAAAGACATGAGTAGAGTTGTTCTTTTGTGGTCTTAAGATCAACATGTGAAATGCGAACCTTTTTATACTTTTCATGGACTAAAAACTGGATCTTTTCTTTTTAGTAGTATACTCAATTCTCTTATGATATCAATGCACTAAGATTTATAAAATGAGTATGGACTTAGAACCACATAAGGATTTGCCACATGAGTAATGTATAAATATATATCCTGACATTCTTGGTCGTAAGCCATGCAATCTTTGAAACCCTAATAATACACCTAACATTTCACTATTTCATTGTGTTGTACAGTTTGGAGATCCATCATGACATATAGGGGTGGACAAGAATCCCAAAACCATAGTCTCGATCTGAATTATCCCGGACCCGTTCCTATTATGTTTTGTTTTGTTAGGGATGACAAATTTTTGTCCCAAACCTGTTTTGAACCATTTTATAATGGGACAGGGCCAGGACACATGAATATTTTCTCATTCCATCTCATTGTCTCGTATATAAAGCCGATCAATGGCTCGGGTATCCGACCCGGTCCGATGGGCCCGTCCGAAAAATGTGGGCTTGGGCTTGAGTTTTAGCATTCGGGCCAGCTCTGCCTGTAAATTATGAGTACCCGCAAGTGTTGCGGGCTGGGTATGGGTTGTGTTGTTAAAGCACGCGAGCGGTCCGGCCCTATCCTATAAATAATATGAAAATATATAAATAATACGTAGTTGTTGGAGTAGTATAAAATATATACCCTTTTATACGGAATATGATTACTTAAAAATATATACAAAATATTATTCATTAGTCTTTTTACTCATGTGTTTACTAAAATTTTAATGCAAAGTATGTACTCTAGTTTATACTCCGTGATATATATACACCGTGCCATTTTTTTTGTTTGCTAAAATTTACACACAGTATATACTAATGTATAATATGTTTTCTTCAAAATATAGTGTTAAGTTTTTTATATGTTCATAATTTATTATTAATGCGAGCTCGGCTGGCCCGAAATTGTGCATATTCACGTGGGCCTGACTTGGGTTTCATTTTTAGGCCCGATATGCTGGCCGGACCGGGCTCGAGCCTTAAAAACTCTTATAATGAATCCTCTCGGCCCAGCCCGAAACACGGCCCGACCCATATATTGATCAGGTCTACTCGTATATATGTATATGTTTATTTATTTATTTATTATTATAATGATATAACACAAAACAAGTATCACAATTTTTGTTTTTCCCAAAGTAGATATAAAAAATATCCATATTCGAATATTCTAAAAAAATGAACTAGGACCGGAACACCTAAAAATCTTGACCGTTCTAATATGGCCCACCCCAATTTGTTGTTCATAGATTTTATGAAACTTATAGTCTTGACTTTTGACGTATATATGTTGTAAGATTTTTTTCATGTTTTCTTATTCTTTTGGATTTTTAAAAAAATTCTAAATAAATTTATCATTTTTAATTACTTTACGAGCCAAAGTGAGTTACCCACGTACCTCCCCCTTATGTATTTTATATTTTTATATCTAATTTCGTATAATAACAAAGTAGGACAACCCGAAACCGTTCTATATATCCTGATCCCAAATATTAAGGAACAAAGAAAGATAAGCTTGTAACCCGAAATGTTCCAAACTGTTTAAAAAAACCAAGACAAAATGCGAGACGATAAAAAATTCGAACCGTCCCGACCTGTGCCCATCCGTGATGGCATATATATCAGCATATGCTCTCAGTGGCAAATTTTGGAATTTGCTAGGCATCATTGATCGGAGGTCCAAAGACAGTGCCACCAAATTTTTTTGGTAGATCATACTATTTGAAATTATACAAAATAATGAATTTTATTGTAAATATTAATTGATTATATGTAAGAAAATGCACTTTACTAAAAAAACTTAACAAAAGTTTGAATTTGACGTAATTAGACGGAGTCACATTAATTTTTTTTGGATCACTTATACATAAAATTTTAAAGAAAAAAGTTTTTTAATCTTATTACAAAAAATTAGTTGGGGACATTTACCTCCTACTCTATAGAAGTGGATCCACCACTGTATTACAAACACGAACTATAACGAATACTCTATAATAATTAGTGGTTAACACACCTTGAGCATAATTTTTTAGTCTAGCTCACTCAAATAAAGACTATCGGTCTAGATCTTTTTCAATTTGTCATTTTTAAATTGAATATTTTAGCTTCAATCTCATTTCTCATTAGAAATCCAAATGCATTGTCAAGTTGTTCTTCACCATAACCTCATTGAGCCATCAATTTCACAAATATTTCTTGATCATCCACTTTGTTGAACTTTGAAATAGCCATTGTAACATTTCCAATTTCATCAATAAATAGATCTACTTTCCTCTTGCGCGTAGCTCTTTGTGATGAGGAAATAATGGATTAAAAAATCCTCCTTCTAGCCTCTCCAAAACTTTGGTTAGGTAATGTTTTTGTAATCATGTTTGCAACCTTTGATTTATCCATTAATCCCAAGCTTGATTTGATTTATCCATTAATCCATTAATCCTCCTTCTTGATTTGATTTATCCATTAATCCCAAGCTTCTCAGTCCCATGTACACCAGCCCAGTCCAAACTGTTGTCAATTGTAAAATAGGAGGGGAGGGGGGGGGGGCAATGGGGCAAGGCGGGAGTGTGGGGTGGGTTCGAGAAAGCGGAGGAGGTTTTGGGGATTAAGGGCGAGAATCACTTTTTTGTGCAACGGAAAATTAATGTTTTGTTTTGTAATAGTCTAATGAGTGAATGTTAAATGTCCTTCTAATTCACATATTTATATAAATTATTGAATTTTAAAGAAATATAAACTTAAACATTTGAGCTATATGCCATCATTGAAGCATTTAGATGTTGAGAACGATGTATAAATGACTTTTTAGGATGATGTTCATGTTTGAGCATCTAATGATGGATGCTATCACTATGAGCGCTTTAAATGTTAATAAAAATTTTATAGTGTGTCTAAGTAACCCTTTAATTAAAAGTGAGTATGACAATATAAATTTAGTGTGAAAACAAGGAGTATGTGTGGATTAAATTAATGAGTGCCAATTAAAAATGATAGTATTAATTGAGAGAACAATTTGAATAAGAATAAGAAGTATAAAAATATCAAAATAAGTCATGAATCTTTTACAAGGGGACATCGGGGCAAGGGGGTGCATGAAGCAAATAATAATTTGAGAATTAGAGGCTAAGAATCAAATTCGGGCGCAACAAAGTATCGTATGATTGTAGGTAGGTGTATTGTTATAACATTGATATAAAAATACATTTTTTTTAAATCCATATTTGTAGAATTAGGGAGGGACACGGGTCGAACTTGCCCCTTTACATGAGTGATAGAGAGTAATGATGTCATCTGGATATATTCGTTCCGATTTGATCCGGTTTTTCGGATAATCGAATTTTTCGGATTGGTAAATATCTATTCCATGTCCGATTTGAAAATTACCGGATACCCGAATTTCGGCATCTTAAATTTTGGATCGGATCAATGGAATATCTGGAAAAATATATATTTGTTAAAATATATATTTTTATTTTTTCCAATAATTCTAAAATAGTATTCAGAATGATTTTTTATTTGTTAAAATAGTAAAGATCATAAATTAGACTTGAATTTGAAGTCAATTATATTTTAAATGTCATAGTTACCTTGATAGTGTTATCATAAATCATAATTTTAATAAATGTATGAAAAAAGTATCAACATATTGAAAAATAAAACATACACAAAAAGACAAAAGTAAAAAACTTGAATTAAGCTTAGATTTAAATATTTATGATGATGAAAATGATTTAGACTTGAGTTCTTTAAGCTTTATTTTTATATTTATTTTTTTAAAAATATGAACTTTGGATATCCACGGATATCCAAAATCTTAATATGTAATTCCATATCCAATCTGATTTTTTTTGGAAATCTGATTCGAAATATCCGAAAGCTAAAATATCAGACCGGATATCCATTTTTCGGATTGACCCAGATCGTGGACGGATATTTTGGACTAGATATTTTTGAACACCCCTAGTAGACTGTCCACTCTCCAAGATTCATGGAAAAGTTACCTAGATTCGAGTCCTGGTGGAAGCTAAGCAGAGGTATTGGTTTACTATTCCTCATCAAGTTGAGAAAATATGAATATACTATATTATAATTGAGTCAATAACACTATAAAATGGAAGGTATGAGTGATAATGTATAGTCCGAGTTTTTAGTTCTCCTGATCGTAGTCTCGTTTTTTAGAAACATGTCAGGATGGTCGAGAACATAGCGTTGTCCTACTTTGTCCCATTTATCTCGGGATTGAAAAATTTTGGAACAGTTTGGAACATCATAATTCAAACATTTTGTATATATCTAATAAAAATTAATTCTTAACTCGTAAAAATAATTCAAATATTTGAATAAATAGATACAGAGCATATACATACATTCAAGACAACGAGACAGAGCTGGAATATAATTATATTCTCTTTGTCTCACTCTCTTTGTCCAGTTACATTCTGGCATGAAGGAAAGGGCTAAAATACCCTTTGCCAATACTATTGAAAATAGGGGTAAGTGATGTGGGTTGGGTATTGTGAAAGAGTTAAACTTCTTTCTACTTCATTCGCTGATGAACCTCTTGTGTTGAAAGAAATTACTATATATCTAATTCCTTTGGTTAAATTAGTTTTCTCCTTTGTCCCCTTCTTCGTCGCTGTTAGATTTATTCAGGTTCTGGTCAGATATATTCTTCTTCTTCGTTGCTGCGCTGCCGCTGCCGATCAGGTTTATTCGTATCTCCTTCGTTACCATCTTCTTCATCGCCTTCTTTGGTAAGATCTCTTCATGTCTATTTTTCAATGCCGCCGATCAGATCTAGCACATTACCATACGTTTAATCTCTTCGGGTTAGACGGTTCTTGTCTCATTTATCTCCTTCTTTGTCGCTAGCGCAATCATCCTTGTCATCATCTTCTTTCTTGCCGGTGTTTGGTCATATCTCCTCGCGAGTCTTGACTATGGATCGGGTTAGATCTCCATGCAACTCTGGTACAACCCTGCTTTTTCGTCAGCATCATTGTCCCCTTCTTCGTCGCCAACATTGACCCTTTCTTCAGTGCATCATCGCCACTTCTAGGTGTGTGATTGGAGAGATATTTGTGGAAAAGAAACACAGAAGTGTTTAAATTTGAGCATAGGGTAAAATGGACATTTGAACAATTTGTTTTTATTAAAAAAGAAAGTGTATAAAAACTAGGGATGGGCACGGGCCGGTCCGAGCCAAGATTTGTATAAACTAGACTCGGCTTGTTTTTATTAAAACGGTCCGGGCCGAAATGAGTTTTCAAAATTTTAAAATTGAAATCGGACTGAACCCGCCTGGTTTGAAATGGGCCAATTACACAGGTCAACGGGTCCGAACCTATCATGATACTAATATTAAAAAATAAAGTGATAGTAAATTAATAATACACACATGGTCATTCACCATAAGTCCACAACAATGTACTACCCCCATTGTCAATTTTAAGTCATTCAACATAAAAAAGAGGCCTAGATGAAGACAAAACAATGACAAAGAGGGGTAAGGGCGTAACTCGTAAGGGCGTTGTTCCCGATATAATTACTAATAATAATACGGAGTATTAAAAAGCGTTTCAGTTCGGGTCCTGGATACTTTCAAAATGGAGAACCAGATCGACCCTAAAATATATAAGGACCGGACCTACCCGACCCGTTATAAATATTTGAAAAGAGGACCCGTTTGCCCACCCCTAATAAAAACCATGAAACAATTAAAAAAGGAAAAGTGAAAAAAAAACGGGTTTCGTTCCATTTTTAAAGGGTTTGGAAGAAGTTTCCAAAAAAAATTCCGTCTATTTCAAACAAAACAAACGCCTTGTTTGGAAGGAGCTTTTTCAATTAGCGTTAGCGTTTTGGATAAAATATTAACGGTGTAGATTAAATTGGAAAACGCTAACGCTAAAGACTACCATCAGATAGCTTTTTCAAAACCCTAACGCTAATCTCGAACGCTGATGCTAAACGAGACCAAAACGTTCTTAAGAACTGATCTATATTTTGGATGGAGAAAATGGATCTAGATTCTTGCCCACCTAGACATATGCAAGTCATTTGAAGCAAACGCACCCGAGAACGTGAATTAGGAGAGAGGGCTGAGAGTATGACTGCCTTACTCGGCGACGATGGGCGGGGCTATGAGCTGGCTCGGAAGCTGGAGAATCACGGCGTCTGGCGCTCATGGCTCGGTGATTCACTCTACCCCACCTTCATTCATTTCCTTTCTTCGCCGGCTACATGGGATGCCTTCATGCGAGCCGATGACTCCAAAACTAGGGCTCAAATCCAGCTCCAGCTCCGCGCTCGAGCTCTGCTCTTTGACAAAGCATCAGTATCTGTCTTCCTTCGCTCCGATCAATCTTCTTCTTCTTCTTCTTCCGCAATTTCTAAGCTCAATCCAAATTGTAATCCCACTCTCTCTGTGCTCGCGCTTATTTATGTTTGTAGATATGTCGAATTTAGTCAAATATCTTGATGTATTTCCTCTTTTCACACTCTTCATGTGGAAATAATTGCTGATATGGTCAGTTTGGGGTGTTGATAGATTTGCAATTACACGGAGATGATGTATACTTCACCCTGGATAGTTGTTCACAAGATGCTGCTGGTGCTACTACAAGTTCTATGTCATCAGAGGTTGGATTTTGTTTTGATTTGCATTGCTGCATACTAGTCACTCATTTATGTTTCTTTTTTCCTTTTTATTTGAAGTTAATTCTCACGTAATTCAATGTGTTGCGAGAGGTTTCAATTTAGTAGTGAATTGGATTACTTGAATTTGACAGAAGTATTATGATGTTTCAAATGCAAAGCAATTTGTCTCTCACACTATATGAACTTTGTGTTTACGGGATAATAACAATAAGTTTACTGAGCTCTTTTGCCTTGATGACATTATTTTCCTGACGTGTTTATTAAAAACACAATTTTTTGCAAATTTCAGAATCTAGTAAATTCATTAATGATCTTAAGTTTATCCATTTATTTAAAGTTAGATTTGGAGCAAATGCATGATAGAGTACCTCAATACATTATGGCGGGTGTTAATAAAGAAAGGGATGTCTAAAAAGTATATAATCTTCTTTAGGGATATATATATATATATATATATATATATATATATATATATATATATATATATATATATATATATATATATATATATATATATATATATATATATGATGGAGTAAACACAAATGTAAGAAGCAGGGCACAGATCACAATGGAGTCTTCTTACTAATCGAGTACAACAAGGATCCTAACCCAGTTACGCATAAGTCCATTCCTTTTTGGGATGTTTATGGTTGAGCCAACTAAGGCTATGCATGATGGTTTACCTTGGTGTATTGTTTGCCAATGATATTATTTAGAGGTGCTGAGGAAGATGGCCTAAAGGCTTGAAATTCAGTAAAAGTAAAACAACATATATGGAATGCATGTTTAGTAAAGACAAAAACACACAATGGGGTTTTGTGGCTATAGAAGATTAAATACAACAGTCAGTGATCTTTTTAGGTATTTGGGTTCTATTATTCAAAAAGATGGAGAGTTGGATGGAGATCATGAACATCTCCGAGTTGGTTGAAGTGGAATAGTGCAACTAGAGTTCTGTGTAACCGTGATATACCTCTGAAGCTAAAGGGAAAGTTCTAAAGGATATCAATTTGATAAATGTTGTCATATGGTACAAAATGTTGGGTTGCTAAAGAGTGTCATAATATAAAAGCGAAGGTAACTGCTATGTGTATGTTATGATGGATTTGTGGGCACACTAGAATGGATAAAAAGTAATGAAATCATGCAAAAGAAGGTAGAAGTCACATTCGAAGATCAATTTAGGGAGAATCGATTGTGGTGGTTTGGACATGTACAAAGAAGACATAGTGGTGCCGAAGACTTGAGGGGTGGAGAACTATGCAAAATAAGAAGGGGAGACTATTTGATATGGTAGGAACTTATTAGGAGCAGTTTGTCTTATCTGAATTTGGACAAGAGTATGGTAATGGAGGAAATCTGTTGTTGGCTTGTTGCAACCTATGCAGCCTGTTGTTATGGCATTTGGAAATCCAGAAATGCTAAAATCCATACAGGCTAAGGAATGAATGTGCAGGAGTGCTGAGACTGGATCGAAGTCCATGTTAACATTTTCCTCAAGGGGAAGATTTAGTTGTTGCTTTATGTTTGGGCTCTGTTGAGCTTTATTTAGTTGTTGGTTTTTGTGAGCAGTTTTTTTTGGTGTTGTTTCACTTTTGATACTTTGTAACTTGTGAGGTTGTTTGATGAATATATGCGCTTTTGGTTCAAAAAATAAATAAAAAGAGTATGGTAGTAGATAGAAAGAAATGGCGAGAGAACACCCGTTTTTAATGATCGGATGTGATTCTCCTCTTGGTTCATGTAGCTGACTTCAAGTTACTTGGGATACAAGGCTTAGTTGTTTTGTGTTGTACTTAAAATTTGATAAAAATTCTAGCTATAATTTCATTTTGATCGAAGTAAGCTTCTAAGCGTGGCACATTGGCAATAAACTTGAGGTAAATGTGATTAAGTCTCGATATTGGTGATAAACTTGAGGTAAATGTGATTAAATCTTTTTGAACTAATTAAATAGCATGGTCTTGACAAGATTCTGAAATCTCCCTTTGTGCAAGTCTCGATTGGTTTTTGAATGGATAATAAGGAAACAAGTTATTCGTGAGCAACTTCCTATTGTTGTTTTGTCATAGGAGGGTATTCGTTATAAAACATTGTGCAAAACTTGCAAATAAGTCTGTATGTCAAATCATAAAAAGTTCAATTTGTAATTGTAATGAAGTATTGAAATAAAAAGTTGATATTACTGTTGGACAACCCAAAATTTAGATGGACCATCATATGATCAATTCTAAAATTTGCAAACATTGGAACAATACGGTAATTTAGGGCCACGGGGCTAGAAATTGAGAAAGCATTATTGTATATTTGTAGTGAAAGAGGAAGGAAAGAGAATACATCTTGGATCCTCTAGCAATAAATGTGTCACCTGCTTAAATGTATTAATGTGCTGCTTCTTGTTCAAGTATTTCCTTAAAATTTGGAACTTGATCATAAAGCTCTATGTAAAGGACATACATTTTATCTGTTTTTAACATTTGATTAGTTAAATATAGTATGTGCACCAATTTTTTGTCTTAACTTTTGAAGATAAAGTTTCTTGACACAATGCAAGCATATGCTACTCTGTTTGATTTTGTATCACCAAACAAGAGTTGCTTTAGTAGTAAAATATTGTTGCTTAAATGCTTTCAGGTTCAACCTAGATCAACTTTTGGTATTGGATCAAAATATGAGTCAGAAATGGATTCTACATCCCAGTGGTTTAAGGCTGAGGATTTACCGGTAACTTGGTATGATCAGTTCATTGATAAATACAAAGCACACAAACCATACAAGTTATCATTTGGGGATAGGGAAGCAGAAAAAAGGACACCAGAGCTGATGGCTGCTTATCTTAGAGCTGTTGAGAATCATAAGAGGAGGAGGATAGCTTTTAGAGGAGATCAGCAATCAAACTTGGGGTTGGATGGAAGTACTGTACTTGATCATGATGGATCATTTTTTCCTGAAATAATGTTTACCTTGAATTGTGTTCCTGATAATGCAGTATTGCAATCAAGTGAAGTTCAGGAAACCAAGAAACTGGAGTTTAAAGGCATCCTGGATACATTACCCCAAATAATGACAAAGAGTCCTATTATGATTGAGAGGCTTGGCATCAAGCCTGAGTACCTTAGTGTGGGACAAGGAGGGAATCAAAGTCGTGGAAAGAATGGGTTTGAAGGGAGCAAGAGAGTGCTTGGGGTAGAGCAAGCATTAAAGGTATCCCAAAAAGTGGTAGCTCGGACACTAGCAAATATTGGATTTGAAGCTTCATCACAAGCCCCATTAGAAGTTATGGGTCAATTGCTAAGTTGCCATATTTCTAAATTGGGGCGTATCTTAAAACTCCTTGCCGATAGCTATAGAAAACAGTGTCCAGCCATTGATCTACTAAAGATGTTCCTTCAAACAGCTGGACACAGGTTAGTTAAAGTGTGCAATGCCTTGGCCATTAATGGTCATTAGATCGATCTTAGAGAGTTGCTCATTGCTAATGGAGCTAAACAAAAACAACAAATTAAACTTTTTTTGCTAGTTGCATCTTACTTTATATGACATTTTGGAAAGTAAATGCATCAAGGGTCTAACGGACACATCCTCTCCGATATACATAGATAAGATTGCATTCATCTTGACCCCTCGGACCCCAATGTAGTGATACGGACTGATTTCATTGTCCCACACCGGTTAAATGGGGAACTTGGTGATGGGTTTATATAGCCAAGGGTTCTCCCACCTTAACAGCTAGCTTTTAGGGTGTGGCTCTCCCTTGTGCTGTATCAATGGTATCAGAGCCAACTCGGAGTGGTGGCCTACGGAGTGGTGGCCTGGTGAAACCAGCCGTGACCAACGTGGCCGTGACCAACGTAGCCGTGACCAACGAGGACGTTGGGCCTTATGGGGGGTCGAATGATACGGATTGATTTCATTGTCCCACACCGGTTAAATGGGGAACTTGGTGATGGGTTTATATTGCCAAGGGTTCTCCCACCTTAACAGCTAGCTTTTAGGGTGTGGCTCTCCCTTGTGCTGTATCATGTAGTTGGGATTATACTGGGTTTGTTGTTCTAGATTGCGCTTAGATGTCATGTTCACCAACTAACCTTTACATAAAATAATCCAAATTTAAACAAATTAACTTTATCAAACTCAAACACCATGTGTTTGTTATGGATCGAGGATTTAATATTTAATTAGTTTTTATTACTATTAATAGTTTCCTATAATTAATTATTATTAGTTTCCTATTACTACTATCATTATCTTCTTTTTATTATTAGGAATATTAGTAGTTTCCTATTAGTATTTATATTCTATTTTAGTTAATAGAATAAAGAAGGATTTATGTTTTCTAGTATGATTATGTTAGGACTCTCGTAAGGCTTTTGCCTATTTATCCTCGCACAATTATTAATAAAATTATCATCTTTGAGGCAATTAAACAATTCTTCTTAATTATTTACGGGACTATAGGATCTGAAGTTCTTCCTCTTCTGGTCATTGGCATGAGAGGGGCTCTTCATCTATCTTAGGGATCTCTTTGGATCCCTAACAGTTTGGCATCAGAGCAAGGAAAACCCATGGCACTTTTTGAATCCAACGAATTGACCATCCATCATGGCAGCCACCGCCACCAAGCTTGCTTCCATCATCGATAGAATCGTAGGCCCAGAGGTGAACTACAAGTTGCCGACGACTGAGGTCACCAACATTAAGAACGGGTTCATTTGCATGCTATAGTATAGCATGACATCGAGGGGTCGGCTGATATTTCCGGTTACCACGATGGCAATATCTACAAGTCGACAGATTTCTGCAGCCCTTGCAGGAGTTTTGTGACCTCAATTTGCTAAGATAGAATTTCCAACCTTTCTTTGAACTTTTTATCAGATATGCACTTTGAGAAGTTTTTTCCCACAAGTTTGTATTGTTTCGTTATCTCGATGACACCAAATTTTGGTTGGACAAAAAAATCTTAAAAGAACTTTGCGCTGACCATTTCGGGCCACACTTGGATAGGGTCCTGGTGGGAAAATTGAGGCTGTTGATACAAACAGGGACTGTTGAAAGTAGTTATTTTCTTTGCGGTCCTAGTTGATTATAGGGCAGACTAGAGGAAGACTCACCGAAAGGGTTGCAAAGATTGCTTCTCCCTTGAGCTTGTGGACAAGCTCAAGTTTGAGGAAGGGAGTATTGTCAAGGATCTAGGATTTAATATTTAATTTTTTATTTCTATTAACTTATACCATAGTAATTTATTATTGTTATTAGTTTCCTATCATTACTATTTTTTATTAGCTCCCTATTACTCCCTTTGTACTAGAGTATTCGTCACTTTTTCAAATCAAAGGGGACAACCTTTAATCATTAATTACTTTGAATTTACATTGCATATTATTACAATGAACTAAATTTTTTATAGTTTTCCGCAAGATAAATCTAATGAAATCATTTTCGTACTAATATCCAATATAATTTCCATTAAGTTGAATTTGCATTGCATATCAATACAATGAAATTAATTTTCGTTAGTTTTCCGCAAGATAAATCTAATGAAATTATTTTCGTACTAATATCCAATATAATTTTCATCATCTCCGATGGAGCCAAAGAGTCACTATAGAATAAAGAAAAATGAATCTTTAAACGGTTTGAGCTTCTTTTAATAGTGATGTAACAATTAGTCAATGCAACTTTCAATGCTCATCATGGGTCATCCGGAAACAACCAATGTTTGAAATGGCAAAACCTAAACCCGCCTCATGGCACGCCATAGACTTTTTCCGGAAATTACTGCTCTGGTGCGTATCCCAATTCACGCAATAAGCCATTTTAAGCAATTGGTGTAAAGGCTTACGCCACGTGGCGTACGCACCGGCGCGTGCAATGAGATGTATGCCATTTACTGTCTCAAAATTAGAAAATCAAAGGTTAAAGTTGTCAATTAGCCAAATTAAGTGTATATACTTTTGAAATTACCTTGTCGATGACCTTAATTGCGACCCTAATTGCTGCGATTACCAATTGCGATTCATCTTCTCTATCGCGTTGGCTGTCTCTGCTTCTCTCTTTTCTGTAATACCCCTATTTGAGAATAAATTGATTGAGAAAAGAAAAGGCTCAAAAGGATTGATAGTACTACTCATATCAACAAGGTGCATCTTCTTTTCGAGAGCTCATCACCTAGAAACTCCAAGGTTAAGCGTGCTTGACCTAGAGCAATTCTTGGATGGGTGACCTTCTGAGAAGTATTCTTAGGCGCACATGAGTGAGGACAAAGTGTGCGGGAAAGACTTGTGTTGGTTTGTGGGGCCTATGAGCGGACGCTTACGGCCAGGGTGGGGCTGGGGTGTTACATTTTCCGTCTCCTTCATCCCGATTCAGCAGCTATACGATTTCTTGTTTTTTTCCGGCAAATGGTATACGACTAGATGGCTTATGGATGGAGAATTTATGGAGTATTAAAATTATTTTTCTTGCTAACTTTATTCTGGAGGTTTTAATTGGTGTTTTTTTCTTGCTTACGGTTGTATGGAGTATTAATTTTTTCTTGCTTACGGATGGAGGTTTTAATTGGTGTTTTTTTTGTTTTTATGATATGTTTTTGCATAGTATTGCATTACATTTATTTAGGTATCTCGGAATATTGCTAAAATGTCTGGAAATATTTTTCATGCTTTGTTGTGCTTGAGATGTATTACTTTGACAATATACTATTTTAATGTTTCTAGATTATTTATGTTATACATTATGTTCTATCTTCAGTTTTTTAAATTTTTATGGACATTTTTCAAATTAAAATTGAGGCTTACGCCTCAAAATGCCTTGAGGCTTATGCAATACGCCATGTAAAAGAATGCCTTGAAACTGCAATACGCCATTTCGAACACTGGATACAACCACTCTATCTTTAAAACATAGGGGTTAGGCTACGTACGAGATTACCAATGGTGCTTGAGCTGGGTGGTCTCACTGGAAATAGCCTCTACTCTTGAGTAGAGGTAAGGTCTAGCATACACACACCCTCCCCAGACCCTACTTTTGGGGTTGTTTTTGATGATGATCAAAGTTTGTGTAGTTTTACTATAATTGACTATTATTATTAGGAATATTAATATTTCCTTTTAGTAATCTTTTTCTATTTTAGTCAATAGAATAAATAAGGAATCATGTTTCCTAGTATGATTATGATGAGAGTTGAGACTCTTGTAAAACTTTGCATATTTATATTCACACAATTATTAAAATATTTATTATCGTTGAAGCAATCAAACAGTTCTTCCTAATTAATCATGGACTAAAGGATCCAAAGTTCTTCCTCTTCTAGCCACCAGCAAGAGAGGGGCTCTTCTTCTATCTCACGGATCTTTTCGGGTGTCTAACGGCAATGGATTCTGTACTTGTTCAATCATGAACCTACACACACTTTCGTGTGCATAGATCATGTTTGCGTGTATGAATGCTCATGAAGTTGGTAATCTTGTTAAACAGATATGGTATTTGGTTTGCATATATCGTGTCTGCCCGTGGATGCATGTACACGTGTGTCTGTTTCAATGTTCATGATGTTAGTAGTTCTTGAATAAGGATATGTAATTTGGTCTGCACACCATTCTCTTTATTAGTCTTTTTATTTATATTTTGGCCTTCTGCAATTTTAATTTTACTCTATCATTTAGATTTGCTCTGTAATAGTAGGTCACCGATGCAACTGTGTTTGCCTTCTCCTTCTTTGCATTTAGTATATTTTCTCCTATATCTTCAGTAATCTCGGAGCCTTGGCTGAGCTTGTGAAGGATAACAGTAGGAATGTTATCCATCAACCTCCACAGCAACTGCAAGAATTTCAGCCACAAATGCATCCTCAGCACCAAGCTCAAGTGCGGCAATCCCAACAGGTAATATATGCAGGAGTCTGGGAGTCTAGTTTGTTATTTGTCTAACTCTATTTGATGGAAACTGGCGAGGGCTTCTTTAACTAATCCTGATATTCGAATTATTTAAGTACTATTTTTTAATTGATCGCCAATAAAAACAGTAAGTTTCACACTTTCACCGTTCTCATTTCTCCTACCTGTGGTTCCACACTTCCACACATCATACCCTGGATTACCCTCTTATAATATGTTTACTATAAGATGGAATGTAGTGTAATAAATGGCTTGGCATCTGGGGCCTGGGTAATTTCGTGCAACATTGGACTGCAGGAGTATTTTTCTCTGGTTGTGACCGTAACCCTAGTTATAAAAAAAAGAAGCTAGAAGAGGGGTCTGACGTATAAAAGTTCGTCATAGTTCAAGATTTGTTTTCAAGACTAATGTTCTTTTACGGAAGGATTCTACTTGAGGGTGCTGTCTCTGAACCACTTCATCAATTTCTTTATAGGCAATAAGGATTGTTCTCTTCAACTTATTTGATTGATTCTGATCTGATTCAATTAAGTTCTAATTTGATCTAGTTATATTTAAAGTTGTTTCTGATCTGATTCCACTAAGAATAAGTAATACGTAAAATGAATAAGTTGAAGAGAACAAGATCTAAGGAGTTAACAATGGGACTGGTTGAAAACTTCGGAAGCTACTTCTTCCCCATTTTGTATACCTGTTGTTTGGTAGACATTTTCGTGGAGTACAGTTTGTTTTGTCCTTTTTTATTTGCTACTCAAGCTCCCCCCTCCCCAACCAAAAAAAAACAAATAAACAAAAGGAAAAACTTTCGGGTTATGATGTTTTGTATCAACCTTCTGAATGGGTTTTTTGTATGGCTATGTAGATACAGGGGCAAATGCATCCTCAGTTGCAGCAGATGATTCAAAATAATCCTCAAAACCTGGCATCACAGCAACCGCAGCACTTGGAAAGAATGCGTCGGCGGCAGCAGCCGACTCCTCGCCCTGCAGTTACCATGGGTATGAACTCAAATATGGATATTGATAAGGAGAGGCCGCTGGCTGAAGTAAAACTTGAAAATCCTAGTGATTTCCCAATCGGTAATAATATTGCAATGAGTGCAAGAAATGCCCAGTTAATA
The DNA here is from genome assembly GCA_003260385.1 of Cuscuta australis. NCBI lineage: Eukaryota > Viridiplantae > Streptophyta > Magnoliopsida > Solanales > Convolvulaceae > Cuscuta > Cuscuta australis. The sequence continues at coordinate 123,647 of NQVE01000150.1, read as the reverse complement.
GAAATGCATTTTCGCCAGCAACAACTAGCAGCAATGCAATCTACACATCCTCAAAGTGGAAACCAGTTTAGGCCAATGACTAATCCTCAAGTTCCGCAAGTTCATTCACCGTAAGTTCTCTCTCTCTCTCTCTCTCTCTCTCTCTCTCTCTCTCACGCACGCACACGCACACACATGCACACACACAAACTACCTAGCATTTGTGGTAAGTAACGATCCCTGGAAAATAATAGGGGAACAGAAAAAGAAGGTAATGATGGCTGTTTTTCTTGTGTTTTGCTTTGACTTGGAGAAAAAAGCGAAGGAAAATGATTTTTTTACGAATCTTATACTCCATAATTTCTTAATCTTTATAATAAACATAAATAAAATGAGTTATTGTGTGACAAATAATATGCCACTCACATTGAGATCTATCCAACGATACCAATATTGAATACCACATATAATTTTAACCTTTATTTTTCATGTCTTTTCAAGCAAAACATTTGGGGGTTGATTTCATTTTTATAATACCCCTTATTTGTTACACAAATTGATGAATATATACCATATGTTTTGTATAAAAATAAAGAGAAGTTAATGCTCATTAGATTCACAATCTTTAACGACTTTAAGGAGACCATAAAGGACTCCTAAGCATGCAATACATGAAAAGGTTGACGGATATATACCATATGTTTTGTATAAAAACAAAGAGAAGTTAATGCTCATTAGATTCACAATCTTTGTGAAGACCATAAAAAAGGACTCCTAAGCATGCAATACATTAAAGGAACGTATAAGAAAGTGAATGGACTTTGTTTGATGACTCTACCTTAGTACTTTTTGTTTGACAAGATTTCCACTTTGTTTGGACAGTAAAAACGTAGTCCATAAACTTTTTTTCTTTATTCAAAACAAGCTAGCCCGTACTGTACAACCCATATTAAGTACTCCGTATTAGTTATTAAAACTTAATCGTCAACTTTTCATTTTATTTTCCCAATATTTTCTTCCCTCCATGTTTGTCATCATATTTTCTTTCCTATGTGGTTTTTGGGTTCCAAACCGACCCTTAGGATTTCCGTTGATGGATAATAAAAAAATGGCTCCCTTCTTTTGACAACTCTTGTTGTCATAAAATGACAACAAGGGCTACGGTGCTCCGTTTGAAAAAATTATGGTTCTTACCCCCTTGCACCCCACCCAAGCACCCCTTGCCGCCCAACCCAAACGCCGATTGGCATTTTGGGTTGCCGATCGGCATTTTGGGCTGGGGGCGGGGGAAAGGGGTTAGGGGATACGAACCATCAATTCTTTGAACGGAGTAGCATAGCCCTTGTCATATTATGACAACAAGAGTTGTTGTCAAAAGAACCGGGGCGTTAAAAAGATACCGAATTCACTATCTTCTTTCAGGAATATGGGAATGGTTAGGGCTCAACCGGTGAAGGTTGAAGGGTTTCTGGAGTTGATGGGTGGGGATCCTACATCGAAGCATGATTTCGAAGAAAACAAGCTGACTTCTCCAAAGTAGCATGCGACTAACACCGAATTATCATCTATGGGTAACTTATTTTGTATCTTTGCAATGATTCTTGCTCTTTTAGGATCAAAACTGGAAATGTGCAATGATAAAGTGGTTCTATTTAGAGTGTCTGGTATTGATTCCGACTATGGAATAGAGAATCAATTGGGAACATTTAGATGACTTCCCATAAGCCATTCTAAGCTGATTTTGTAAAAGAGAAAAAGACAAGATACTCTGTACATTATTATTAAGCCATTGACAAAGTTGGTATATATTTATTGAAACCCCACTATTAAGTCATTATTATTAGGATTTTGTAGGGCTGGTTCGATATATTCTGGGTAAATTGACGAAAGTGCCCCCTCAAGTTTTTTTTCCTTCTCTTTTCATCATACCCTTCTCTGAAAATCAGTGGGAAGTTGGCCTGCGAGCAAATGGTGGGGTGGTGCTGCGGTGGTCGATTTCGGTACGATGTTTACCACAGAGCAGATGACGTGAAGAAGAAAACTGAATCAAAATGCAATGGTTGCAATAGAGATGATAGAATTATTTAGAATCATAATTTAGATGACATGCCATAGGTTAATGTGTGATTGAAAATGATGTAGATACGAGAGAAAGAGACAAATAAATTAATTAGAGATCGTTTAAAGAATAAATAAGGAAGATTAATTTAAGATGGATAGAGTATTACTTACCAGCATAGTAAAAATAGTAAGTAGTGGTGTCTCACAACACCCTTGGAGAAAATCAAAACCAAGTAAATTAACAATCAAACAATTCAGTACGTGTTGAATGTTATTGACTCTATTATAACGCAGTATCAATTCATACATTTCTCGATCTATTGGCGCACAAAGAATTAATATCTCTGCCTTCGTTGAAGCTCGAACTTGGATAAATTTCTTTATAAATCTTGAGGAGGGGGCTTTTTACCACTCGAGTCGAGAGAGAGTTCATTAATTTACAACAATCAAACATTGATTCATTAATGGACTTGCACGAAATACTCCATAATATTCTTATACTCATGTAATTTCATCAATAGATAATTAACAGAGTATTTGCGAAGGACCATGTTTACCAAATATTTTTTCACAAACAACTAAAAGAATAAACCACTCAAAAGAGTTAAAACAATCCATCGCCCAATTGGTGATTTTAGTGTCATCGGTTTATTTTGTATAATTGGATTTACTTAGATCGGACAAGAATTTTAATAGACGTTGTCAAACGAGTTAGGAGGCGCGGAGTGCACGCTCGTTAAACAATATTACAAATTCACTGCGGGGTTCGGGGGCGGCAGGCCCCGGGTAGCGGGGTCCAAGGGGCGGCAGTCCCTGGCGGAACTTCTCGCGCCAACGAGTGGATAACGTCAAAATTTACTCCAAAAGCCGCAGGAACTTCTCGCGCCTCTTCTCCACACGAACGTACGCGTACGTCTACACGAACGCTCATGTCCGATCAAGAAGTTTTCGACTCTATAAAATAGAGTCTCGTGGTATGGATTGAGTACAAATTTTCGAGTGCTTGTTCTTGATTAACGTCTTATCCGATTGAAGTATTTCGTATACCCTAAAATAACTTTGATATAAAAGCGTTTCGTACGCGATTCGTTATAATATCGAGTTCTTTGTTTAACATTGCTTCGCAGTGTTCTTCCTAATTGAAGTCCAACAAATACAAGCCATCAACAATTAACATCCTAACTTCCATACAAAGTCAAATAGAAACTAAAACGTTCATGGAGAGACAAAAAAAATAGAAGGGCCTGTTTGGAAATATCGTTAGAACTTAGCGTTAGCGTTTTGAAAAGGCTATCTACTGGCAATGTTTAGTGTTAGCGTTTTTAAAGTAATCTGCACCGTTAACATTTTATCCAAAATGCTAACGCTAATCTCTAATACTATTTTCAAAGAAGTTGACATCTATCCAAATGAGAATGGAAAAACATGAAATACATCATCCCCTCTTTAAAATGTTTCTTTTTCTAGGTACTAGTAAGTCTGTTACAATATAGTGTCTGTTATTACATATTTTCCAAATTTGTTAAAACGCATAGAGTAAACAATCTCACAATTGCGATGATATTTGAATCTAGGTGAGCTTCCCATCTAAATTATTGAAAGTATTCCTCTTACCACTCATGTTAAGGAAAAACTCTAAAATATTTCTTTCATATTAGTACATCATAGGACAAAATTGATACTCTCTCCGCGCCATAATAATGTTTCATTTTACTATTTTTGGGGTCAAATTATATTTCGTTTCTTTACTTATTCTCATTGATCATTTGATGAAATAAAATAATTTTGTCATCATCTATTTTGTAGCATTTTTGTAGCTTTTAAATATATAATCTGTAAATTTTACTTATTAATTCTTGTTGGGAAATAAACACACAACACACACAAATAATCTGCGAGAAACGAGAGAAACGGAACACGGACGACACACAAGAATTTAACGTGGTTCCGTTTCCCTAATCCACGGCTGCAACGGGAGAAATTCTATTTCACTTGTCGTGTCTCCCGGAATTACAAGTATAAGAGCTCAATATATAGGAGAAAACAAAACTAGGGTTACATAACATGGGCCGACCAATAATTCAAGCCCAAGCCTCCACAAACCCAACATTCTCCCACTTGGAGGCTTGATAGTCATCAACTGCCATCCACCACGATTGCATGTACATTGAGTGATCTTCCACAGCTCTCCTGTTGCAGCGGCCCTCTCATCAGACAACTGAAAGGCCCGTTGAAGCTCTCCCAAGCTCCAACCCATTAGTCACGGCTAAATCTGCCCCTGACTCGTCCTTGGTCCCTACCGGCTCCCACTGCAGATGCACACTGCCGAATCCTGGAACATCCTGAGAACAAACACTCTCCATACTCAGCAAGAAATTTTCTGGAGATGTTCCAACAGCTGGAATACTGGTTCTCCTGACCCACTGTCTTCTATGCAACTTGGCTGAAGCGCCTCTTGAGCTCCCACTGCCATAAATACCTCTAACTGGCCCCCTTGAACCTTTCCACGCTCGTTCATCCTGAGTCTGACCAGTGGCTCTAGGTTTCTCTCTTGCACAGACAACCTTCTTCTGCCCACGAGACTATGTGAACCGGACTTTGTTTCTCTTCTGAACTGGGAAGGTCACTCCCTCAGATGGTAACTCGACCATATACAGCGAACCTCTCTTCTTTCCACGGGCCATGACAAGATTTCCCTTCATGACCTTCCACTGCCCATCTCTGAACTTCACCTCATGTCCCTGTTCGTCCAACTGCCTGACAGAAATCAAACTTTTCTTCAAGGCTGGAACAACTTTGACATCCTTCAAAGTCCAGAAACCGACTGGGGTCTTGAGCACTATGTCACCCATGCTCGTCACATCAAGAGCACTTGTAATGCCGCAAAATATGGCCTAAAATTTATTATAAAACAAAAGTAATTTCTGTCCAATAAGGAATATTTATACATTTGACCAAAAATAAATGGATTTTCAAAATAATGACTTTTTGTTAAAAACTTATTTTTTATGGATATGTCTCGAAGAGACGAATCCAACGGTACATTTTATGAACCAATCCGATTTATAGATTTCAAGTTATGACGATTTTTAAATATTAAAATTTGTAACTTTGACCCATAAAAATAAACTCAATTCAAAAGTGATTTCATAAAATTAGAAATCTTAATTTTTGACACTTGATAACATCATATTAATCATTTGGATTTAATTCGTATATTTTTATCTCATTCATCTTATTAAATTAACTTATGACTCAGACAGACCCAGAGATTAAATAAAAATAAAAGTTCTCAGAAAAATATTCTGATTACATCAAAATTCTAGTTTTGACAGTCTCATTCCAAAAACACAATTCGTTTTCAATTCGAAACAGATTGGGCGAAAAAGCGCGTACCATTTGGGGTAAACTGTTCAGTTTGGACAAAGGTCCAAAACTAAATCCTAAAATATCCCCCAAAATCTCGTAGCCTCCATCTCCCAAATCCTTAGCCACCCTAGGAAGAAATATGGACACCCACTAGCAAATAATTCATATCCTTCCTACATAAAACTCCACTATAACATCATCATCATCTTACACCATTCCACATCACCCATCATCTCTGCTCCTCACCATCCCTCCCTCTCTGTCGGCAGCAACTAAGGAGGAAGAAAACACAATTATGCTCCATGGTTTATGTTAAGGAAGAAGAAGAAGGAGCAAGAAAATCATCCAAAGTTTCCAAGTTTTGAGTCCAAAAACACAGCAGTCCACTTTGAGGTAAAAAATGAAATTTTTCATCCATCATCTTGAAATACTTCTTGAACCAAAGTTGTAGCTCCGGACGATACGATTCCATCCCAACAAACGGCTCGCGATTTCGTTAAGTAACGAAGAAGATATGGCCAAAATACCGGGACTGCGCCAGAGGTGGCGAGCTCCTCGGGTTGGCTATGTTTCTTCACCATATCCATGTTGTTTCATTCCAAACACTCACCATAAACTCTCTAACAATTATTAGGAACATCCGGAAGGTATCGTAGAGAAGGTTCGGTGTTGGAATATTGAAGTTAATGAGTTAATCGTCGGAATCGTGGTTCATCGACATATCCGAAATCCTGGACAACAACTATCCTTTGACTTCAGGTCCGATTTACGCCATCTTACATCTGTTAACTCGAAATACTTTCTATGCGAAAGTTATAACCTTACATCTTAGGAATCAACAGAATCAAACGGTTTGCAATTCCGTGAAGAAACGATGGAGATATGCCCAAACTACCATAGGTTGTCCATTTATGACAAAAATGACAAAGTTGGCGAATTTCGATGTTGTTTTCACTCCCGCTCATCCGTAAGGTTTCGGCCAATGATTTCCAGGTCTGCACCCTTGCGTTAGACTTGTCGAATCATTCATCACATACATACATGAACATATATATATATATATATATATATATATATATATATATATATATATTATATATATATATAATATATATATATATATATATATATATATATATATATATATATATAATATATATATATATATATATATATATATATATATATATATATATATATTATATATATATATATTATATATATATATATATATATATTGTAACGCCCCGAAACTCGGCTTAGTATTTTAATTAATTTGTAGAATTAATTAATTATTGGGCCGATCAATACGAAGATTATTTTCTAATTTGCATAATTAATATGAGGGTTGACCTACGTTGTACGACACACTGTTCTGAACCCGACCACACAAATGGATTGAGAATCGGACTTACAGGGCCCAAGATACGACTACCGAATGAGGTAATTGGGCCTAAATTTATCCTAACCAGTTAGGAAGTGTAAACTGGACCTTAAAATTTCATTAAATTTATATTAAATAGGGAGTGGGGGAGTTACGAGACTTCGTCCGTTTCGCCTCTGTTCGCCGTTCGTCTGCCAGGGAGAGCGAGCAGCCGCAGCAACCGTCGAGAACCTCCGCCGCTGTCGCCGCCGTCGACGCTAGGGATTCCGACCGACGTCCTCGCCTCGTCCCTCCGTCACGCGCAGCAGGCCGGCGAAACCAGGGAAGAGTTGCAGCGGCGAATTCACTCCGATTCAAGTTCAATTCGTCGTTTTTCGAGGTGATTTGTGGTTTCTATACCTTTTGCTAGCGTTAATTCGTAGATTAGAACTTCCTTAGCGTATAATCTTTTAATTTGAATGAGAATTGTGAATGTTGTGTTGAAATTATGAAATTTGTGTTGGGGGGGGCTGTTTTCCGTCATCCCTCCGGCGACCGCCGGCAACGGCGGCGGTGAGGTGGCCGGAATAGGGCAGCATCTAGATTTGGACAAATTGGATCCAATTGGAACTAATTGGGTCCAATTGGGTCTAATTGGGTCCAAACGGGTTCAATTGGGCTATTTGGATTCAATTGGGTGCAATTGGATGTGATTGAACTATTTTGGGTTAATTGATGTACTGTTCGGGTTGCTGTGAATCACCCATCGGGGCTGTTTGGTCTGGCTTTGGGTTTGGGCTGTAACGCCCCGAAACCTGGCCCAAAAGAATTAATTAAATTGTTAGAGCAATTGATTACGAATTGGGCCCAAATAGGGGTTAAAATTATAATTTGGATTTTAAGTCCAACTTTTATGTCATCTCGTAGGAAATATTTTTGTGATCGCGTCGGTTCAGACGGCTCGCGAATCGGAGTTACAGAGCTTAAGTTATGACCATTTAATCAGGTATTTTGGGTCCGAAGCCCAATCCTTTTTGGAATGGGACCATTAAATAAACCTATTATCTACCACACAAACCTTATCTCCTTTTTCGGTCCTTCTTCTCCTTCTTCGTTCGGTTTTTCTTCTTCTTCCTTCTTCTTCTCCTTCTTCTTCTTCCTTATTCTTCTCCTTCTTCTTCTTTCTTCTTCGCCAGTAGCGTCGTCCCTCGATCGCCGCCTCTTCGCCGATCGACCTCCACTGCCAGCGCCGGTCGCTCGCCGCCGGAAGCCCGCCGCTATCATCGCCGTCCAATTAGAGCAGCCAGCCGCCGGCGTCGCCCTTCCCCAGCCTCGCCGCACCAACCAACAGCGACCTTACCGTCGCCGGAAGCCAGTCGCTGCCCAGCGCCGCCGATGCTTCCTTCGCCACCTGCCGCCGCCTCATCGCCGACGAATTGCAGCGCCGCCGCGCCGAGCGCCGGACGTCGCCTCCACTGCCGGCGTCCTTCCTCGCCGTCGAGCGCAGCGCCGCCAGTCGCCGAGTCTCCAGCCGCCGTCGCCGAGCCTACAGCCGCCGTCGCCGAGCTTCCAGCTGTTGTTTCACCTTCGCCGGTCGTCCGCCACCAGTCGCTGCCCAGCGCCACTGTCGCCGGCGTCCGTCACCGTCGCCGCATCCGGCCGCTGCCCCGAGTTGATATCGCCGGCAGATTAACCCCCACGCCGGATTGATTGGTCAATTTCGTATTTTGACTCGATTTGATCCGTTCGGTTGATTTCGTTGACTTGTCTTCCGTTCGAGCTATCGATTCGATTTCGGCGTAATCCAGGTCCGTACTATGAAGTTAATAGCATTCAGAATAGATTTAATGGTTTAGATCGTTATATGTGTTTATGCTATAATTTGGCTAAATTGGTTAATTGAATTAAATTGATTGTTTGAATTGAATTGTTGAGGATTGTGAATTGACTGAACAGGTTTGACTTTGACTTGGGTTAGGTCATGTTTGACCTAGGCTTTGACTGGATATTCTGTTGTCGTAGGTTTGACCGGATGGTTAAATCCAAACTTTAATGAATTAGTTAAGTTAATTAATTAATTCTAATCGGTGATTAAGGTCAATTGGTTTATTGTGTTGAACATAGAAACTGGCCATCGCTCGGGCAGCTGCAGGGCCTGGTCAGTGAGGTTAAGACGTGCGCACGAGGGTCTGCGATCTTGGGTTTGAGGCCATCGCCCGGGGGATCCTACCTCCACCGAATTGAGGCCATCTTCGGTATTACGGATTGAGGCTATCTCCGTCATAGGCAATAAATGTTAAGTTGTTTGACTTTGGTGAAAGTCTAAATTGGTTTGACCGGTGGTCAAAGAGTTCATGAGAAACCCGTAACACCTAAATCGTTTTGAAAAGAAAGAAAATAAGTTGACTGGTGGTCAACCGTCTAAAGAACCGAATGTAAAGTTGAATTGATTTTTATTAAAAGGATAAACATATGCACGATCTTAATTGTTGAATTATTATGTTTATTCTTGTGCTACAATGGAGTACCACTCAGCGTCAATGCTGAGCGGATAGCGTTGTTTTCCTTTTTGCTGTCCGTAGGTGAACAGACAGATGAACCTAGAGCCGATCCCAGAGGGCATTGAGGAGGAGATGTACGATGGCGTGGCTGTCTCTTTAATCTGTTGATTATGCTTTATTTAATTAACTTTAATGCTTATTACGTTTTCGGGCAAGATCCCAAGTTGTTTGACTTTAAAAAGGCTTCCGCATTATTTTAAATTACTCCGATGAATTTTTATATGTATTGATAGAACGTTTGTTTAAAATTGTTTTGAAAATGTTGCAAATTCGGATACCAATTCAGTGGCACACCGGTCCGCTGTCTCACGGGTTTGGGTCATGCGGGTTGGGGTGTTACATTTTGGTATCGGAGCATTTGGTTTTAAAATCGGTCTTTGGACCCTTTCAAAATAAAATACAATGAATAATTCAGCCGCACCTGCATCTCACGTAACTCCTCTGCCCCGGGAAGGTAATAAGTATTTATAGCTTTATCTGTTATATTTTAAGATATGATTTGGGAATTTCCTTATTATTTTAGAATGAGTCAAGAATCAACCCACGGTCAGTACGTTCCAGAGCCGGAGCACGTGAGCGTGCACACGGTGAACACCGAGGGTTCGAGTTTTACGCCTCCGGGTGACGGAGGGCAACCGCAGAATCAACCTGCGCCAGCGGGACAGCCACCAGCTGTACCCCCGCCAGTCGTACCACCTCCAGTGATGCCACCGTTGGCGATACCGCAGGTGGCCTACGAGCAGATGTTCCCGGCCATGATGGCCCATTATATGCAGCACATGGCGCAGTTTATGCCCATGTTCCAGCCACCGCCACCACCACAGCCGCAGCCGCGCATCGTTACCTTCAAGATGTTGAAGGATAATGGAGCGGAAGAGTTCCGAGGAGACAATATGGGGGAGCCCCAGATTGCATTGGATTGGCTTGAGCAGATGGACCGGGTACTCAAGAATTTGAGAGTCCCAGATGCTGATCGCTCGGAGTTGGCGTCACAGATGTTCCGGAAGGGAGCATATGATTGGTGGAAGCGCATTGACCAGGATCCACACACGCCCAAGCCGTGGACCTGGGATCGCTTTGATCGAGCCTTCACGAAGGAGTACGTCCCCACCCGGTACCGCGAGGAGAGGCGCGAGGAGTTCGTTGCGCTTAAGCAGGAGGGGATGTCACTGCCTGAACTGAGACAGAGGTTCGACTACTTGTCCCAGTATGCGACGAGTCTGGTCTCCACTCCGGAGGATCGTTTGAATGAGTTCGTCAAGAAGCTACGGCCGGACTTGAGGCCGTACGCCGCACTGATCACGACGACAGATTTTAATGCGGCGTACGATTTGATTGTGAAGACGGAAAAGAGCTTGGATGATTTGCAGGCAACCAAGAAAGAGGATCGAGCGACGAAAGACCCGCGACCCGCGGCCAGCACCGGGACGAGCGGGAAGAGTTTTGGATTCGGGGGAAAGAGGTACGAGAAGGGTTCTTCGAGTGCGCCGCCGCCTAAGAGGAGTAAGTCGAGGCCGTCTCCGTCGGCTGCCGCTAGCAACTTGAACAGAACGAGGAGCCACCCGCAATGTGTACATTGTGGTAGGCATCACCCGGGCGAGTGTTGGCTCGCCCAAGGCTTATGTTTGGGTTGTGGCCAGCCAGGGCATTTCAGGAGGCATTGCCCGACAAACCCTAGCAGCGAGCCTGTTTTACCTAGAGCTCCGGATCAGCCTGCCGCATCACATCCAGCACGGAGTCAGCAGTCTACGGCCGCAAATAATCAGCAGAGAGCACGTCCGCAGCAGTCAGGCCGGGCACCAGCGCGTACCTACGCCATGCATGGGCGCACAGATCCTAGCCCCGATGTTATCTTGGGTAAGTTCATACTATTTGATTCGGTTATGCATGCCTTGATTGATCCGGGTTCTACGCTCTCCTATATCTGTGTTGGCATGCCTGCTAATTCTACGATTGTGAGGAGTGACCTTGAGATACCTACCGTTGTATCGAATCCGTTAGGACATAGCATGCGTCTTCATCACGTTTATCATAGATGTCCGTTGTCCGTGCAAGGGAAGCAATTCCCTGCAGATTTGATAGAGCTACCACACAAGGAGTTTGACATTATCCTTGGTATGGATTGGCTCACCGAGCATAGAGCAGTGGTCGACTGCAGTTGTCGGACCGTACGGCTGAGAGCCGAGGACGGTAGCGACGTATCACTCTCCGGGGAGGTGTTCCCCAAGGCTCCCGAGTTCATATCGTCCTTGAGCGCGAGGCGCTTGATTCGCAAGAAGTGCGAGATGTTCCTGTGTCACGTTCAGGATATGCGAAAAGAATCGCCACGTCAGCAGGACATTCGTACGGTTTGCGACTTCCCCGATGTCTTTCCCGAAGACCTACCTGGTTTGCCTCCGCCGAGAGAGGTAGAGTTCTCGATCAATCTCATTCCGGGTACGGAACCCATATCTGCTACACCGTATCGTATAGCACCTGCCGAGATGAAGGAGTTGAAGGCTCAGTTGCAAGAGCTACTGGAAAAGGGATTCATCCGACCTAGCGTTTCCCCATGGGGAGCACCGGTGTTATTTGTTCGAAAGAAAGATGGATCCATGAGACTTTGCATCGACTACAGACAGTTGAACAAAGCCACAGTGAAGAATCGTTATCCATTGCCTCGCATCGACGACCTGTTCGACCAGCTCAGAGGAGCTACAATATTCTCGAAGATCGATCTGCGTTCTGGATACCATCAGATTTCCGTTAAGAGAGAAGACATTCCGAAGACTGCTTTTAGAACACGCTATGGGCATTATGAGTTCTCAGTCATGCCTTTCGGATTGACTAATGCCCCGGCAGTGTTCATGGAGCTTATGAACAGTGTGTTCCGACCGTACTTGGACCAGTTCGTAGTAGTGTTCATCGATGACATCTTGGTTTATTCACGGACTCAGGAGGAGCATGCTAGACATTTGCAATTGGTTTTGAGTGTGTTGAGAGAACACAAGCTGTATGCAAAATTGTCTAAATGTGAATTCTGGTTGAGTGAGGTGACATTCTTAGGACATGTTATCTCTGCCACCGGTATCCAGGTAGATCCCAGCAAGATTTCAGCCATAGTGGATTGGAAGACTCCGCGGAATGTTCGTGAGGTGAGGAGCTTCCTTGGGTTAGCCGGTTACTATCGCCGATTTGTTAAGGGCTTCGCTTCGATCGCTACTCCATTGAACAAGCTACTGCGTAAGGACATCAAATTTGAGTGGACAGAAGCGTGCCAGCGCAGTTTTGATCAACTGAAGGAGTGCCTGACCCAGGCACCAGTCTTGATTCAACCGACTCCTGGCATCGAGTATACCATCTACAGTGACGCATCTCATAGCGGCTTAGGTTGTGTACTGATGCAGTTGAGTAAGGTAGTGGCCTACGCATCGAGACAGTTGAAGACTCACGAGGAGAACTACCCGACACATGATTTAGAGTTGGCAGCCGTGGTGTTCGCCTTGAAGATTTGGCGCCACTACATCTTTGGAGAGAGGATTCACATCTTCACCGATCACAAGAGTTTGAGGTACCTACTCACCCAGAAGGAGCTGAATCTTAGACAACGTCGATGGTTGGAGCTGATCAAGGATTATGATTTAGTCATTGAGTATCACCCGGGCAAGGCTAACATCGTGGCCGATGCTTTGAGCAGAAAATCGTTAGCCGAGTTACAGCTTCAGTCTCCGTTAGAGCAGGAGATCCGTACAGCACAGAGAGATGATGAGTTTTGTCAGAAGACTCGAGAGTTAGTTCCTACAGGAAAGAGGCCCGAGTTTGCAATTCGCAATGACGGAGTCTTGTACTATCGTGAACGCCTAGTGGTGCCCCGCGGTGAAGTGAGGGATCGCTTGTTACGCGAGGCTCACGGAACCGTTTACACTATGCACCCGGGTAGTAACAAGATGTATCAGGATTTGAAGAAATCCTATTGGTGGCCAGCTATGAAAAAGGAAATCTCCGAGTTCACTGCGCGCTGTTTGACTTGTCAGCAAGTCAAGGCTGAGCACCAGGTTCCGACAGGGTTGCTGCACCCTCCTACCATTCCAGAATGGAAGTGGGAAAGGATCACTATGGACTTTGTGATAGGATTGCCACGATCTTCACGAAAGAATGACGCCATCTGGGTCATTGTTGACAGGTTGACGAAGTCCGCTCATTTTCTACCCGTCAGACGTGACTCTTCCTTGGACAAATTGGCAGACTTATACGTTAGAGAGATAGTTCGGTTGCACGGTGCACCGCTGTCAATCATATCTGATAGAGATCCCCGGTTCACTTCGAAGTTCTGGAGAGGACTTCAGAAGGCTTTTGGCACAGCTTTGAACCTTAGTACGGCATTTCACCCTCAGACCGATGGCCAGTCTGAGAGGGTGATACAGATTGTCGAGGATATGATGCGAGCTTGTGTGATCGACTTTGGAGAAGATTGGGAGCGCTACTTGCCGTTGATGGAGTTTGCATATAATAACAGTTACCAGGCGAGTATTCAGATGGCTCCTTATGAGGCACTCTATGGCAGAAAGTGCCGAACCCCGATTTGTTGGACAGAGCTTAGCGAGCGTAAGCTCGAGGGACCAGATATTGTGCAGGAAACCGAGGAAAAGGTTCGTGTGATCAGAGACCGACTCCGCACTGCTTCGGACAGACAGAAATCATATGCAGACTTAAAGAGACGAGACATAGAGTACAATGTTGGTGACATGGTATTCTTGAAGGTTTCACCTTGGAAGAAGGTCCTACGGTTCGGGAAGAAAGGGAAGCTTAGCCCTAGATTCATTGGACCCTACCGCATTCTTGAGCGAATAGGACCTGTTGCTTACAGGTTAGAGTTGCCACCAGAGCTGAACAGGATTCACGACGTCTTTCATGTCTCCATGCTACATAGATACCGTTCAGATCCGACTCATGTGTTGCCGACCAATGCTGTAACCCTCGATGAGAGTTTGTCTTACGAAGAAGAACCAGTTAAGATCTTGGCGCGCGAAACTAAAGTTTTAAGAAACAAGACGGTACCTTTGGTAAAGGTACTATGGCGTAATCATGCGGTGGAAGAAGCAACCTGGGAGACCGAAGAATCTATGCGAACTCAGTACCCTCATCTCTTCGACGACCAATGACTCAGGTAATTTCGAGGACGAAATTCTTTTTAAGGGGGGGAGAAATGTAACGCCCCGAAACCTGGCCCAAAAGAATTAATTAAATTGTTAGAGCAATTGATTACGAATTGGGCCCAAATAGGGGTTAAAATTACAATTTGGATTTTAAGCCCAACTTTTATGTCATCTCGTAGGAAATATTTTTGTGATCGCGTCGGTTCAGACGGCTCGCGAATCGGAGTTACAGAGCTCAAGTAATGACCATTTAATCAGGTATTTTGGGTCCGAAGCCCAATCCTTTTTGGAATGGGACCATTACCACACAAACCTTATCTCCTTCTTCGGTCCTTCTTCTCCTTCTTCGTTCGGTTTTTCTTCTTCTTCCTTCTTCTTCTCCTTCTTCTTCTTCCTTCTTCTTCTCCTTCTTCTTCTTTCTTCTTCGCCAGTAGCGTCGTCCCTCGATCGCCGCCTCTTCGCCGATCGACCTCCACTGCCAGCGCCGGTCGCTCGCCGCCGGAAGCCCGCCGCTATCATCGCCGTCCAATTAGAGCAGCCAGCCGCCGGCGTCGCCCTTCCCCAGCCTCGCCGCACCAACCAACAGCGACCTTACCGTCGCCGGAAGCCAGTCGCTGCCCAGCGCCGCCGATGCTTCCTTCGCCACCTGCCGCCGCCTCATCGCCGACGAATTGCAGCGCCGCCGCGCCGAGCGCCGGACGTCGCCTCCACTGCCGGCGTCCTTCCTCGCCGTCGAGCGCAGCGCCGCCAGTCGTCGAGTCTCCAGCCGCCGTCGCCGAGCCTACAGCCGCCGTCGGCGAGCTTCCAGCTGTTGTTTCACCTTCGCCGGTCGTCCGCCGCCAGTCGCTGCCCAGCGCCACTGTCGCCGGCGTCCGACACCGTCGCCGCATCCGGCCGCTGCCCCGAGTTGATATCGCCGGCAGATTAACCCCCACGCCGGATTGATTGGTCAATTTCGTATTTTGACTCGATTTGACCCGTTCGGTTGATTTCGTTGACTTGTCTTCCGTTCGAGCTATCGATTCGATTTCGGCGTAATCCAGGTCCGTACTATGAAGTTAATAGCATTCAGAATAGATTTAATGGTTTAGATCGTTATATGTGTTTATGCTATAATTTGGCTAAATTGGTTAATTGAATTAAATTGATTGTTTGAATTGAATTGTTAAGGATTGTGAATTGACTGAAAAGGTTTGACTTTGACTTGGGTTAGGTCATGTTTGACCTAGGCTTTGACTGGATATTCTGTTGTCGTAGGTTTGACCGGATGGTTAAATCCAAACTTTAATGAATTAGTTAAGTTAATTAATTAATTCTAATCGGTGATTAAGGTCAATTGGTTTATTGTGTTGAACATAGAAACTGGCCATCGCTCGGGCGGCTGCAGGGCCTGGTCAGTGAGGTTAAGACGTGCGCACGAGGGTCTGCGATCTTGGGTTTGAGGCCATCGCCCGGGGTATCCTACCTTCACCGAATTGAGGCCATCTTCGGTATTACGGATTGAGGCTATCTCCGTCATAGGCAATAAATGTTAAGTTGTTTGACTTTGGTGAAAGTCTAAATTGGTTTGACCGGTGGTCAAAGAGTTCATGAGAAACCCGTAACACCTAAATCGTTTTGAAAAGAAAGAAAATAAGTTGACTGGTGGTCAACCGTCTAAAGAACCGAATGTAAAGTTGAATTGATTTTTATTAAAAGGATAAACATATGCACGATCTTAATTGTTGAATTATTATGTTTATTCTTGTGCTACAATGGAGTACCACTCAGCGTCAATGCTGAGCGGATAGCGTTGTTTTCCTTTTTGCTGTCCGTAGGTGAACAGACAGATGAACCTAGAGCCGATCCCAGAGGGCATTGAGGAGGAGATGTACGATGGCGTGGCTGTCTCTTTAATCTGTTGATTATTCTTTATTTAATTAACTTTAATGCTTATTACGTTTTCGGGCAAGATCCCAAGTTGTTTGACTTTAAAAAGGCTTCCGCATTATTTTAAATTACTCCGATGAATTTTTATATGTATTGATAGAACGTTTGTTTAAAATTGTTTTGAAAATGTTGCAAATTCGGATACCAATTCAGTGGCACACCGGTCCGCTGTCTCACGGGTTTGGGTCATGCGGGTTGGGGTGTTACATGGGCAGCCGGGGAGGCTACCGGCGGGGGTGCTGGGGTTGTTCCGATGATGATGGGGACTGCTCCGGCGGGGGCAGCGGGCCCGAGGATTGATTCCTTAGTCTCGATTCCGCGCAGGTAAGTTGGGTTAATTGTAATTCAGTTTCTTGATTATTCATGACGGTAATCGTGGGTCTTCGGCCCGGATAGGCCGCTACGTGATTTGTTGCGAATTGTGAACTGAGATTTAAATTAAGCTTATGTTATTGGTGAATATTGTGGATTACGAATAATATATGAGAAATAGGCCACCTAGTCTAATTAGGCGGGACCTGAATTGGATTGACTTATTGAATCACCAATAGGATATGGTTAGGAAATTGGCCATTGCGGGGCGTCGTCGCACCCCCGGTGGTCTTGGGTTAAAAACGTACGTACGGAAGTCCGCGACCTGTCCTGGCATCGTAGGGACAGGGGCTTCAACCCGCCCAAAGTGAATCTCCTTTGGGTTTCTGGCCCTTTTATAGCATCGCTTAGGGTGCCATGACTCAAAGTAGTTGATGTGGAATAAAATAAGGACATGATGTTCAAATGAAAGGTGTTAATATAAATATGTTTATTTAAGCTATTTTTTTTCCTCCGTGATCACATGCTGTTGTGGATTGTATGTTAATGTGGTGCTATTCTGTGAGTTAATGCTGGCTTAGGTATATTTTCACTCAACGTTTCGCTGAGCGTGTAGTCGTTGTTGTTTGACTGCACGCAGGTAGGAACACGGAATTTGATGGGCAACCCGGAGGGCAGTGAAGTGGTGGTGGCGTGGATGGCTCTTGTTTACTTTAGTAATAAAACTACATTATTTTATTTGCTTATATGGATTGTTGGACGTTACTTTGGTTTAATTATGCTTCCGCGACTTTTGGACTTGTTTTATTACTCCGATAAATTTTGGTTTAGCATTAAGCTCCCACGGATGAATTTATAATTTAATCAGTTGGTTATTTGTTTTAAAAAAAAATTATGCATGCGAATACCAATTTAGTAACAACCCGGTTCGCTAACCCGTTGGTTCGGGTTACGCGGGTTGGGGTGTTACACACACACACACACACACACACATATATTAATCCATATGTTCAAATCATTCCAAAATATATATATGTAAAGCATATATATGTCATCTATGTGTTAAGACCAAAATACACCAAATTCATAAAGTTAATATATATACCTAAGTATATATAAACATTTGAAATCAACCCAACAACATGTATATGTTAATCAAAGGTGTTTAAAAGACTTAAAGAGGTATTTTGAACACTCAAAATATTAAGAGAAAGATTCGCAGACCCAAACAGTCGACGCAAACGGTCGACCGTCGTATTAAACTTTGAAACGGACCACGACTTCCAACGGAACGATCGACCGCCGCCAGCCAGACGAAGTCCGCCATCCGCAGCCAGTCAACAACGGTCGACCGCCGGTCAACATCCGCAAAGTAATGTACTTCAGCATTACTCTGAAAATATTTTTAAATGGGTCGCGATCTAGAGTCTGTAAATTTAATATTTAAAGAAATTATCATTTTCAAATGTCAAGCGAAATTTGTATTTAACCCTCGTTTCACCTTAATTCGTGTAATTCCGGGTTATACGGATTGGGGTGTTACAGCACTGTCGTCCGCTAGTCGTACCTTTCCAAAGTCTTCAATAACCAGATTCTGCAATGCTTCACCGCTGTGGGTAGCATGAAATGAAGCACCAGAATCCATGACCTAGGAATCCACATTGCTTTCCTCATAGCAAGTCAGAGTGACCTCCTCGTCACTCGCAGAGCCTTTAGCAATGTTCTTTTTATTATCGTTCAGGCATTGATTCCTAAAATGCCCCACCTCCTTGCACTTCCAGCACGTTACACCTGAGCTATCCCGAGTCTTTGACTAACTCCTTCGTCTGTTCCTGCTCCCACTACCTCTGCTATTTCTTCTGCTCTACCAACATGAAGCAATTCACCAGATGACTCCTCTGAACTCTTTCTTCTGACATCCTCGCCAAGAACAAGATCTCGAATCTGATCAAAGGTGAATCCATCGGGTCCCACTGAACCGGTAACTGCAGTAACTGTTCCGGACCAACTATCAGGTAAAGACGATAGCAGTAGTAAAGCTTGAACTTCATCATCGAACTTAATGCCCACTGACAATAGTCTGGCTAAGATCGAATTCAACTTGTTGATATGCTCGGTAACTGAAGTGCCTTCTTTCATTTTTGTGCTCACCAGCTCTCTTATCAGAAAAACTTTGTTCGCTGCAGATGGCTTCTCGTACATGTTAGACAGCGCTTCCATAATTCCCTTCGCTGTCTTCTCCTTCAGAATGTTGAACGTAACATTCTTGGTCAACGAGAGACGGATCACGGACATTGCTTTCCGATCCAAACCTGCCCAATCTGCATCCGACATCTTTTCTGGCTTGTCACCCAAAACCACATCCAAATCTTTTTGAACGAGCAAATCTTCAATTTGCATCTTCCACCAACTGAAATCTGTACAATCGAACTTCTTAATTTGGAACTTCCCGTCTTCTGTCATATCACACGACTAGACGAGATACCCGGTACAACTAATTTCAGATCTTGGTAATTTCGTCAGAAAATCAGGCCCACCACACCGATTAAATTAGCCAAAACAAATCAGCCCAATATCCACCCACCAATTACAGCCCACGAATAACACCAAATTCAAGCCAAACTGCCAAAAAAAGAATAGTGGACTGACCAATTGAAATAATCGGCCCACTGTCCCTTCCCCACTTCTTTTTTAATCCTTCCGCACCTGCCACAAAAAAAGGAAAAACAAACCCCAAAAATGGGGTGACAGACAAGGCCCAACCCCTTTTTTATTGTTTTCTTCTTCGATTCAATTAGGGCGGCGGCGGCGGCGATGGCTTTGGAATTGGGCGGCTGGACTGCCTTCTGCACAGCCTATCCAACGGTGATGCGTTCTGGACAGCGGCTGCACTCCCCGCTCGACGCAGCTTACTGCACGTGGGTGGGGATCTAACGGCTGGACGAAGTTCTGCACTGGACGGTGGCGGCGACTCGTAGTGATCGCTCCTATCTGCGCGACGGTGGCTCGTAATTTCGGACAAAATATCGTAATCCAAAACTAGAATATTATTATTCGAAGGAGGAAGTATTTTAATTTAAGAGATAACCAAGGTCAGGGCATATAAATATAGTAATAGTATGAGTACACCTGATGGATTAGGGATTTTATTTAATCCAATATTATTTGAATAGTACAAGAAAGTCCAATTTTATCTGGCCCAAGATATAAATCAGATAAATTGTTCAAGACGGAGCCAGAGATATGAAGACGAAGAAGATAATTTGATGAGATGTATACAAATTGCCAAGGAACCAAAGATATATTTAGTGGGACCCAGGAATTATTCCTTGTCACCCACTACCTCATTCCTTCCTCTTATTATAGGAAGAAGCTATGTAGAGGAGGAAGAGGAGGCCAGATTTCTACAACAACTTACTAGTATTCTTCATTCTTCTTCTTCTTTAAGCTTGGAGCTTCATTAATGGCTCCAAACTCCTACAATGATGTATATGTAAATTCTTTCGAGATTAATAAAAGTTCATCCCCTTTGGGTTTCCACGTATAAATACTTTCTCTCTACTTTTTTTTATTTATTTTCTGGATTTCGTTATTCAGTGCGGTGTTGACCCGGTACCGAGTTCGTCGGGTCGACGCCCCGAAAAAGCAGTTTCCATCACCACCAAATAGCACCTCAAATTATACATCACCTCTGTCTGCACCACATATTTCCAGGACCCAATTTTTTGATCATGAATAAAAGTTTGGGGTGGAAAAGAGGTGGTGTACAACATCAGATATGATTTGGTTTACTTCAAGCATTTTGATATGAAAATAAGAGTAATGTTACACTAAACTAACTGTACACCAAATTTTACCCCAATATTCATCTGATTATATACTTCTTTTGTCCCTATTTTGATTACAAAATGTGGATTACGAGGTAAAATCGCACGATTTTTGAAATTATTTTATTTACAAATTGGTACCTCAATAAGAAATAAAAATTATATATTAGAAACTACATCAAAAGTTCTACAAAACAAGAGGTGACCAAGATATTTTATTTTATCAAATAATCAATGAAAACAGACAAACAAACAAAAATTATCGAGAAAAGAAAGAAAATAAAACTGTAATCAAAATGGGGACGGAGGGAGTATTTTTTTTCAATAATGCTAAGGGTACACCATGATGTGGTATCCTATTTGTACACCAAACAAAAACAGGCACACATAAATACTCTATGTATGTGATGATGTAAATTACCTAACCAGGTAAATAGTACTAGACCGAGTTTAGGATTGTTTACTAGATTCGGAAAAGTAAAAGGTAAAAACACATAAAGTAACCGAGAGGACTGTAGGTGGAAACACCTGTAGCCTAATTAATATTCCGAATATAGTATAGTGCACGGAAACTTTTACACGGGAGTTGTAATGAGAAGAAATCGGGTCCCTTCCTTTGAGGGTTATACAGGTATTTATAGTAAGCTAAAGGAGACAAGGCGCTGCACATCCATGTCAGGGCCCTGGGTGGTGCGAGGTGATTGCCTCTGTCTTCTAGTGACCTTATCATCTAGCTAGGAAGGTGACTCCTTTGTCACCTAGCGTGTTGGATTGATTGTCCGAATATCTCTAATGATCTCGCGTTGAACTTGGCCGCTACAATCCAATTCCCTTTGGATTCTTCCTTGCCGACACTCTCCAATCCTAGAAACCATACCGGGTGATTTCTGTTGGATGAGTCTACTGAAATTGGGGACGAGTGAGGGAATAATGTAGTTTTCCCGGTAGACTTTCTGAAGTATACCGGTCAAACCTTTGGTCAACCAATCACCTTTTTACTATTGTTTCAGGCCTCCCATTCTGAAAAATCAACCTTGACCGGTTGGATATTTGAGCGCATTCCTTGACCGGTTCTTGGTGGAATGCACCCATCAGTCTGTGCACACACAGATTTTGAATATCTTTCTGTGTCTATTTTTGTTTGGTGTACAAATGAGATACCTATAACATTTCACTTCCTTCATCCTAAATATTTTTTAAAGACAAAAAAATAAATCCTAAAAATGAGTAAGTTTGATATTATCTCTAAAGTATAACACACCTATCATACACATCATATCATACTTATTTTAAAATAAGGGCAACATTAGAAAATAATATTAAAATTAAATATTTTTAGCTCACGTATTTTTCATATTTGAAAATTTTTATGGGATCGAGAAAGTATATTTTCAATATTTTTATCTAGATCAAATACCCCCTCCTTGGAGATTCATTTATGCTATTCCAACAACATGTAAAATTCAATCTTTCTTAAAATGATTTCATCTATAAACTATTATAGAAATAAAAAGCACAAATTATTGGGTGATTTCCCTGCATGTGTAAATTGATTGAAATGTATTCTATTATATGTAATTTAAAAATGCACTTTCCCAAATAATGCAAACCGAAGTAGCTTACTCCGTTTGCCATTTATTCTTTAGCAAAATGGAGTAGCCAACTCCGTTTCAAATGATTATTTAGGGAAACGGAGTAGCCAACTCCGTCCACCTTTTTTGACCTGCGGAAGAAAGGGAAACATGCACGAAGAGTGGAGATGGGGGGATCTCCACCTATTATTTTTTAAAAAAATCAAAAGTTTTTGTTTGTTTCTCAACTTTGTTCCTATATCTTTTTTAAATCAAATTTTTTTCTTTATTTATTATAATTTTAAAACAATTTTTTTTTATAAAAAGCAGAAAATTATTTACATATAATGAAACAATCTACTAATAATAAAATGCATAAATAAAATAATTTCTTATTGACTTTAAATAATGCAGCAAACAACAAAATTAAAATAAGAAGTAAATCACAACAAATTTATTCATAAAGTACATACAATTTATTCATAAAAATAAGATTACCAAACACATGCCATAACTAATTTATCTTCTATCATGTTGATGTTAATTCAAGGGCTAAAAGTGTAATTATACAATGATAGTCTACAAATGTGGTCTTTCGTCGGAATCTAAGCCCACAATCATAGTCATTATTTTTGTGTTATCTGCTTAATCAATATCAGAACACGTCTCTAAACATAATGTTGATGTCAAATTATACTACATATATATTAAAATAATGAAATACAATTCTAAAAGTTCTCAATACTATAAATCCAATAAAGCCATTTTGTGTTAAAATACATTATGGTTCTTATTTAATTGAAGCTCAAAATTTGTCCAGTTTGATTCGAAAAAGTCAAACTGAACAAATATTTTGGGACAGAGAAAGTAATTTTGATATATCAAATTTTTAATATGATTAAATTATTTATATTATGTTTAATTTGTGACAAAAAATGTCATTATTTTAAAAAGAATCAAAACATGAAATCTTTAGGATTGCGGAGTAAAAAAGGGAAAATGGTAAAAAATAAAGAAAATAAAAAAAAGAGCAAGACTCCTTGTGAAAGAATGAACAATTGCCAGATTGCCTTTCCTACGGTTAAAAAGATTTACACGGATGAGGTCTTTTTCCTTCTTTCTGGATTAACAAACCGAAAAAATGGAAAACGGAAGAAAAACAGAGCCAAACGGAGTAGGCAACTCTGCCAATAAATAATTCAGTCGAAACGGAGTAGCCAACTCCGTGTTGCACTGCGGGGGGAAAAACCCCTGACGTACACTGCCAGGAATGCTTTATAATTTTCTTACATATACCGGGAGTTTACTCCAAATTATTTACTCCAATATTTTGAAACTACTTAAAATTAGTTCCACAAAATAATGCATGGGTATAATTCGGATTATAACTTGGTATTTTTGTGAAAATAAAAAAGACAAGACCAAATTAAAAAAAAGACCAGACCTTTTGAAATTTGTTGTGAAATGCAAAATAAAAGTTCCAACTTTTCTAAAAGTTGCATGGAAAGTGGAAACAAATCAAACAATAAATGAGTGAAGAAGAGAAGTGGCTGCCAACCACCCACCCATGGCTGTCCTCTGAAACTTTTATTACTCCGTACAAATTTCAACAATTCGAAGAAGACGATCAAATATGCTCTATCGAATCTCTCTTTTCTTCTTTCTTATCATGGCTCTGCAGATAACTTAACAAATCATCGACCGCACCGTCTTGTTTACCCCTGTCACAGAACACTCCCTTCATCTCTTTGATTTTCTCCCTGTAGATCTTCCCTTCTTCTCCGGCCATCACCAGCTGCAGTGACTCGGCCACGGACTCGCTCGTGAATCGCCCGTCTCGCTCGTCTCTGGGTATGGAGTACCCCATCTTCTTCTCCTCCAGAACCCTCGCGTTCAGCCCCTGGTCCGCCAGGAAGGTCAGAAGCACCAGCGGCTTCTCGAACTGTACCGCCTCCACCACCGAGCTCCACCCCGAGTGAGTCAGGAACCCGCCCACCGAGTCGTGACTCAGTATCTTCAGCTGTGGCGCCCAGCTCGTGCACACGACCCCGCGCCCTCCGGTCCGCTCCTCGAATCCGTCCGGGAGGCGGGTCGAGTCCGGGTCGGCCTCCCCCCGTCTAGTCCTCAGAACCCAGAAGAACGGGAACCCGGACCGCTCTAGTCCGAGCGCGATGTCGGTGATTTCGAGTTGACTCGGTTTCGCCTCGCTCCCGAACGCAACGTAGACGACTGAGCCGGCGGCTTGCCTGTCGAGCCACGCTTTCGTTTCCGGCCACGAAGCGCCTCCGTCGGCGGCGTTATCCGTCGTCGGCAGCTGGCCGACGGGTAAGACGGGTTTCCGGTGAATATCCTTCATAAGCTCAAACCACTCGGAGTCAAACTCCACACACCCCCTCACGGCCAGAAAATCGCAGTGTTGGGCGCTCCTAGAGGCCCGAATCACATCGGAAACGCCGTCTTCGTCCTCCTCCGCCAGGTCGATGATCTTCATAATCTCGAATAGCTTCAAAGCCACGGTGGATTCAAACGGGACCCACGGCGGCGGCACCACGAAATCTTCCGGTTTAGTCCGGAGCTTGGCATCCTCCAACCTCCCCACAAAGAATGTCAATGCGGAGGCTGTGAAAATGCTAAAGAAAGCGGTCGGAATCCCCAGCTGAGACGCGACGGAGGGAATCCAATAGTAAACGAAATCGAATAAAACCCAATCGGGGGAAGAGTTTTCAAGAAATCTGGCCACCGGATCTCGAAGGCGGTCGCTGGCGAGCTTGAGGTACTTGACTTTGTCGTAGGGCAAATCGGAGGTGGCGGCGGCGTTTGCCGGCAAGTTTGTGAGCGGCGGAAGGGGGAGATCGACGAAGGTGATGAGGGAGGAGAGGTGGGGAGGGAGTTTGGGGAGGCGGTCGATGTTTCGCCGGTCGGAAATGAATGAGACGGCGTGACCACGGGAGGCGATGTGCTTGGAAAGCTCCAAGAACGGAATCATGTGGCCGAAAGCTAGCCATGGGAACATCACTACGTGAAGCTTCTTGCTGGTGTTGACCTCCTCAGTGGCCATGGCGGTGTATATAGCTTGCTGTGTTTTGGTTTGGAGATTCGCAGATTGAAGAAGAAGAAGAAGTGACACTGATATTTAAAGGAAAATTCTCTCTTCTTTTTGCGACCCACTTCCTATTTTTCAAGCTTGAAGACTTGAAGGGTGTATTTCACTATTTGGGAATCATTAATGGAGAATTTATTTACCGTCCAATTTTGATTTTTTTCAAAACATTTGACTTATAATTAAATAAAATATATATTTTATATTAATTAGATTAAATAATATTTTAAAAGTATTCTTTATAATTAATCTAATAAAATTGTTTTTGTATCAATATTTAATACGGAGTACTCCGTATCATTTTTATTTTGAAGGCAAAATTTACCAATTTTGATCAAACAAAGTCAAAAGTAAACAAATATTTAGGAACGGAGAGAGTATATGGTACTCCCTTTATCTCATATTTTTCTTCCATGGAACCTTATTTGAGTTTCACAAGAACTTTTATTTAATTATATTTTCTCCTGGCTTATATGAAAAAATATACTCCGTAATATTCTTGTCGTAACTTTAATTTATTTCAATACCAATCTTTCAATAAAATAGATTGAAAAAAATTTGGTGTTTTTCTTCGTTTTGCGCAATGCATAGAAAGATTTAGAACGGGAGGAGTATTAAATGCGAATATTCGAATGCAATACCATATATTTTAATTTTTTTAATGTAATTCTAGCTTTCAATGTCCACTGGACATTGTTCACATAATTAATTATAAGGAGTACTCATTCACAGGGATGACTCTTACCGAACCCGAGACCAACTCGCTTCAAAATGTGGTCACATCAACAGAAAAGTCCAAAAATATATTGGAGATTACGAGGAACGCTTTCGGTACCGAAAGAGCGGTATGAACAATGTCGATGTTCTACGACAAGCCACCGCCCGATATCAAGACAACAGACACCAAGACAAAGTTGCCTATATTATTTTTTTCTAAGATGGAATTACCTATTTTGTGATTTTTTTGATAATTCAGCACAAATTTTCACCCAAAATAGTAATTCAAAAGTTGTGAAAATGGCACAATATTTGTTTTCTCCAAAACGGCACTAATAAATTTTATAACTCGCTACAATTTTTTTTGTATTGCAATTTCTTTCTTGACCGATACTCTAAATTATTATTTATAATTCAATATTATATTTCCCCAGAATAGAAAACAAAATTTGTAAATTGTTAGACAATCTCTAACAAAAGCGTACTGTTATACATTTAAAAATAGTAATTTTAAATTTAAACTTAAAAAAGTAAAAAGTAAATTTATTTAAAATAATCTCATCTTTCATTTATTTGCGGAAAACAAACATTTCAGTGAAGTGGCCTTTAGTTTTTAACGGCGACCCAAAACTCGCACACATGCGGAAAAGTGAGATTATTTTCAGTGACAATAAAAGTGGGACTATTTTTGAAAAAAGTGTGAAAAGGTGAAATTATTTGAGATAATTTTTCCTTGTAATATACGTAGTGTTCATTCTGAATTAAAAAGTAATCATTCTCAAATAACATAATGTTCATTATCAAATAAAATTAAACTCATACCATCAATAATCTTTCTCCGTGAGCTTCTCCTACGCGACGTAACCCTAGGGTTTTCATCTCGCCCCTCTCCTCCCATCTACCGCATCTTTCTTCTTCGATCAACCTGTGTCTGTAACGTCGCGGCAACCATCGCTCCTCGTCATCTTCGCTGCTCCATCGTCTTCAGTCTTCGCTACTCCATCGTCTTCCGTCTCCGATGGCCCGACCCGGTAAACAGAGGAGCGGCTTCAATTCCCGCGGCTTCCGTTCCATTAATTTTCGTTCCTCAATTATCTGGTTGTACCGGATTTTCCGGTACAGCCGGATGTACGATATAATTTAATGCATTTTTTGTGGTATTCATTTTATTTATTTTTTCTTTTTGAGGTTACTTTTCAATTCATTTGACTAAAATTTCATTCTTTCAAATCTGGTATGTTCAAATTGATTAAAAACAAAAATACATAAAAGTAAAAATGGACATATAGTCGCAATTACTCCGTAGTAACTTGTACCAGTCTTACTTAAAATTTAGATTATCTTAATTTTGAAGATTACTCCAGTTGGGGTAGATGGAGTAGTAATTTTTCAAGTTTATTTTGAAATACGCTGTGATACTTTCGAGCTTCTTCCTCGACTTGAGTGATAGAATGACCCCCTCAAGGATTTTAGAAGGGAAGTTCACAGCTTCAAACCCCAGCAAGTACTACATTGTAATCCGAAATATAAAACTATAATACTTTCTGGGGAGGCCTCCATCTTTAAATGAGATTCATTAGAACTGTGTTCTAATAGTTCATTTATAAGAAGAAAATAAGCTTAAAAATAATATAGCAGACGGCAAAAAAATGTTATTGAGTTTATTTACAACTGTTGAAGTGATCAAGCAACCTTTTGGGGTGTATGTGAAGCAAAAGTCATTATGTCCTGATGGCTAAGTTCCAGGTTAATTAATACATTACCAAATCCCGGAGGCATCATATTTGACTTCAACTTGGCGATGTTTCAGATCCAGCGTAGTAGTTTCTGAGTGTATGTGAGGCATAACTTCATACTGCCAAGTTTCATCTTAATACTTGACCACACGGTGGCGTAACCATAGTTCATACATGACCATATGAAAAGCATCATATTTGACAGGGGGTGAATTCCACTGGAAATGTTTCTGGATCTGTAAGATGAAAATGTTCTCTTTTCAGTCTTCGTGTATGTAACGTATAGTAATTTTCGACATAGTCCTAATTATAAAGATAGTCTAAACACACTGAAGTAGTGCCTACCTTGAGTAAATTGTAATGCAAAGTCACAAACTCCTCTTGAGTAATGTTCTTGAGAATCTGCTTTAGCTCATATACATCCTTCTCCCTGAGAACGACCGCAAATTTATGCCAATTGATTATGTCGTTGAATGGCAAGTCGTAATAATTAGAGAGTATCACTGCAACAAAGCCCAGACAACTTGGGTATGAGAAGCAAATTGTGACATGAATTATACACTTACAACATGGTAGTTGCGAACAGAATAGTATATACTCACTCCGTCCCAATGTTTATGTCCACTTCCCTTTTTACACTTCTACAAAGGAAGGGAAAGTTAATCTGAGGAAGTTACAAAATTGTCTTTATTTTGGAGTGCTTATCTGACATTCCAAAATAATACTCTGTATAATCTTTGATGTCTTCCATCTCTAGGGATCTACCTCTCTCGACGTGTTGATCTAGAAGCAATGATGGAAAATTGAACTCTGATGGTGATGAATCTAGTAGTGTCCACTGAGAAGCAATGACGGAAAAACTAGTAGCGCCGGTCTAGGAGCGGTGACAAATTCGTTTTTACAACCAGTTCATTTAGTATAAATTTGGAAAAATCCAAAGACAGATTTGTTTTATAAACAGTAACATCGATCCAGTGGTGATGAACCCACTGGTAATGATGACTGATTGATGGAATAATACAGAGTCCGCAACGGATGACATATCCAAGGTGCTGTATTGGGGTCCTACGTATGGGACGGAAGGAGTAGCTTATTAAGCTGCTACGCAGAATAAGCTGAACTACTATGCAATGTAAACCATGTTTGTCAGTGTGTGACAATAAAAAACTAAACACTTTTTTTAGGACTATGTGAATAGAGTTAGGAAGGAAATGATTCATCCAAATACACCAATTATGGAATCAATGGCATTCTGTGGTTGTCCATAGAGGCATACAATGTGGTCATGTGGACACTAATTGTGTCTCTATGGATTGATGTGCATGTAATTGGCAATTACTATGTTGTGAAACCCTGGAATTTCTCTTTTCCCTAGACCTTCATACAAAAATTACAGAATGCTGAGTCAAGTGTTATGCAGGCATTTACCCTCTGCTTCAAATTCATCCCTGTTAGTGGTTAACTTTCTCGTGCAATGGACATATGATGACAAAGAACAGAAGAAAAATAGGATCAGACGCATACCAGGAATGCATGCATAGTGTATTGAGTCTGCTATGCGAGCACTATTGACCTGAGAGCCACCAGGGCATATGCAGAACTTAGTCCTGTAAAATCTCTTTTGATAGAGTAGATGTCCACTGGCCCTGTTTATCCTGTTGTTAGATATATCAAGTTCTGTGTCATTCTCCCACACACGAGCCAAGATTACCCTTATTTTAGAGTTCCTATGGCCCGCCCAGAATCCCAGAGATGTCCTGTGAGAGAGGATAACTGTTGTTAATTTCACCAAGTCTATATTATTGAATGCACATTTGTTTATTGCAAAAAAAAGAAGGTAATTTCACCAAGTCTACATTAACATGCTACAAGTATTTGCAGGTTACATTAACATGATACATATTACTTCTGTTTATTATGAAGGCGAGTTTCAGAGAAATGTTACATAGTCATTGTAGACCACCACAGTAATTTGTTACCTCTATTAAACTATGTAGGAAAAAAAGAGTAGTAAAACAAGCTGTGGTAAAGAATGGTTACTTTAAATTGACAAATATTCTCAACCTCAAAAGTGTGATGCTGCCAAAATGATAGGCTGAACATCCGCTAAGTAATGTTTTATGCATAGTCATATGAAGCATATGCCTACAAGAATTATGTATGTAAACATTTTAAGGTGTAGCCTAACCAAAGCTTATTCGGGTATGAGAATTAAGAAACTCAAAACAGAAAAGCAGCACAGGTAACGAGAGTTAGCCACCTTTGTAAAGTCAAAGCTGATAATTCATAGCAGCTGACCACATTGTTGATTGTTCAATTCATAGATATCAAAAAGTGGCAAAGTGATACCACTGTAAACATTGCTTGTTGGCCTCATGCTTTCTTGTTGAAAAACATGTTACATCGGTACCATAAAGTTTCCGAGGTGCTTATAGATCTAATTCGAATTCTTATAAGATGAGGAAACAATCACAAATTCTGCTAATCATCAATAATCTAATAAATATCTTATGTGTGCCACAAACCAGCAATTCTGTTTGGGTCTGGAAGGGTAAAGATAAAAAACAGAGAAGCTCTTTCCATTTGACCTTGATTTATTGCTTCATTTTTAGCCAAAACTTCATAGAAAGTAAGAAGCAAGGAAAGGGAAAGTCTAGGTGCCATATTATTTAGTCCATTTTTAATCAGAAGCAAAGACATTGTCCAAAACGGCTATTTCAGCTACATTGGCAATGGACGGTGCAAGATAATGTAAAATAAGAGGGAGAATGCACAGCAAAGATCTTTCTTAGCATAACATTCCATAAATCAGATCACCATACTTAATAAGAATTACCCAAAGTAAAGCAAGGAAGTGCATCAAAAATTAGATGAGCTCTCCGGTCTCCTTTTTCATCATATGTTCAAATTTACTGCACTACCTATTCTCCACATCATTTCCACCAGCTGGAAGAGCAAATGGTTGCAAAACTTGAGGGAGTGCAACATCTTTGTGCGGAATATATCCAACATCGTAGCTTGGGGAGCACACAACACGAATGGAATTCTTTATGAGAAAGGGATGTCCTTCAGTAGCCCTCACACCAACATCATGACAAGTAACAAAAAAGTGATCGGCACCTAGGGTTCTGTTCCAGTATGGGTACTTCACTATTAAGCTCTCAACATAGTTCTGTACAATTATGGTCATATTCTCATAGGATGTTCCCTGCACGTGTTCAAGTTAGGAAGGATAAGTTCTCAAGATAAATGAATACTGTTCTTGGATTCCGATCCCAAAAGTGAAACAATACTCCCCCCCGTCCATGAATTATTACCCACTTTGACCAGGCACGACATTTAAGAAAATGGTGGTTGAGATTTCTTCAAAAGAGAGAAGTAATATGAACTGCATATTGATTTCTTTAAAAGAAATGGGTAATAATTAAGGGATGGTTGAAAGAGGAAAGGGGAAGATAAATTAGGGACGAGAGCAAAAAAAGAGGAAAGGGGAAGATAAAGGCTTTAATAGGAGAGAACTTAAATTATAAATTCAATCTTCGTAGTCCCAAATATCAATTAAAAAAGTACTCTGTATAAACCAACAATAGTGGACTGTGAACAGGTTATAAAAGCCTGGAAGAAAAGGCAAGAGTCACCAGGTGCCAAGTTGCATGAATACTTGTTTTGTTAAATAGATATGGATTATTGTTTTACGAGTAAACCCCCCAAAGTCTCCAAACTAGACGTAAACAATTCTAAACATACTGATATGTTTGTGGAGTCTTAAGATTCAAAGCACAGATACATCTAAAGATTTACGGAGCATGGCAATTTGTGGGCAAGTAAATGCTTTTCTTTTTATTTGGCAAATTCTAAAATGCATCTGACCAGTTCAGCATCAAGCAGATGCTTCTCAGGATATTACAGT
Source organism: Cuscuta australis (assembly GCA_003260385.1). Lineage (NCBI taxonomy): Eukaryota > Viridiplantae > Streptophyta > Magnoliopsida > Solanales > Convolvulaceae > Cuscuta > Cuscuta australis. The sequence continues at coordinate 92,077 of NQVE01000150.1, read as the reverse complement.
TGTACATACAATCCAAGTTCAAAATACCAACAAATTCAATTCATAAAACATTACACTTAACAGATTTTCTAAACATTCTTAGATAAAATCTCAGTTAGAATTCACTAATGTAGACATCTTGCCTACAATTGGCAGGTCTTGCCCCAAATTGAGTCAAAAGCCTTCCTTTCTACAACTAGGTAAGCAAGCTTTAATTATTTGTAACCAAAATGATAGCCCATCCTAATTCAAAATCCAGCTTCTCCTTGAAAATGCATTGTCTAAACCACTCATTGCTAGTGAAATACCTCTAAGATAAAATATCAAAGTTGCACAGAGGAAACCAAACCATGAATATCCAGAGCGAACCACATTGTGGAAAAGATTTACCTTTCCTCTCATCTTATGGCAGGATATTGGAATGAAGAACAAGTGAGCCTGATCTGGATCGTCCGTAACAAAATTACTCTCCCTGATATTCTGAAAAAAATAGCCCTCACTGGCATACTTCCCAGTCAGCTTCCTCGGCGTCTGGTAAAAGGTATTCGGATCGCCATCTGGATATATATACACCTTGAACTTTTTCTCCATTTCCGCATAGTTCAATCTGAATACATCCGGCGAATGATACACATCTGACAATTCGTCTTCCTCAGGCGATAATGAATCTACTGGCTCTTCAATGGACGCCGAACTTCCAGTGGCATTACTTGCCGAATTTATAACCTGAAAATTAAGATCGAGGAACTCCGGAATTGAGTTTTGATATAATCTGAAGGCGTTGAGGATGAAATGAATTGGAGATTTTACCAGTGTCCGTTGGAAAGGAGAAGGATTGGAGGAGGATTCGATGAAAGGTGAATGGAGAGACTTCAGCGAGATGCAACTGAAGGAAAGTAAGGTTAGAACGGCGAGAGTGAGAATAGAGCATTTGAGAGTGCAGACGGTGGCAAGTGATGTCGGCAACTGCGACGGTCTCGCCGCCGACATGGCTGACGGAGGGGTGGTTTCCGGCGATTTTGAAGTAAGTTCGATGTTCCCCTGTAAAATGTGTCAGCAATAACTGGGGACTTGGAAGCATGAAGAAATGGCAGCTAATTGTTTGAGTGTGATCCCGTCCCCACTTCCATATTGTTTTCATCATATTAATCCTACTCTGTATTTTGCACAATCTTTATAAAAAGTTTATTTAAACAAAAAAAAAAAATCATCCAAAATAAAATTAAAATATAATTTTATTTTTTAAACTAGAATTGAAATGTTTTTATCTCAAAAAAAGAGAACTATGTTATTATGACAATATGGAAGTGCATAATAGGATTCTTAAATGTATTTTGATACGGAATATAATATATTAACATTATTAATATAGTTTAGGTAAGAATTCTCAGACCTAACATTATCTAAAATATAGTCTGGGTCCTTGAAAATTGTGGTAGTATACTCTTAGGGTACATTCTGTCCATTTAGACCTCAAGATTTAAAGTTCTTTTACTTTGACAAATTGAAAGATTTTTCTTAAAATTCAATAAAATAATGCTTATCAAAGTAAAATTTAATAGGGAGTATTTGTCAAAATAACAGAACTTTTAATCGTAACTGCCAAATAGACGAAACGCTCAGAGTACACTACAACAAATTTTAATGCCTCCCGAAATTTATTTCAAATAATGTGAGACCTGGAAATTGATACCAGAAAGTCGAAAGTACCCCGAAGTATTTTTTAAATAATATGAGACCCAGTAGTTCTAAACAAAAAAATCGAAACTGCTTCAGAGTAATTTTCTAATAAAATATCCTTGAAAGTTAGACGTTTTTGAGGGCACAAAAAAACTAAGATATTTCCCTTTTGTTCAAGACCATTATTCAATGATTTCAACATTTGGTAGCAGACTTTCATTTCTCCCACGCACACAACTATGAATCATTTCTGGTTTTTCTCATCTCTTATGAGACAAGAAATTCACAGTCGTGCAACAAAAATAGAAAGAATGAAAACCAATGATTAGAAAAACGGAATGGCCAAAAGCTGGTGGGAACAAAAGCGGAACATCTTCAACAAAAAAACAAGTAATGAACAATGACAATTGGACATTGAAATTTACAGCAATCGAGTCTCGGGTTGTAACATGTACAAAAATATTCCACCTGCAACTGAAGCGTTAAGAGACTCAAACTCGCCCGACATTGGAATGCTAACAAGCTCACAGACTTCCCTGGATTTCTCTGAAAGGCCGCTCCCTTCACTTCCCAAAACCAGACACAACGGCTGATGGGCCAAAGAATTGGCAAAGCCTTGATCAAGTCGAGCTGCCGTTTTTGACCTTCCATCATTTGCAGGATGCCCAGCTAGCATCTTCATCTTGAAGTTTTCTGAAAGCTTCTGCAATTGCATCCAACCACCAGAAAGTACAGGAAGCTGAAAGCAAGCTCCCCGGCTAGCTCGGAGTGCTTTCTCATTAAATGGATCACAGCATCCAGGAAGCAGAAACACACCATCCTGTTGAGAAAGTAAGAAGCTCTAGCTTCTTAGGTTTTTTTTCTAATTCAAGCAAGTATAAGAACAAAAGACGGGGAGAAATAGACAATTTATGGATCTAAAAGACCAGACGTAAAATGGAACGTAAATTACCCATTTAAATGCCAGCGCTGATCTAAGCAGTGTGCCAAGATTTCCTGGATCCTGCATCAACATTTATAGCATTATATAGATTATGAAGTGAAACAGGAATTCTAAATCGTAAGGGAAAAAAAATAAGGATATCTATTTCTCAGTGTTCCAGTACATGCAAGGAACTTTGATTTTTTTTTAAGATTTTATAAATTGAAATCTTTTTTCAATTTAATGGTAATTCAGTCCCGTATCTAACCTTAGGCTTTTAATTATAACCAAGTGAGCATAAGTATATGGGGATCTTTTAAGTTGGCCTCACATAAGGAGCTAATACCATTTCACAGTTATAAGCTTTACTATAAGAAATCAAATAGTTTATATGGGACATCAGGTAAACAGTTGCAAGTCTTATGCTTATTTTGGTTGGAAAAATAAGGATTATGAATTTGGTGAGGTACTAAGACCTATGAAAGGACATATGTAAGCCGGTCCACTGTAAGATCTCTCCTAAAGCAAGAGGTGAATTAGGGATTATGATTTGTCCAACGCCAAGATTATATTGATCGCTAGTATTCAAAGTATTTGGAAGCAGATTTTAAAATGCCGGAAAATTGCTACATATCCTCTTCGCTTGCATCAGTGGTGCAGGAGATTGGAGAAGGATCGACCGAAGATTATCAAGGCTATCTGCTTGTGTAGCACAGCAGTTTTATTACTGGTATAAAAGGGAAGAAACAACATGATCTTTGAAGCTACTGAATACAGATAGCGATCCCAAAATTGCAAACAAGATATTATTGATAACCTAAAGGATGCATTTAGATTCTTGGCTCTCTGTTGTAAGAAAGGGGTTTGAGTGGGAAAAGTATGTTCTTGATTGTATTTAGCTATTTGTTTCCTTTTAAATTAGCTATCAGTATTTGGGTTGTTCTACAACAACCCTTAGTTTTGTACTTTCCTCCTAGTTGGGAGTGTGCTTAATAAGAAATTCCATGCCTGTTAGAGAAAAAGAAGAACCTGAATACCATCAAGAACAAGAATTCGATGTGCAAACGGAAACCATGTACTACAATCTTCCTTTCTACAGTCATCACCAACATTGCAAAAACTTGAGGGAATCCTGAATAGAGCAATCATCCTGATAGAATCAATTGATTGCACACCCGAGAGTTTTTTCATCACCGTTGAGTTGACACAAACAACCCGGGCAGAACAAAAAGCTATCTCTTCAGCGATTTGAGTATCATCAAGCACAAGTAAGCATTCTATTTTGATATGCCTCCCTAGCACTTTTTCTTGAAATCTACATATTTCCCTGTTGGAAGCAACACCATGATGTAATAGACATCAGCTGATATAAATCATGCCAAATAAAATGAAAAAGTTAAAAACAAAAAAGAGGGTAATAGTGAACCATTTCCCAGACAGTAAACTCCCGAAAGAATGAAAGGCATCATCTACCTTTTCAAGGTAGGGTAAGGTCTACGCACACCCACGACTAGACCGAATTTGTGAGATTTTACTGGGTCAGTTGTTTTTATGTTGGAATATAACAACAATAAAGCTAGAGTTACCCAAAAAGGTAACCCCAACCATGACCCCAAGCTTTGCACTGATCACAGAGAGTCAGAGACTGTTATTGTCGGTGTCGCACAGACAATAATAGCCTGTGTGGTCTGTGCAAAGCTTGGGGTCATGGTTGGGGTTATCCTTTTGGGGTTACCATAGCACGGTTCATATAACAATGCTCCTTGTAGAAAATCAAAGTTCCAAGAAATAAATACCCACAATATTAAATCTACATATTTAAGAGGTAAACAACAACAACCCAGTTGGATCCCACTACAGTAGGGTCTGGGGAGGGTGTGTGTACGCAGACCTTGCCCCTACTTGGAAGCAGGGAGGCTGTTTCCAAGAGACCCCCGGCTCAACCTGCACAAAAAATATGATAGGGTATACAGTATAGCATGGATAAAACACCAAGTACAATGAAAAGAAAGTTCTACAAGCATTAATAGAAGATTCCAATCAAACACAACACACTACAAAAAACCTCTATAGCACCGAGTTCCTAACCAGCTACTCTAATCCTAGTTCTCCAAAGGTTCCTATCTAAAGCCATATCCTCAGTCAGGGTGAGAAGTCCTAAATCCTGTCTAATCACTTCCTCCCAATTCTTCTTAGGTCTACCCCTTCCCCTACTTCTCCCGAAAACCGTAATCCGCTCGCATCTCCGTACAGGGGTGTCAGCATCCCGCCGTCTCACATGACCAAACCATCTCAACCTCGCTTCCCGCAATTTATCTTCCACCGGCGCCATGCCTACCTGACGTCGGATAACTTCGTTCGAAATCCTATCCAACCTTGTCTTCCCACACATCCATCGTAACATCCGCATCTCCGCCGCATGCAGACGACGCACATGAGTCTTCTTAACCGCCCAACACTCTGCCCCATATAACATAGCAGGTCTGACTACGGATCGGTAGAACTTGCCTTTCATCCTGGGCGAAATCTTCGGGTCACACAATACCCTTGAAGCCAACCGCCATTTGGCCCAAGCCACTCCAACACGATGTCCAACATCCCCGTCTAACTCCCCATCAGCCTGGATTACCGAGCCAAGATATCGAAACCTGTCTACCTTAGGTACTAGGTGAGAGTCAATCCTAACTTCCACCTCTGATTCTGTTTCTCTGCCGTTGAAACGACACTCCATGTATTCAGTCTTGTTCCTACTTATTCTGAACCCTTTAGTCTCAAGGGCAAGGCGCCATTGTTCCAACTTATCGTTTAGTCCCTCACGTGTATCGTCGATAAGCACAATATCATCCGCGAAAAGCATGCACCATGGGACCCCTTCTTGCACACCTTGAGTTAGGACGTCCATCACCAAGGCGAACAAAAAAGGGCTAAGGGCAAACCCCTGGTGCAACCCCATCCCTACCGAGAATGACTCAGAGTCGCCCCCGAAGGTCCTTACCCTAGTCATAGCCCCATCGTACATATCCTTGATCGCGCGAGTATACGCGATGGGAACTCCTCTCGTCTCAAGGCACCTCCATAAGACCTCCCTTGGCACCCTATCGTACACCTTCTCGAGATCAATGAACACCATATGAAGGTCCTTCTTCCTAGCCCTATACTCTTCCATTAACCTCCTCACGAGGTGAATGGCCTTTGTAGTTGATCTGCCAGGCATGAAACCAAACTGGTTCTCAGAGATGCATACCCCTTTCCGCACCCTATACTCAATGACTCGCTCCCAAACCTTCATGGTGTGGCTAAGCAGTTTGATGCCTCTGTAATTCTCGCAGCTCTGGATGTCACCTTTGCCTTTAAACAGGGGGACCAAGAGACTCTCCCTCCACTCATCTGGCATCCTTGCTGTCCGGAAGATAACATTGAAGAGTTTGGTTAACCAAACCCACGCACCACAACCCGCATGCTTCCAGAACTCCACCGGAATCTCATCTGGTCCCAAAGCTCTCCCACTACGCATCCCGCGGAGAGCCCAAACCACCTCTTCCAGGCAAATGCGCCGGCAATAAACACGAGACGCCCCAGATTGCCCCAGCTCATCAAGAACTAGCCTCTGCTCTCCTCCCGCATTTAAGAGTTCACAAAAGCACTCCCCCCAGCGCTTAGCCACCTTGGCAGTCTCAACTAACACTCTATCATCACTGCCCTTCACGCAACGCACGTGGTCCAGATCTTGGGCCTTCCTCTCACGCACTTTAGCAAGCCGGAACAGTGTATTAACACTGCCTTTCTCCTCAATATCCTTGTAGAGGCGTTCAAAAGCGGCATTCTTTGCCCTTGTAACCTCTAACTTAGCTTCTTTACGTGCCTTCTTGTACTCCACTCGTAACGCCGCTCTTTCTTCCTCAACATTGCAGCCCATGTACCTCAAATATGCCACCTTCTTAGCTTCCACCTTACTCTGGACTGAATCGCTCCACCACCAATCACCCTGCCGCCTACTCCCTGAGCCAGAGCTCATACCAAGCACTTCCCTGGCAGCTTCCCTGATGCAGTTAGCAGTCTGCGTCCACATATCAGCAGCCTCTCCGGCCGATTCCCACGCCCCTTTCTCCTGCACTCACCTAATCAACTCAGAGATATTCTCCCCACTTAGTCTCCTCCACCGGATGTGTGCGTTGCCACTCGAAACTCTCCTATGTTTCACCCACCTGATCCTGACATCCATCACCAGAAGCTTGTGTAGGGTGGTGATGTTTTCACTCGGAATTACTTTAGCATCCTTGCAGAGCACCCGATCACACCTGCGCAGGAGAAGATAGTCGATCTGTGCCGTCCCCACTCCACTAACAAATGTAGCCAAATGGTCGTCACGTTTAGGGAAACAAGAGTTAGCAACCACCATATCACTCGCCCGGGCAAACTCCAAGAGTGAAACTCCCGCTGGGTTCCTGCTGCCAAAGCCAAAGCCACCGTGCACGTCCTCGAAGCCCTCATTCGATTCACCAATATGGCCATTGAAGTCGCCTCCAATGATGACTTTCTCAGTCAGTGGAAAACCAACAACCACCCCATCCAAGGCGTCCCAAAACTCCCTCTTTACTTCGTCAGCCAAGCCAACCTGCGGGGCGTAAGCACTCACGACATTGATCGCACACCCACCCAAAACCAACTTGATTAACATCAGACGATCACTAATCCTCTTCACCTCCACCACATACTCTCGCAACTCTGGCGCCACCAGAATACCGACCCCATTCCTTCCCCTAGCTGAACCTGAATACCATAATTTGAAACCATCAACCTCTCGCGCCTTAGTGCCCACCCACCTGGTTTCTTGCACGCACGCCACCTGAATCCTTCTCCTCTTGAGAACTTGCACCAACTCAATTGACTTACCTGTGAGGGTCCCTATGTTCCATGAGCCGAAACGCACATGGGACACTACACTACCCCTCTGCGACCCTCCTACCCCTGTCCCAACCCCGGGATATGACCTTACAGCTACATTGCTAACACACGCCACTACACCCACACAATAGCACCAAAAAGCAAAGCAGAGACGAGACTACAAACACAAAACAGTATGTACGAACCACTGCTAAGAAAGGTAAGAGCAACAAAACAAATAACAATAAAGGAGTACACTAGTAGCACAAGTAGTTAGCAATCAAAGCAACACCGCAACAAATCACATAAGAGCTAGAGTGTGGAGAGGGTGGGGGCGGGATGGGTGCTGGGTTGTGTACTGACTAGGGGCTGGGGCTGGGGGATGGTACCCCTGCTGCCGAGACAGGTTGGGGGGAAGTGGGTTCAGGTAGAGGGGGTAGCTGAGAGTGGGGTGGGGTAAAGTGGGCTCAGGTTGAGGGGGATAGCTGAGGGTAGGGTGCGGGGGGGGGGGGGGGGGGGTGGTGGTGTCGGGGACTGGCCGGTGGGACTGGGGGTGGTCGTCGGCGAAAGGCCGGCGGGAAGTTAAGAGGTAAAAAAATCAAAATTACATCTTTACAGCCACAATTCCAGATAGATCAGAAACTGGACTGCTCTGAAGTTTAAAGTTGCACATGAGATTAGGATGGAATTTGATTTACACTGTGATCAAGTTGTTGGGTTTTGGGCTCACTTCTTATGTGGAGGCCCAAGTAAAGACCAATTCTTCACAAGCCCACTCTTTGATGAAATAAGAGGTTAACAAGAGGTTGAGTTAGGGTGGTGAGTAGAGAAAACGAGAGAGAGAGCAGAAAAATCGAGAGAGAGAAGGAAGCTGTTCATTTTTCGGATTTCTGTGCGCAGCGTTTTTCAGACTGATGTTTGGAGGGTCAAACGGTGTCCGATTGTTCTGAAATTTTAGGGGCAGGTTCGGGACATATTGAACTTGATTTCCGCCCGTCAGTTTTGGATTTGAAGGTCTGCAGGAAGAGATATTTGCATCTGATTAGAGGCAGTATTTTCTGGTTTTTTTTCTGCGTATTCTCTAGTTGTTTGCTCCTTGTTGTGGCAGTATATTTGCAGTATCTTTATACTGATTTCAGCCCTTGTTTGAGACACTCTTGTACCCTATTTCTGGTCATAGTGGAGCTTGCTTGGTGGTCTTTGTGACCCGTGGTTTTTACCCTCGATTTGAGGGGTTTTCCACGTAAAAATTCTGGTGCATCGTGTCTTTATTGTTTGTGCTTATTTTCTATTAGCTTGTTGCTGTTTTTGATCCTCTTACTCTTGCAAGTGGGGAATTAGTATTTGGTGTGGTTGTATTCACTTCTTAATTCCCATCAGAGTGGTATCGGAGCCTGGTTCAGTTAATATAGTGTTGCTGTGCTATATTCTTGTTTGAGTGATGGAGACAAATACAAGCCGGATGATTAGTTTGGATGGCACAATGTATCATATATGGAAAGGAAAAATGGAAGACCTCTTGTATGTGAAAGATATGGATTTGCCTATCTTTTCTATTGAGAAGCCAGCATCAAAATCAGAAGAGGAATGGAAGCGTGATCACCGACAAGTTTGTGGCTTTATTAGACAATATGTGGGTGATAATGTTTATGGTCTCATTGCAAATGAAACACATGCCAGGTCACTTTGGGAGAAACTCGAGTCCATGTATGCATCCAAATCTGGTAATAACAAGTTGTACTTGTTGAAGTCCTTGATGAACTTGTCTTATAAAGAAACAACTCCTTTGTTGGATCACTTGAATGCATTTCATGGTATTTTAGATAAGTTATCTGGTGTTGGTATAAAGCTTGAGGATGAACTAGCTGCTCTTTGGTTGCTAAACACTTTACCTGAATCTTGGGAGATATTTAGGGTCTCAATTATCAATTCTGCCCCGGATGGTATTGTATGCTTGCAAACTGTTAAACCAGCTATGCTTAATGAGGAGATGAGAAGGAAGGTGCAAGGTTCTTCATCTCAATCAGAGGTGTTAGTTACAGAATATAGGGGGAGGAATGCTAACCGAGATCAAAGAGGCAGAGGGAAATCTAGAAGCAAGTCCAAGTCCAGATATAAGAATGTTGAGTGTCATTATTGTCACAATACAGGACACATCAAGAAAAATTGCTTCAAGTGGAAAAGAGATAACAAGGCTAAAGGCAAGAATGAGAAAAAGGATGAAGGTGGTGACCGTGTTTCTACTGCTGATCTTGTTGATGATTTGATCTTTGTCACCGATGCAGATGTGGTTAATGCAGTGTCAGATGACCAGAGCTGGGTTATTGATAGTGGTGCTACGTTGCATGTGACTCCAAGGAAGGAATTCTTCACATCCTTAACGTCTGGCAGTTTTGGCAAATTGAAAATGGGCAATGATGCAGTTGCAGAGGTTGTTGGTATTGGAGATGTCTGCTTAGAGACTCAGATGGGTACTAAGTTGCTCCTAAAAGATGTTAGGTATGCTCCCGATGTCCGCTTGAATCTTATTTCTGTTCATAGACTTGATGATGAAGGTTATGAAAACCATTTTGGTGGTGGAAAATGGAAGCTTAAAAGGGGAAATCTGGTAGTGGCTCGTGGCAAAAAGGAGTCCAAACTGTATCGATTGGAAAGTGTACTCTCTCGTGATGTGAATGGTGATGTGAATGTTATAGAAAGTTCAAAAGCATCACATTTGTGGCATCGTAGGCTCAGTCATATTAGTGAGAAGGGGCTGAATCTTTTGGCTAAGAAAGATGTACTGCCTGGTTTGAAGAATGCAGAGTTGGAGAAGTGTTATCACTGCTTGGCAGGAAAACAGACCAGAATATCCTTCAAGAAGCATTCTTCTTCGAGACGTGCTGAGTTACTTGAGTTGGTGCATTCTGATGTGTGTGGACCTTTGAAGGTGAGATCATGGGGTGGTGCTTATTACTTCGTGACATTCATTGATGATCATTCCAGGAAACTTTGGGTCTATGCTTTGAAGACCAAAGATCAAGTGCTTGATAAGTTTAAAGAATTTCATGCATTAGTTGAGAGACAATCTGGAAGGAAACTGAAGTGTGTCCGTTCTGACAACGGGGGAGAGTATAGTGGACCTTTTGATGAGTATTGTAGGAAGCATGGTATTAGACATGAGAAGACCCCTCCAAAGACTCCACAGTTGAATGGTGTGGCAAAAAGAATGAACAGAACATTACTTGAGAGAGTAAGAAGCTTGCTTTCTGAAGCTAAGCTACCTCGAATGTTCTGGGGAGAGGCGTTGTACATTGTGGCACATGTGATTAATCTTAGCCCCGTTGTTGTCCTTGATGGTGATATCCCTGATAGAGTGTGGTTTGGAAAGAATATTTCCTATGACCACTTGAGGGTGTTCGGCTGCAAGGCATTTGTGGATGTTCCAAAAGATGAGAGGTCAAAGCTTGATGCAAAGACCAGACAGTGTATATTTCTTGGCTATGGTGGTGATGAATTTGGTTACGGATTGTATGAATTGGTTAGAAGCCGTGATGTGGTATTCATGGAAAACCAAACCATTGAAGATATTGATAAGGCGAGGAGAGCAAATCCCACAGATAGCTATGAGCTTATTGATGTAGAACCGGTTAGAGCTACTCCAGAACCTGAGATACCTCTTGAAAATGTTGATACAGATGCTGGTCAACCACATAGAGATGAGCTACATGTTCCCAGTGTAAATGGTGAAATGCAATCAGAGGAACCTCAAGATGAGGTTGTAGATCCACCTCAAGTCCCCCTTAGAAGATCTACCAGGGAGAGACGTCCATCCTCTAGATATTCTCCAGATGAATATGTGACCTTGACTGACGGGGGAGAACCGGAGAATTTTCAAGAAGCCATGGAGTGTGAAGATAAAGATGAATGGTTTCACGCCATGGAAGATGAAATGGAATCACTACATGAAAACCACACTTTTGATGTAGTGAAGTTGCCTAAGGGCAAGAAAGCTCTCAAGAACCGATGGGTTTACAGGTTGAAACATGAAGAAAATTCTGCATCTCCGAGATATAAAGCCAGATTAGTGGTGAAAGGGTTCAATCAGAGAAAAGGGATTGACTTTGATGAAGTTTTCTCACCTGTAGTGAGGATGACATCCATAAGAACAGTGTTGGGTTTGGCTGCTACTCTTGATTTGGAAGTTGAGCAGATGGATGTAAAAACTGCATTTTTCCATGGTGATTTGAAGGAAGAAATATATATGGAGCAACCCGAAGGGTTCAAGGTGAAAGGTAAGGAAGACCATGTGTGTCGGCTAAAGAAAAGCCTTTATGGCTTGAAGCAAGCTCCAAGACAATGGTACAAGAAGTTTGAATCTGTCATGAAAAAGCAAGGCTATAAGAAGACATCTTGTGATCATTGTGTATTTGTGAAAAGGTTTGGAAGTGATGATTTTATCATTTTGTTGTTATATGTTGATGATATGTTAATTGTTGGGAAAGATATTTCCGAGATTGACAGGTTGAAAAAGCAATTATGCAGCTCATTTGCCATGAAAGACCTTGGACCAGCTAAGCAAATACTTGGTATAAGTATTGTTCATGATAGAAAAGAGAAGAAGCTTTGGCTTTCTCAACAAAAATATATTGAGAAGGTGTTTGACAGATTTAATATGAAGGCTGCAAAATCAGTGAGCACTCCTTTGGCTACTCATTTCAAACTAAGCAAGAATCAGAGTCCATCTTGCGAGGCCGAGAAGCTTGATATGATGAACGTTCCGTATGCATCTGCGGTGGGTAGTCTGATGTATGCCATGGTATGTACAAGACCTGATATTGCACATGCCGTTGGCGTTGTTAGTAGATTTCTTTCCAATCCAGGTAGAGAGCATTGGAATGCGGTAAAATGGATTTTGAGGTATCTTAAGGGTACTTCTACTGTGAAACTTTGTTTTGGTGGGGAGAAACCTTTACTTGTTGGTTATTGTGATTCTGATATGGCTGGAGATGTTGATTCTAGAAAATCTACTTCGGGTTATTTGATTAAGCTTGCAGGAGGTACTATTTCTTGGCAGTCCAGATTGCAAAAGTGTGTTGCCTTGTCCACTACAGAGGCAGAGTTTATTGCTATTACTGAAGCGTGCAAGGAAATGCTGTGGTTGAAGAGATTCTTGCGAGAACTTGGCTTTACACAAGAGAGGTATAAACTACTTTGTGATAGTCAAAGTGCTTTACATCTTGCTAAGAATCAAACTTTCCATTCACGCTCAAAACACATCGATGTGAGGTATCACTGGATACGTGATGTATTGGATGTCAAGTTGTTGGAGTTAGCAAAGGTGCAAACTGATGACAATGGTGCTGATATGCTAACCAAGGCATTGCCTAAATGGAAGTTTGATGTTTGTTGTGAGATCGCTGGGCTGGCGATCACCTCCACATAGTCGTGAGGGGGAGATATGTTGGGTTTTGGGCTCACTTCTTATGTGGAGGCACTCTTTGATGAAATAAGAGGTTAACAAGAGGTTGAGTTAGGGTGGTGAGTAGAGAAAACGAGAGAGAGAGAGAGCAGAAAAATCGAGAGAGAGAAGGAAGTTGTTCATTTTTCGGATTTCTGTGCGCAGCGTTTTTCAGACTGATGTTTGGAGGGTCAAACGGTGTCCGATTGTTCTGAAATTTTAGGGGCAGGTTCGGGACATATTGAACTTGATTTCCACCCGTCAGTTTTGGATTTGAAGGTCTGCAGGCAGAGATATTTGCATCTGAACAGAGGCAGTATTTTCTGGGTTTTTTTCTGCGTATTCTCTAGTTGTTTGCTCCTTGTTGTGGCAGTATATTTGCAGTATCTTTATACTGATTTCAGCCCTTGTTTGAGACACTCTTGTACCCTATTTCTGGTCATAGTGGAGCTTGCTTGGTGGTCTTTGTGACCCGTGGTTTTTACCCTCGATTTGAGGAGTTTTCCACGTAAAAATTCTGGTGCATCGTGTCTTTATTGTTTGTGCTTATTTTCTATTAGCTTGTTGCTGTTTTTGATCCTCTTACTCTTGCAAGTGGGGAATTAGTATTTGGTGTGGTTTATTCACTTCTTAATTCCCATCACAAGTGATGAACCTAAGTAATGGAGAAGGGACGAGTTCAAAAGATTCGAGCCCAGAACATCATGGAAGCCAAATGTCACTCCACTCTCTTTTTTTTCAGTGGGTATTTCTTACAAACATCTAGACTACATTATTACTCAGTGAATTATGCCAAAACTGCCAACGATGGAGTAAACTTTCATCAGCACCTGTAATCAGTTTCGTTCACTCCAAACCTTTCCTGGTTTCAAAATGAAGTTCCGATTATGACCAAGAAAAGATACATACCGGATGGGAGTAGAGCCAACCACGACAACTACGCCATGGAGGAGGCGATAAGAGGAACCCGTGAGAAGTTTATAACAGTGCTTCACAAATGGGTTTGAAGTGCTTGAGATGGACGTGACATGGTGAGGTAAAGTAATAGTCTTCTGCAAAACCTTGGAACTTGAGGAGCAACAGCAGGATGGGTTTATGGGTTTGAATTGGAAAGGCGATTGCTTGCTACCTGAAGTGGATGATAATGATGCGGGGCTCAGCGGTGCCGGAAGATTGGATGCCGGCGGCGTAAGAGCGCATTGCATCCTCGTCAGGAACTATTCGGGAAATTTTTGTTCACGCGCCTCTTGTGTAGATGAAATGAAAGTTTGGTTTGCCAATTGCTCCAAGGAGTGTTGCAGAACAAACTTTATTTCAACTTCTCTGATTTTGCAAGAAGTGCCTGATTCACTTGAGCAATTGGCGACCGGCGGAAGAACTCAGGCGACAGACTCAGGCGCTCAGTCAATAGGGGGATTAGGAGCAGAGCTCCTCAAACTAAAATACAAATTTTAATTACTTTATTTTACCAATTTTTGGTACCCTTTTGACAAAAAATAATATACTTATGTCACTTCTCGTTTTATATAAGTTTTAGTATAATTTTTAAATTTATATTGAGTAATTTGATTTATTAATTTTATATCAATATTTAAATAAATTAAATTGAAAATAATTTCAGTTAAATCTCGTAAATAATTTTTAAATTCCTTTTTAAATTAATTTTATAAATCTCTTAAAGTTTAAAAATTTTTTTGTTTGAAAAAAATTAACATATACTGCATCTGTACGTCTTAAATTAACAATGTTTTTTCCAAAATAAAAATATAAAAACTTTTTTTGAGAACTTCAAAAAAAATGAATAAAATAAGAAATAAATTAAAACACAAAATAAAATGAATATCCTTTTTTGACATCTTAATTCTAAGGACTCTTTAGATGTTTTGAAAAATTTCTTTTTATATTAGACTTTTTTTGCATATTTCAATTTTTTCATTTCATTTTTTCATTTTTTTATTTTTTTTCTTTTAGGATTTACCAAAATAATTATTCTAGAAAACAAAAGGTGAAAATGTTTAACCTGAGATAGATCGAATATATGTTATTTTTATTATTATTTTTATTTCAAATATAGAAAGTTTTGATTTTTTAAAATATTATAAAAAATTGAAAAGAAATTCAAAAAAATTCTAGGAAATGGAAACAAATAGAAAAATTTAAAAAAAGAAAAAATAATAATAAACAAAAAATGAGAAATGAGCACGAGTGCACATATGGTTTAGAAAATAGACATCAATGCCCCTCTTAGTAGAAAATAACCAAAATATGATCGGATGAAGTATGGGTGCAAATGTAAAAAGTTGTGGGTTATGGCAACCATAAAAATTTTATAGGTACTAATGTTAAAACATATAATATAAAATTATATATATATATATATATATATATATATATATATATATATATATATATATATATATATATATATATATATATATATATATATATATATATAAGCCTGCTCCAATAAAGGGAGCAGAGGTCCAATAGTCTTTTAATGAATCTATCCCAGTTATTTGATCTGGTCTACTAGTCTAAATGATAAAGAGATAGAAAGACCTAGAGACTGGAGGCGCTGCAGAGAATGGAGGATCTGGAAGCCGCTGCAGATCGCGACAAATAATCGGCGAGAAAGATAAATCTTCATTCTATCTCCTCCTCCGTCTTCTCTCTCTATCCCGCGCGTTCCCTTGCGCTTCTAAAACATAGATGCGTCTCCGAGATCGTCACTGAGTCGTCCAAAGGAAAAAAAGCTAGACGACCAATTAGGCGTCTGGGACGCCTAAGCTTTGCCTTGGCAACGCCTTGATAACTATGGTCCGAACTCATCACCCCATACTTAAACCAATTTTCTTTTATAATTTCTCAATTTAAAACTTTTGTTTGGGCGAGACTGCGAGAGGGATATAATTCAAACCTTCTTGGGTCAATTTGGCCAGGCCTGAAAGATGAAAAGGCCCACAAGAGTCCATGTGCCCTGATGTGCGGTCACAGAGGCCTGGTAGCCATTTCGCCATTCAAAACGGCTATTACAGCACAATATCTCGTCTTCAAAGTTCAAACGGTCGCCATATTGAAATTTGAACTCCTCTTTCCTTTATCAAAGAAAATGTACGCTACTCTTTGAACAGGTCCGCTCGATTCTTGATTTCAGCTCTCCTCTTCTACCTCTTCTCTCACTCTCCCTTATTCCATGTCTGCGAATCCCATGGATACCATTCGACCCGACCCGTTGGAGGAATGCCCCGAAGCCCATATCCCAGACCCACTTGTTTCCGATTGGGCAAAACCCTCGGGTCAAGAACCGGTCGGTGTACCGGCGACGGAGCAAGATGAAAACTTGGCGTTCTTCTCGGAATCTATGCTCTGTGATTCGGGCTCACGTTTTGTCCCTAGCGGGTTTAGAAAACCCTCTTGTACAGGTTCCTATAAATTTATGTTTCATTTTTAAAAATTGGGGCTTTTATTATTTCCCATGGTGTTCTTGTGAGATTCTTTTAGCTCAGATGATGTTTTATAAAATTTAATTGCGCATGTTTAATGAGAAATTCTAGAAGTGAAAAAAATCACCCTTCATAACAAAGGTTTGAATCAATGGTGTTTGGTTCTTATGTAATGTGCGAAAATGAAAGGAAATTTGATCAATAAAAACTGATTGAAAAAAACAATTGCAGTCTGTTAGGGCTGTTAAGAAGAACCCAAGTATACTGACTTTGCAGTACTTTTTATTTTGCTGCTGCGTAGAAGCAGAGGATATTCTGTACTTCATTAATGCTGGTGCGGAGGCTTCCATAGAATCCGAATCAAGTGTTAGCTTTGTGTCAGACCAATTCTTTGAAGGGGGGAATGCATTTCAAACAAAGGATTTTATTGCCGAGGGTGGAGATTTTCCCTTCTTATATCAGACCGCGCGATTAGGGGACTTTACTTACTATGTTACCGATCTTTTTCCTGGGGAATACTATGTTGACCTTCATTTTGTAGAGATTATAAACATTAATGGGCCAAAAGGGATGAGGGTTTTCAATGTGTTCCTTCAAGACGAAAAGGTAATTTGGTGTTGGAGCTATATAAACTTTATGTTAGTATTTGAGAATTTGAATTCATGTTAATTGTATATTTGTTAAGTGCAGGTACTTTCAGATTTCGACATCTTTTCTGTTGTTGGATCCAATAAACCTCTGCAATTAGTTGACTCTAGGGTTTCTATCAAAGATGACAAATTGCTTGTTATAAAGTTTGAGGGTGTTATTGGAACTCCCACAGTTAGTGGCATTTGTATCAGGAGAGCTCCAGATGTTACAGGTCACTACTCATTTTTTCATTAGTCATATTTCAATAAAAGGTGTCATCTGCAACTGAAAATAAAAGAATTATGAAAATAATTTCTGGAGATATATGTTTATTCAATCGCAGGCAATGGGGCAAAACAAGAACATCTTACTTGTACAAATTGTGCTGCAGAGATAAAATTTCCATCAGCTCAGGTATAATGAGTGACTTTAGTTTTTTGAAGTTTGTGTTTTCTTCTCTTAAGTTTTCCTGACTAAATTTTTTGGAGTTAATGCAGAAGAAAGCTATGCGATTGCAATCAACAGCCAAATTTGAGAAACAGATAGAAGATCTTAGTGAACAATTGCAGCGCAAGACAAAAGAATGCTACCAATCCTGGATATCTTGGTCTGCAGCTAATCGAGAGCTCGAGAAGGTTAGGATGGAACTTGACAATAAGACATTTCAGACATATTCCTTGGGTAAGGCACTATCATGTTTATGTTTGTTCTTTAGTTTGAAAGTCACTTAAAGAATACCTACTATTGTCTTTAGGCTGTTTTTGAATACGGAGTACTATTTATTCCTGGATTCTGCATATTCTTATCGTGTTTCCTATTCAGATGTTTCACTCCTGTACTCATTATGTTTGGAACTTTGGAAAGCTTTAGTTGAGCTTTTCTCTGGGATCAAAGACCTAAGCTGACCTAAATTGAAAAGGAAAAAAAACACCTTTCTTTCATGGTATTTGTGCAGACCTTTGAACTAAAAAGAAGCTGATTTGGTTTATACTAAAAAGAAGCTGATTTGTTAATTGTTTTTTATGCTCATCTGATTTCTGCATATGCTAGTTGGTTTAAAACGATTTGTTCTCTGGGCTCGTTCCATTGGTGTCATTCATCATTGAATTTCATTGATGCTAATTCATTTTGAAGGACATTCCAAGAAAAACTTACTTAAGCCACTTTTTCTCTTCTTTCTGCTTTTAAAAAATTGATTAGCATTTTTTTGAATTACCACCTTTTTTCTCTATACTTCTAGAAAAAGTGAAACCTTCTAAACATTAATTATATGTTATTCTAGTTGACAGAATTTCAAGAGATTTTCCCGTATTGTAGATAAAACTTTGGAGAATCAGGCTTTGAAATTGACTGAGGTGTCAAATAAGTACGAGCATGATAAACAAGTATGGTGTGTGGCAATCAATGATCTACAACAAAAAGTAAAGGTATTCCACGGCTTCTATTGCAACATGCTGGATTTCGCGTAGAAACTTGAACAATTTATATGAAATGCAGTGCATGATATTTTGCAGATTATGAAACAAGAACATTCTCACCTATCACGTGAAGCCCACGAGTGTGTTACTTCAATCCCTGACTTGAACAAAATGGTCTTTGCAGTTCAATCACTTGGTTAGTTTTGGCTGTACTGTAATAGATGCTCTCTCTCTCTCTCTCTCTCTCTCTCACACACACACACACATATTCACTCATATACATATTTCCTGGAGTAAACTGAGTGGATCCAATGCAGTTGACCAATGCGATGATCTTAAATTAAAGTACAATGAAGAGCAAGCAAAGAGAAGAAAGCTCTTTAATGAAGTTCAGGAGGCCAAAGGTACATATTTGTAAAATATTTCATAAAAACTGCAAGTACTTAGTTCGGTTTTTTTAACTATTGAATTACTGTTGTTGCTACAAATGCCAGGAAATATAAGAGTATTTTGTCGGTGTCGTCCATTGAGCAAAGCAGAGGTTTCTGCAGGGTGTTCAGTGGTGGACTTTGAATCAGCTAAGGATGGAGAACTTGGAATTATAAATGGTGGCTCTACCAAAAAGACCTTTAGGTTCGACCGTGTCTACACGCCAAAAGACGATCAAGGTCTGACATTTTCTTTGAAATACAAAGATAAGGGGGTGTTTGTGTTATATTTATGATAAGTTTTGCAGAGTCTGATTTGTTCCTTTTATATGTTAACAGCGGATGTATATGCCGATGCTTCACCGATGGTGATTTCAGTTTTAGACGGGTACAATGTTTGCATTTTTGCTTATGGGCAAACAGGAACTGGGAAAACATTCACAATGGAGGGTAACAAGGAGAACAGAGGAGTCAATTACCGCACCCTCGAAGAATTGTTTAAAATTTCAAAGGAGAGGAGTGATATGTTCACCTATGATATATCTGTCAGTGTACTTGAAGTTTATAACGAGCAGATTAGGGACCTTTTGTCTACATCATCTCCATCTTCATCAAAGAAGTATATATTCACTATCCCCTACTTCCATTTTAAGTACATTGATGTTTTCTTCAAGTTAATCTCCTCTAACTTTTTTTTTGTTTTCAGATTGGAGATTAAACAAGCTTCTGAAGGATTTCATCACATACCGGGAGTAGTAGAAGCTAGAGTTGAGAATATTAATGAAGTATGGAGTGTGTTGCAGGCTGGAAGCAGTGCACGGGCTGTGGGATCCAACAATGTGAATGAGCATAGTAGCCGTTCTCACTGGTAAAAAGAAATATTTGATCTGTTCTCCTTCCAATTTGCATCCTTGTCTACATTTTCAAGTGTATCGTATGCATATAACTGAATATATTTTTTTTTTTCTTTGGGATTTTAGCATTCTTTGCATAATGGTGAGAGCTAAGAACTTGGTAAATGGCGAATGCACAAAGAGCAAGCTTTGGCTTGTGGATTTGGCAGGGAGTGAGAGACTAGCAAAGACTGATGTGCAAGGTGATCGCCTCAAGGAAGCTCAAAACATCAACAGATCACTTTCAGCTTTAGGAGATGTGGTGTCGGCTTTAGCCAATAAAAGCAGCCACATTCCATATAGGTTTCAACTCTTTATTTTATTCTCCTATCGAAAAGGTTCTCCTTCTATAGATGGGTTCTAACTTCTACTTTTGTCACTAGGAACTCGAAGCTGACACATCTACTTCAAGATTCATTAGGTAAGTTCACAAGTGATTTTTGAGTTCATTAGCACTTTGTTTGGTACAAGGAATTTGAAAGGGGAAAGAAAAGAAAATGATATGGAAAACAAGCTTTCTTGTTTGGTTAGAGAAAAAAGAAAAGAAAAGTGGAAGGAAAAGAAAATGAAAGATGAATAAACAAAGAAGGAAACCAACTTTCCTTCCACTTAGGTGAGGAAAAAGAGAGAAACCCTTTTTCTTTCTTTTCTTCCAAATTCCTCGAACCAAACATAGCGTAGGTTTTACAGATGAATGGCAGTTCTGAAATGATCATTTGTCACATCATATGGCTTTTGTGCTTTCCTTAAACTGGGTTTTTCTTTGCAGGTGGTGACTCCAAGGCATTGATGTTTGTACAAATCAGTCCTTCGGACAAGGATTTAAGTGAAACTTTGAGCTCATTAAATTTTGCTACCAGAGTCCGAGGGGTCGAGTTGGGACCCGTAAGGAAACAAATCGATACAAGTGAACTCCAAAAAATGAAAGCAATGGTATGTTTGCGTTTGGGGTAGTGTTTAAAGAAATGAGGTGGTCGAATCATAGAAAAACATTCGACCTAACGATTGAATAGTTGTGTTCTTTCTTCGTGTGTTCTTGCAGCTTGACAAGGCACGCCATGATTCTAGGTCCAAAGATGAGTCCCTAAAGAAGCTTGAAGACAGCTTGCGGATCGTAGAGAGTAAGACCAGAGAGAAGGAGCAGGCTTGGAAAAGCCAACAAGATGAAATCAAGGAATTGAAAGGCCAACTTCAATCAAAGATGTCTTTGCATTCCCAGTCCGAAAAACAGTTCCTTCTCATGTCTGACAGATTAAAGGGCAGTGAAGAGATGTGCTCTACTCTTCAACAAAAGGTTTGGTTGGTCGGTTGCATTTTTAGTTTCGCGTGAGATTTTATTTCTCCAAAAACTATTGTATGATTTTTGGCTGTCATCACTGCTGAAGGTCACTGATCTGGAGAAGAAGCTGAGGGAGCAAGAACAATTAGATTATGAGAACTACAAAAACAAGGTTCAGTAGAAATTCTGGAAACAATTCTGCCTGAGAAACATGACTATTTGCTATATTGTATCCTTTTGTTTTTTAGACATTTAATTTCTTGGTTATTGCAAAACAGATCAAGGATCTTGAAAAGAAGCTGAAGGAACAATTACAAGAATCTGAGGCTCATTCTATCATCCTTCAACTTAAGGTTCCTTCCTCCACTCCAAATCTCCAATAGAGATATATTAGAGTTCACATTGTAAATAAATACGGAGTAACAAATATCTTAAAATAATTAAGTTTGAATGTATCTTTTGTATAGCTACCTATTCTCTTTCCATAGTTTCTATCTCATGGATTCCAAACGGAACGTAATCGCTGTTTTTTCCCATGTTATTTTCAGGTTGATGAGCTAGAGAAGAAACTGAAAGAACAGGAAAAGAACTCAGAGGAGCTAGAGAAGAAACTGAAAGAAGAGCAGGAAAAGAACTCCACCATACCACCACTGCAACAAGTAAAGGTGGAAGAGAAGGTGGTAAAGAAAGGGAAAAAAGAAGAGCAACCGGAAGAAGCAATGGACGAAACAACAGACGACCACCACCACCACCACCACCACATTCTCAAGAACTCGAACGCGGTCAACTGCCAGAAGAAGGAACTGTCTGTTCAACGGAAGCGGATGTCGACAAACGGCGAAGCAGAGAACAGCGCCATTCCACCAACAAGCAAAAGGAAGGAACACGAAACTCCTGTGGCACAGCAGCATGAAGTGAGGAGGAAGAGGGTGTCGAAAAACGAGGTGGAGAACAATGGGTTTTTGGCTACGAGCGAAAGGAGGGGCAGGAAATCTGACCCTCCTAAACTGTTTGGTGGGGGCGTAAAACCCCCCACTCCCAAGCCAAGCTTCGTACCGTCCGCGGCAGCTCCGAGGACGTTGCAGCCCCGTGGTAGGGGAGGAGATCCGGTCCAGGGAGTTAAGGAGAGGGGTTCCAAGAAAAGGATCTGGTCAAGATAATAATAATAATAATAATAATAATCATAAGTTTAGCCAACTCTTATACATTTTGGTTTTCATTTGGCGCGGAGCATTTGAGTTTATATAGTCAATTTGATTGAATTGTGATTGTTTTTATAAAAGCTAAAGTACACGTATAGTCCTTCAACTTTTTGAGATGTGCACCGTTGGTCCTTCAAGTTTTATATTCATAAATAGTCCTTCAACTCTAGCTGCACACGCGATATCCTATCAGTGGTACACGTTAAACCAAACGGTGGATAAGAAAATGACCAAAAAGGGCTTTGTTATTTCTTATTTCATCTTCAAATTAATTTACAAGTGCTCCACTTCAAATTTCCAGTGACGAATTGAAACACTTCTCCTGCTGCTCTCTATCGTCAACCTCATCCTCAATTTCCTCTTTATTTCTCCAATCAATCTATGTTACTTCTTGAATTGGTTCTTGGATGTATTCAACAAAGTTAGCTCTGCTTTAATGGCGATAGAAGGGTAAGAGTTTAGTAGCATAAATAAAACTAGGGTTTTTAGCTTTACGCATCTCTATTTTAATGTTCCCCTCTATGTTTTCATTTTGTTCATGTAATTGGTTTTAATTTCTAGTAGTTTAAAATTAAGAATTGCACCACTTATTGAAATTGGATATGCAATGAAATTAGGGTTTTTTTTTGAAAATTTAATTTTACAAAACTCCACACCCATTACACACCCATTTTCCACCCGTCCATCCTTCCTCACCCATAGTCCCACACATTTTTTTTACATTCAAAAAAATAGTTGTATATAGAGTACATAAGATTATCAAAGCTTGTCCAAAACTCCAGATAGCTTCTAATTGTCCAGAACTTTAGAAATTGGGTCTTTTTTGAAAATTTTACACTGTTAATTTAGGGTATTTAGAAATTAATTTTGGTTTTTTTTTAAATTAGGAATGCCAACGACATGGAACTTGTTGATTTGTTCGTGCGTTGGAGCCCTATCTCAAAATGTGTGAAGATGAATGGATTCAATTGGGTAAAGCAAGGGAAGAAGGGGGATTGTGTCTGCAGCAAGAAAAGAAGGGTAAAGTAATAAAAGAAGGGTTCAGTTCATGCGTGGGATACACGTCCTGTTTGTTATTAACAGAAGGACCACATATGCAGCTAGAGTATTAGTTGAAGGATTATTTATGGATATAAAAACTTGAAGGACTAACGGTGCATATCTCACAAAGTTGAAGGACCATACGTGGATTTTAGTCTTTTTATAAATCTACTTAGATTCACCGGTCTATCAAAGCTTACCACGTGCTTGACAAGCCATTACAATCGCTTGTAGTTACCCTAGGTACAAGACTTCAAGATTTCTTGCATAAAACTTCACAAACACTTGGATTCCTCATCAAAGACTTTAATACTAAGATTACGGATGCTTAGTAAACCAGAACACAACAAGAAGAATTGTTTCTACATTCCAATACAATAACATCATGTGAGTAATTTGCTTTAGGGCACGGGATTTTCGAAGCAAAAACCATTTATGAATTGGTACTCTCACAACAGATCTGCACTTAGATGTCATTGGTGGTCTCGGGATATCGTTCTCCCAAATTGATATTCCATAATATCGAGAATATAAATAAATCCTTTTTTAGAGTTCAAATATGATCCAAGTCAAGATTTGATCTCTAGGGGTATAGATATTTTCCCAAAACACTAAAAAAAGACACTTAATTTCTTAGATATTAAAACTCATATCTACTTCACTTGCTCACAATGAGCCAAGGAGTTGTGGTTGTAAACACATTAATTTAACGACTAATGGTTACACTAATATAATGGTTGTGTGATTGATAAGACATCAACATTATTAAGACATAAAGAGTAATATTTCAAGAATTTCATCAATTACTCCTTCCGTCCTAAGAAAGTATTCTATTTTCCTTATTGGAATGTCTCATTCCATTTTTGGAAAGGAAAGAGTGATTAATTTTTTTTATTCCATTGCATAAATTTCTATCGTACAATACTTTTTTCTTAAACTCTAGGAAAGTCAACCTAATTAATTAATGAAGGCAAATTCTTCCGTGGACTTAAGGTCCTTGCTCATTAATCATTATATGAATCTTAGTGCATTCGTAGTATAAAAGAAGTGAGCTTTTTCAAAAAGAAAACATTCACTTGCAAGTTCATGAAAAATGTGAGAAAGTCCACATTTTAAATGAGAACCTTGGAACCATCTAAGCATCACTCATTAATGAAATGATAATCCAATGTTGTTTAGAAGAGCTAAACTTTTTGATGTAGTTAGGATATACACAAATGATTAAATGAGTTTAATCATTGATTAAAGCTATGGGTACACCAAAACGTTGTACTCATTTGTACTCTAAAGAATCAATGACACATACTCCGTAGTATTTGTGTGTGTCTAAGTTGCTCTGGTGTACAAATGGGTACAACACCCCTAGCATGACCCTTATTATGCAGTACAAATCATCCACGTTAATGAACAGAGAAGAAAATTAGAGAAAGGGGTCAGAAATGTAGTGGATGGAAGAACAAACAACACATCCTAGCAAGCATGCCTGTTAAGATTTCCTGGCCCGGGGCGCAAAAAGAAAAATGGCTCTTACATCAATTATTAAACCTTTGATTTGAATGAATTTTTTTATTAATAATGAAGCTCAATAAATACAAAAGAATATTTTCAATACAAGAAAAAAATGTACTCCCTTTGTTTACGAAAGACATTACACAAAATGAAATGAAATCCCAAAATGGACGGGGTGGGGGATGAGGGACTTGCGTGAGGGGCGAAGCCAACATAGAATGAAAAAGTTGAATTACAAAAACAAATTTATATAAGCATCTCCAACCATTCTTGTTATATAGATTTGCTATTTTTAACATTATAGCAAGTGAATAGTGATATAGCAAGCACTTTTTTGTTTCATTCTCTAACCATAATTTTTTATTTTATATTTTAAGTATTGGCTTGTTAAAGTTTGATAGTCTTGTTATATTTAGCAAGTCAAAGTCATTTTTTGGCAAATTTGTTTAAATAAAGCATACTCTTTGGAGAAGAACAAAAGTCGTTAGCTAGCTATATTATAACTTTTAACAAACTAAAATGTTATGGTTGGAGATGCTCTAAGATATAAATTTAACACTAAAGGTATACTATGTAAATAAAAAATTAAATTACAAAAACAAATTTATCAACATATAATTGGAAATCTATAGGCTATATATATTTCCTCCGTCCCAAAATGTTTGCCACATTTCCTATTTTAACAATCACGAAAACTTTTGTTTATTTGTACTGTCAAGGAACCATCCCAACCAAAAGCTCAAGCTTGTGGTTGTGGCCCAGGAAAGGTTATTTATATTCTAACACGCTCCCTCAAGTGCAGACGTATTCTTTTTTTAGCCTTGCACGTGAAACCATAAATTTTTTAAAACTGGGTGACGTTGAGTTACGAACTCGTGACCACTTGGTCATCAAGTCTCCGATACCATGTTAGAATTTAGGATGGGATAGAGATAACTGAATTGGGCAATAAGACACTTGGGCTGAACCACTACACATTAAAAGATTGAATTCAATCGCTTAGTTAGTCCAACTTAAGAGCTTATATACCGATTATTTTACTCTTAGACTTTCGATGTGGGATGCACTCTAACACTCCCCTCAAGTGGACAACCGGACCATTTTGAATCCAACCAGTTGACCACTTGTAAATGAACTCTCACTCCCTTGACTTTTTTTTAGCGCCAACACCTAAAGGACCACGAGCCGCTGGGTATGGGCTTCCAGACGAGCAATCGTGTTAAACGGGCCACAAGGTCGTTGAGTACATATTCCGTACGGACAACTGAGCTAAAGACTAACGGACCGCTAGGAATGAACGTCTAGACGGACACCTTGACAAACGAGGTGAGCCAAAATATTTGACAAAATAAAACATTGACACCTTGATTATTTGACAAAATAAAATATTATTGACATCTCTTATATCGAAAAATGATTCATGTAGTTCTTTTAAATATGCAAATTTTATTTTTTATTTATATACCAACATTTAAATAAGATAAATTGAGGTGGTTTTAAGAAATATGGTAAACAGTTATGGGGAAAGGAAGGGAGTACTTAGGAGGTCGGGAGCGACCGTCGATCTCACCTCCCTCAAGACCGGGCCTACATGCCACTAGTATATACAGGTCATGTCATGCATGATTGCAAACCTCGTCGTCATAACTCACGCAGCCGAGGGTTACATACGTACGGTGAATTGAAGGGGTAGAGGGATATGATCCATCGATGATATATATATATATATATATATATATATATATATATATATATATATATATATATATATATATATATATATATATATATATATATATATACACACACACATACATACTCCCTCCGTCCCATAAAGTGTTACCCATTTTGACTAAAGTTGAAATTAAGAGAGTGATAATTTTGTGTTGACTTTCCAAAAATACCCTTGATATGGGGTAAAAGTAGGATGTGATGTATAGATTATTAGAAAAAAGGTATGATGTGATAGGTAGGGTTTGAAAAAGTGAGGGGTAAAAGTGGTTTTTTAATAGAAATAGGTAAGGGATTGTAGGACGCAATTTTTTTGAAACGTGTAAATTTTTTTGGGACGGAGGGAGTGTATATATATATATATATACACACACACACACACACATATATATTGGATTATTTAATTAAAATGAGACTTTTCGATCTTTTCATTTCATTTGAAGGAAGGAAGAACCAAAGCCATGCCATGCCAGCCACAACTTACGTATGCACAATTGCACACATACCACCTTATCAATACACTTCACTTCCTCCGTGTCCATCCAAACAACCTTTCACACTATTTACGCATCCTCTCTCTCTCTATATATATATATATATATATATATATATATATATATATATATATATATCTTTATCTTTATCTTTATATATAAAAAAGGAAAGTTGGAGTTCCAGAAATTATGACTGGATATTTTTTAACACCTGAAAAGACATGTCATCAAGAGCATTGACTCCAAGTTTCCTTCAACTAATTTATGGTATAATAACATAAATTATGTAACATAATAAAATTGGTGAAACATAAATATAGTATTTTTAAATTATTTTTAAATTAATTTTTTTGAATTAAAGAATTTTAATGATTCTTTAAATTAATTTTTTTGAACTATAGAATTTTAAGGAAAGATTTTGTTTTTTGAATAATGAAAGAAGAGAATAATCATACAGAGTATTTTTTAATCAATGTGAGTGAGGTGAATCATCTTAATGCAGGAGAGTACTTAATTCACTAATCAAAATTAATATGCTGATGAAGGATAAAAGAATCGTATTTTTTTGAATTATAAGATTGACAATACAGTTTTTAAATAATGCAAAAGGAGAATAAATATAGGATCACTAATTTTTTTAATACAAAGGAGGAAAAAAATTAGAATTTCTAAAAATCAATACAAAGGAGAAGAATTATATTAATGCGGATATATGGATCATTTTTTTCTAATCTAAACTAATTCAGGAGTGGAGGGAATCATTTTTTTGATCATCAAAGGCGGTTGTATAAAAGTTCAATTTATGAATGAGAATTAATATTTAGGATTCTTAAGCCTCAAAGTAATTTTAATTTGAAGAAAGATCTACTCATTATGTTATTTGGGAATACAACCATTTGAATTATGTAATAGTATGCGGTTAATTGTTGAAAAATTACAAAAAAATCTTCCCTAGCGCAATTATAATACTCCTTCCGTCCCATTAAACATAGGATGTTTTGCTTTTTGAAGAGATTTAAGGGAGTGTATTTTGGTATTGAATTTCTAAAAATGTCCTTTGATGTGATGGGTAAAAGTAGAATTTGATGGGTAGATTATTAGTAAAAAGGTATGATGTGATAGGTAGGGTATGAAAATGTAAGGGGTAAAAGTGACTTTTTAATAGAAATGAGAAGTGTTTTATGGGACGGAAGAAAAAAGAAAGGAGAAAGGTTTTATGGGACGGATGGAATATTAGGAAACAAAGTCGTTAAGGTTACACAACCTAAGTTAATTATGTTCGTTTCATATATGACTACCTTTGAAGCTTCAAAAAATACAATTTTCAAAAGTTTATGGTTCGTTATGATTATAATTAAAAGTTAGGGCCAAACATTGTATTTTATCAAGTCGGTATTCACGAATGGTTAATTTAATATTAATGTTATACAAATTGATTCACAAATGTAAAGTACATGCTTTAGATGTCTTTAGTAGTCTTTGTAACATTATACAAAAGAGCAATGCTAGGGGTAGGGGCGGACCCACATTGGGTCATACGGGTCAAGCGACCCCACAGAAATTATAAATTTTTTTAGTATATATACACAATTTTCTTAGTGTATACTTAGGTTTAGTATATATTTTAACAAACGCTATAAGCAACAACTTGTACCTGCTGAAGGAGTGGGATGCTCCGTCTTTTGAATTGTGGTGGGTGGTCCTGAGTTCGAAACTTGTTGTTGGATTGATAGTATACATTATTTTTTTGGAAGATGACACCCCTAATTTCAAGAACAAATCTTCAAATCTTCCATTTATACTTTGCCGGATTTTTTTTCGTACATAATTGAATCTAATTATCTAAATTGAATATTTCTTTTTTATTTTTAAATTATGAAAATCTTAATTTATTGTTATAAATTTATTATTGTGAATAGCATAATAGAGAATTGAATTCCTTTATTTTTTTAAGATTGTGATTTGTGAATATGTTAATATAATTAGGTTATGTTTTAAGTTTATAATGTTTTTATTATTAAAATTTCAATATAGGATGCAAAGGAATGAGTGTACATT
This sequence comes from Cuscuta australis, assembly GCA_003260385.1. Classification (NCBI taxonomy): domain Eukaryota; kingdom Viridiplantae; phylum Streptophyta; class Magnoliopsida; order Solanales; family Convolvulaceae; genus Cuscuta; species Cuscuta australis. The sequence continues at coordinate 63,046 of NQVE01000150.1, read as the reverse complement.
ATTTTTTTGGAAGATGACACCCCTAATTTCAAGAACAAATCTTCAAATCTTCCATTTATACTTTGCCGGATTTTTTTCGTACATAATTGAATCTAATTATCTAAATTGAATATTTATTTTTTTATTTTTAAATTATGAAAATCTTAATTTATTGTTAGAAATTTATTATTGTGAATAGCATAATAGAGAATTGAATTCCTTTATTTTTTTAAGATTGTGATTTGTGAATATGTTAATATAATTAGGTTATGTTTTAAGTTTATAATGTTTTTATTATTAAAATTTCAATATAGGATGCAAAGGAATGAGTATATATTATTTTTTCGAAGATGACATCCCCAATTTTCTCGAACAAATCTCCATCTTCCATTTCTACTTTACGAGATTTTTTCGAACAAATCTTCATCTTCCATTTCTACTTTGCCATATTTTTTACTTACATAATTGAATCTAATTATCGAAATTGAATATTTCTTTTTTTATTTGTAAATTGTGAAAATTTTAATTTATTATTATAAATTAAAATTTTTTTTTGATAGTATACATTATTTTTTTGGAAGATGACACCCCTAATTTCAAGAACAAATCTTCAAATCTTCCATTTATACTTTGCCGGATTTTTTTTCGTACATAATTGAATCTAATTATCTAAATTGAATATTTATTTTTTTATTTTTAAATTATGAAAATCTTAATTTATTGTTATAAATTTATTATTGTGAATAGCATAATAGAGAATTGAATTCCTTTATTTTTTTAAGATTGTGATTTGTGAATATGTTAATATAATTAGGTTATGTTTTAAATTTATAATGTTTTTTATTATTTAAATTTCAATATAGGATGCAAAGGAATGAGTATATATTATTTTTTCGAAGATGACATCCCCAATTTCTCGAACAAATCTCCATTTTCCATTTCTACTTTGCGAGATTTTTTCGAACAAATCTTCATCTTCCATTTCTACTTTGCCATATTTTTTTCTTACATAATTGAATCTAATTATCTAAATTGAATATTTCTTTTTTTATTTGTAAATTGTGAAAATTTTAATTTATTATTATAAATTTGTTATTGTGAATAGCATAATAGAGAATTGAATTCCTTTATTTTTTTAAGATTGTGATTTGTGAATATGTTAATATAATTAGGTTATGTTTTAAGTTTATAATGTTTTTTATTATTTAAATTTCAATATAGGATGCAAAGGAATGAGTATATATTATTTTTTGGAAGATGACATCCCCAATTTCTCGAACAAATCTTCATCTTCCATTTCTACTTTGCGAGATTTTTTCGAACAAATCTTCATCTTCCATTTCTACTTTGCCATATTTTTTTCTTACATAATTGAATCCAATTATCTAAATTGAATATTTCTTTTTTATTTGTAAATTGTGAAAATTTTAATTTATTATTATAAATTTGTTATTGTGAATAGCAGAATAGAGAATTGAATTCCTTTATTTTTTTAAGATTGTGATTTGTGAATATGTTAATATAATTAGGTTATGTTTTAAGTTTATAATGTTTTTTATTATTAAAATTTCAATATAGGATGCAAAGGAATGAGTATATATTATTTTTTGGAAGATGACATCCCCAATTTCTCGAACAAATCTTCATTTTCCATTTCTACTTTGCGAGATTTTTTCAAACAAATCTTCATCTTCCATTTCTACTTTGTCATATTTTTTTCTTACATAATTGAATCTAATTATCTAAATTGAATATTTTTTTTATTTGTAAATTGTGAAAATTTTAATTTATTATTATAAATTTGTTATTGTGAATAGCATAATAGAGAATTGAATTCCTTTATTTTTTTAAGATTGTGATTTGTGAATATGTTAATATAATTAGGTTATGTTTTAAGTTTATAATGTTTTTTATTATTTAAATTTCAATATAGGATGCAAAGGAATGAGTATATATTATTTTTTGGAAGATGACATCCCCAATTTCTCGAACAAATCTCCATCTTCCATTTCTACTTTGCGAGATTTTTTCGAACAAATCTTCATCTTCCATTTCTACTTTGCCAGCTTTTTTCTCTTACATTATTGAATCTAATTATCTAAATTGGATATTTCTTTTTTTTATTTGTAAATTATGAAAATTTTAATTTATTGTTATAAATTTGTTAATGTGAATAGCAGAATAGGGAATTGAATTCGTTTATTTTTTTAGATTGTGATTTGTGAATATGTTAATATAATTAGGTTATATTTTAAGTTTATAGTGTTTTTAATTATTTTAATTTCAATATAGGATGCAAAGGTATTTTAAAAAAACACCAAGATTTAAAAAGAAAGAATTGAGTGAGAATCCAAAGATGTATTTCATATTTGCAATGTAGAACTATTTTTAGTTAGTATTTTCAATAATATATATAAGCTTTAATGTTATGTATTATAGAATAATGTTTATCTATTGTTAGAAGCGGATGGTTGGATATAAATTTTCTAAATTTTGACCCCACGGTTCAAATGTTCTGAGTCCGCCCCTGGCTTGGGGTACACCATTTTGGTGTACCCCATTTGTCCCCCACCCCTTTATCCACCATTCAATTTTATTTTATTTTTATTTATTTAATTTTGTTTTAGTTTCTTGCCTTTTTGTGTGATGATGGAAGGGGTGGGGGACAAATGGGCTACACCTTTGGTGTACCCCTAGCATTTTTCTATACAAAAATATTGTATACTCAAATATTTTTCAAATTATTCTAATTTAGCTAACAGTTTGATATGTTAATTTTCAACTGTATATAATAAAATTATCTTTAGCAAATGTCATATGATTTATCATTATTTTAACTTTTAAGGTCAATGTTTTATTTTGTTCGATTTCTGAAGAATGTGGTAGTAAAGAAAAATTACAAATTGCAATAAAAAATCATTTAATCTCGTGCGTTGCACGCGTTAAAATGCTAATATATATATATATATATATATATATATATATATATATATATATATATATATATATATATATATATATATATATATATATATATATATATATATATATATATATTAAAGACACACACATACATATACTCTGTATATCCCTTGATATTGTCCAACCTCTCCCTCCTCCCGTTTCATAATTATAACACCCCCTTAACAACAACAAAAGATTAATTACTCCCTGCGGTTTATAAATTTTCTCTTATTTGGATTTTTATGAATTTTAAGAAAAAGATATTTTTATATTGACTTTAACAAATTATTCTTGATACAATGAGTGCGATTGGGAGATTATTAATGTCTTAATAAATATAATTGATGTTATCGATAAAGAATTTGTAGGATAAAAATAATTTTTTAATGACAATATGTATAAAAATAATAATATATCACGTGCATCTTTCGCATATATCTATCATTAAATAATACTGAGTCCAAATTAATAAGTGGCTACTGATAAATTGAAACTAGGGGTGTGTTGGGCCCCCACTGCAAATAAATGGAAAGAAAATAAAAGAGAGCACACAAATTTTTAACGTGGTTCGGCACCTCAAGACCTACTCCACGACCCCCTCTGGGATAAAATCTCACTAGTAATTTTTGCACGGAAAAATTACAAACCCTCTCCAATATTTGACACTCATAACCTAAAATCTAATACACAATTATATAGATTAAAGGATTGTGTTGTGTGATGGAAGCCTATATCTCCTCTTTATTTATAGGCTCCAATCCTCCTCAATTTTCCTATCCCACCGATGTGGGACTTTGAAGTAACACTCAACAAATCTCCCCTTAATTCAAAGTCCTACATCATTTGCGATTTCTGCAGCGATACTCCCATCCTGCAGAATCTTATGTCCAGCAGTACTCTTATCTTCAGAAGAGATCATCTTCATAAGTGATCACATTTGCGGAAGAAGCTTCCTTCGATTTGCCCTTCTTCTCCTTTAGGATCTGCAAGTCCTCCTTGAGTTCTGGACAACCGTTCTTCGTGTGACCTAACTTTTCACAGTAATAGCACCTAACAGTGCTCATGTCTCTCAGATGCGATCTTCTCCCAAGTTGGTCACTCTTCTTCTTCCTCCCTTTCTCAACACTCACAGCAGCTAGTAAATGATTGTCCCTGGAAGACTCTTCACCTCCCATCATCCTTTGACTCTCCTTCAAGGCAGTCGTCACCTCATCTAGTCGCAGTGTAGTCCTTCCTGCTATCATTGACTGCACAAACGGCTTAAAGGATTTTGGTAGTGAAGCCAGTAGAAGCAGCCCTTGCTCTTCATCCTTGATAGTCTCCCTTGCATTTAACAACCTTGATACTTGCTCATTAAACTTGTTGATGTGATCAATTATGCTACCTCCCTCTTCCATCTTCAGTGAGTACAAGTCCATCCTCATCATCAACCGGTTAGTAAGTGTCTTCGACGCAAACTTGCTCTCCAACGTTTCCCACAGCTTCTTTGGTGATGTCTCTTTCAGCACTGTCACTTTAATCTGTGGGGACAGTGCCAACCGAATTGTGCTGACAGCCTTCTTCTGGATTGTACTCCACTCTGATTCTTTCATATTACTTGGCTTCTCATCTTGCAATGCTAAATCAAGACCTTGCTGGACCAAATAGTCTTGAATCGTGCATTGCCACAACATGAAGTCCGCTCTTCCATCAAATAACGGAACTTCAAACTTCAAGGTAGTCATAGTTCCACTCAAGAAGCAATCAACCAATACCAAACAATCCAAATTTGAGGAAACTCGCCTCAAAAATAGAATCAGGACGTCAAAATTAGTCAGAACCAACTTCTCTCCGAAAGTCACCAGCGGGACCCACACAATAACTGGACCTGCTGACGTGGCAATGGGACCCACTGATGACTGGACTCGCTGACGTGGTGCTGACTGGATGATGACGTGGCACTCGGACCCACAAACTGCTGACGTGGCACTCACGGACCCACCTCTGCTGACTGGACCACCACCACCTCCGCTGAAGTGGCACTCCCTCCTCTTGCTCCTTGCTCTATCTCCTTCCTCCCTAGGCTGCAACTCTGTAATTAATAATTCTTTTCTGATGTGGAAGATCAGTCAAAGCTGCAACCATAGAGCATACTAAGAATTATAATTACTAGATCACCCGGGCTCTGCACCTTGGCTCCGATACCACTTGTTGGGCCCCCACTGCAAATAAATGGAAAGAAAATAAAAGAGAGCACACAAATTTTTAACGTGGTTCGGCACCTCAAGACCTACTCCACGACCCCCTCTGGGATAAAATCTCACTAGTAATTTTTGCACGGAAAAATTACAAACCCTCTCCAATATTTGACACTCACAACCTAAAATCTAATACACAATTATATAGATTGAAGGATTGTGTTGTGTGATGGAAGCCTATATCTCCTTTTTATTTATAGGCTCCAATCCTCCTCAATTTTCCTATCCCACCGATGTGGGACTTTGAAGTAACACTCAACAGGGTGTGCACGGGCTAGTCGGGCCGATTTTCATAAGACCCGGCTTCGACTTGTTTTTAGAATAAACCGGCCGAGATGGGCCGGGTTGTTGAAAAATATTTGGAACCGATCTCAACCCGGATTGGTTCAAACCATTCAGTTTTACGGGTCCACGGGTCCGTGAGATTTTTCTACTCCTTCCGTCCATGAAAAATATTTCTTCTTTTTTTTCATTCGTCCCAAAAAACTTTTTCCATTTTTATTGAAAAGTCACTTTTACCCCTTCTAATACTTAATATATTTATCACTTCACATTTATTCACTATTAATCTACTCATCAAATCCTATTTTATCCATCATATCAAAGGACATCTTTAGAAACTCAACACCAAAATACATTCCCCTTAAACCCCTTAAGAATCAAAACAATCTCATGTTTTCATGGACGAAGAGTATTAAATTAAGGATTTAAAGTACATCACAAAGAAGTAAACAATGTATATGAGAATAGTTAATAGAATAGTACACTTTATAAAACTAATCCAAGACTTTTATAAATGGAATAAAAATAAATTATAATATTCACCCAAAAAAAGATTTTCACCACTTGAAGTTGTAAAACGTATAAGAAAAAATGTAATTGACGACTAAAATTTTACCAATTACTCCGTATGTTATATATATAATTTTATTAATAGAATATTGAATAAACCATATTATTTATTAATACAATTTGATGAAAAGAATAAAATCTACATTATGATTTACTATACTTTAATTTATATGATACTTTTATAATTATAACTTTATTAAATTATAGGAAACAGGCTTGTCCGGGCCTACTTGTTTCTAAATATTAAGAATTGGCCCAACTTGTTTTGCTAAAGGACCCGCCCCGACCCAGTTTGTTTATAAAGAACTTCCTTCGTCACATAAAACTTTTCAAATATTAAAAGACGTATCTTAAAAATGGATAATTTTGATATTATATACTCCCTCCGTCCCGGAAAAATGAGAGTTTTGGCTTTAGAGAGAGATTTAAGGAGTATTGAATTTCCAAAAATGTCCTTTGATGTGATGGGTAAAAATATGATTTGATGGATAGATTATTAGTAAAAAAGTATGATGTGATAGGTAGGGTATGAAAAAGTAAGGGGTCAAAGTGACTTTTTAATATTCCCTCCGTTCCTTTAAATCCTTCCAGTATTGACTTTTGGGAAAAATAAGGAAAGTGTAATTTTGGTTGACTTTCCAATTTTGCCCCTGATGTGATGGGTAAAAATAAGATGTGATAGTTTGGTTATTAGTGAAAAGTATGATGTGATAAATAGGGTATGAAAAAGTAAGGGTAAAAGTGGGTTTTTAATAGAAAGTGAAAGTGTTTTAGGGATTCAAAAAAAACGAAAGAGGAAGAGTTTTGTGGAACGGAGGGAGTATAAATGAGAAGTGTTTTTTGGGACGGATGAAAAAAGAAAGGAGAAAGGTTTTCTAGGACGGAGGGAGTACTAATTATGAATCTTCTATCCTACATATTTTATCCTAACTTATTATTCCCTCCGTCCCAAAAAATCTTTCCTGTTTCATTTTTTGCGCATCCCAAAAAACACTTCTATGCCGTCTTGGATGCCAAAAAAACTTTCAAAATAACTTCTACCCACAATAAAGAAGAAATGTTGTTAATTTTAGGCATTTTAGATGTCGATAGAAGTGTTTTATGGGATGCGCAAAAAATGAAAGAGGAAAGACTTTTTGGGACGGAGGGAGTATAAAGTAAGGGTGAAACTCAAAAATATTATCAAAATTATTTTAGGACACACCTTTTTCCATATTTCAAAAGTTTTATGGGACGAAGAAAGTAGAAAGTAACCATGTCAACTCTTGTTTTAAAGAACTTTATGTAGTTTTTAAACATTTAAATTTGATTTTAAAATTTTACACTTATAATCATATAAATCCTATTGATTTGAAAGCCAAATATGAATGAGAAACTCAAAATAAATCTGGATGGAGGAAGTACTTGTAATCAATGACATACTTTTATGTTTCCATGAACTCAGATAGTACGGTACGATGCAACTAGAACCATTTCGATCGATGAAAGTACATTCATTGATTGGTTTCGGCGAGACCCACCAAACGGATGACAAAACAAGAAACGTCATTGATGAGTGATGACACCATATGGTTTTTCGATCGATTCCTGTATTTTTCTGTATTGATGAGGAAACACGGGTGTTACTTGTTGTGCCATCCCGTGTAATTTTACTTATATATAACATGTGAGAATATATAAAAATCTTTTATAGTCTTACAACCACAAAATTGAACTTTTATTTGATGAGATCGTTTCCTGAAATGGTAGTTAGGTTCTGTTGACCAAAAGGTAACGAGTTTGAATTTCTCTGTCACCCAGTTTAAAACAATTGAGTTTCACGTGATCAAAGCAATCGACAATGCTTGCATGTGAAAGTTTGTGCTAGATTATAGAAACTTTTTTTAGCGTATAATTACAAGTTTGAATTTTTGATTGATTTAGCTCCTTGACATAATACTAAAGCCTAAAAATTGAATAAATTTAATATAAAAAATTACTTGTAAAAGTGAACGAATAGAATTCAAGAATGAGAGTAGTAGAATCTTATTAGTGTACATATGTGCTAGGGGAGAGGGAGACAATAAAGCACAAGGGGAGGCATAGCTAGGTGCCAAAAAGGGATTGAGTGGGGTATAGCTAGGGATGTAGGAGGTGTAGGGGTGGATGAACAGAGCTAGTAAAGGGCATGCAGTAATAACGAAAAAAGGCAAATCAGATGGATCAGAGAAGCTTTTAGGCACTGTGTGTTGTTTCACCTACAGAGAGACTACGTACTGACCCCACGCACCCGGCCACAGTATACATTCAGACGTCGTCCTTGCTACTAGCTAGCTGCTGCCACTGCTGGGACGACGGGAGATAGATAATGACAAATTCGGATAGTGATACTTCACAGATTCGAATTTAAGAGAATCTTTTACTCCCGCCCTCTATTCGCATTGTAAGGGTTGCATGCTCTCTCTTAGCCCGTGGTACCGCTAGAACCTATCATAAATATAATCATTCTTTTTTAAATGGTTAGACATCGGCGGTAGGGGATGATCCCCAAAACTAGCTAATCGCTATCATCCCGTTTCGAAACGAGGCGGAATAATACCACAACGATGCTTTAGCGGGCCTTGCCAAAAAGTTAAACATGCATTCCTCAAATAATATTAAAAAAAAACATAACTTTGCACCAAAAAAGTATAACTTTGTTATAAAAAATAAAGTAATGGCTTTGATCGAATTCAAAACGACCATAAACGTAAATAATACTCCGTAATACATAGTAAATGATAACAAATCCAAATTGTAAAAATCAGATGTATTTTTATAATTCATACTCCCACTGTTCCACAAAACCCGTCCTCTTTCGTTTTATTTTTGCTTTCTACAAAATACTTCCACTTTCTATTAAAAAACCACTTTTACCCCTACTTTTTCATACCCTACCTATCACATCATACTTTTTCACTAATAACCAAACTATCACATCTTACTTTTTTCCATCACATCAGGGGCAAAATTGGAAAGTCAACCAAAATTACACTTTCCTTATTTTTCCCTAAAGTCAAAACCAGAAGGGTTTTGTGGAACAGAGGGAGTACAATAAGAGACTATTAATGACTCTAAAAATGTATAATGTTCATAGTACTAATAAATATTTTAACAACAATAATAATGAAATAATATTTAAAAAATACAATATGAAATACTTCATATATAAATATATCACAAGATAAAGTAGACAGGTAAGTACTTGACGTGCTTTGAACGTTTTAGTCTGTGATAATGAGTTTTATATTTTTGTATCATGATCCTGCCTGGTTTGTTATTGGTTTGGTTTTATTCGGGATGAAAAAAAAATCATTCCCGTCTAAAAACACTATAAACAGTTCGGTACGATTCGGTTCAGTAGGTTACCATGTTGGTTCGATTTTTTGATTCACCCCTATTGCTTTGAATACTTTACGTTGGTGGCGTTGTACCGCTGGCAAGGCAAGACTACTAATAGGATAACACCCCATGTTGGTGTTAATTATTTTCACCGATTCTATCATTTTTACTGTCTCAAAATGATAAACGATCCTAACAATCACCAAAAATACGAGCAAGCTATCTTTGACGTGGAAACCCAAATCGAGAGAAAACTATGAGCCTTTTCAGTGGTACCATGCCAACGAGAAAATTTCATCAATGTCGGGGGTAGTATATAGTACATAATCCTTGCATTGTAGCTATATATTGATAGATCACTCTAGCTTTATGAAAGAATTAATAATACAATGAGTATTTTCTAAGGAAAAGAGAATGTATACTAGTATGATTGTGATATTGGCCCGCCCACCTTGAAGGTCGAGAGTTATACTTATAATGAGAGATGGGGGAGTAGTTATGGAGACGAAGAAAATGGTGGAGGTATTTTAGGAGGAGTATATGGTGCAACTAGTTATAGTAGGAAATTAATGGTGGAGGTAATTTGTGTGGAGTAATTGGTGATCATAATTATAGTAATATTATTTGAGAAATTTGGACCAGGATGCCCGGGCCAGATAATATTTCCCATCACCCAAGTTCAACTCGCTTGTTGGCAACTACGTGAGAAAATAATTATGCTAAACATAGGGTTTTTGTAAGTACTAAGTGCTGTTTCTATCCTTTACTACATCAAAAGTTTGTATTTAATACTAACCACGTTATAGTGTATTCTTTCAATTTAATTTTTAGTCAAACTAGAAAAACATTATAACTCAAATAAATAAGATTAGTAATGTACATTAACATAAAAATAATTTTATTAGATTTTCCTTGTAAAAAACTTTTAGAATTTTATTTGTTCATTGTAAATGATACGGAGTATTTATTTCATAATATTTGATCTTATTATATAAAATACTTTCAAAATATTATTTTGTCTGATTAATGAACAATATACTCCTCCGTCCACAAATAAACTTCACGTTCACTATTCACAGGATCAAACTTTATTCACTTTGTTGGCCTATTTTCGTCACTCATTTGATTAAATAATATAGTCATGTCACGTCTAGTTTTGTAGATCTTTTGATATAGTTTTTTAATATGTAAATTTTATTTTTAAATTTTACACCATTTTTCATATAAAATGATTTGAAAATAACTTCAGTCAAACATCGTAACGCGCAACGGGAAGTTTATTTGTGGACGGAGGGAGTATATATTTTATTTAACTATAGATCAAAAGTTGAAAACGGTTGAAAAATTAAAACAGGACAAATACTCCAGGACAGAGGTAATACAAATTACATGTTTCAAAATTACATTAAATTTTTACAAAATAAGAGTTGATAATGATATTTGTTTATGAAATACAGAGTAATCAATGAAAATAAAAAATGTTATCTAGAGGCAAAATAGTAATATACTGATTAATTGAAATGATATTTTTGGGAATTGGGACGAAGAGTCTAATATTTTGAGCTTGTATTTTAGAGAGTTTAAACTCTTACTACCTCCGTCCTAGTGTATTTGTCTAGTTTGACTTTTTCGAGTCAAAGTGGACACATTTTGAACTTCAATTACTCTTAAATTAAATTGCATATTAGAATAATGAAATACAATTTTGAAAGTTCTCAGAACGATAAATCCAATAAAGTCATTTTTATGTTAAAATACATACATTATGATTTTTATTTAATTGAATCTCAAAGTTTATCCAGTTTGACTCGAAAAAGTCAAACTGGACAAATACACTGGGACGGAGGGAGTAACTTTCAGTTTCTTACATGTTTTTTCTAGTACCTTTTTATTTTTTCCAATTTTTTCTAGTTTTTTCAGTTAATTCCAATTTCTTCCATGTCTTTCAGTTTCTTCTAGTTTTTTCCAGTTCTTTCTAGTTTCTTCCAATTTTTCCAATATCGTTCAATTTTCCTAACTATTATCGTTTTCTTCAATATCTTTTTACTCCCAAAAAATTGACTTTAAAATAATATAATTTGCATGTATTATTATCATCATTATACCTATAGTTTATAATTATTTCAATGTTTATATTTTTATTCTTCCCATGTTAATATTTTGTGATTCGCAGTCATTCTTCCATTTTTAATATAAGTAATAAGGAGTATAATTTTATTGGGAAAATAGTTTTTTTTAATTTACATGACACTAAACTATGTTTCAATAATTATGGAAATTTTACTATTCTAATTTAATCTAGGAAAACATCAATATTGTATATTAAAAAAATAAGGATTATGCTACTCTCTTTGTCCCTAATTAAATGACATATACAATACTATTGATGTGGTCGAATTTGGTGAGTAATAAACTCCTTCCACACTGGAAAAATGGTAGAAAAGAGACTAGTATATATATGGTTACCTAACTCCATTAGTATGAGACCTTTTTTGAAGTGCCTAAAAATAAATCCGTGAGGGCTTAGCCCAAAGCGAACAATATTATACTAATGCGAGATTGGAGTAAGGTACGCACGGTCTCTGTAGTGGGGCTAGACCTCGGGCGTAAATGGGGGCGTCATGCCCCGGCACGGCGTGATAGAGACATGACAATGGACGAGCGTTGCCCCTCTCTTTTTTATTTTATTTTATTTTTAACCTTCAACCAAACAAAATTTAACACACTTTCACATCATCCAAATAAAATAATTCACACTTTCGCACTTCATCATTACCCCTTCGCAACCACCATACCACACTACACATGTTTTACACCCATAATATTTGGCGAATTCTTCTGTGGACTTAAGTTCATGCTCATTTAGTACACCTTAGTGCATTTAGAGCATAAAAGGAGTGAACCTTTGGAAAAAAAGAAAGAAAATATCCACCTGTTAACCCATGAAAAATGTGAGAAGGTCTATATTTAAAATGTGGATTTTGGGGTCAAGTAAGCATTATTACTCATAATATATACACATCATCAATTCCCGTCAAGCCCCCCACTGCACGTAACCTTGTTTTAGAATAAACTAAAAAAAACTAAAAAAAAATTGTAAAACATTTTCAAGAGAAAGAACTCCGGTTCCCTCCGTGATATCCGTTTTTTTATGGATTTAGTTTCCACAATCAAATTTACAAAATTCATACTCTATAGTCTATATATATATCATTGTAGTACATTACATTATATTGTTTCTCCAAACCCAAAAGACTCTTCTTCTTCTATCTCCACCCTACTTCTTAATTGCTTGATAACTCCACGTACCATCTGGGTTCACCTCCAACGTAACCAAAAACACCAAAACACATATTTTAGTCTTTTAGTTTTCTGAATGTAATTAGTTCCACAGATTTAATTAATTGCACTACAAACCAAAACACGCATCCTAATTACTTGATCACCTTCAATTCTTGTTATTTAATTAAAACCATATGAGATTTTTTATTTTATTTTTTTCAACTTTTAGTGGACTAAAGTGCAAGCAGAAACCAACAATGAGGAACCATAACGTACAATCACTATCAGAATCAACAAGCAGATTCAGTATCAATTTGAAATTTAAAACTCAAAATGAAAACACAAGCAAATTCAAGATAATAACCAGTTAATTAATTACTTATTCCAAGCAAACACATAAATAATAATTGTACGGAGGAGTAATAAAATTAAGAATTGAAATTATATATAGGAGTAATTAATATTCTTTAATTACTGACCCCTTTTTTTTAAGATTATTATGGCATGGAAGTATAGTTATTATTATTATTCATGGGAGACGATAATGGCGGCCAAGCTTCAAACTCACTCCTATTTTCGCCGCTTCCGTTTATAACGTCGGTGTCGTCAAAGAGCCATTCCGTTCCTGTGCTCCCGCCGGATTGTTTGCCGGCGGCGGCAAAACCGGCAGAGGTTTCGGCCGCTTCCGGCGGCGGCGGGACTTTCGGGATCTCCTGAAATGATTGCTTTTCTTTCCGTCCGCCGAAGAACATGGCGGCGGCCAATCTTTGCTGCTGGAGTTTCCAGTGAAGCTCTTGGTTTATCGTGCTCAACGACTCGATTGAGGATGCTAGATTCGCACTTGTGCCCATTTCTTGAAAACCCACTCCGGCGCCGGCGGGGTTCTCTGCTTGGGGTTTTAGCACGCAGGGGAAGGCGAAGTTGAAGCCGAGGAGAGGTGGAGTTCCGGCAGCCGGGTCGATGATGTTGAAACACGGGCTCGGCGATGACGGGATGACCATCGGCGAAGAGAGGTGACCGAAAAGGCCGACGCCGGCGGTGGCCGGGGAGTTTCCGTTTAAAGCCGGCGGAGGTGGCGGAGTGTTCAGCCCGGCGAGCTGGAAGTCCATGGCGGGGGAAGACAGGCCGCTGAGGAGCTTGAACCCGCCAATATCCAACGACGAGGACTCGCCGGAAAACCTCGCCGACGACGAAGGCCTCATCATTTTCTTGTTCTTCCGGCAACCCCCTCCGATGGGGACGCTCCGGAGAGCGCCCCCTCTGGTCCAGTACCTTCTGCAAGTCTTGCAGAAGTGTCTGGGCTGAGAAAGGCTGTAATTGTTGAAGTAGCAAAACTTGGTGTTGGGGGAATCGCATCTGGGGCACTTGAGTGTGGCGGCGGCGGCCGCCCCATCCTGCTGCGGCCTGGTGGTCGCCGCTCTGCGGCCGCCGCCGCCGGAGCTCTGATCTTTACCATGATCTCCCTTTTGTGAGGCCATATGAATGACAATACTCTCTAGCTAACAATAATAAAAGAAAAGGTGAAGAAAAAAAATAAATGGAGAGGTGATGGAAAGGTTGTAAAGGTTCCCTTTAGGAGAGGGAAAGGGTGGTTTCATGCATGGGTTCTTGTGATCTTCATCAAGAAAGGAAAGGAAAGGGTGTTCCAATTCAGCTGAGAAACTAACTAATTTAAGAAAAACTAAAAAAGATATATGGGGTAGATCTGATTCATAGGGCAGAATAAATAAATAAAGTTTGCATATGATGTGATGAGAGAGAGAGAGACAGATCAGATCTTACTATCTACAAGAAGAAGGTTTAGCAAGGCAATGTATTTTCTCATGAGGAGAGAGAGAGAAAGGAGAGAGAGAGAGAGGGGTAATAAAGGAAAGAGTGATATGATGACATCTTATGTTATGCATCCAAACAAGGGGGGGTTACACTATCCTCGTGTTGGATATGATTCAAAATGGAGATCACGATGGTGAAAACAAAACCTTGCATAACGGTTGGCCGGGTCGGATTTGGATTCGGTATTATCAAAAGAGAAATTTACATAAATAGGACTAAAACATAATGACTTTCCCAATATAGGACCATATGTTTTTATTTCCCAATGTAGGACCTTTGGTCATTATTAAGTAGTCATTATTAAAGTAAATGTCCATTATTACTGGACATTAATCCTCCCACTAGGTCATTATTAAGTCCTATTTAGAGAATAAAAAAGTTTAAGTCCTACATTAAGAAAGTCATTATGTTTTAGTCCTATTTAGTGCAAATTTCACTTATCAAAATCGGGTTGATGAATGTTTGTTCATGTCCCAGATATAACGAGTTCGAATCCATCCAACGAGTTTAAGCACCTATTTTCAAAGTTAAAAAATAAGCCTTCCCCAAACCCAAAGAAGGTAATCAAAAAGTGAAATTTACACTAAATAGAACTAAAATATAAGTCATTTTCAATATAAGACTTAAACTTTGTATTACCTAGATACTATTTAATAATGTTTAGTGGGAAGAATAATGTCCAGTAATAGTGGACATTTACTTAAATAATAACTGATGAATAATGACCAATGGTCCTATATTAGAAAATAAAAACATATGATCCTATATTGAGAAAATCATTACATTTAATTTTAGTCCTATTTAAGTAAATTCCCCAATCAAAAATAGAAAAAAATTTAGGCCTAGCAAAAATTTGTTAACATCATCATGTCTCGAAAAAACAATTCAAGCACACTATGATAAAAATAGGACATTGAACCTTGGTGAAAATAAAATACTCCTTCCATCCCAAAAAGTTTTTCACGTTTCAAAAAGATCGTGTCCCAAAAAGTCCTATCTATTTCTATTAAAAATCCACTTTTATCTCTTACCTTTTTCATACCTACCTATCACATCACACCTTTTTCTTAATAACACACACATTACATCCTACTTTTACCTATCACATATTCTACCACTTTAGTCAATATGTTCATATCTTTCTGACACGGAGCGAGTATAACATAAGAGTTTAGACAAACAAATTTATTCAAACAAAATAGGTACTTTTTGATATATGCAAATTTATATAGAGCACTATTCAAAATATAAATTTGAAATCTAGTTTTATTAATACCATAATAAAAAGATACTCCATACAAAAAAACCAAGAACATAATACTCGACTAAAAAGGCTTAAACACATTGGGTCAAACTCGACTCAAGTGGAAATTTTAATGGGTCTTTCGGTTTGAATCATAGAATTTCGATTAAATTCTCTAAATAGTCCTTTATAAATGAAAAGTTTCCATATCTAGTTCACATTTATTAAATATTAAATAAACAGTCCTTATTAATTGGGTACCATTGCACGTTTACTCCATCTTTTTTTTCATCTCTGTGCCATTAGACAAGGACCAAACGTAGAATGATACTCAATCAATAAAGACCATGAAAATAATATTTGATAATATGGACTAAATATGGAAATTTCTCGTTATAAAGAACTTTTTGGATAATTTGTTCTTTTTAAACCACTTTTAATATAAAAATTAATAGATAGGAAAATGTATAATTGTAGTTTATTTATAAAAAATCAAAATTTGTACACCACAAAAAATATTTTATCAAAAAATTTAATTTTTAATACGAGAATCTATTCGAAACTGATAGTGATGGGTATATTCCACCCAGAACCGGTCAAGGAATGCACTCAAATATCCAATCGGTTAAGGTTGATTTTTCAGAATGGGAGGCCTAAAACAAAAGAAAAAATTTGCTGGGGGACCAAAGGATTGACCGGTACACTTCGGAAAGTCTACCTGTCAAACTTCTTTATTCCCTCATACGTCTCTAATTTCAGTAAACTCATACCTAAGAAATCACCCAGTATGATTTCAAGGATTGAGAAGTGTCGACAAAGAAGAATCCAAAGGAGCTTGGACTGTAGCGACCATGTTCCACGGAGAATCGTCGGAGATACTTGTACAATCCATCCAAAGCACTACGTGACAAGGAAGCCAATTCCTCACTAGGCGACAAGACTGCTAAAGGATGGAGGCAGTCACCTCGCACCACCCAGGATTGTGCCCTAACGTGGATGCGCGGAGCCATGTCTCCTCTGGCTCACTATAAATACTTGTGTAACCCTCAAAGGAAGGGGGCCAATTTCTTCTCTCTAAAACTCCCGTGTAAAAACTCCCGTGCATTCTACTATATTCGTAATATTAATTGGGCTACAGGTGTTCCACCTACAGTCCTTCCAGATACTTTGTGTGTTTTACCTTCTTACTTTCTCGAATCTAGTAAACAATTCTAGACTCGGTCTAGCATTGTTTACCCGATTAGGTAATTTACACCGTCAGATAGGAATTAAAAAGATATTCGAAGTTATTATCCCTTTTTAATAACGTAAGAGCTTCAAATTTTTATCTCCAAAATAAGAGTATAATGCTAATAATGTCAATATATAATATCACTATATAATTTCATTATGTTACAGTACAAACTCGTATATTGAGAAAAAACATGAAATTCTTATCTTGAAGATATATGTTATATTTACTCCTATTTTGGATGATTTCAAATTACTTATTAATTCCTATATCTTCCAAGATAATTCTCATATTAAAAAATGAATTTTTTGGTAAATTATTTTTAATGATAATTTTGACTTTTTATATACAAACTACAATCATATACTTTTGAGTTTTTTTTGTCAAAATCGGAAATTTTGACCACGAACTAAATAAAATTAATATTAGATATTTATACAAAAATAATTTTATTGGATTTATGTAAAAAATTTTATTTAATTAAAGGTCAAATGTTGAAAATGGTTGAATGCAAAAAGTCAAAATTGGACAAAATACTCAAAGACGGAAGTAATAATTTCAATATTTAAAATGGTTTTAAAAAAAGTGAACTCTCCAAATAGTCCTTTATAACGGGAGAATTTCCATATTTAGTCCATATTATCAAATATTATTTTTATGGTCCTTATTGATTGGGTATTTGGGTATCATTCTACGTTTGGTCCTTGTTTAACGGCATGGAAATAGAAAAATAGACGGAGGACTAAACAATGAAATGATAACCAATTAATAAGGACTATCAATATAATATTTGCTCAATGTAGACTAAATATGGAAACCCCCCATTTATAAAGGACTATTTAAAGAATTTACTCTAGAATTTATATTCAAAACTTAGGGGGGTGTATTCAATTAGGAGTTTTTAGGATTTTTTAAGACTTTCAAAATCAGAAGGTATTTAATATGAATTTTTAAAAATCTTTTAAAATTTTGAGGTATTTAATGTATATTTTCTTAAGTCTTTAAAAATCATGGGATATTCAATAAAGATTTTAAAAACTCCAAAAAAATCTCTAAGTATTCAATAACCATGGCTTTTAAAACTCTATGGACTTTGTTGGATTCTTTTCCAAAATTTGCCTATCTAAAAGCCCTTCTTACAAGGCCAGATTTCTAATTTTCTACTGCAAAAATCTTGAAGAGTTTCGCCACTTTTACGAGATATCAATTGATTTTGGATTTGTGCGATCTTATAGGATTGCACCATAAATTCGGAAGAGTCCGCCACTACTTATATGGGGTTGCAATTCACATGGTTGGAATTCCATCTTCTGCGCCATTGTTCATCTTCATTCCCAGGTGTATTTGTTCCTTTTATTTCCTTTACAACTTTGTTATGGTGTTGTCAGATTTGGAGAAGGATAGCTTTTTAATGGGGTTGTTCTTCATATTTGGAAGATGAGAGGACGAAGGGTAGGAGCATTATGCAGAAGAGTTCCGCTGGGGTCTGAAGATTCTAAACAAATTGGAATTCATGAAAATCTTTTAAAATCTTTCTAATAAAATACATTAAAATCTACCTAATTCTGCATAGACTTAAAACAATATATTGATTTTACAAAATTCATAAATTTTAAATAATCTATTATAATCTATTTATAAGTTTTTACGGATTGATAATTATTGTGGATTGTGCGAACAATGTGAAAAAACCCTTGATCATTTATTCAGTTCATGTGGCTATGATGTGAGGATATTGGGAGATACATCTCTATGGACAGGAATGGACATAAAATCACAGTCATTGAAGGATATGGAAGTCATAATGAAGACCAGCAAAAAACAGGGGAGAGAGGAAGCTGAAGGGTGCTATATTTAACACTTATTGCTACACGATATGGAGAGCTACCTAGAAATAGCAAGGTTTATGCCTAGGAAGCGGTGAATGTACACTACAAGAAAACGCGAAAAGGATGACGGAAAATGGCGACGGGATTATTTCCGTTGTTAATAGTGACGGAATCAACGACGGATTGGAGATGCCTACCAGTCTTAGCGACGGAACTTAACCTACAATCCATCGTTGATCGAGTAGACGCGGGAAGAAGTGCACGCCACGTTTAGCGACGGAAACGAACCGTCGTTAAGTTGGCGATGGAAATAAACCGTCGCGTAAAAGTAATTTCTTTATCCGCTTTTAAACGCTGCCGTTTTGCTCAGCGACGGAAAATTTCCGTCGCTAGGTTCCGTCGCCGCCCGTAACTTAAAATCGAATCTGCTTTTCTTTTCCAGACAGAAAGCATCGCACACCACAAGCTCATAAATTCCGTCTAGTCCAAGTCGCTGCTCACTGCCATTCTCCGTTCCCTTCGCCGCCGCTCGCCGCCGACCGTCTGCCAGTCTCTATCCACAAATCTCAGGTTTATTTCCATTTTGTTTTACAATTGAGGTTGTAAACAATTTCGATTATATATAGATTATCTTTTTATCCTCGGATACACGATTATTATTGTTTGATGATATGAATAAAAATATAGTATTATGTGTAAATTATTTAACATTTTCTTCAAAGTTTAAACATTCTTGGAATTAGGGGTTTTTCCCCAAAATTTTGTCATTTTATTTTAAAAACTTAATTATATGCTTGGAACTTCTAGTGAATGAATATTATGCTTATTAATTGCTTCATAGCATATTTTGGATATTGTAAATGTTATAAGGATTATGTACGTATTATGTATGTTGTTGAATATTGTAGTTGTTGTATGCTTTATATATATTTGTATTTTGTTTAAGATATTTTCTGACATGTCCGGTCTAACTTCCTTTTTTAAATTTAGAAACATGCCACTTGGGACCCTCGCATTGATGATAGGGTTATGTTCCGTGCTTGGCGATCGAAGGCTAGAAGACGATACACTGACTGGCTCTCATTTATTAGGAATGAGAAGAAAGGAACAGAGAAGGTGCAACAACTTGTACCGCAATCGTGGAAGGAGCTATTTCTAAATTTTCTTTTGAATTGATGACTTATGTTATACTCCCCATCAAATCGTGTGTATATATTTCTATTCTTGTATTTATATGTTGTTAAACAGTCTTGGAAGTCTCCAAAGTTCTTGGCATCCTCGAAGCAAAACAAGAAAAATCATCGTGGCGGTGATGAGAATGCCCCTGCTAGCGCCACGCACACCGGTGGTCCATTGTCTTTTCGCGAGACTCGAGCGCGCCTTGTAAGTATTATTAGTAACAAAAATTACATTTAAATGTTCTAAGTGACGTGTTTTCACTTATATATATATATATATATATATATATATATATATATATATATATATATATATATATATATATATATATATATATATATATATATATATATATATATATATATGCAATTAGGACTGTTATATACTCACTCCGTCCCTAAATAAAGTTCCTCTTTCGTTTTTTCTTTGTCCCTAAATAAACTTCTCTTTTCCCTTAAAAAACCCCTTTTACCCCTTACTTTTTCATACCCTACCTATCACATCATACTTTTTTACTAATAATCTACCTATCACATCTTACTTTAACACATCACATCAAGGGTATTTTTGGAAAGTCAACAACAAAATATCCCTCAGTTAAATCATCAAGGGTATATATATATATATATATATATATATATATATATATATATATATATATATATATATATTAGGGTAAAAGTGGACAGGCTTCTGACTTGTACTCTTCGTACCCACCCACACACGAAGAAACATGATGGGAAGACCTACGTCAATAAGAAGGCAGAAGAAGTATCAGTAAGTGACAATGAATATATATATTGTATATATAAATGATTACTTTTCGTTGAATTCAATTGAATGTGAATTGATACTGCTCATTTTATTTGGCTTTTTATGTTACAAAGTATATATACATGTATGTTTTGTGTATTGCAGCAAAACTACGTAGCCATGCAGGAGGTTGTTCGTGAGGAAGGCTTAAATGAGACACCTGACGGGATTTTTCTATCTACAGTCGGAGGACATGATGCCAAGAATCGTGTTCATGGTGTTGGAGATATTGCACGGAGCCTACCATGAACGCATGCAAGTGAGGCAAGACGTGCTAGCACTAGCTCTATGTGGGACCCTCGAGATGATGAGATCAGGAGGTTGAGAGAAGAGCTAGATGAAATTAGAGCTTCCCAAACGCGTGAATTATTGTCGATTAGAGAAGAGATGACCCGACTTTATGGAGGAGTTTTCCCACGTGGAAATGGAGATGGCGGAGGAGATGGAGAGGGGTCGGGGTTTGCAGGGGCTTGTTGAGTGTTTTATTAGAATTGAAGAACAATTTATTAAACTTAAGTGTTATGGTTATATAAGTGGAGTTAGATTTCTTTGTTATGACAAATTTTATAAATATTATTTGAATTTTAGTTGTTGCTTGGTGATTTGAGTATTTTTGGTTGTTTGGTACTCTTCATTTTTAGTATTTGATGGTTGTTTGATGCTGTATTGTGATTTAGAGCAGGTGGTTGATGTTGTTGTTGTGTGAAATTGTAAAAATTGCAGGTTTATGTGCAGTTGCTGTCAAAAGGGCGATGGAAACGCAATTCCATCGCTATATGGTAAGATTGCTAAAACCGTCGCTACTTTTTTGGTGATGGAAATATTCTGTCGCTAAAACCGTCGCCAATGTCCGTTGTTACTTAGCGACGGATTGTAAAAACCGTCGTTAAGGTTAATACTAACAAAAAAGTAGCGACGGAATAGAAACCGTCGTTAATTCCGTCGCTATACGGATTACATACGGAAATAAAGCTTTGGCGATGGAATTTTTCCGTCGCTATTTAAGCAGTTTTTTTGTAGTGGTAGCTAGTTGCATAGATTATATTAAATTCCAATTTTGCTCTTATGTTTGTATTCAAAGTGGAATAGTAGTGTCGTGTAGTATGTATTGGTGATGTAGAGGTATATCATGCACACTGTTTCGTTAATGAAATTGTACTTTGTTCAAAAAAAAAAAATTAATTTGTTTAAAGGTTGTCCGTGCATCTTCATCCTATGTGTCATTCTTTTTCATCATCGTACGTACCAATCCTTTCTTCATCTTAAACCCTTAAGCGCGAGAACATATATAGGCTTCATCCCTCTCTAGCCTCCAAGGATAATAGGATTTTGAACATTGTGGGCATTGTTCTTTTCCTTCAAGGTACACGAACATTTAACACTGTGAATATTATTCATCCCGAGACCCGGGTTAGATCCAAAGAAAACATTGTGGTGATTAAAATGCATCGAAGAAGCAATACATCAACTACTTTGTTTCACACCCTAGCTACAATAGTTTGTGTAACTTTCTTGTTCTTGATTATTCCAATATTTGTAATGTTAGTGTATAATAAAAACTCATTCAAAGTTTGTAAAAACTCATACGAAGTAAGAGTTATGAGGCGGATTGAAATTTTGAAATGAGTTTCTCCATGTTTGCCCTCACATCTATTTCCAAATATTTGAAAGTGAGAGGCCCAATTAGAGTCTCAAATAGGAGTTCAAAAATTTTTGTGGCATAGCCGCATAGGTACGTGTGTGTAAAATTTATTCTATATTTATATTTATGATGTAACATAATAATTTTCAAATATATATATTGCATCAAAATTAGGTGCACCAAAATGTTTTGAAAATGCGTCATGTCGAAATGCACAAAAATCCTTTAAAAATGCACTATCTCAGAATCTGAGCACAAGATGCAATCAGAGTCGAACGATGCATCAGATCCATAGGCTAGATTTTATTCTTATTTCTTTTCACCAATGTGCATTCTCACGTGAACCGGCCCCGATATAAATATATATAAATAAATATGTGTGTGTGTGTGTGTGTGTGTGTGTTTACTAATTTATTCATGGGTGGCCCGGAGGGTGTGCAAAGTAGCCAACCGCACAAGGACTTTAAAATTTTAGGGACCCGTATTTTTAAGTGTATATTATTCTAATTATTTGTTATGTTTAAATTTAATATAAGTTTGTGTTTTAATATTCAAATTATTATAAAAATAATTACTAAAAATCAATTTCGACATTAATTTTGAAGCATAAGTATTTTGAAAAAATAAAATAGGAACCAAGATGTGAATTTTAGACTGGGCCAATTTCACTTTTTTATTTTTCAGGGCCGGCCCTGAATTTATTTATTGTAACTTTAAACATTTACGTAAGAGTACAAACTTGTACGAAACAAGAGATAATTATAAACTTCAGAGTAGTTAACAATGTAATTTGTACTCCCTCCGTCCCGGATAATTTTTCCAGTTTTGACTTTTGGGAGGAAAAGATATATAAATTTGACCAAGATGAAACAACGATAATTGAAATGAGTTGGACTCGAAAAATGTCAAAATGGATAGAGCATAGAAGGTAGTTGGGGTAGGTTTGATTAGATTTAAAAAAGTAAAGGTAATTGTGTCAATGTAGACGAAATTAAAATATTTTATGGGACATGTAAAAGGTAAAAGTTGAAATATTTGAAGGGTAAAAGGAGTAAGATATTATTGTAGGGGAGGAGTTGTAGGCGGATACATCGGCAGCGAAAAATGAGTTTCATTGGTAGCCACTTGCCAGCCAAGAAAAACTCTCCACCCCCCATTCACCTCTCTCCACCACATTGACATGTTTTTCTTGATTTTTTTTAATGTTGATCATTTATCTTAATTATTTTTTAATTTCCAACAGAAGGAAAAGGTATTAACGTTTTTCTTTTCCTTTTTTGGATTTTTGTTTTCAAAAACAAAAAAAAATCATGTTTTCATGATTCATAATGGTTATATATAAGATTAGGATCCCCCTTAATTACATTATGGTACTTGAGGCAATTCAGAAAAATCGAGGCTGTTATATATTGGATGTTTAATGATGGGGAAGAACTTGCAAAAACAGTCTGGGCTCTCTCTGAATACTAATCATCAACCAAAATGTATGTGGGGAATAATGCACCACCTTCACCACAATAGATGGATCACTGCCAAGAAAAGGCTTCCATATAGAAAGCGTGGAGGTTCAAAACACAATGCTGGTGAGTAAATTTATTCCAATTCTACCCCTCCCACAAAAAGATTTATTTTTCCAAAAAAAAAGAAGAGAAAAGAATAGAGAACTGAAAATTACAATAAAGGGAAGATTTATTTTTTTTAATGTTATAATCAGTATGTGAAACTTTTTTTTGCAGTGGGTGAAGAAGTTCTTGAGAGTAAAGCAACTACCAGTGGCAATGGTGAAATGTTTGAAATGGCAGATGAGAAAATGGAAAACTCCAATGTAAGTTTGCTGCTGCTGCTGCTAAATTGGTGGTAATATATAATTGTTTTTTTTGTTGGTTCCAAAATGCTAATTGTACACCACTTCTTACATGCACTACATTATCATTTTTGAAATATTTGTGTGGGTCACAACAGACAATTCTTGACTTTATGTGCATATCTTTATAAAAGATGTTTAGAAAAAAGATGCAGAGTTAAAGCATTTGTGTGCGCTTGTGTGTGTGATTTTCAGATTGAAGCGAAAACCGCAGAGAGCAGTTCTACATCTAAGTCTATGAAGTCTCGATTGAGAGCGTTGATTACAGAAGAAGTGTCAAAAAGAAGAGGAAGGGCGCGACACCGTCGAAGTTCATCGTGTCCCACACGGGGCCCTCCTATCAAGCAAAGTAATCCCATGATTCTTCCTCCTCACCCTCCCTTAGACGTCAATGCTTTGCCTCAAACTAGTGCGAGCGAAGAGACATCGGAACATGACAAGAATGTGTCTATTTCTAGCTTGTTGGATCCACCGCTTCCGAAGATATCTAGACATGGTCATGTCCCTCCGAACATTACTTGTGATTCGTGTGTTGCCATATTGCAAAAGATGAATGACCTTAAGCAAATTGAGGTTGGTATTCATGGACAGACCGGCACTGCTTCACTACAAGAATCAAAGCTATTTCTAAAGGCTCTAGATTTGCTTAACATGAGAAAGGAGGTATTCTTGAAAATATTGCAGGACCCATGTTCATCATTGTCGCATCGATTACACGACAGGCGAACAACTAAATTGCGACAGGGATTAGGCAAATCTCTGACATTCCCTTCACATGGCTCATTGTTGGGAGAGGAAGACTGCAGGTTTCAAGCTGCAACTGAATGCGATGCTGTTGAGAAGAGGAATTTGTGTACAGATCCTAAGCTTTTGGACAATGTCTCGAGACTTTCACCAAATGAGCAAAAGAGCAGGCACGGGAGTGGGCATTGTTTGAAGCATTTCCAGAACCTAAGGGACAAGTTGAAATTTGTAATAAAGGAGAGCAGAAAGGAGAGACAAAGGATTGTCATGGATGCAGTGATTGACAAGATCCCTCGCGGTCGTAGGATGCCCAAGCAAGTCGAACAAGGTTCAATCCAATTTCACTCCTCGTTTCTTGGAAGGACTGAGACGCAGTGCCTGAATAAAGCATCACCCCCCAATTTCCATGAATCGGCTGAGCGATATAACCAACTGCTGGAGTCCTGTTGTAGGACGTCAGGACCGCCTTCACCTTCCACGAGGAGCCCTAAAGTCTTGGAAAGGATCCTCTCATTACCTGATTTAAGGTATTGTTACTCCACCTTACGAAACGACGATTCCCAACATGACACTTTAAGAAGATATGGTGAGGGTAACCAGATGCACATTCCCTTAGGTTCCGAATCTCGTGCTCTATCTGAGGCTAATTCAGATGAAAACCAGCATGACAGCTTCCAAGATGCCAACCATATTGAGACCATTACTTGTTGTGATGCAAGCCATAGTTCTCTGCCAGACATGAATTTGCATGACACATGGGCACATGGTCAACTATTTGCAGGCCAACCAACTGAGGCCAAAACACAAACATCTACTGAAGTAGAGAAAAAAGGATCTCCGGTGAAAGAAATGGAGAATATCCTAATGCACCTTCACGTGGACGACAAAAACAAGGCACAGTTTGACTATGTAAAAGACATACTAGAGATGTCCGGATTTAGCAGAATCGAGTTTCTTGAGAGCTGGCATTCTGCAGAGCTGCCCTTGAGTCCTTCAGTCTTCAAGTTAGTGGAAGGGTGCTTACTTGAACAACCTGGTTGTGGTGAAAATGAGGCAGGGGACAACTGTGACCATCTTCTTCTGTTCGACTTAATCAGTGACGTCTTGCTAGAAATGTATGAAAGATCACATTCCTACTGGCCAAAGTCTCTGACATGCCATTCGCATATCAGTAGGACGCCATTGGGATATCACGTTCTTGAGGAAGTTTGGGCAAATGTGAATTGGTTATTGAGTTGGAGCCATGATCTCGATGACCAATCACTTGATGATGTTGTTTGTCGCGACTTGGCAAAAGGTAACAATTGGATGAACTTGCAGTTTGATGGAGAGTGTATAGGTCTTGAGCTGGAAGAATTGATATTAGATGATCTTTTAGATGAACTCATTTTTGATGACCTTCTGTTTTGATCACACATATGTGAATGCAAATCTTATTTTCGTTTTCCTGATATTCTCTCAAGATTTAAAAACTACATTTTTAATTTTACATCACAAAAGCTCAAACAAACATCCAAAATTTCTCAATAGTTGTTATAACAGCAACAACAGCAAAGCCAAACTTCCCCTCAAGCTTTTGTCTGTTTTTTTTACTTTCCTATCATAATCCTATACTAGACAAATGTTAAGATTAAAATTATAATCATATACCACTCACATTAATCTGTTTGACAATGCAACATATCGATTGAAAATCAACACATTAACCACTAAATAATCTATCCGATTATGTATATGTATGCTCCTGAAAATTGGCAACAGACCCTAATCAACTAAAAGTCGAGGGGCCCTGTTTGGGAACTCCCAGAACAACTACCTAATGAACCATACGAAGTCCCGCTTGAACCGTCGACCGGGGCTTGATTTAGACACTCTAAAACTAAAGATCGTCTCTTGTGGAGTTTAATCGAGAATGTGGTTGCCTCGAGAATCAAAGGAACCTGTTGGCAAGCTATGGATTAGTTGAAATCAGAAAGAATCATAGTACTAATACTTTAGTGTACTTCAA
This sequence comes from Cuscuta australis, assembly GCA_003260385.1. Taxonomy (NCBI): domain Eukaryota; kingdom Viridiplantae; phylum Streptophyta; class Magnoliopsida; order Solanales; family Convolvulaceae; genus Cuscuta; species Cuscuta australis. The sequence continues at coordinate 35,986 of NQVE01000150.1, read as the reverse complement.
AGAGCAATCCTTTCATATGGAACAGTTTTTTTATGCCAAAGGTCGGTAGCAGTTTTTACAATGAAGCCTTTTGAGCGCTCTTTGCTGCTCTGTTAGCACCAAATTGGATCCTCCTCCCCCCCCCCCCGCCCCCCCACACACACACTCCCTTGGAAAACCTACTCTACCCCACCTCTCCTACACGGGTGTCATTTTTTGACACCCAAGGCCGGTGTCGAAAAAATTAGACCCTATTAGAACATCAATAATATAGAAAACATGAAGAGGTAGTTCATAGGACGAAAACCTGTGTATTAGTACGTGCCACTTTGTGTATATTGAGAAGGCCAAGCATGTCCTTATAACCTGTGAGAAGCTTTGCCAACTCCTTGTCCTCGTCTGATCCAAGCATTAGTTAGGGGTCATATATTTACCCAGCAATATATAAACAACAACAAAAACACCAGTAAAATCTCGACTCCTTTTACCCCCGTAAAAAAACATCGAGGTTGTTTCCGTTAGACCTAGACACATCGCCAAATTTACTGCCAAATTTCATTGAAAGTAAAAAGCTAGAGAAGTTAAAAGTGTTATTTTGATTTAGTCCATTATTTACCAAAAGGTAAAACATTATCACAAATGACTCTTTAAGCTCCATTGCCAATGGATGCTTATTGCTTACACAGCAATATATAATATTAAATTTATTATATGAATGCAAAATGCAAGAACCTCACACACCTGGAATTGGTCGAACGGATATCAACGTGTCAGCTAGATGCTGCAATCTCTTCGAGAAGGTCGGAGAAATAAGAGATGAAGGGACAGTTATGATGGCAACCGTTTTTGAGGACCTTATCATGCATTTCAAAGACCTAATGAAGGAAAGTATATCCCATTCCTGCATTGAAATATAAGCAGTGGGTCAGAAGCTAATGGCTCCCCACATTCTTTATATTATTATAAGTGCATCTTTGGTCAAACTGAAAGTATTGCAGCTTTGAACAAAAACTGCACTTGTAAAAAAACAATAAGTAAATAATTGAATTTGAGAATGGTCATTGTCACTAACATTGTTGGAAAACTCACACTGAGGAGCACATAGTGACTGGATGGCAATTCTACCCGGGTAGGTCATGTTACCATCACATCTGGGAACAAAGAAGAGTATAAAAAAAATTGATAACAAATGTAAAACCACTTACTATCCTATGCAGAAAAAATAAAATGACCTATTTTTTCACATACTATAACTATCTAAGCACATGCAACACCTTATTCACTGGCACATACCAGTTAGCAATTCTCCATTAACCCGTCAACGAAACCTAAACAAGTATGCAGAAGTGGATTTAGAAATAACACATTTTAATACCTTGGGAATTGTGCTAAAAAATTTGAGCAACACTGACGCAGAGGGTCTAGATTGGGAAAATCATGTATACTAATGCAGTCAACGCGTTGTCCAGCAAGGAGATGCCTCTCCAATGGCTTTCGCAGGTCAAAGTCATTGCAATACTCAGCTTTTCCACCTGGAAGACACAATAGACCAGCTTCTCTTCATATGCAACTACAATGTGTTTGTCTGTTGGTAGTTTGATTCCAACATAGAAATGATACAATAAGATAAAGCTCAGAAAACATGCACTTCTAGTTGAGGAGATTGGAAAAAAATAGCAAGTGCAAATCAGTAGAGACCATGAAAGCACAGCATAAATTTATATTCTTAAATGGCACTCAGAGTTGGTAAAAACTACTCGTGCAAAATACAAATTTAATACAAGCCTTAGTATTTAAGAGAAGTTATTTTGCCAGCAAATTTGAATAACATTTGCATCATACTACTTCAAAATATGAAGAATTAAATAATGCTGCTTTTTAAAGAACAGCTGCTCAATCTTATTTTTGTTTCTGGAAAGTGACAACTGCTGCCATGAAAATAACTCGGAGAGGAAAAGGTTTCTCATGGTAAAAAGGAAAATTCATATAGATAATATATATATATATATATATATATATATATATATATATATATAGAGAGAGAGAGAGAGAGAGAGAGAGAGCAAGCAAGAGCAGTTGTTGTTGAAGTAGTTGACCTTGCTGACTTTCTGAATCTTGTTCCCCGATATACTTTTTATATTGCCAAGCGATCCTTAAACCCTTGTCCTGAAATTTCCAAGGTGTATATAAATATTTGATGAAATTTATACAAAGAAAACATTTATGTGAGTACATCTAGTGTAAATAAGAAGAGGTAGGTTACCTGCTCTGGGTCCCTCTCTCGGAATTTTTCATCCTTGGAAGACATTGGACATGGCAAAGTACCAAGAAAAACACGGGGAGCCCTTTCAGGGCTGGCATAAAGCAATGGCTGTTTGTGAACAATACCTTGAGACATGAAATTTCTCAACAAAAGCATATGATGAGGAGCCTCAGGATCCTCCATCACCAGGACCAGGCTACCTAAAGAGAACCCGCCTCCCAAAATCTCTAAAGTAACCATAAAACACAAAAGCATGTGATCAGTTTAAAGCTAAAGTGGTACTCTTTTAGATGAATACAGAGTACAGAAAATCTATTAAACTTGTAGACCCCATAAGTTGTAGCTCAAGCTTTCTACTATCAATGTTTAGCAACTTTGAATTGGTAAAATAAAGAAAAATGTTGGAATGGAATTACTGTCAAGATCACATATGCCAGATGAAAGAAACATTGCTCCATTGTGACCATGCTTAACTCCAGGAATATGTGCTGCAGGAGCAGAAATGTTACGAGAAAAAATGTTTGTCCGAGGTCTGTTTGCAGCCATAATGGTGTTGGAGAGTACCTGCACGACACAAGAAAAACCAGATAATTTAAGTCTACTTCAAAGGGTCCCAATCTTTGAGGGAGATGATATAGTAACAATTGGCAATGACCCAAACTATATTAAAATTTGTTTTTACCATTTACCCATGTACTATATGAACTTATACAGCAATACACTTCTATAATAATTTCATGCTTGAAAAAAAAAGGTCACATGTGAAGTATAAAGTTACTCTTTAGAAATCCTACTTTTACAAGTAATTTACAGTACACAAGCTGTTTAAAATTAATTAGTCAAAGAAATGACCCCCTCAAAGAAAAACTGGCAAAAGAAATGAAAATAACTAATTTAAGTAAAAAAAACTATTTAAATTCATTAATCAAATTGATTCTAAGATTAGTATAATTTAACCTCCATTAAAATCAAGTAATCAAGAATATAAAGGTATTCAATCTAATTAAACCATTTACTAACGGTGAACCACACTAACTAAAATAACAGTTCTAATTCAATAAGTTTTTGGCAATCAAAACAATGAATCTACTTGCACTACATTGAACAGGCTTAAAAACAATTTGAATGCTATTGTTAAAGAACCAACTCAATTGCAAGCTTTTGATTCTAGGTCCTTTTTTATAATCTAACACGCTCGCAAAATTTAATTTTGCTCGATTTGAAACTGGGTGAGTAATGCTCTGATACCCTAAGAAACGGAGTCAGCCACAAGTTGGGCCTAAAATTCAATGAAATAATCTGTAATTATCAAAAAAAATTGAATCAATATTGAAATAATCTGAATTAAATAGATGCAATAATCTAAAATTTGAAAATTTATAAATTTGAAGGTCTAAAATTTAATGAAATAAACTGACAAAAATACAAATGAGCAATAATGAGAGATTAAATGAAATTTATTCATGATTTTCAAAATCAATATGAAATTACTAACCGAGGAATTGAAGAATAGAGATGGGTAGTTTCTGAGGACGACGACACGCCGGACAAACTGATGGACGTCGGACGACTGAAGGCCGGACCGGACAAAGATGGTCTCCAGGCGCTCTAATTTCTTAGAGTGGCTTTTCTTTATAAAAAAAACGAACTCGTTTTAACTAGGGCTTTTGAAAAGAAAAAAAACCTCGTTTTTTAGAGGGATTGGGTTAGAAACACCAAAGTTGTGCCCCAAATTAGGGGTGAGCAAGTAACGAACTAATACCGAAAATTTCTAAAAAAAACTGAGAATATCGAACCGAAAAAGTATCGAGAAGGAACTAAACAGTACCAAACTGAATGGTCGGTACGGTATTTGGGAACGGTACGAGGTGATGTCTCATACCGAAAATCCCGAACCGAACATATATACTAAAATATTATGAAAAATAATACCCCGGAGTAATATTTTTATATTCCTTCACTAAATAATAATTTTTTAAAAAATTTTTGTTCATGTTTTATTATATGTGTAAATTATACTTTTATTTGAGTTTTAGTTTTGTGTATGAATATAAAAGTATTCACAAAGATTCGAAATACTCTTTTATTGTCATTCATTTTTTTAGTTTGTGAAATATAATTATAAACTAAGTTTTGGTATGCATCTCTTGAATTTAAATATTCATTTTTGTTAATTTTTCATGTTTTTATATTTAAAATCACTTTTTAATTTTCAAAAATAAAGGGGCATTGTTAAATTTTAATGTGTAAAATAAGTATGTATATTCATCCCGATTTGTATCGAAACCGATACCCAACCATCCCGAACCATACCGAACCGATATTTCGGGATCGGGATCGGTACGAAGTAAAATCCCATACCGAACCTAAATATTTGGTACGGAACTTGTACGAGCTAAATACCGTACCATACCATACCATGCTCACCCCTACCCCAAATATCTCCACCCCTCCATAATCACAAAAATTTATATGTAAAATTTAAAAACAATAAATAAATAAAAACCAAATAAAAATGATTGGTAAGAGACCTGCAGCTACACCTTTGATGTACCCCTAACATTTCTAAAAAAACTCATTTTTCTTTAGATAATTTTCATTTTTTATAACTTCTTGCAATTTTTTCTAATCTCCTCCAGTTTTTTCTAATTATTTCTAGTTTCATTAAAATCCTTTTAAATCTTTCAACGAATTAAAAAAGTATTTAAATATAATGAATATGCAATAAGAGTAGTGGATATACGCATCACGCCCGAGGCTTCAAAAGGCGTTTAACGTCGTTACCCGCCCCTTCTGACATTATTGTGGCGTTATGGGATTTGCGTTAAACATTTGACGCAAAAGAGTGGTAGAGAAAGTAGCGCCCTCCACCAACCATCTACTTGTCTAAAAAAGTAATTGTTGGCTACATTAAAAAAAATCTTTCTTCCATTTTCAACTATAAATACCCTTTAAATATGTAAGCCAACTGCAAGCGACACTGAGCAGTTACAGGTGAAGCATGTCGCTAAACACAGTTTTGCAGGCATGCTTGGGAGCATGGATTGCACACATTGGGAATTTAAGAACTGCCCCGCTGCATGGCATGGTCAATATTTACGTGGTGATCATCTCAAACCTACTATTATGCTCAAAGCAGCGACTTCAAATAACCTATGGTTTTGACATATTTTTTTGGTGTTTCCAGCTTGAACAATGACATAAATGTTCTTGACTAATCACCCATATTTGACGATTTTGTTAATAAGACTGCATCCGACTCGTCTTTTGAGCTTAAATGGACACTTTACAAGTGTGGATATTATCTTGTCGATAAAATATATCCAAATTATTGCACAATTGCCAAATCGCTCTCGGAACCAATCGGTCTTAAACGGCAAACATACAAAAAAGTTCACAAAGTGACAAGAAAATATATCAAATGAGCCTTTGGGTGTTGAAGGAAAAGTAACACATTATAGATTATCCGTCTAGTAAGTGTTATTCTCAAACAAAAGTGAGAAACATTATGTGCACATTTATTAATCCTCATACTATGATTATACAGGACAACGGGTTTACAAAGTGTCATTACAACTCGATGACGAGGCACCCACCTACAAAGAAATTTACAAAAAAAAATGAAAAAATCACCGAGAAATTCGATGCAAGAGATTCATGACGCACTAACGGCGGATTTGATTGAACATCGTTCACATAATCATTAATTTTTTGTAACTTCTTTTATGTGTTTTATTTAAATTCTATGTAACCTTTATTTATATTTCTTTTAAAAATAATGTAATTTTTACTTATGTTGTTATTAGTGAAATCTTTTTAATTTTAATTTTTAGAATATATAAAAAATCAGAAAATAAAGGTTTAAAGTCACAGTGTGAAGCCTGGTATTTCCAGTGAATCTATGGTTTAAGTGAAAGGGGTTAAAGTTAATATGGCAGAATGGTAAGGTTTAAAGCTCTGATTTAAAGCCAATATTTCAAATGCTATAACATTGTACTCCCCTGTCCCAACTTAAATCTCCTATTTCGATTTACGATGTTTGGCTAAAGTTTTTTTCAAAACAATTTATTTCAAAATATGAGCGAAATTAAAAAATAAAATTTACATTTCAAAAAACTACATCAAAAGCTCTACAAAATAAGAGATGACATGACATTATTATTTTATCGTGTGAGTAATTAAATAAAGTGAATGAAATTTTACCATATGAATAGCAAACAGACAATTTCATTTGGAATGAAGAGAGTATATCTAAGTTTATAATATGTCACTTCAAACACAGACAAAGATGATTTTTTAATCCAAATTTAGTTTTCTTAAATATTAATTTGGGTAATTATTTAATTGAATTACTTTTTTAACATTTTGTTTTTTTCTAGCATTTTTTAATTTTTTTCAATTTTTTCAAACTTCATTCAGTTTTTTCTAATCTTTCAAGTTCATTAAAACTTAATCTATTTTCTTCCAACATCCAACTTTAGAAGATTCGTTGTATAAAAATTGTTGTAAGATTCTCTCCTCTCAAATAGATTTTAATTATATATATGAACATTTTCCACTAAATGAAAATAAAAAACTTATACTACCTCCTTCCATGAGCATACTTTTTGGAGTCAACTATTTTTAACTTTTGACCTATAATTAAATAAAATATATATCGTATATTGATTAGATAAAATAGTATTTTGAAAATATATTATAAAATGAATCTATTAAATCATTTTCATATGAATATATACATCATTTTAATTTTGACCAGAAAAAATCAAAAGTGAACAAATACTCGAGGTTTGAGCGAATATATGTCTACCAAAAACTAATCATTAAAGATTTTGATACACACATACACATATAGCTTGGTGATCCCATTTATTCCTCAAGTCCATGAAACCATATTACAAACACATATCATAATAATAAACACATTGGAAGAACTTTCAAAATTCTTTTCCCACCCAAAGAAAGACACTGTCATGTCTTCTGTACAAGCATTCTCAATTAAAAGATCTAATATTTAAGCTGATTTTAAAGTGTTGCCGATATCGAGCACAAGCCTATACTTCACATCAGCTCTCTCAAGACGCTCTAAGGCCGTGTTGACATAGTCCATTGCAAAAATCTCGACGTCTGGAGTTATGCCGTGCTTCGCGGAGAAGTCTAGCATTTCTTGCGTCTCCTTTATTCCACCAATGCCACTCCCAGCAACAAGCTTCCTACCTGGCATCCATCAATCACACACACACACACTTGAGATATGATTAATGGGTGCAGCTCTAATACAATTTGTCAAGGAACCAACTTAACCAAAAACTCAAGCATGTGGTTCTAGGCGTAGGAAACTGCACATGTTGAGCTAGCTTACCCCTCAGCAAAGAAAACACGGGAAGGTCAAGCGGTTTTTCTGGGATGCCAACCAATACATGCTTCCCGTCGGTTTTCAATAGAGTGAGTAGTGGCTGAATAGAGTGAACCGCAGAAACGGTGTCTATTATTCCATCCAGTGTGTCCATTGCATCCTATACTACAAGGAATATTTCAAGAACAACGAATAGTATGACTCATCAAAAGTTGAATGATTATATGGCCATACATCATCCCCACATTCATTCGGTTTTCGTTTAAATGATGAACGTTAATTAATAAATAACCTCCATTTGTTGAGGGTCACGGCTGATCAAGAACAAATCAGCACCAAGATGATCAATGGCCTCTTGCTTTTTACCTGCAGAGGTGCTCATGACAGTCACCTTGGACCCGAAAGCCTTAGTGTACTTGACAGCCATATGGCCAAGACCACCCAGGCCCACAACTCCGATGTTCATTCCTGGCTTGTCCAGCCCAAAGTGTTTCAAGGGGCTATAAGTTGTGATCCCGGCGCACAGGAGGGGGGCTGCCTCCATCGACAAAGTTTCGGGCCACTTGAGAATGAAGTGCTCGTCGGCGACTATGATGTAGGAGTAACCACCGTACGTGGTGGATCTTAAATCATTGTAAGTCTGTACACTCCTGGGACAGTAGTTTTCCCAATCGCGGGAACAGTTTTTGAAATCGCGACAGGATCCGACCAGACATCCAACGCCAACTTTGTCTCCGATCTGGAATCTCTCCACCTTGGTCCCGACCTCAGTCACAACCCCAACAATTTCGTGCCTGCAGAATCTTCGAGGAAAGCACAAACACTACGGCTAATCATGGATCTGTGGTTAGAAAGAGAGAAGGGATCCGAAAGAGAAAATGGATCCCGGGAACAATGGGGTATTTAGTGATGCCCCATTCATTCTTACACTTGTGAAGATTAGAGTGACAAATTCCGCAGTACAAAACCTTGAATTGAACATCTTTTTCCCCAGTTCCCCTGCACCCAAACGGATGACCTATATAATACATCAACACTCAGTAGCTAAATACTCCGTCCCAAAAAGATTTACACGTTTCAAAAAAATTGCGTCTCACAATCTCTTACCCATTTTTATTAAAAAACCACTTTTGCCCCTTACTTTTTTAAACCCTACATATCACATCATACCTTTTTCCTAATAATCTGCCCACCACATCCTACTTTTACCCATCACATCAAGGGTATTTTTGGAAAGCCAACACAAAATTATCCCTCCCTTAATTTTAACTTTAGTCAAAACGTATAAATCTTTTTGGGACGGAGGTAGTAATAAACTCTGTGCGATTTTATGGGTGAAAGGGGATGCAGAAAATTAAATATGGGAATACCTTCTCGAGAAATTGAAAGGAGAGAGAACTCCGTAGGTGTCCCTCGCCGCCCATCCAAAAGCCTTCACGGGGAGCTCTTTCGGATGCGAATCGACTACCATGTGTGTGTGTGTGTGTGCGTGTGCGCGTACTCCGGAGCGAGTATGAGCACTGAGTAGAGAGCGTAGATGATGGAATTGGTTGGTTAACGGTCCGAGGCAGATAATGGTTCGTTTATATAGAGAAGGGAATTGGGGGAGTGATGTAAGCGCTGACATACAAAATCCACTACAAGTCTACAACACTAGCCTTCTCGTTCGGACCCCGGGGGCGTGAGGGGCACCGCCCCCGGCGGCATTACCCCAGCGTCATCGCCTGTGCGTCATTCGTTTGACGCGGCTCAACCCTTCGTCATCCCTCCCCCAACGGTCCCCAACGGCTAATTTAGCCGTTCCCCCCCCCCCCCCAATTAAAAAAAATCAAAATTAAAAAAAAAAACTTATAAATTCCCCTAAAAAAATCATTCTCTCACACATCTCTCTAACGCATCTCTCTCACACATCTCTCTTTATATTCTCTCTAAAATATTTATTATTTATTATAAATATTTATAAAATATATTTTAAAAATGGGTTCATCTTCCGACGATGAAAAAAGAGCTTTCTTTTTTCGTTGTTTTGCGACGAATTGTATTCAATGGTGGGAAGATGGCCAAGAAGAAGCCGAATCCCGATGGCGGACCCGACGACAATGTTTAAACCGGGATCGAGCGGCCGCCCACGCTTCACTTCTAAACGACTACTTTAATAATCTGTGTGTTTATACACCAGAGGATTTTAGTAATCGTTTTCGGATGAGTCGACCTCTCTTTTTACGCATACTCGCCGATGTTGAACGCGAGGTTCCTTGGTTCACCCAACGGTTTGATGCGAGAGGCCGACGCGGGTTTAGTAGCGTCCAGAAGTGCACTGCCGCGCTCCGTCAGTTGGCGTACGGGACGACATCTGATATGTTCGATGAATACTTGAAGATGTCGGCTCGGAGCATCAAGTCTTGTGTTTATAAATTTTCAAAAGCTATTATTCAAATTTATCATAAAAGATATTTACACAAGCCTACAGCGAGCGACATCCAGCAGTTGCAGGCAAGGCATGCCGCTAAACACGGCTTTGTCAGCATGCTTGGGAGTATTGATTGCACGCATTGGGAATGGAAAAATTATCCCACTGCGTGGCACGGTCAATTCTCCCGGGGAGATCATCCCAAGCCTACCATCATGCTCGAAGCTGTTGCTTCGAATGACTTGTGGATTTGGCATGCTTTTTCGGTGTCGCGGGCTCGAACAACGACATCAACGTTCTCGATCAATCGCCTGTTTTTTACGATTGGGTTAATGAGACCGCACCGGACTCCTCTTTTGAGCTTAGAGGGACGCTTTACAAGCGTGGACATTATTTGGCCGATGGAATATATCCAGATTATTCCACGATTGTCAAATCCCTCTCCGAACCAATGGGTCTTAAACGCCAGACCTACAAAAAAGCTCAAGAGGTGGCGAGAAAAGATATTGAACGAGCCTTTGGGGTCTTGAAGAGTAAATGGCACATTCTAGATCATCCGTCGAAATGTTATTCTCAAACAAAAATGAGGAATATCATGTACGCATGTATTATTTTTCATAATATGATCATAGAGGATAACGAGATTTGTCAATACAACCCGGACGAGGATATGACTATGTACGAAGAAATCACCGAAGAAAAGAAACGACGCAACCGCCAAGAAATTCGAAGCCCAGATATTCACAATGCACTAACGACGGATTTGATCGAACATATCTTTAGTCGTTCGAATAATTAATGATTTCTTTGTACTGTTGTTTTTTATGTAATATTTTTTTATGAATTTTTTATGAATGTAAGATTTTTTTTAATGAATGTAAATTTTTTAATGCACTAGTCTCATTGCGATTAATTTAAATAATAAATTAATTTAAATTTATAATTTAAACTTAGAAAATATATATTTAAAAATGTAAAAAAATGAAGGTTTAAAGCCCCAGTTTGAAACCCCGGGGCTTCAAAACCATTTCCAGTGAATTTTTGGTGTAAGTTAAAGCTGACGTGGCAGAAAGAGAAAGTTTGAAGCCCCGGTTTGAAGCCTCGGGGCTTCATACGTATTTCCAGTGTTCTAAGTATGGAAAGAAGGTTTACTTAAAATTGTTAATTAAGCATTAATTAATATTATAATTAAGTCTTTTTTCGCGTGAGTGTTACGCTGTTGGCAAGCCAAAGTGTGTCAAGGGAGTAAGACTCGAGTTTGATTCCTGTCAACTGCGTTGAGAGGCAACTATGCTAAGCATAGGGCCTCTGTAATTACCAAGTGCAGGCTCCACTCTTTGCCACAAATCTATGATTAAAGTCTAATTTACCTCCTCTCAATCACCGTCCAGTTGGGTCTGAGGGGACCGTCGGGAATGGGGCTCATCCTTTTTTTTAAAACAAAGATGCTCCTTTGCAATATAATCTCTCCCACTTCCAAGTTTTGCACTACAGTGATTTCACAGAGTGCAATGCAGAAATAATGCCATAGAAAGGATGACCTAAGCAATAGGTGCAGCAAACTGTAATATGTTACATGCACATCAAGCATGTGACTAATTAGAAGATGTTGTCAAAAGTTAAAAGAAGTTTGTCTTCTAAAAAGGAGGTATCACTGGAATAAACTCCTAACATACATAAACCTGGTAAAAAGCACAACTTGTCAAAAATTCCAAAGTAAAAAAGATGAATTCATACACATATTTGCCTCCCGCAGTCCCGCATAATGTCATTAAAAAATAAATCCATATTAAATCCAGATTATATAAATAGGAAACTTACCACTTTTTTGTTTCTTTGTTTCCTTAATATCAAAAAAGTTAGGAGGAAGGGAAGATGTTTGTCGAGCTTTAGACAGCCCCATAGAAGGTTCGGTTCCTTTACTATGTAAACCTTCAAGATTCTCAAGCTTAAACCTTCAAGATTCTCAAGACGCTCAAGATTCGCATTGATAGTTTGCTTAAGTGTGGCAGAATTTGCTTTAAGATTATCGATTGCCTGCACATGCGTAAGTGTGTTAAACAAAAATGCAAAGAAAGAGAGAGAAAACATACAAGAAAAAAATTTGCTATCAATAGAAGATATCAACAATAATTCAATCCTTTAAACCAATGTGAACAAAAAGCAGAAATCCAGACAAATATTTTATATGGTATTATTGGTTTGCTGTTTTCAGTATTTTGTAGAGTGTAGACCCTTTAACAGAAAAAAAAATAAAAATAAAATGTTTTTTAGTGCTGTATCAAAGGCCAACATTATAATGAAAATTTAAAAAAATTGCATTTTGAAGAATCTATAAGAGACAGTGACACTTATTTCTAATGGGCAATGAATAATCCTTCAACAGTTTTAGTTGAATATTACGCATCTCTTAAAAAGTTTTAAAAATTGAATCTAACAACAAAAACACCCAATATAATCCCGCAAAAGTAGGGCTTGGGTAGGATGTGTGTAGGCAAACCTTACCCCTACTTGGAAGTAGAGAGCCTGTTCCCAAGAGACCCCAGCTCGAGCAACACAAAAAGAACATAGCACGAAAAAGACGCACAAAGCAAACTAATGATAAAAGACCAAAGCATACAAAACACACAACGGCAAGAGCAAAAACTACTGCCCAGACCCAAGCGACCAACTAACCTAATCCTAGATCTCTAGATGCTCCTATCTAAGGTCATATCCTTGGTAATGACCAAAAATTGAATTCAAGCTTAAAACAATAGTGAAACCTTATAAAATCTATAAAAGAATTCCCTTCAAGCCTATCTTATCTTTCATTCTTACCTTTTATATCCGTTCAAAATTATGTCTTGTTTCCTTTCAAAGAAAAAAATTTGGAGCTGGAATTCAGGAATTGTTTCATGTGAGTGCATCTCAATCACGAGCTTTCACTTTCATTTTTAAAAGTAAGAAGTTAAAAGAGTTAAATAAGGTACAGATGGAGTGTTCCATAGAACACCCCCTTCCCCCCCGGTGCATCAACTTGATTGTCTAGCTTGGAGCCAGGAAGACCCACGGCTAGCTCCTTAAATAGCGCACTACAACCTATTGGAATGGAATTTGCTTATTCAACTGCAACGTAACTATTTACTAATGCAGCATACTGATGTTATCCTATTGATCATCATACATCTCCATAATCAAACAAAAAGTTGGCATGTTTGTCAATAATTAGAGACCAACATTTTATGCTTCATATGAATACTGTAAAAAAACCTACCATTTTATGTTTGCGACAAGTTTGGTGAACAGTCCAGTCTATCTCAGATTTTAGAACAACATCACAAACTCTACAGACAGGTTGATCATGGTCATTGTACCTGTATTGGAAGGAGTGTGCTTTTAAAATATAAAGAGAAAATCAAAAGCTTCTATCTACATTAAGTGCTATGTTTTAGAAATATGAGATGTTCATCTAAACTAACGGAAAGTATATGGTTAATGCTGAACAACACAGTGAAGAAGATACACAAGAAAAAGAGAACTTAGCATTGCAGTCAAAAGCGGTATAGGTAGGTTACAGAAGTTCATGGGTAACAGATGAAAATCATAGAAAATATATTATGATACTTCCAAGCTCTTTTTTATCATGCTCACTTCTACATGTTCAGATCTATCCACTTAGTTAAACTAGCATATAAACAAACTGCCCCATAGCTTGTCACTTTAGCAAATGCATTTTTCTGACAGTTTATAGCAATGCCCTACAAGTGCAAAAGTATAATAGGGCAAATCACCTTTAAAACAAATTGGCAGTATAATCAAGAAAGTATAATATGGCAGATCACCTTTAAAAAACAACAGATAAAAGCCATCAAAAGTTACGGATGCTTAGAGTCGCACACTCGCAGGTTGCAAATTCCTCTACGGCTCTACCGCAGGTCCTTTCTATCGAAAATCTCCTATGGCGAGTTGCAAACCTCCTCTGTCCCAAGCGCAACCAGCAACAACGAAGAAGAAATACCGATGACGATTGACGACCCTGAAACTTCTAGGCATGTTGATTGGGAAGACTGAGCGACTGGAGAGGACTAATTAAATTTTTTTTTGTATTGGGCCTATTTATTCAATTTGGGTCAACACCGAAATCGAATTTGAATTATGGGATTTCAAATTATAGAACTGAAATTCAAAAATTGAAATGAATTCCCATATCCAAACACTACCTGAACGAATTTTTTGGACTTTTGGTCCCTCCACATACAAATACTTAGAAACCCACATTACTCTCATTGAGACTACACGAACTCTACAAAGAACAAAAACATCCAATAAAACTAAATTGGGCACTAAAATTCGCACATCACGCGAAATATCGCTAGGTTTTTAAAGAAAAGAGAAGGCAATGCACCACGAAGAAGTCAATTGGGATGGATGAAGTACTACGCATTGCCTCTCTACTTTCAAGTAGGGGTACGGTCTGCGTACACACCCTCCCGAGACCTTACTTCTATGGAATTCTACTGGGTTGTTTTGTTGGTCCATCTATAGAATTTCCAATGTTAGTTTACCAAATGCACAAGCACTGCCTGTGAATCATTCCTCATAACCCATGTTGTTTAGCTACACTAATCACTCTAATCATAAAGTTGGCTTTTTGTCTTCTACTCTTCTGTAGTTTTGTAGTTCAGTGGCTTAAGAAAAAAATTCGTTAATTACCTTACAAGAGGATTCTCAATACGCTTTTGGTTCCGCTGGGCTAGTTTGGCCCGGAAGAGTGCTTTCTTATCCGCCATTGCTAAAGTACTCGAAATGCTGCAACTTAACCCTGAAAATCTGAAATCAAAGGCTATGAAATACTGCACCTTCAAAGAACAGGGGCAAAGACAGGATGGGGTCTGAGGCAACCCCACGAATTTTTTCAAATACAATGTCAGATGGAAAAAACAATAATTAATTTTTTAATCTCAAAACTTCTCCATTTGACTAAAAACAATAAGCCATTAAACTAATTTGGTACTTTATGTTTTTAACCAAAAGTGGAGAAATTTAATACACCGAGTACATCATAACTTAGTTTAGTTATCAAATTTACAATGTTAGACTTTTGAGTTCTTTTTTCGGTTTAAGATTATATTTTTAATAAAAAGATTCCACATTAAACAATTTTATTCAACAATTAACATTTTTATCAATTTGGGCAAAAATATACTACTTCGTATGAAACTAATAATTTCACAAAAACTATTGACAAATTCATAAACACTCACCATAAGAACTATATGTCGATTAATTAAATAAAAGAACAAAAAAAAACTACCGGGAGTTCGAGTTTGAGATAAACAGCTGCTGAACTGGACGCCAATCGCGAACGGACTGGCCGAACAGTACACTGCTCGAATACACGAAGTAGGCGGAATCTGATACAAGAAAAGAGACTGCAGATGCTGAGCTGAATAGTTAGTTACGGATGAGTTGAAATCCTAACCAATTCTGTTGAAGATTCTGTTTCAATTCTTCTTCTCTTAATGTTGTATATAAACCCCTGCATCTTGTAATAGCTGGACATGAATGAATAAACACAAATCTCCTTCTTCTCTCTCTATATTCTCTGGTTATTCTCTCGGATTTATTCCCTGGAATATCAATTGATTCTTCGAAGTTTATGCTTCCTGGAATCTGCATTTTTTGTGCATCATAGTGGTATCAAAGCTGATCGGTCCTTGGATCTTGAAAATGACGAGAAATCGGAATTCAGAGGCGGTTAATGAAGAAGCAGAAGATAAATTTGCAGCAATCCAAACTCAATTGCAGAAATTGATGGAAGGAATGACCATTATCAATGATCGCATCTCTAAAACGGATCAAGAGTTGGGCAAATTGAAGGAAATCCTGAGGACTATGGAACCGAGGGATAAGGACAGGGAGGAAGAGTCTTCACACGGAAACAAGCGATCTGAAGGTTCTTACCATCCTACATCTTCTGGTAACACTCTTACTCGCTTTTCCAGACTTGATTTCCCCAAATTTTCCGGTTCCGATCTGAGAACTTGGTTGTACAAAGTGGAGCAAATCTTTGCAATGGATGAAATTCCGTCTGAACAGAAAGTTAAAATTGCCTCCATCCATTTGGAAGGGGAAGCCATTGCTTGGCATAGATCTTACATAAGGAATGTTAATATGGCTAATCAGAGTTGCACAGAATACGTTCTAGCTCTTAATGAAAGATTTGGTGAAGCCTTTGAAGATCCTATGGAGGAACTTAAGAACCTGACCCAAACAGGTAGTGTTAGGGAATATCAGGCTGCTTTTGATAAACTCATGACTATTGTGAATTTGACAAATGGAATGCAATTAGTTGTTTTATTGGAGGCCTGAAAACTGAGTTAAATAAGGCAGTAAGGATGCATTCCTCGAAGACACTTATGCAGGCTTATAAGATTGCAAAGTTACAGGAGGAAGTATTCTGTGCACAAGCAAGATCATGGGGTCTTAAAAATGGTATGAGGAACCAGGGGGGTATTCTACCTACTCCAGGCCAACCAAAACCAGCAGTAAACCAAAAGCCAATTCTCAATACATATACAAAGAATCAGACAGCAAATCCAGCAGGTCGGAGACTAACAACAGCAGAAATGGATGAAAAAAGGGCCAAAGGGTTGTGTTTCTTTTGTGATGAAAAATATGTATTGGGTCACAAATGTGCACACAAGAAGCAAATATTTCTGGTTGAGGTGGTAGAGGAAGTTTCAGAATTGAATGAAACCTCAGATCTAAAAGATGATGAATCCATTGAATTGGAAGAGTTGATGACCATATCTCTGCAAGCATTGATGGGTGTCACTGGGTATCAAACCATTAGAGTCACAGGGTATCATAAGAAGCAACCCTTGCAGATTCTAATTGACACTGGAAGCACACACAATTTTATGGATCAAGAAATGGCCAAGCAACTTGATTGTCAAACAAGTGAAATTTTGGAGCAGTCCATTAGTGTAGCTGACGGGAGGAAGGTTCAGACAGCTACTGTTTGCAAAGATGTACAGTGGTTGTTACAAGGCACTGCCTTTGTATCTGATTTTTTGCTACTACCACTTGGTAATGTGGATATTGTCTTGGGAGTTCAGTGGTTAAACACTCTGGATAAGATTCTATTTGATTTCAAAAATAGAATTATTGAATTCAAGTTTGAAGGAATGAAGCATGTGTTGAGAGGGGCCAACAGCCAACTAAAAACAACCAGGGTTAAGACAATGGAGAAGGACTGCTGTAACAAGGCTCAGTTTTTTATGATGACTTTGACTACTAAAGAGAAGGAAGACATTTCTTTCCATCTCATACAAACTGAGCAGTGTGATCAAATTCATCCTCAACTTGCTCAATTAATAGAGCAATTTGGAATTCTTTTTGAAGTACCTGAAGCACTGCCCCCTAATAGAGGAGCATTTGATCATAAGATTCCTTTAAAGGAGGGTTCCAATCCCATAAGTAAGAAGCCTTATAGATATCCAGGAGTCAGGAAGGATATCATTGAGAAGCTGGTGCAAGAAATGTTGGATCAGGGGGTAATTCAGCACAGTACCAGTCCATATGCATCTCCTGTGGTGCTTGTGGGAAAGAAGGATGGTAGTTGGAGATTATGTGTTGATTACAGGGAGTTAAATCAACAAACAATCAAGGATAAATTCCCCATTCCAATCATTGAAGATCTATTGGATGAGCTAGGAGGGTCTATCTTGTTCTCTAAAATAGACCTAAGAGCTGGATATCATCAACTGAGGATGCATGAAAAGGATGTATACAAAACCGCCTTTAAGACTCATGAAGGACACTGAGTTTTTGGTTATGCCCTTTGGGCTAACAAATGCTCCTTCATCCTTCCAAGCTCTCATGAATTCTGTGTTCAGACATATGTTGAGGAAGTTTGTGTTGGTATTTTTTGATGATATCTTGATTTACAACAGAAGTGTAGAAGAGCATGTACAACATGTCAAAGCAGTCTTCGAAGTAATGAAGAATTCACAACTGTACTCTAAAAGGTCTAAGTGTGCATTTGGGGTGCCAAAGGTGGAATATTTGGGGCATTATATCAGTTCTGATGGGGTATCTATTGACCCAAAGAAGTTACATGCAGTCCAACAATGGCCCACCCCCACTAATATAAAACAACTAAGAGGATTCTTGGGTCTAGCTGGATACTACAGAAGATTCATTAAGGGATTTGGTAATATATGCAAACCCCTTCATGAGTTACTGAAGAAGGATGCATTTCGTTGGGGAGAGGCAGCAACTACTGCTTTCGTCCAAATGAAACAAGCATTGGTATCCCCTCCAGTATTAGCCATGCCAGATTTTACCAAGCCATTTGTAATTGAAACGGATGCTAGTGGCAAGGGAATTGGTGCAGTATTAATGCAAGAAGGGCATCCCATTGCTTATATCAGCAGGTCATTAGCACCTAAACATCAAGCCATGTCGGTATATGATAGGGAACTAATGGCTTTGATCTTTGCTGTAACCAAATGGTCTCATTATCTCCTTGGGAAACAATTCATTGTCAGGACAGATCAAAAAGCGTTGAAGTATTTGTTGGAGCAGAATATTCATACAGATTTCCAGATAGCAGGAATTACCAAGCTAATGGCGTGTGACTTTGTTATTGAATACAAAAAGGGAACTGACAACAAAGCAGCAGATGCTCTTTCCAGAAACCCCAATGCAGAACTTTTAGCTGTATCTGTTCTAATGCATGATACCATTCTACTCTCACAGATTAAGGACTCTTGGAGGAGTGATACTACTCTGCAGGAAATCATTACCAAGTTACAGGAGCAACCTTATAAGTCCTTTACTTGGATTAATGAACAATTGAGATGGAAGGGCAGACTCGTGGTGGGTAATGATTCCAAACTAAGGAATACTATCATATCTACATGGCATAATACTACCCAAGGCGGCCATTCTGGTATGGATGCCACTATCAAAAGATTGCAAGCCTTATTCTATTGGAAATCCCTCACTCAGGATGTTAAAACTTATATCAACAAATGTGATGTGTGCCAGAGGCATAAATATGAAGCCACTGCAACTCCCGGACTACTACAACCTTTACCTATTCCTAGAGGAGTTTGGACTGACATTTGCATGGACTTCATTGAAGGTCTACCTAAGGTCCAAGAGAAGGAAGTCATTTTGGTGGTAGTTGACAGACTCAGCAAGTATGGACACTTTATTTGCCTACAACACCCATACACTGCTCAGGTAGTAGCACAAAAATTCTTGGATAACGTCTTCAAACTACATGGTATGCCAGCGTCAATCACGAGTGACAGGGACCCCATATTTCTCAGTGACTTTTGGAAAGAGTTATTCTCACAAATGGGAGTTCAGCTGCAAAGATCCACTGCATATCACCCACAAACTGGTGGGCAAACTTTGGAGACATACCTTAGATGTTTTTGTTCTGATAGTCCTTTTACGTGGGTGTCCTACTTACCTTTAGCAGAATGGTGGTACAATACCACTTACCATACCGCCATCCGATGTACACCTTATGAGGTTTTGTATGGACAAAAACCACCTATTCACCTTCCTTACTTACCAGGAGAATCAAATTCTGAAGTGGTAGACAGATCTCTTCAAGCTAGAGAAGCTACTATCCAACTCCTAAGGTATCACATTCAAAGGGAACAAAAAAGGATGAAGGATCTGGCGGATAAACATAGAACAGACAGAGAATTTGAAGTAGGAGACTGGGTTTATCTCAAACTTCAACCCTAGAGGCAGTTTTCAGTAGCTACAAGACATTTCAATAAACTGGCTGCTAAGTATTATGGTCCCTACTTAGTAGACGCCAAGGTGGGTGCAGTGGCATACAAATTACTAATCCCTGCCCAGGCTGCCATACACCACACCTTCCATGTTTCACAACTAAAGAAGTGTCATGAGGTGCCCTCAATCATCAATCATCCTCCTACCCTGGTGGTCCCAAAGTGGTGAAATACAAAGTCTAGAGGGGGGGGGGGGGGGGTGAATAGACTTTTTTACAAGTTTAAAATCTTTTTCGTTTCTTTTGAAAACGAGAAAATGAGTGTTAATCTAGAGTCCTTGTGAACTTTAGATTGTGTGCGGAATTTGGTGGGTGGAGTGAGCAGTAATTAATATGGATAGGTTAGTTTTCACAGTTAATATAATTGCAAGTAAGAATAAAGATAAGAGAGAGAGACACGCAAACTTTAACGAGGTTCGAAGGTGGGGTAATCCTTCTACGTCCTCAAAATCCACTATGTAGTTGGTTGTTGAATAATGAACCAACAGTTACACTTGTGTGAATTTCTGCACGGTATATCTTCACAAGACCAATGTTGCTACTGCACTCGTGCTGGCTTTGTTGTTCCTTCGAAGGTCAAGCTTCTTCAACAACTGCAAGATCCGAACAATAGGACTTGCAAGATCAACTTGTAAGAGAGTTGACCTACCCCCTTTTAATCAATAAGTTTGATCAAAAGTAATATCCTTCAACGTGGTGTGGTGCTTGAGGCAAGAAAACCTTCAAGTGTTTACACTATAGCTTTTTGGAAGGAGGAGAAGTTTGCTTCTGGATAAGGAGTTTAGAAATCTCTCTTTATCAAGTTTTTTGGGCTAACTGTGAATGAGATAGCTTTTGTGATTGCTTCGTTGTGTTGTTGTATCAGCGTATCTCATCGTACTTTCTCCAGTCTTCCAAGGATGCTATTTATAGCTGGATTGGATAATCTATCCGTTGAATTAAAATGGACTATCCGTTGCATTTGCTGGCTTCAATTTTGAATGAAGATTGTGATTTGAAGATTCTTCGTTGAAGTGGGTGTTTGGACTTACCCAATTGTTGAGAACGGATTCCCCAAAATCCGTCTTCTAGCCGTTGTTCAAGAATTCAAGACTGTAGCACTTTACTCTGTTTGTCTTCTAGTGCTTGTTTAGGAATTCTGGGCAGGCTCTTTAATTTTAGAGACCCAGACTTTGTCTTCGAGTAATTTGTTCTTGAATCAGCCTAATTATCTTCAATCTAGCCGTTGAAAACCAAGAGAATGATTTTTCCTTGCCACGGGTAGAATTTCTTCATTCAGGACTTAGATGATTTTCTAAGCCTTTTCTCACTTGTCCGCTTTCTGAGAATTCCGGTCTTCGGTGAGTCTTCCGATTCTTAGCTGACAAATCCGGATGAGTCTTTTTCAGACTTCCGGGTGAGAAGGAGATCCGCGCTAGTCTTCCGATTTGAATGACTTAGCCTTCAGCGGGTTGTAGCGAGACATCCGGTTCTTATGTAGTCTTCCGGATCTGAGGATTTTTATCTGATTTAGAAATCCTTACTTGTCTCTGACACTTCCGATCAAGATATCCAATTTTCATATCACTGAATTTGATCAAGTCTTCAGACATCAAAACGCTTAAAGAAATATCACAGTTTTATTGGAAATCTCAAGAGCTTGGTTTTGACAATATTTCTAAAAAGAAAAATTACATTGAATATTGGGGGAGACCTAAAGTCCCTATTACATTCTAAATAAATCATCTTCAAAATCTATAATATTTTTCCCAACAATTTCCCCTTTTTGATGATGACAAACAAGTGTTTAAGAGTTCCGGTCGCTGTACTGAGAACTAATTTTATAACTTTCTTTTAGTTTCTCATAATATACAGCTTGTTAACAAAAACTCTTAAACAAATACAATTCAAATTACAATAATTCCTAAACCAAGTTTTTGTCTTGAGATTTTGTGATCTCTTCCGCCTTGACTGTTTTCAGCTTCAGCAGATTCTGCTTGGCTGAGCAGTTGGCATTGCGTTTGATAGATCTTTAATATCCAAAGTGGATATTCAAGATCTTGGAAGCAACACATCTCTCAAAATAAGAAGAAAGATAGAGAGAGAGTGTTGTTCCAGAGAAGGTGTATGGTCTAATACTGAAAAATACGAGATTTCCACCATAGACCTTCTCTACTGCCGAGATTCTCACCATAGACCTTAAAAGTCTTTTCTTCTCAATAGGCTTCTTCCATTGCCGTCTATGAGGGTGAGAAAGAAAAGTTTCTCCATTGAGGATATTTTTCTTGGTGTATTCCTTAGACAGTGAGTTTGAAGACTTTTCATATTGGGAGAGTTGTTTGTGATGAAAGTGGATTGAGATATCTTGATTTAAATAGGGGAGGAGGAGTTTCACGGGTTCCATTAAGTGGGTAGTTGGAACGGTGAGAGTAAATGAGTTTCAACTTCCAAGAAGTTGAAAAGTAGAAGGAATCTTTTACCAGTTACCAAGGAATTGAAACTGTTTTAATTAGAAAATCAGTTTTGATTGGTTTGAGAAACGTAACTGTTCTGGTTTGGCTAAGCCCAAAAGAGTGGCCCAAAAAGAAAAGAAAGCTATGTACTAAAGGGAAATTATTCCTATTGGGTTCTCAAGGCCCAAAATAAGACTATCATTTTTCATTCCCTATAGTTCTAATTTCTACTTAGGACGAGGTAGCACCAAAACAAATATGAATATTTAAAAGAAAAGTGGTACTATTTTTCCAAAGTCCTGTACATTTTTAAACATCCTAGGGACCAGTACTTTTAGAGCTCGTTGGAAATGAATTAAGGACTAAAGCTTAGTTTAAGAAGACAGATTTTGTAAAGTACCTGAATCGGAGATTTCCAATTTTAGTACCAAAACTGAGATATCCGTCTTCCATTGCTTTGAGCTTATCAATAATTCATTGCCAAAAACAATTGTTAGCCAAAACTAGGTAAGTTCCCCCTGAATTACATTCCCCCTAAATGTATGCGCTTCAGAAAAATAATTAAGACAAAATCATACTTGAGATAAGCATAATCAAGCATAATAAACGCAATTAAGGCATACTTAAGCAATGTTTAAACCAATCAAGCAATGTTTAAACAAGAAGGTGTTTTCATCAAAACAAATGTTTTCACATACTTTCCCCCTGGTTTGATGAAAAGAACCTTCAGTTCCTTTTGCGTTTTGAAGATCCGACAATCTCACTGAGGCCCTGCATGTTCCCACACAGTTCTTTGATGCGCCTTAAATTTTCACGCCTTTCCTCTGATTGAGCAGCATCTGAGAAGTGGTCAGCAACTGCACCTATAAATTCTGTTCCATCCAGTCCTGAGCTGGATAGGTGCTGTGCTGAGTTTTCCGGATTTCTTTGCTGTGCTTCAAGTATTTGATTAGTCATGTTCAGATGAGAAGGGACATAAGATGCTTCTTCTTCGTTGACTGCAATAGGGAGATGCGGTATTGGAGATGGACTGTGTTGTTGGAGAATTACTTCCATCTTGCGGTTCCCAGAATGTGCACCAATAAGTCTGAACAGCTTGTATGCTTCCTTTTGATTGTCAATGATCACATTCAAGTAGTCTTTGGTTACTACCTGATTTGCTGAAGCTATAGCTAGGGCTGATCTGATGTCCATTTGGAGAAGGGACATCTGTTTTTGTAGACCAATTGTGACATTTGCTATTTGCTCCTTGACTTTGTTGAATTCATTGAATTGTAGTTGACTGTCAGAGGTGTATATTTCCATCGTATTGCTCATAGTTTTACTCAATAGAGAGATGATCTCTAGAGTCTTTTCTACTGATTTACTTATCTCCTTGAGATCAGCGCTGTGTTTCTCTTCAGATTTCTCTATCAGCTCAGTGTGTTTGGCTTCCATTAGCTCTATCTCTTGCCTAAAGGAGGCATGTTGAGATGCTAGGGCTGACTCAATCAGCCCTTAGACCTTCTTTGTCCAGGTTTCCGGTATTTCATCCGGAAGAGTAGGAATGGAAGAGCTATGGAAGTGAAAATTAGTTACCTGATGAGGAGATGATGTCCTTTGAAAGAGTTGCAAAGGAAGAGATTCAGCATCTTCTTGCACATCTTCTTCATCAGTGATCTTTAGTGTCCTCTCAGATTCTCCTTCTACTTCATCAAGTGCAAAATTTGATATGTATCTTGAGAGTGAGTCACTATCTTCAGCTTCATTTGGTTCTTCAAAAATGGCTATTGGAGTTTGAGAGACCTCCTCCTCTGCCATCTGAGATTCCTTCTCAGCTTTTCCAGAGTGCCTTTGGACTTCTACTTCTTTCTCCATAATTTCTGGAATAGCTGACTGTTCCGGAATTTCTGCTGACTTTTCCAGAATCTCAAGTTGTGTCTGATTGGAGATCTCACAAGGAGTTGTGAGGATCTCGAGCATTTGAGATTGGATCAGTTGCTGAAATTCTTCTTCTTCAGTTGCTTCTTGGTTATGCTCTTGTGGGGGAGAGGCTGCCTTCTCTTGAACAGTTTCAGTCAGAACCATTTCAAATGCAGGTGAGGTTTCCGGAAAGATAGGGAAATCCTCAGCTGTTGTTTCCAAAACAGCTATTTCTTCAGAAGTGGGAGCCATTTGATCTTCTGTGGCTTTTGAGAAGACTGGCTTGTAGACTGCAGTATCTTCATCGTCTGCTTCAAAGTCTGAAACTAGTGTAGTGGCCAAGTGTTCCAGATGCAGATCCTCATTGTTCCTTTGCCATACCCAGTAGTCATCCAAGATGTCTTCACAGCAGTGGTTGACTGGTAGTCCTAGGCATTTCTTGATAATCTTTTCATTCTTCAGCTGTTGGTCACAATCCAACAGTTGCTCTTCTGAATTTCCAACTTTCCAAGCTCTCCAATTATAGTAGAGCTGCCAGAATTTGTTGTCAGCATCATCTGTATGAGGCTGAGATGAGGTTGGAAGGCTTTGGACCGGAGGGATTTCTTCTTCAAATTGTTGAGGGCTCCGGTTTTGAATAGAGGTTTCCTCAGCAGTTTCCTTCTCCTTCAATTCATCCGAATTGACATTTTTAGATGTTGATGAAGAGTTGATCTTTCTCTTATTCTTCCTTTGAAGTTCTCCATGGTCAGAGACTTCTTCTTCTTCTTCCAAACATACCAAGGCAAGATTCTGTGGTGCTTCAATGGAGGGAGAGGGGGACACCACTTGCTTTCTTTTGGCAGTCTTTGCCATATGGATGAGTAGGACATTATCTGATGAGCTATCTTCTGCAGTGGTACTAGCACTGGCTCTGTTTTCTCCTTTGGAGGATAAGTAGTATAGCCAGTATCTTTCTCCATACTTCTTTCCTTTAGAAGCAATACACATAGACTCCAAAATATGTCCAAGGTATAGTCCTTGACAAAGATATTTCTGGTTGGGCTTTCCCAAATGCTTTGAGATGGAATTGAAAAAGTGTGCAGCCCAGTTTACCTTAGTTTTGGTAATGAGAGCGTTGATGATGAAGGCTCTCTCCTGGGTGATGTCATCGGCATGACCTCCACTCCCACATTCGAGGTAGGCGATGACCAGTTCCAAAATCAACTTGTAATCGTTGTTCAGATCTGCTTTCTTTGCTGGGCCAGAAGGAGTTCACCCAGAAATTCCAATGATGTTCCAGTCCAGATTTTTGACTGGAAATTTCACAACTTCAACTCCAGAATTGGGAAGGCGAAGCTTTCTTCCCAATTTCTTCTGCGAAAGCTTCACCTTTGAGCCTCCAACAGTGGACTTGATGACTGGAAATGTCCTCTGTGGGTTTTTCTTTGACTGAGCAGATTTGATTTCTCCATTTCTGTAGAATTCAAGAACTTCTTCCTCGAATTTGAGGCGAATCTCCATTTGAAGAAATTCGGAGAGTTCTTGAGCGGCGATCATCTGCAGATAGTTTTGGAAGAATGTTGGAGATGAGCACTTGGCTTCTAACTTCTGAAAGTGGACATTTGCACCGACAACCTTCATTTTCTCAGAAATTTGGGTGAAAATTTGAGAAATAAAGGCTTAGGGTTCTTGCAGGTTTTTGAGAATTTTTCGCGAAGAAGATGACGAAGAATTTTTGAGTGGGCGGTTGAGATCTGAATAGTGGCGATTGGGTTTTAATGTGGGCGATTTATGCGGCTAGTGGCGATACTGTTCCCAAGGCCACGTTCCCACCCATCATTTTGACAGACGTGGAAAGTGAACTGCCACGTGCACTACATTCAGTCTAATTGAATTAGACCAATTTTGTGAAGCAAATCGAAAAACTTGGCTTCACTTAGTGGTTTGGTGAAGCTATCCGCCAGTTGTTCTTCAGTTGAGATATACTCAATTTTGATATCTTTCTTTTCCACATGATCTCTGATGAAGTGATGCTTGACATCAATGTGCTTAGTGCGAGAATGATGCACTGGGTTTTGAGAGATGGCTATGGCACTTTGATTGTCACAAAAGATTGTCACTTCCTTTGTTTTGACTCCATAGTCCAGTAGTTGTTGCTTTAGCCACAAAACTTGAGCACAACAACTGCCAGCTGCAATGTACTCTGCTTCTGCTGTAGATGTAGAAATGGAGTTTTGTTTCTTACTGAACCAAGAAACAAGATTTCCACCAATGAATTGACAAGTACCAGATGTACTTTTCCGGTCAACTTTGCATCCGGAAAAGTCAGAATCTGAGTATCCCACTAACTCAAATGAATTGCTCTTACCATACCACAAACCCATGTTCTGAGTTCCTTTGAGGTATCTGAGAATCCTTTTAGCTGCTATCAGATGGCTTTCCTTTGGCTTTGACTGGAATCTGGCACAAACACCTACTGCATATGAGATATCCGGACGGCTTGCAGTAAGGTAAAGTAGAGATCCGACAATCCCTCTGTAGAGAGTTTGATCTACATCCTTTCCATCTACATCCATATCAAGTTTGGTGGATGTGCTCATGGGAACAGAAACGGATGACTTCTGATCAACTTTGAACTTCTTGATAAGATCCCTTGTATATTTTGCTTGATTGATGAGAGTGCCTTCACTTCTCTGTTTGATTTGAAGGCCAAGGAAGTAGTTGAGTTCCCCCATCATGCTCATTTCAAATTTTCCTTGCATGAGGGTTGAAAACTTGGTGCATAGATCTTTCTTCGTTGAGCCAAATATGATATCGTCCACATAGATCTGAACTAATAGGAGATCTTCTCCATCTTGTAGCTTGAATAATGTCTTGTCAATTACTCCTTTGGTAAATCCATTGTCTATAAGAAATTGAGACAATGTATCATACCAAGCTCTTGGTGCTTGTTTGAGTCCATATAGCGCCTTCTTGAGTCTATACACCTGATCTCCCATAGTGTGTAACTCAAATCCTAGAGGTTGTTTCACATACACTTCTTCCTCTAGGTTTCCGTTGAGAAATGCGCTTTTGACATCCATTTGATAGACTTTGAAGTCCTTGTGAGTAGCAAAGGCTAGAAACAGCCTTATAGCTTCAAGTCTAGCAACTGGAGCGAAGGTTTCATCAAAATCTATACCTTCTTCTTGACAATATCCTTTTGCAACTAACCTGGCCTTGTTTCTAACAACAACGCCGTTTTCATCCATCTTGTTCCGGAAGACCCACTTTGTCCCAATGACATGTTGATGAGTAGGTCTGGGAACAAGTTTCCAGACATCATTTCTGGAAAACTGGTTGAGTTCTTCTTGCATTGCATTGATCCAATCAGAATCAGCTAGAGCTTCTTCAATATTCTTTGGTTCCACTTGTGAGATGAAACAAGCAAGCATAGCTTCTAGATTCTGTTGGGCACTTCTTGTGCGAACACCAGATTGAATATCTCCAATGATCTGTTGAGAAGGATGATCCCTTAACCAACGAAGATTGTGTTGATTGGGATTGACTGGTTGATCTAGTTCAGCTTCTGGTTGAAGAACAGAAGTTGTTGGTGTTTCCGGATGGATTGGCACTGAGTTGCCATTTCCGGAATTGTCGCCGTTTGAGATATCCGGAATATTGGAAGGCTGGCCAAAATTTCCGGAGGGCTCAGCACCGTCTGAATCCGGATTTCTCTGTGAAATCTTCAGAGGCAGACTTCTGAATGGAATGAATTCCGTGGGCTTCATTCTATCTTCTTTATTGACTTCTTCATCCTTGTCTGATAGATCCAGAACCTCATGATCATGCTTTGATGGTTTGTCAACCACATGTTTTTCATCAAAAATGACATGTATTGACTCTTCAGTGATCATGGTTCTTTTGTTGAAGACTCTGAACGCCTTGCTTACCATGGAATATCCTAGGAAGATGGCCTCATCTGATTTCTCATCAAAAGTGTTCAGATGATTCTTCCCGTTGTTTAACACAAAGCACTTGCTCCCAAAAATATGGAAATATGATATATTAGGCTTTCTCCCATTCCACAGTTCATAGGGAGTTTTGTTGTGCCTTTTATAAATCATACTCCTATTTTGAGTGTAGCAGGCTGTGTTAACTGCTTCAGCCCAGAACCTCTTTGGTAAGGAAGCTTCTGCTAGCATGGTTCTCACTGCTTCCTTCAGAGTTCTGTTCCTTCTTTCAGCTACACCATTCTGTTGAGGTGTTCTTGCTGCAGATGTCTGATGAAGAATTCCGTTTTCTTTGCAGTAGTGAATGATGATTTCATTCAGGAATTCTGTGCCTTTGTCAGATCTGATCTTCTGAATGGTCTGACTTGCTTGGTTTTGAATTAGCTTCATGAAGTTGGTGAGTTTCCCTTGAGTCTCCTTCTTGCCGTTGAGGAAGATTGTCCACGTGTATCTTGAGTAATCATCAACTACCACAAGGACATATTTCTTTCCACTTAGACTTATTGGTGTAACAGGGCCAAATAAGTCCATGTGAATAAGACTTAATATTCTTGTAGTTGAGGGTGCCGATTTTGCCTTGAAGGTGGACTTGACTTGTTTTCCTTTTTGGCAAGCATCACAAATACTTTCCTTTCTGAATGCAGCTTTGGGAAGACCTTCTACTAACCCTTCTTTGGACAACTTGTTGAGAGTTTTGAAGTTGAGATGACTCAACCTCTTATGCCAAAGCCATAGAAGGTTAGTGTCACCTTTGCTGATTAGACATGCTTCCTTGACATCACTCCATATTACTTCATAGATGTTTCTAATTCTCTTCCAGTGAGAATGACTTCATTTGTGGAGATGTTCTTGAGAGATGCCATGTCCTTGCAGAATTCCAAGGAGTAACCTTTATCACAAAACTGACTTATGCTAAGAAGGTTGTAATTGAGACCTTCAACATAAGATACAGCTTGGATAGTTAGTCCCTTGTACACCAGATTTCCTAGCCCTTTAGTAAGGCCAAAATCATTGCTTCCTCCAAAGGTAACTCTTGGACCATCATAGGGAATTAGATTGCTCAAAAGGCTCATATCACCCGTCATGTGTCTTGAACAGCCACTGTCTAAGTACCAGACACCTGGGTACTTAGTGGCTTCCTGCATTAGGAGGAGGAAGATTTTGGTACCCAATTAAGTTTGGGTCCGGAGTAGTTAATGGTGTGTGTCCCTACATCAAGTTTGAAGTTGCAGGGAATCTTCTTGTTGGGATTGTAATCATAGTTGTAGGCATAAAACTTCCTACGTGCAGGAGGTGTTATTTCCTGTTTCCTCCTAGCAAACCTAGGTTGATAAGACCTATGATTTTGTCTAGGTAGTGCATAGTGTGTCCTGTGTCGGTTATAAGCATACTTAGGTGGCACAAATAGCTTTTGGGGTGGAGGGTGACTATATCTTGCCATAGTTCTCCACTCAGAATTTCTTGGAAAACTCCTGTCTACCCCGTAATGAGTATAGCCTTGTGTATAATGGGGGTTAGAAGGTTTTCTTCTGAAATTATTTCCTTTTTGAGGTTTGTCCAGCTTCCTATAGTTTTTAGGAGGAACTACCTTTTTGGAAACTTCTGTTGGTTTTTCCTTTTCCTTCCTTTCTGCTTATTTGGTTTAGCAGTAGGTTTAGGAGGGATGAAAGTTGTTTTCCCTTTCCTTTTAGAGCTAGAGGAGTCAAACCCAAGTCCTTCACGACCTTATGTTTGGTCGTTTCAAGAAGCTTATCCACTGCTTCTTTGGACTTAAGAGTCCCTAGTTCTTTGTTAAGGGATTTCACCTTTTCAGAGAGAGATTCATTTTCAGTCTTGAGTTGAGTGATCTCATTCAGTTGACTTTTCCGACCTTCAGTCAACTTGAGATTCTCTTCACTCAATAGTTTGTTCTCCTCTGTTAAGGAAGAATGTTTGAGATTTATCTTCTCAAAGTCTTTCATCATCTTCTTGAACTGGTCAAAAAGATTTTCAGAAGTTGGTATGCTTTCATAAGAAGATGAGCAGGAGGTTTGTGAGGTTACCTCTTGATCAGCATCATCTTTGGCCATTAGGCAGAGAGTGTCATCTTCTGACATGGTCCACCTATCATCATGGTTGGACTTTTCAGCTCTGCGCTCCATGCAGACGAGAGCTTCTTCATCCGAGCTTGAGCTGGATGACTCGTCACTTTCAGCAGCAACCATTGCCTTCTTTTTCTTCTCGATCCTTTCTCTTTCTCCGTACTTCTCCACTTTTGGGTACGGGCACGCCGACTTCCAGTGGCCAGGCTTCCTGCAGTTGTAGCACAAATAAGATTCAGGAGGAGAGTCACTTACCTGTGGCTTTCCCTTGGATGGCCTTCTGACCGAGTCAGCTTTCTTGAAGAACTTTTTGAACTTCCGTAATTGCTTGACCATCATGGCAAATTCCTCATCGTAGTTCTCCATTTTTGAACTTGACGGCTGGCTGGAGGAGGGTGTATCACAGTTCCTTGGGCATGTCCCTTCACTTGATGGGACTCTTGGAGTTGTCATCAGTGTCGTGGGGAAGGGAATGACTTGTTCTTCCTTCTTCTTCTTCAGCTCGTGCTCATAGGTTCTGAGCTCATCAAGAAGACCTTGAACAGTGTAGTTCTCCAGATTTCTTCCTTCTTCCATGGCTGTGGCTTTGGTGTACCACTCAGTTGGAAGAGATCTCAGCAACCTTACATTCTTTTCTTTGGGAGAAAGAACGTGGTTAAGTGATGCAAGATCATTCAAGATTTTGTGGAATCTTTCATCCAGCATATCAAATGATTCTCCGGGAAGCATTTTGAAGCCTTTGAACTTCTCAAGCAGGACTTCTATCTTCTGCTTTCTCAAGTCCTCTGAACCCTCACATAGCTTCCAAGACCTTGCCATATCTCCATGGCAGTCTTGAGGTGCTTAATTTTGGAGAAGGTGATGGGGTCAAGTGTCTTGAAGATGGCTGCTTTGGCGACGTTATCCAGATTGTGCTTTTTGCAATTTCTATCATCCCATTTTTCCTTGGGCTTTGGAATGTACTGGACTACATCTGGAGTTGCTGGATTCCTCTCAGGATTCTCCATTTGGATTTTCAAGGGTCCATCCTCAAGCACCATCCACATGCAATCATGTAGAGCGTAAAGGTGTGCTTCCATCATGATCTTCCAATCATCATAACCTAGAAGAGAAAACTTGGGCAAACCGTGATCTATATTGTTCACCATTTTGATCGCTTCTCGTTAATCTAAATGTAGATAGTGAGAAGACTGCTCCGATACCAATTGGTGGTCCCAAAGTGGTGAAATACAAAGTCTAGAGGGGGGTGAATAGACTTTTTTACAAGTTTAAAATCTTTTTCGTTTCTTTTGAAAACGAGAAAATGAGTGTTAATCTAGAGTCCTTGTGAACTTTAGATTGTGTGCGGAATTTGGTGGGTGGAGTGAGCAGTAATTAATATGGATAGGTTAGTTTTCACAATTAATATAATTGCAAGTAAGAATAAAGATAAGAGAGAGAGAGACACGCAAACTTTAACGAGGTTCGAAGGTGGGGTAATCCTTCTACGTCCTCAAAATCCACTATGTAGTTGGTTGTTGAATAATGAACCAACAGTTACACTTGTGTGAATTTCTGCACGGTATATCTTCACAAGACCAATGTTGCTACTGCACTCGTGCTGGCTTTGTTGTTCCTTCGAAGGTCAAGCTTCTTCAACAACTGCAAGATCCGAACAATAGGACTTGCAAGATCAACTTGTAAGAGAGTTGACCTACCCCTTTTAATCAATAAGTTTGATCAAAAGTAACTGCTTCAGCCCAGAACCTCTTTGGTAAAGAAGCTTCTGCTAGCATAGTTCTTACTGCTTCCTTCAGGGTTCTGTTCCTTCTTTCAGCTACATCATTCTGTTGAGGTGTCCTTGCTGCAGATGTCTGATGAAGAATTCCGTTTTCTTCGCAGTAGTGAATGATGATTTCATTCAGGAATTCTGTGCCTTTGTCAGATCTGATCTTCTGAATGGTCTGACTTGCTTGGTTTTGAATTAGCTTCATGCAGTTGGTGAGTTTCCCTTGAGTCTCCTTCTTGCCGTTGAGGAAGATTGTCCACGTGTATCTTGAGTAATCATCAACTACCACCAGGACATATTTCTTTCCACTTAGACTTATTGGTGTAACAGGGCCAAATAAGTCCATGTGAATAAGACTTAATATCCTTGTAGTTGAAGGTGCCGATTTTGCGTTGAAGGTGGACTTGACTTGCTTTCCTTTTTGGCAAGCATCACAAATACTTTCCTTTCTGAATGCCGCTTTGGGAAGACCTTCTACTAACTCTTCTTTGGACAGCTTGTTGAGAGTTTTGAAGTTGAGATGACTCAACCTCTTATGCCAAAGCCATAGAAGGTTAGTGTCACCTTTGCTGATTAGACATGCTTCCTTGACATTATCCCATATTACTTCATAGATGTTCCTGATTCTCTTCCCAGTGAGAATGACATCATTAGTGGATATGTTCTTAAGAGATGCCATGTCCTTGCAGAATTCCAAGGAGTAACCTTTATCACAAAACTAACTTATGCTAAGAAGGTTGTAATTGAGCCCTTCAACATAAGATACAGCTTGGATGGTTAGTCCCTTGTACACCAGATTTCCTAGCCCTTTAGTAAGACCGAAATCATTGCTTCCTCCAAAGGTAACTCTTGGACCATCATAGGGAATTAGATTGCTCAAAAGGCTCGCATCACCCGTCATGTGTCTTGAACAGCCACTGTCTAAGTACCAGACACCTGGGTACTTAGTGGCTTCCTGCATTAGGAGGAGGAAGATTTTAGTACCCAATTAAGTTTGGGTCCGGAGTAGTTAATGGTGTGTGTCCCTACATCAAGTTTGAAGTTGTAGGGAATCTCCCTACATCAAGTTTGAAGTTTGGGTCCGGAGTAGTTAATGGTGTGTGTCCGGAGAAGGTTAGTGTCACCTTTGCTTATTCATAGTTGTAGCATAAAACTTCCTACGTGCAGGAGGTGTTATTTCCTGTTTCCTCTAGCAAACCTAGGTTGATAAGACCTATAATTTTGTCTAGGTTGTGCATAGTGTGTCCTGTGTCGGTTATAAGCATACTTAGGTGGCACAAATAGCTTCTGGGGTGGAGGGTGACTATATCTTGGCATAGTTCTCCACTCAGAATTTCGTGGAAAACTCCTGTCTACCCCATAATGGGTATACCTCGTGTATAATGGGGGTTAAAAGGTTTCTTCTGAAATTATTTCCTTTTTGAGGTTTGTCCAGCTTCCTATAGTTCTTAGGAGGGACTACCTTTTTGGAAACTTCTGTTGGTTTTTCCTTTTCCTTCCCTTTCTGCTTATTTGGTTTAGCAGTAGGTTTAGGAGGGATGAAAGTTGTTTTCCTTTCCTTTTAGAGCTAGAGAAGTTAAACCCAAGTCCTTCACGACCCTTATGTTTGGTCGTTTCAAGAAGCTTATCCACTGCTTCTTTGGACTTAAGAGTCCCCAGTTCTTTGTTAAGGGATTTCACCTTTTCAGAGAGAGATTCATTTTCAGTCTTGAGTTGAGTGATCTCATTCAGTTGACTTTTCCGACCTTCAGTCAACTTGAGATTCTCTTCACTCAATAGTTTGTTCTCCTCTGTTAAGGAAGAATGTTTGAGATTTATCTTCTCAAAGTCTTTCATCATCTTCTTGAACTGGTCAAAAAGATTTTCAGAAGTTGGTATGCTTTCATAAGAAGATGAGCAGGAGGTTTGTGAGGTTACCTCTTGATCAGCATCATCTTTGGCCATTAGGCAGAGAGTGTCATCTTCTGACATAGTCCACCTATCATCATGGTTGGACTTTTCAGCTCTGCGCTCCATGCAGACGAGAGCTTCTTCATCCGAGCTTGAGCTGGATGACTCGTCACTTTCAGCAGCAACCATTGCCTTCTTTTTCTTCTCGATCCTTTCTCTTTCTCCGTACTTCTCCACTTTTGGGTACGGGCATGCTGACTTCCAGTGGCCGGGCTTCCTGCAATTTTAACACAAATAAGATTCAGGAGGAGAGTCACTTACCTGTGCTTTCCTTGGATGGCCTACTGACTGAGTCAGCTTTCTTGAAGAACTTTTGAACTTCCGGAATTGCTTGACCATCATGGCAAATTCCTCACCGTAGTTCTCCATTTTGAACTTGACGGCTGGCTGGAGGAGGGTGTGTCACAGTTCCTTGGGCATGTCCCTTCACTTGATGGGACTCTTGGAGTTGTCATCAGTGCCGTGGGGAAGGGAGTGACTTGTTCTTCCTTCTTCTTCTTCAGCTCGTGCTCATAGGTTCTGAGCTCATCAAGAAGACCTTGAACAGTGTAGTTCTCCAGATTTCTTCCTTCTTCCATGGCTGTGGCTTTAGTGTACCACTCAGTTGGAAAGATCTCAGCAAGCTTACATTCTTTTCTTTGGGAGAAAGAACGTGGTTAAGTGATGCAAGATCATTCAAGATTTTGTGGAATCTTTCATCTAGCATATCAAATGATTCTCCGGAAGCATTTTGAAGCTTTTGAACTTCTCAAGCAGGACTTCTATCTTCTGCTTTCTCAAGTCCTCTGAACCCTCACATAGCTTCCAAGACCTTGCCATATCTCCATGGCAGTCTTGAGGTGCTTAATTTTGGAGAAGGTGATGGGGTCAAGTGTCTTGAAGATGGCTGCTTTGGCGACGTTATCCAGATTGTGCTTTTTGCAATTTCTATCATCCCATTTTTCCTTGGGCTTTGGAATGTACTGGACTACATCTGGAGTTGCTGGATTCCTCTCAGGATTCTCCATTTGGATTTTCAAGGGTCCATCGTCAAGCACCATCCACATGCAATCATGTAGAGCGTAAAGGTGTGCTTCCATCATGATCTTCCAATCATCATAACCTAGAAGAGAAAACTTGGGCAAACCGTGATCTATATTGTTCACCATTTTGATCGCTTCTCGTTAATCTAAATGTAGATAGTGAGAAGACTGCTCCGATACCAATTGGTGTCCCAAAGTGGTGAAATACAAAGTCTAGAGGGGGGGGGTGAATAGACTTTGTTACAAGTTTAAAATCTTTTTCGTTTCTTTTGAAAACGAGAAAATGAGTGTTAATCTAGAGTCCTTGTGAACTTTAGATTGTGTGCGGAATTTGGTGGGTGAGTGAGCAGTAATTAATATGGATAGGTTAGTTTTCACAGTTAATATAATTGCAAGTAAGAATAAAGATAAGAGAGAGAGAGACACGCAAACTTTAACGAGGTTCGAAGGTGGGGTAATCCTTCTACGTCCTCAAAATCCACTATGTAGTTGGTTGTTGAATAATGAACCAACAGTTACACTTGTGTGAATTTCTGCACGGTATATCTTCACAAGACCAATGTTGCTACTGCACTCGTGCTGGCTTTGTTGTTCCTTCGAAGGTCAAGCTTCTTCAACAACTGCAAGATCCGAAC
Source organism: Cuscuta australis (assembly GCA_003260385.1). Lineage (NCBI taxonomy): Eukaryota > Viridiplantae > Streptophyta > Magnoliopsida > Solanales > Convolvulaceae > Cuscuta > Cuscuta australis. Next base: position 409 of record NQVE01000150.1, on the reverse strand, counting down.
AATAGGACTTGCAAGATCAACTTGTAAGAGAGTTGACCTACCCCCTTTTAATCAATAAGTTTGATCAAAAGTAATATCCTTCAACGTGGTGTGGTGCTTGAGGCAAGGAAACCTTCAAGTGTTTACACTATAGCTTTTTGGAAGGAGGAGAAGTTTGCTTCTGGATAAGGAGTTTAGAAATCTCTCTTTATCAAGCTTTTTGGGCTAACTGTGAATGAGATAGCTTTTGTGATTGCTTCGTTGTGTTGTTGTATCAGCGTATCTATCTTATTTCTCCAGTCTTCCAAGGATGCTATTTATAGCTGGATTGGATAATCTATCCGTTGAATTAAAATGGACTATCCGTTGCATTTGCTGGCTTCAATTTTGAATGAAGATTGTGATTTGAAGATTCTTCGTTGAAGTGGGT